>JBAMHX010000011.1:16471653-16484745 GCA_037177515.1 Pseudomugil tenellus
ATTCTGCAGTTCATTCCTTCCTTTAACCAATTTAATTCTTATTTTCTACATTAAACTAAACAGTTATAACAATGTCAAAAGATCTCTCCAAGATGTTACACACTAGGATATTACAACAATAAAGTTGAGTGCAATGTTTGATTATTTGTTCATTTATTCATTTTACAAATAGCTTAGCTCTTAGCTTGCAAAAAAACATTAGCTGTACAGTTTTAGGTAAATGACTCAAATGTGCTCTTTGCTGTATCGTGCATTGAGCACATTTCTTTCCTCTTTAACATACATATAGAGCAGCGATGCAGAACAAAAGCATTAGAAACTCTTTCAGGTAAAATCTCTCTATGCTTCTAAACATTTTTCCATAATGCAAAAGAAAAAAATACGGGGTTAGAGGTGAGAGTGAGGGGTCACTCCCAGACCTTTAGGCCATGTCGAGACCAACTTCATATGCGCCATCTAATTGATGTTAGCATGCAGCACTCTTCAACTTTTTGAAGCAACACGTCATGCAGCAAAGTGACGCACTGGCTGCTCACAAACATAGACACATGACTCAGTTCTGTTATTTTTACCAATGATTTCTACTATGATTTCTTCATCTTTCTGCAAAGGAAGATTTGATAATAGCTCTCATCCATCATTTTCACAATAGTAAGTTTAGTCTCACATGTCTCAGAGGCCTTCAGATTCTTGGAATTGTGTTATATGTGTGTCACCTGTACCTAAAACTTATATCATAAAGATTACTTTGGTCTGAATGGTCACTGAAAAAGCAAATGATTTGCAGACTTTTTCAGCTGACAACAGACAGGAGGGGCGGGGGGGGCAGATTTCTGGTGCTCGAACAAAGAATTTTAACATGCATATATGTAGACTGTAAGTAAGATAAGAAAATAACACAAAGCAACAAAAAGGTGCAAAAAGAAAAGTCAATTAAATGAAAAATGAAAAGAAAATATTGGAATATATCTGTGCTGCAATAAATGAAAAAGTTTCATTATTATTATTGGATTTGTTACAAAATTTTTATCTCCTCTGTGGTAAATAACGGTAAGAGCAGTTAAATATCATGTAGTGGAAATGACTCTTACTGGTATTGTTTTAAAATGTGGCTTATAAGATATACAGCATAAGATGGAAGAAAAGAGATTGAGTACACTCACATTAAACCCAGTATGTCAGTAAATGGATGTTTGTTTGCTAAGATAAATGTGTGTTTACAACAGGCGACCAACTCCTTTGTGTGTATGCATTGCATGTCTATCAGTGGATTCATGTGTCTGGCAAACATGCAGTGCATTTATTTAGATATCTATGCTGTGCATGGATGGTCTCGAAATATCTGTGTGTGTGTATACATGTGCAAAAGTGTGCATATATGCATATGAAGTACAGATCTGGAACAGCACTAACACTGACCACAAGCTATGAAAACACTGGTAGAAAAAAATGTCCACGTTAAAACATGGAAAGGAATCCGAGTAAAAATACACAAAGCACTTGTCGTTTTTTTCCACACTCAACAACATGAAGAAAAACTTCCATAAAGGAAAACTTTGCTCCTAAGATCCTTTTGATCAGAGCTCCTGGTGCCTCCTGCACACACTAAGCCAAATGGCTTCTTGTGTTTACCTAGCCATGTGACTGAAGCCACGGTAGTCCAATGACGTCAGTCTGCATTCCTCACATTCATCAGTTGCAGTTCTCATTGATACTATCTCAGTTACTGATACTGTAGACAGAGGGAGCAAAGATCATACATTATAAAAGCAGCAATCATTCACTGGACCTGTGTTTGCTATATTTATCTTTTCCTGATAAAATAAATAAGCTATATTTTGCCATCTGTTTTTATAAACAGTTGAGCACTCATGAAACGACATTGCTTGAAATAGTCCTCCTGTTCCATTTAAAACATGAAACCCATAAATAATTGCAAAACTGCTGTCAAGAGAGCTGCATGGAACAAACAACTCACTTCATAAATATGCATGAATGCCAAAGTTTTCATTTACTGTATGCTGAGTTTGGTTCTTTTGCTTGAAATGCTGGGAGCCTGCAATGAAATTATTGCGTTTTCTAACATGTATTATATCATAAGTACTATGGAAAACACCACAGCCAATGAGGACAGCACAGCAATGTTTTTATGATCATTCTCAGTATGTGTCAATTGAATTCTAATAGCATCAGAATAGCTTGAATCAGAATGGCCTTTATCTGTTTTTCCTCATTCAATGAATCGGGATGCATGAATATGCTAATGTAAACCTGTCCACTGCCTGCCAGCAGATGACACCTCCTGACCTGCCCTGAAGCAACATTGTACATGGTTGCATCCAAATGGAACTATCTGAATGGTAATGTATTTCCTTGTTATTGCACTCTACAGTATTAGAAAGGCACTGCTTGCTAGTTGGTTCGTTCTTAACCTGTTCAGACTCTCTCTAAGCTCTTGCTTGACCTTGCTTCCTACTCTCTCTAGCTTATGCAAACTTGTCCTCTAGCTTGTGTTAGCATCTCATTTCGTCACTTCCTTACACCACATGTAAAAAGTTTGCAAGAACCTTTCTCATCCATCCATCATGGGGGGCTAGAGCCAGTCCAAGCAATTAGCAGGTGAGAGACAGGGTACACCCTGAACAGGTCACTAATCTATAAAACACACCGAAAAATAAAGTATTTTCTGAACAAAACTAATCAGATGCTGAGCCATATTTAACTGAAAATACTATTTTGTATGAATGAATGAATGATCGCTTAATGCACAAGTTTGTAAAAGACAAATCAATAAAAGGGGACATGTTGTAATAATGTTCAATTCTGTGTTTGTATTAGATCACTTCTAGAAAAGTTCATGATTCAAAAATATTAAAACAAATCAACTAATTTAAACATCTCTGTAAAATCCTTCGACTGACCGTCTAACAGGGTGAAATGAGTTGAAATCTTCTGAGTGGCATAAGAATCTCTTCAGTAGACCAACTTTACTCCCAACATTGAGCTTAGTTATATCCCTGATCAGTAATTATGACACATCTGGTTCAGAGAAGTTAGAGGTAAAACCTGAATTGGAATGTGATACTGGACACCTGCAGAAAATATTTTAGGAGAATGTCGCTTTCAGTAAACATGAAGCTAATAGCATGCTAACTGAGTTTCATTCACAGCATGTGGGTTCAGTTTTGTAATCAAATGCTGCTGGATGTAAATAAAATTGCATTCCTAAAACTTTTAAAAATGATATATAACCATACTTTATACCACGAGGGTATATCTTTCGAGCATTTTTAGGTTTTACATGCAGTTAATGTGGCCAATAAAAGGAACATGTATCATGTCTCCTTGTTATTAGCTAAACCATGTGACATTATGTAACTCATACACATGCAGAGATTATAAATCTTATCTATATGCTGTGGTAGAAACAACCATGCTTGGTATTATTCTTTAATGGTTTAATCTCAAGATCATAAGTTCATTATTGCATTATGTCAAGATAACAGAGTAGGTTTAGTAATTATTTCAGGTTAATTTCTGTTATTATCTTATAACAACTAATTTTCTTGAGATAACAAATTATTTATTACGTGAGCAAAGAAAAAAGGAAGATTCCTTCTTGTGGTTATCAGCAATTAGCAATGCCATGCCAGCGTCCACAGATGACATCTCGACAACTGAAGCAACTGATTTGTGCAGATAAAGTCACAAGGCAAAATGAGAGTCGGATGTCTTCTGCAGTCACATCTGCTAAAATGCTTTTTTTTTAGCAGCTGCTGGCTGATGCAGACATAAGATTTGGTCAGCTTCTCATCTTGGATCACTAAATAATGTCTGCTCTAATAAATTAACAACAGCAAACAAAATTAGACTGAATGATAAATGAGATGGATATCAATAGGAATGATGACAACTTTGAAAGCTAAAATTTAAGAAAATAACTTAAATGTAGTGTTTTGAGTCAGTGTTTAAATCTGTTACTTCAAAATGCTTATCTTTTCTTTATTATTAAATTTTAGCAAAAAAAGAAAATCCTGCTAAAGATGATGTATGTCTTTCTCACGCAAATGGTTGTCATACTTTAGTCACATGAGTAATTGTGTATTTAATAATGTACTTTCAGACAACAAAGATGGATAAATTCACATTCAACCACAAATAGAAAAAGCTGAATAGAACTTTCCCTCATCCATGGCCCAAGCTAACAATTTTCTGCTTTTTTCTGGAAATGTTTTCACTTCATCTGCAGGAACAGCCGAAAACACCACTTCATATGAATTTTGCATGAAGCAATGTTTGTAATGTTTGCTTCAAAGGTGCTCCAAAAGGCAAATTGTCCATATTAAAATGTAAATTCACTTTTAATTGGTATTTGAATTTAACTTTGCTCTAGAAACGATGACTGTGTTTCTGGGACGTGGTGATTTGTGGATCCTTCTTTGTAGTAAACGTAGTTTAGCCTGTATTTGCAGATTCCTCTGCAAACTATTTATGCACGTGCTCATGGAGCACCTCCAGATAGGGACTACCATGCAGTATCCGGCCCATTGTCCCATTCCCACAGATTCATCCTGATTTGCAAAACAAATCTAATGAGAGATTCCCACTGACATACCGATTACATGAATCCTGCATAAAGTGATTCATTCATTTGTATGTTGATCTGATGGAAAGATCTAGCATCGTTGGAATGTAATTCAAGCTCTTTCAAGTCCTCTAAATTTTTAGACCCTCTTTGACAGGCCACTCTGCAGCACAGCTAAGGAAACAATTTGCTGAGACCTTTGCCTTGTACATTCTGCTCCCCACGGCACACTCCTCATACACCACAGAAGAGCAAGCTCAGCATCTGAATAAGAAGGGAAAACATTACAGAGGCACGATGTGCTACAGACTGTTTTTCACGTCTCAGTCAGAGCATTGGCCAAACATCCAATTGTTATTCTTTTTATTGTCCAATCAGTAATAATGACAGGATAATTAATCAAACAATAAAAAGAGAGATTAGTCCTACTTTTGAGATCGTGTTCACAAGAGGTTCACATGCCGTTTAGGTCCAACCAACTGGGCCTGTAGCCTGAAGCTATGATGGCTTCTCATCTACAATTGCTTTAATTGCACTTTCCACGGAACATGTAAAAGCAGAAGGACATGTCTGCTGCTGCTCTGAATAAATGCCAACCTCTGTGAAAACAATCCTGGCTCAGAAAAAGCCCTATTTGAACGGGCGATTCACTTTGATGGGAAGTAGCTCAATTAATTAAGGAGGTAGCCCAGAAGAGAGGTACAATAAAACTGAGTCATAAACAGCTCAAACTGCACAGTTGATAAGGCTGTACTGCGTGGTTCTTGTTAATACAAAATGGCCACCCTGGAGTTCCAAACTGTGGCATAGGACCTCTTTTTTTCTTTCAAAATCTCCCATCTGAACAATTTACGTTGATTTTATTAAATGACCGGTGTATTAATATAACTGAAAACATATCCTAAATAAATGATTTCTCCTTGTAAAACCTGATAAGTACAGCTGCACCAACCAGAGCCAAATGGATCTGGTACAGATGACCTGTAGGGTACAAAAAAGGAGGGAGCACAAAGAATCTCTGCTGACACAGTAGTTATCACTGCAGATAAGAAGTGAGTGAAGATAAACTGCAGATAACCTGCATTTATTATGAGTGGCATTACAGATATAATATAAATAGCAGAAGATTGATGTAAAATATGTAGCAATGACAGCAATGAGCTGCCATCTGAAGACAATGCTGCTGTAGAGAGATTGAAATAAAAATGTTAGATTTTTTTTGGATATTGCCAAATAACAATAGATTTTATGAAAAGTTATGAGGAGAGGGTTAGCTCATGATAAGAACTTCAGTTTATTCTGCTTTGTTTGTTTGTTTCCGACATAGAGGTCGTAATGTAAGTATGTCTGTTCACACTTGTTGTTACTACAACATGGATCTTCAGTGTCATTACTGTCATCTCAGTTACCCACTTTGTAAGCAAATATACAGCAAATATGCAACATCTAGTTCATTTTTCTCTTTGAGTGTTTACATGTGTGCACAAGTGTATACATTACATCATTGCAAACCTGAGACTCTTGTTATTTGACCAATAAGTCCTTCATAATGTAGTGTCTACTTTGTACAATGTCAACACCAACCACAGCTAAGGTTACAGGTAACTCACCTCTACTTTACAATAAAACACTAATAGAAATTCTAATGAAACTTTATTTATTTAACAAGCATCTCGGTAATCCAGTAAAAGCTTTAGCCCTTTAGCTTTGTGCTCACAGCTCCTCTCATCACTGTCTCTGCTTTTTAACCAAAGACAAGGATGAAGATATGTGTAAACAGTTGTTCCTATGAGTGTTCTTTGTGCTTGCATGGATTTTGAACAGAAATATACTTTATCATCTGGAATGATCTATCTTGAATGGGTTCTACTTCTCATATGCAACTTGCAATGGGATCTCCGCGGATACTAGTAAGCACCAGGTCTGAACAGCCCCACAGCTACAAGCTGGATGGTTGCTTGATATTCAGATCAACTCTAGGATAAAACTATATTTTTGTCTCTAGTTACAAAAACATTTAGCCACTTCTTTAAGGTTTTTCCTCCATAGATATGTTTTCTATGTTAAGAAGAGAATAAATCTACCCAGTCTGGCTCACCTTGTCCTTGTCCTTCAGTGGATTCGATCTCTGCTGAGCTGGCAGTGCCACACTAAACTGTGGCAACCAGGGGACCTGCATTGGCAAATCTGGCCTTGCCTCAGGCACTGACACCCTGAACTGTGACTCATTGGTTTATGGTTCAATAGCACTCGCAGGGTCTCAGGTCAGAACTCAACTCACATGCAACAGTACACTAATGGGTATGGCACTGTATCTCTGAAAGTCAAGGCTAAGTCAGCCGGGAACCCAGCTGTGACTCCAGTCTGACCAGTAGGGCACTGTATTTTATACTTGTCATCTGGTGAGGCTGCCTCTGCGGTAAACCACACTTGGTTCCTCTGTGGTTCCTCTGTCGACATTTTTTCACTCTCTGCCATGCAACATATTCACACCAATGCACCTGTGTGGGCTGTGCGCAGCAGGACCCAATTGATTAGAAAATCAGGATGGACTTCACAAGTTGAGCTGAGTTGATTAGACACATTGAGTCAGCCCCAGCAGCTGTGCTGCCAACCCAAAAGTGTCACCCGGGCAACCATTCAGAGTTTGTTGTTTGTCACCTTCCTGGCTGGATGGATAATGGAGTTCAACAAGTTCATAATAAAATGTCAATGGAAAAGTTTTACTAAATTTGGGGTCAAGGTAATGCTTTCAGCCATGTCCTCTCTCCTTATACTAACCGACGTAAAACGAAGCCATTAACAGCTTCACTCTGTTAAAGTTTGACTGACCAAAACATTAAGTGTCAATAATCGGGCCAGGTGACTAGTTGCCAGAACTAGTCACCCGGCCTGATTATTGACACTTAATGTTTTTTTTTTGTTTTTGGTTTGTTAAAGATTTGAAAATGTCAAACCTTAGAGATTACATTTTTTTTATATATATTTGTGCTTAAAAGGTTGTTACTGTATACAGTATGGTACATTCTGCTTCTCGCCTGCTAATTGCTGGGATAGGCTCAGCTTCCCTGCGACCCCAAACTGTATAGAGCAGTATGGAAAATGAATGAATGAATGTATATGGCAGACACATGAGTACTCCTGTAGTTGTGTTCACCAGAAAAGATCAAAATTCCATAAGTGTTAATTTGCCACAACATTTTTCTTTTCTACTCTGTTACACACTGAACCTGAGCTTACTTTATCATGTTATGTGGCACCCTTGGGACCACTGAAACTGTATTATCTTAATTATGGAAAATATACACAGGGGGGCTTGTTTTTTTTTTTTTTTTTTTCGTACCATGCATACCTGTCCTCTCCTCGAACGAGGAAAACGAGAATAAAAAGCCAGCAGAAAAAAAGAGTGGTCGGCCGTTCAGTGGAATTCACTGGTGCATGAAAGTCTGGGAGAAAAATTAATTTATCTGGCATGAAAATATGAGAGGTGGCTTGTTGGGGATTACAGTGTTTGCAGTGGAGAAAAAAGGGGAAAGAGAAGGAGAAGACAAGAGGAAAAATGTGGTTTATTGTGAAAGAAGAAGGAGATTGGAGACAGAAGATGACTAAAATGATGAAGTAAGGGAGCAGGAGACTCACGATGAGTGGTACTATAGAGGGATAAGAGTGAACTGAAAAAAGAAAAAGGAAAAAAACGCAGAAAATGGAAAAAAGTAAAGTCCATGGCGCTAATCATACGACCACAATGTAAAACTATTTGTTAGGAGGTGATTATAGCTAGAGGAGTAACGTCTCCATCCTAACCAGGAGCTTTGAAGGCTTTAGGAGGAGATGTGTGTGTTGGGGGGGGGGAATAAAGAATGAACACACTTCCCTAGAGTGGGGAGCAATGTGTTACCGTGGAAACAGCTCTGACGTCAGCGAGCGCATTATGTGATTACTCATAGAGTCTGTTAAGGAGCCAATAAAACAAGGGACCATTACTCACACACACATACACACACACACACAGAAATGGCCAGAGCTCAGGTTACACATATACTTTAATATACTCACACACACACGCTAGAAGCATAAACTAAAGCATTTGCACACATGTGCCAACTCATTCTTGCATACTCTTAAATAAAATGGAGCCTGGTGATACACTGCACACTTTTACAATTCAAACTCAATAAAGTCATCACAATTTTACAAGGGCTCCTGACTTGGACCGGAAAACGGGCTAATTCCATGTGTACTTGATAGCCTCAGTGCTTAGGAATGAGGCCCTAACCCTAGCAGCAATCTGCAAGCACTAATAGTGTCCAGTTTATGACCAACCAGACCAGGAATCCAGCTCTTCATCCCTACCAGAGGGAGCACAAACACCACCAGCATATCGCTGACAGAATCTGCATGTTCTGCATTCCACACACTCTGACCCATGTCAGACAAAGTACATCAAACGCTGACATGTACACCATTGTGCGTCACAATACACAAACACACACACGCGTGCACATTTCCTCTCACCATCTCCCACACATTCTCCTCTGGGAGTTGAAACACTGTTAAGGCCGATAAGGATCCAAGCAAACACAGTGGATAAACAGTCATTCTGGTAATTAAGAAGCATGGACCTATCAGAGAGAAGTATCCACAGACAAATATGTGATCCAGACTCCATTACTAAGGTCATATACAGAGACCATTAGGTGAGTCCTGACTGTGGCAAGAAAGGCCAAAGTTAAAAAATAGGTGGTAGGAGGACTAATTCTTGTTCCAAACTGAAAAGGACAACAAGTCCATGTTGACTCAATAGAAAAGATAAGGTGGCAGTGAAATGGCAAAGCAAAGGCATTGCAAATTTATTTGTATAGCACAATTCAACACAGGGTGATTCAAAGTGCTTTACAGAGCACAAAACAATATAGCAAGAAAGAATTTTTTTAAAAAAGATGATTAAAAATTATGAATATAATAATTAATTTAAGATTACAAAACATAAAAGTTTAAGGTAAGAATTTTTTTTAAAAAAATTATAGAAATGCAGCTGAGAACAGGAGGGTCTTTAACCTGGATTTAAATAAACTGAGTGTTTTAACTGATTTGAGGCTTTCTGGGAGTTTGTGTCAGGAAATGGGTAGGTGGTTGTCCCCAAATGCAGGTGAGGACATGAAGCAGGAGGCAGCCAGGGTGACGATTAACAGATTTATTACCACACAGACACTGAAACAAAAACTGATGACTAACTTGCGTAGTAATGTAGTTAATGATCCCGCAACCAAACAGACACACCAAGTGACTTAAATACATATGAAATAAACGAGGGACAGGTGAAAACAATTACAAAAATCAACCCCAGGTGAAACTAATAGACAAATACATGAAGCTGAACAGAAACATGGGACAAAACAGCAAGAACTACAAAATAAAACAGGAAAAAAGGAAGTCTACAAAACAAAACCCAGAAACCATAACAGTTTGTTCCTGAAATGTGGAGCATAGAAGCTGATTGCAGCTTCTCCTTATCTTGTTCTGACTCTGGGAACTGATAAAAGACCAGATCCAGATGACCTGAGGGGTCTTGTGGGTTCATACCCACCAGACCAAGAGGTCTCTGATGTATTTTGGACCTAAACCATTCAGAGCTTTATAAACCAATAACAGAACTTTAAAGTCTATCCTCTGAGTGAGAGGCAGCCAGTGTAAAGAACTGGAATGATGTGGTCCACTTTCTTGGTCTTAGTGAGGACTTTAGCGGCAGAGTTCTGGATAAGCTGCAGTTGTCTAACTGATCTTAAAGGAAGACCCGTAAAGACACTGTTACAGTAATCAAGCCAACTAAAGATGAAAGCATGGACTAGTTTTTCCAGGTCCTGCTGTGACATCAGATCTTTTATCATAGATATATTCTTAAGGTGATAATAGGCTGATTTAGTTATTTCCCTTAATGTGTTTTTTAAAATTTATGTCTGACTCCATCACTACACCCAGATTTCTGGCCTGACTGGTGGTTTTTAGGTGTATAGAGTGAAGTTCTGTGACGACCTCTAATCGTTTCTCTTTGCCCCCAAAAACCATCACCTCAGTTTTGTTTTTGTTTAGCTGAAGAAAGTTTAGACACATCCAATTATTAATATCCTCAATACATTTACTAAGATCCTGTATAGGACCTCAGTCTCCTGTTGACATTGTAATGTAAATCTGTGTGTCATCTGCGTAACTATGGTAACTAATGTTATTCTGTATGACGTGTCCCAGTGGGAGCATGTAGATTTTAAACAGAAGAGGTCCCAGGATGAACCCTTGGGGAACTCCACATGTAACTCTTGTTTGCTCAGATCTGTAGTTACCTATTGACACAAAATACTTCCTGTTCTCTAAGTACGTTTTGAACCATTTTAGTACAAAACCAGAGAGGCACAAACAACTCTCCAGTCGTTGGAGTAATATACTGTGGTCCACTGCATCAAATGCAGCACTGAGGTCCAATAAAACTAAGACAGTAATTTTTCCATCTTCTGTATGTAAACGTATGTCATTAATGACTTTGGTCAGAACAGTCTCAGTGCTGTGATGCTGTCTAAAACCTGACTGGAATACATCATAGCTGTTGTTTTGTGCTAGAAAATCATTTAGCTGATTATAAACAGCCTTTTTAATGATCTTACTCAGAAATGGGAGATTTGAGATCAGCCTGTAGTTGTTCATTTGTGTCTAGTCTAGATTGTCCCGTTTTAGCAGAGGTTTGATAACAGCTGTTTTAAGCGTCTCTAGAAAGCCGCCTGAAATTAAAGTCAATTACAATCTATATTAGATCAAACTTGGTCTTTGAGACTTTTTTGAAGAATACTGTGGGTAGGATGTCCAAACAGCAGAAGGATGAGTTCAGCTTGTGTAGTATATCCTCTAGATTTTTGCTATTAATGGGATGAAACTGTGTCATGATGTTTAAACTGGTTTTCAAGGAACACAGTATATTTACTGAACCTGCTGCTGAAGAACCAACTGCTGGGCAGCTGGACAAAAAAATACCATCTATAAACAAACATAGTACAGCTTTTACCAGTATTTACATTCACAGACTTAACACTTGTTAATGTTATGAACTTATGTTGGTTTAATATCAGTACTGTATTTTGTTAACATGGACCTGCAACCCACCCGCCTCATATTTTTACTTAGTAGGAGCAATAAGAAAATCAGCATAAAAAAATCCTCAATGCTGAATGAAGTATGAACAGGCACAAATATTCGGCTTGTTTGAATCTTGCACCACCTGATATGTAATTTTATTTATTTGTATAAAATCCCTTAAATCAGGGGTGTCAAACTGCATTCCTCAGGGGCCGCTGTCCTGCAGGTTTTCAATGTATCCCCGTTTCAATACACCTGGCTTGGATGCAGGAGCCAATTAAGTTCTTCACAATGATTGGCTGATTGGACTCAGGTGTGTTGGAGCAGTGATACATGGAAAACCTGCAGGATTGTGGCCCTCGAGGACTGGAGCTTGACACCCCTGCCTTAAATAGTCCAAAATCCATCCATCCATTTTCTACCGCTTATTCCCTGAATGGGGTCACGGGGGATCGGGAGCCAATCCCAGTTGACATCGAGCGAGAGGCGGGGTACACTCTGGACAGGTCACCAGTCCATCACAGGGCCAACACACACAGACAAACAATCATGCACACTCACGGGCAATTTATAGTCTCCAATCAGCCTCATGTCATGGACGGTTGGAGGAAGCCGGAGTACCCAGAGAGAACCCACGCTGACACGGGGAGAACATGCAAACACACAGAAAGGCCACAGCCCGACTGATGCTCAAACCAGCAACCTGCTTGCTGTGAGGCCACAGTGCTAACCACTGCACCACCACGCAATCCAAGTTTAAAATACACAATGAGTAAATCATAAGAATTTAAATGTTTCTTTTAAGAAGCTATCATGTGCATAAAGGCGGTAGAAGTGGGGATCAAAGCGTGCAGGAGCTTCAGTCATTCATGTTGTTATCCTTTCATCAAGTAAATTCAACAGTGAGGGAAATATCTGATGTTTCACCCCTAAGATATGTCCAGCTAGCAACACAAAACATTATGCTCAAAAATAGGATTTCTTAATCTTAATATCACTTCCGCTCGATTCAAAAACTGCAGCTAGACATTAATGTGTTTATCCCCCCAACACTGGATTCTTGTTACATAACAAATGTAGTAGTAACCCGAATGGTGGAAATTTCCAGGTGACAGTTCATAAGTAAGATCAGACCTTCTCTCATTGAGACTGATTTTATTAGGACTCACACCAATACTATCAATGGGTACCTATGTGTCAGTTTTTCTGCTGATTGAAAAAATAAATAAATAAACAAAGAAAGTACAATGAGACTGTAGCTGAGAGACTTCAAGAGGTCCAGTCAGTTGTAAATCATTAACCCTGTTTCTCTTTATGTGTGTGTGTGTGTGTGTGTGTGTGTGTGTGTGTGTGTGTGTGTGTGTGTGTGTGTGTGTGTGTGTGTG
>JBAMHX010000011.1:16532506-16547559 GCA_037177515.1 Pseudomugil tenellus
AACATCCTGCCTTGTTCCAGTGCCTGAAAAACTCTAACCAGCTGAACCAAATGACTACAGAATTTGAATTTCCCTCTGGGTTTAATAAAGTATTTTTCATTTAATTTCATTTTCATAAAATGCAAACAGCTCGCTGAAGGACTTTCTAATCCTGGAGGAACCAAACAAGGTTCCAGGGTTGTGTTATGTCAGAGTTTTTGACTTGCTGGTGTAACACCCCACCTCCTCACTGGCTTTGACTGCTCAGCAAAAGTCTTTGGGTGGTGCATGGGTGTAATCATTCCTAACTGGTTTCATTAGTTGCACCAGCTGAGTGTGCATAAATTGCGACTGTTGTAGATTGCAAGGAAGCTGCATGCTGTTTGTCTTGTGTTGCTAAGAGGTTTAACAGTTGTTAGTTTTGAATACAAAACCCAAAACTTTATTAACCCTCCATTTTAAATTGGGACCCAACCAGACCAGTTATAACAATAATCCCTACACACAAATCTGTGCATCAGTTCAATTTAAAACCTTTAAGAAACATTTCAAGAGGATTTAAAAAACAATTAACTATTATAGCAGAACAGAAAACTACAATATGATTTCTGTCACATTCACAAACATGAAAAACAAAGTTTTACAACAGAGTCAGCAAGATGTTCTGCCATATGTGATGCTAAAGGCCTTGCTGGTCATGACATTTATTTTTATTCAACATGTTGCCAGTTACAGCATTTCTAACTGGCCATTTATCAGCCAAAGCCTTGGCATTAACACTGTGGTCACAGACAAGGATGGTGAGAATGTCATCGATATGAGACAAAAAACAAATACCTCTATAAATAAATGTTTTATACTGAATTTACACAGTAATTTAGTTCGATTGCATTGAATTCTGTTGATCTATTAAAGCATGTTCTGTGATACGGGTAATCTCATTGAAATTAGCAAGATAAATCATTAAACGTTTCAGTTCTTTAAAAAGAAATCTCAAAACCTTGATTGAACATTTTTTAAAGCAGGCATTCATTGTATGCTCCCATTTCAGAGTCTTTAGAGAAATGCATGCAGGCGCTGGGCGCAGATGACCAAAGGCTGCTGTCACCATAATCAACCCCAGTCAGAGATAGAAGCATGTGTCATTAGAGGAGGAATTAAGGTTATCAGAGTTTAAGATTCTCCGCTCTCTATCTCTTTTGTCCATCTTTGCGCCTTCTCTCATTCTCGTCTCCCCAGCCTCCTTCCCTGCAGTTTGAGGCAAACATGTCCTCTCCGTCAGTAGCTGTTATCTCGAAATGTCAATCATACAGAGAAAGGAACTGCTGGCTCCACGTTTTAAAGAAGCATGATGGTGTCAGGTTAAGATTTACTGCAGGCAGGGCAAATGAGGTTTACTCCCTACCATCATAACAAATAACGACAGTGAACAAGAAGCAGAAGCAACACATTTAACTGTGAGGCAACATGTGTTACAGTCTGCAACGTCAGCTGACAAGGTGAGGAACCTGAACAATATCAGAGCCCTTACAGAGCTCTTTTACCAGCATAAAGCTTAATACTACACTAACGCACTTTGCCATTTGTGCTGCGGTCCTGAGAATCACATATCTTTGGTGGAGGATAATAAATCAACTATGCAGCTGTTTTAACACAGGCCCTGCAATGGCTGCTTTTATCTTTAGGATTTAACTACTGTGCAGCTGACAGATGCCGGCAGTAAAAAGGAAGCAGTCTGATAAACAGCGCAATAATCTGTCAGCCACTGCTGGGGTTGGCCTTCTACTGTCATGCCAACTACACCAGCAGCTTAACTACAACATCACTGCATAACCCAAAGGGTGGTGACCCATTAAACGGTAAAATATAAGGAGGAACACAAGACAAATAACTAAAAATATGAACAAAATTTAAGCGTGATTGTTCCCCCAATAATTATATGTGTATATTAATTCAAACTGATCTAGTGATACATGAAAGGAATCCATAAAATAACAGAACCAGTGCATGAAATAAATCTAGATGTAGGAACAGGATTTTTGTCCATGCACCCCAGCAGTCAGGCCTAAACAACAGGTTAAACAACAAAAAGCAGATCTGACTGATAATGTTAACATGCTTCAAGCAGAAGCTTATCAGACTTGTCTACCAGCAATTGGTGACTTGACTTCTTCTCATGGTTGTAGCACACAGGGCAGCATCTGACATTTTTATTCTTTAAAAGTACATGAAACAGTCACACAAGTGCTCTCACATTGTGTGTCACTTGTTCACTTGAACAAAGCTCAGAGGCCTGAATATTTGTACATCCCCTTCAAGACCAGTGGATGGAGCTTCAATGCACATCAGCCCTGGGTCGCCTGTAGCTGAGCTGCAAATGCATAGCAACTTATCCACATGTATGAACCACTGTCGGCTCTGTTTAGTCTCTCTCTGTGACAGAGCCCATTTGGAGCACAAATAAACACTTTTACCTCTTAGCATACAGAGCCTTGTAGTGTTTTTCCATAATTCAGACTCTAATTAATCAATTACACCAGTATTTGCATCGCTTTCATAATTTCCATAACAATCTGTAATGCAAAATCAAAAGGCACAGGACAACTAACAGATCATATCATTAGTATTTCTTAGAAACATTGCAGTCAGCTACACAACGTGGATTATTCACCCATTGTCATAACATGTACCCCTCTGGATTATGAAGTGGATCTACTGTGGCAATCTTTTAGAGGAAAAATTTGTGTGAATCACATGAATGTTCATAAATTAAATACAGACAGTCAGAGGGGAGATCAGCCAGCAGTGATAGGTAGCAGATAAAAAGCGGGAGGTCTTTTTATAGTTCACTGACATTTCTCAGGCGGGCAGGATCCAAAGAAAACTGAGAACATGATTGTTTCACTTCCATGTTATGATCCTCACTAATCTCTCCTGTCCTCTTTAGAGTCATTACATTTGCAGACAGAAACATTCTTTTGATGTGAAGCAAATGAAGACATCGTTCCCCGGCTCTGTGCTTCCACAGACTCCTCTGATCACAGCAAAGTACCAAACTTTCTCACTTCCTTTCTGCTGTCAGGTTAAGAGCTTGGATCCCAGGAGAATAACTGGAATCACTCTTTTCACACTCATCCCTGAAAGCAGGAAATTATAGTCTCGCTGGCATATCCGAGTCCATTGAGGGCTTGCGGTCAGTGTCCATATCCCTGCTTTCTCTTTCACTTTGACTGAGAGTTGGATGAGTGTATCATGCAAGCGTGGTCCCACGTGTGAGATCCAAAAAATAAAGGAATGTTTTCACTCATTTTGCTAATATGCTGCTCTGCCACATGACTGTGGTGAGCGTGTGATAAAGATCCAGAAAGAGGAAGCTTTGAAATATTCAAAATTTACTTGTACACCAATGGCATGATTACAGTTCCTGTCGGTCCAGTCATCCAGTTTGTTTTGTTCTCTTCCAGCTGACATGGAGCCGGCAGTAACATATTCAGGCTCATGTATGAATTTGGATTTAGCAAAAGCTTAAATAGTAAATAAGTCACATCTTCCAGCAACATCAAGGTGTACCACATACTATAACATAGGACAGGATGATGGAATCATAAAGAAAAAAATACCTTTTAACGCAGAAGAATGTCCTGTTTTGGTGATTAACCTTCAGTTATGCTTCAGACCCACCTCAATCCTGTAGAAATTCTTAAATCTTTTCTGACATGGTTGAATTAAATGAAGATTAACTCTGGAGGTCAGTCATTAATAAATAAAAAGAGCAAAATACTCTTTTTAGGAACTCATCAGCCTGTCTATTACTTAGTGATTTCCATCCACACCATTCTCCAATTTATCACTGTATTGTAATTGCTAATGTTAATAGACAATTGTTTACGTTTGCTAATTACGCACAGATTCCAGTATATCATGACTGGCTTAATAATAGAGGTCCATCGTGCACACACCCAGAATCTTGTGGATGTTGTATGTGTGAAGAATGCTGAAGCCAATCCCAGCTAACATTAGGCGAGAGGCAGGGTACACCCTGGAAAGGTCGAACGTAGGCATGTTTGTAGGCATTAGGCATTGTAAAACAATGTTGCACAATGTTGATTTTCTGCTAAAGTTTCCTATAAATGTGTTACAAATAATTAACTATTAATTGACAAATGATCTGAAAGTCCATTCTCCAGTAACTTGTAAATCATCATTTTTTACTAAATAGTCCTTAGTTGATTCCCCATTAAACATGAGTTGGAGCTGCTGATGCAGGTTATGGGAAATTTGGACCTTGCTGAAGGACAATGTATTTTTAAGATCTTTTGTGGTATGGATACTACGTCTCTGCCCCTGCTGAATGGAATTCATACTGCAAATCACACTGTTTCACATGGAAACTGTTCTGCTGCAGATATACATGATACACCCTGATCTGTAGACTTTACTGCCAGCAATGAGAATATGTGCTTTTATCATCCACTGTGTTCAGTGTCTGAAAGGTTTGCTTTTCTCCATCTTTTGTCATGACAGTTTCAGCTGTTTCACAACTAATTTCACTAAATAACCTTTCACTTATGTCCTATCAGACACTTTCCACCTGCTTCACAGACGGTTTCCCCACATGCATGAGCAGGATGTAGGAGGTTAAAAAAGACCTTGTAAAAATGGCTTTATGAACATAAATTGAACAATGTTCCTGTTGCTTGGACACAAAAGGAAACCATGTAATCTCTGCCTGTTGATTAAGATATTTAGGTACGCTAATGACAATCAGTTTTATACATTTCTTAAAAGTTCAGCATGTATAAATTTATGCAAACAATCCCTTCTTCATGGACATCAGATCTAACGCATGCAGGGAAGAGGAGAGAGGGATTAAACGATGCTGAGCCTCAGCTTTAAAAGAATATCACATCATACTTACACAACTTTCATGCTTACGTACTGTTTTGTAGTAATGTAATATCTGTTGTGACCTTCCTGTCCTTTGCCATGTTGCATCATGGCTGCTTGATGTAAGCCAGCAAACACAAAGTGAACAGCAGGAGCTGCTTCAGTTCCAATGCTCTAGTATGTGAGGGAAGCTTGTCTTGCTGTTTCTATTGTCCTCATATGTATTCAGACCGTACAGACCAGTCCAACCATTTCCCTGCACCTGGCTGTCCTAGGGAAGATTATAGCCTAGTTAAACAGGATAAAGTATCCTGGGCAAAATTTAGGCATCAAAGAAAAAAGCAGTGAAAGTTACACTGATGAAAGAGAAGAATGCATTATAATAAGAGCAGGATGATCAAAACACATTGGGGTGGGTACGTTTTCTAGTTCTAATGAAGTAGGAGGTTCTTCAGTACAGCTGTCTTTGCCATCAGTGGTGATGCCAAATTCTGCGACACATCTAAGAGTTTGCCTCATTTGAATTCAATAGAAAGGAGAAATAAAAAGGGGGTGTCCAATTTTATTCATGTCATCCCACCCACACCCAATGAACTTCTCCATTGCACTTCAAAGGGATTTTGAACAAGTGCCCCCTTTTTCTGCTTGGTTGATAAAGTTCTAATCAGTCTGGGACTTGGGTTCCCACTGTGAGTGACTATGAATGTGAAATCAGGGTCAAGTTTCTTCTTCCTATTTAGCTTTTTAAAGAGGTGTGTAAAAATGTGATGCTGTAAGAAAGATATTTTTTATAACTTATTTTCCTTTAACTGCAGGTCTTCCTGGATAGAAGCTGCAATGTATATCAAATTGTCTTTCCTGTCCTCTTTGACCCCAGCGAGTCAAGGCAGATGGCTGCCTTACCTGAGTCGGGTTCTGCTGGAGGTTTGCCTCGCTGTTACAAGAGAGTTTTACTTCCCACTGTCGCCCTATGCTTGCTCAGGATTGGAGATTGCATCAAATCTTGATCAAAGTCAATATTTGATGCAATCTAGCTTGTTCCCTATATAAGGCTATTTTTTTTAATTGACCGATCTCTGTGAAGCGCCTTGGGACGACATTGTCGTGAAATGGCGCTATACAAATAAAGTTGAATTGAATTGAAAATACCTTTGTATTAAAAGGTATCAATATCAAACTGTACAGGACATGAGAAATCAAACAAATACACAATATTACCAGAAAAAAAACTTTTAAAACATAAAGTGAAAAAGAATGAATGAAAGATGGAATAAACACAATGATAAGGATAAGAACCAGCTGAGTCTTGATCAAATAAATGTCCACGAGTAGGTGCCTCCCTAATCATCCATCATGGATAATCTTTCACAGCCCACATGTGAAAACAACACAATGCATTTCTGCTCTCATTACTGGAGATTGCGAAGCAGGGGTGCTCCCTGGTTCCAAATTAACCCCACTAATAGTTTGACAGCTGGGATATTTCTCCATTATCCGTCTCTCTGATCGGGCGTCACTCATTCACTGATGGTTCTCTGCATCACAGACTGGGAATACAGTTTTACTGCTAATCGCTTTACTTCTTTTCTGTTGTTCTGGGTCAGTGATTTAAGAAAGAGATGGTTGATACCTGCAGCTGAAAGTAAACCAAATCAGAAACCATCATGCTAACTGATGAAAGCTATTTTCCAAACCAAAGTCTTTTTTCACGGCTCTATAAGAAGCGAGTAGACACGGATATGGAAAATGTGCAGTTTGTCCATTGATTAAATATCAAATTGAAATTGTTGGATGATAGTCTATATTACATGTTTGTGGATGGCAGAATTATTGCAATGACATGCTAATCTGCAGCCGGTTTGTGCTTGCTTCAGCTTATCCAGCTAACTAGAAAAGACTGACAGTAAACTGACTGACGTTACGGTGTTAAAAGCCACTTAACAGTTTCCTCTCATGCTATATGTGAGAATGTAGAAGACAGATGTAGAAATATTATGATATATTGTACACAAAAAAGTACACCACTGCTGGTTTGTTATGTTAGATTTAGTCTAGAAGAAGCTTCAGATTGAGGAGTGAATCTTTATTGGACAGTTTCCATTCCCATATAAAAAAAAACAGTTGCTAAACATTCATTATAGACCATTTTTCAATAATGAGCTAAAATTCTAATATTTATTATAAAATTTAAAACAACAATTAGTTATGTGACATACGATAAAAAGTGGGACACATTGTCAATATATGGAGCATGTCTGATTCTTAAACAGGTCAAAGAAAGACTGAGTTCACTTTAGCTTCAGATGTGGGAGAAGAATTATTCTTTCATTTTAAGATGCATATAGGAAGCAATTTACTCTGAATGTAGCATGTATACAATGATTACCAGTTTTGGTGTTTCGAGGTGTGAACAAATAAAATCGCAAGCGTGGCACATCTCCATGTACGAGCAAGATAGACATTTTCTTGTGTTTCTGTGCAGTCACTTGCAGCAAATTTTCATAACCACATGTGTCTCCAAGAAGCAGGGTGGAGTTGCATGAGATTGAAATAACCCTTTTACATCACAGCCGAAGTCCAGTTCGCTATCTCCTCCAATCAGCAGCGCCGTGCCTCACTCAGTTTGTTCTTAGCCAGAGAGAGGAAGAGCAGGAAATGGAGAGGTAGGACAGGAGGAGGGATGAAGGAAATTACTTGAGGTGCTATGGACCGTTTCGTGGAAGAAAGTGGGACCCTTGCCAGAGTGACACTAAAGAGACTTTAATAAGAATAGAAAGGACCACATGGAAGACAGAGCACAGAAGGGAGATAATGAAAACAGCTTTTTACAGCAAGTGGTGATAAGTGAGACTAAGAGGACATAAAAACAGCACAGCAAACATCTTCACAAAGCACAGAAATGCTCATAGAGGAGGAACTAGAGGAAAGACAGCAGAGACAGACAAGTTATAGGTGCAGAGAGGCAAGTCTATTCATTGTATGATAAAGAGAAATTTTATAATAAACAAAAAATGATTCAAAGAGTCTGGAGAAGGTTCATCGCTGTGGTGAAGTGCTGCGACTTAATTAGGCACCATTGCACAATAATTAGATTCATATCCAACTCTTTTGAAGAGGAAAATTCTCCCTTTGGAGCTCCTCCTTCACATTGTTTCTTTTCATTTTTAGTTCCGAGGGTAAGGGTTACATAAACCAAAAAAAAAAAAATGAAAGGAAATTGGGTAGTCTGTATTTATATTGGTTTCAGTGTGGCTGACTGTGGATTTCTATATCACAGGCATGTATTTGCTTGTGAGGCAGCTGCTGCCCTCAGTTTCCTCTCCATATCGATGAGTTGTGCGTCATCAAAACAGATCATTGTTTACAGTCAACTTTGCGGTCTGTCAGCGAACACTCGTGAAACCTGTATTGAGACAGAGACAGCGAGAGGAAGAGCTGCACTTCTGCAGTTTGTCACACACGTCCCTCGTGTCATTTTGTTACAGCGATGTGTTGAGTCAACCATGTCAACTGTAAACACAAATGTTAAAGGCGCAGATGTGGTGGAAAGTAAAAAAAACAAAAAAAAACAAAACAAAACAGCTACACTATGAAGAAAATACAGCAACATATAACAATTCACAGCAAATTTCACAAATACAGTTTCTGAAAAGCTTACTTGAATTCTGGGTTGTATATTTTCTGTGTTAGTTCTGAAAGGTAATTGTTTTTTTTTGCTGGTGGGGGGATGCTCGGCTGCTTGCTTGTGTGTGTGTGTGTGTTTTATTCCTTGATTATTGTGTTTTATTTTTAAAAATTGTGGATTCTGCTGTGTTGTTTTACAAATGTAAAACTGTGTTTTACATTTGTTTTAACCTTTTCTGATTATCAAATTTTTTCCAAAATGTTTTTAATTGGGGTGTTTGCTTTTTTATTAAGTTTTCTTAAATTTAACTAAATTTGACTTTTATGCATGTCCCTCCAGTCTGAAGTGTGCCTAGAAGATTTTTATGGTGGGGTCCAGGCATTGACATAAACTGCGAAAACAGTGAAACATGTAAATGAAACATTTTTAACAGATTACCGCAACTACAGTTTACATATCTAAAAGATGAAGCAAAATTGGTTTAAAAATAGTCAATGGATATTTATTTAGCAATAATTGTTAACTAAGCATGGTCCTGCATGGTATGTTTCAAATCACATCTGCACAAACACTTAGACTTCACTGAAAATTAAAACAACAAAAAAAATATATAAATGTTTTTACAGTTCTTGATTGTTTCAGTTATCCGTTCTGGTGGGTTTTATGGCTTTTGCACTCTTTCTATAAAACAAACTGTTTGAAGAGACAAATAGTCACAGTTTAGGCAGTTGATGATGATGCTCTGCTGTATCATTGAGAACATGGTGGCACGTTTTACATGCTGCATTCACTTAGATTTGCACAGTTTAGATTTTAAGATTTTTAAGACTGAAAGCCTGATATGAAGATGCACACACAAAACATGTGTTGTGCAGCAGAAAAATGAAAGCTGTGGAAGTGTGATCACATAAATATGGTAGATCTTTTTCAGTCCTTTAAATGAGTGGTTCAAATAAAACATGTAAATTCAATCATAACTTCTCATTCTGTACTCAAGTACGTAAAAACAATATCTGAAGTCTGCCATGGTTAGTTTTACTAGCCAGACGAATGCTTAGAAATGACATGAAAAAAGAAACATCCGCTGTGCATTTTAGGAAAACAAGCACACAGTTTCCCTTCTCTAACACAGACCAGACGGATGGTGAAAGATGAGAGTAGAGAAAATAAGAGGGAAAACAGAGGAGCAAAAGGTGGCGAACAGAAGAGAAATTAGAAAAGTCCTCGGAGACCACAGACCTCCACCAAGCAATACAGTCCCCCAGCTTATTGTAATGTACAGCCCAAAATATGATCCGGATCACCTCCAAATTTTAATCATCAATTCTTTTTACCAGGATGGAGATATCCTGAAAATGTCATGAAAATCCATCCATAACCTTGAGTTATGTTGCAAAAAAACAGGCAAACAAACCAACACCGTAAAAACATAACAGTGTGTAGAAGAAGTGTTCATTTAATGTAGCGATTACAGTCAGACAGGGTGAAGCAAGATCTTTTGTCTAGGCTGCCATCTCTTACGAGAAGTAAAACTAAAGTATACACAGAAGCAGGACAGAGAATATGTGAAAGAAGGGACTGGAAGATGGAGGGGGGGAGGTATAATAGAGGAACAAACGCAGAGAGCATTAGCTTTAAAAAACATCTGGGACACATCAGGGAGTGTAGAGAAAATGCTGCACTCAGCTGAAACTCCCCCCACCACCCTCTCACTAAACTGCTTGCCGAATCGCCTGCTTCACATTCAACTACCACCTTCCCCCCAAAGAGGGAGAATGCAGTGTATCAGAGAGCAGAGAGTCCTTGAGTTCTGCAAGCTTTCATTCCTTCTACCACCAGGATGGCTGTAAAAGGGGATCATGTATTGTTAACGAATGGGATTTGAGTGAAATCACGATGTTGCATAATGTTAGCTGTAAATGACACTCTGACACGCAACTTGCCGTCTCTGAGCTTCATCTGAATCCAAGGAAAATGAAACAGTTAAAAGATATTTGATGCGTGGTGTAGCCATGCGGTACAGTAGTAGGGCATATCTTTCCATATCTTTTCCACTCATTGATCATTTAAATAATTCAATGATTCCCATTTAAGTTCCATGGAGAGTTATGGAATTTACTGACACATGCTTTCCCTGGTAAACACAGAGACATTGGGTTTTCTGTGTGGTGTGAGTGCAGGGTGGCATCTGTCCATGTCTTCACAGAAATGGCCCAATCCATGTGATGGCATTAGTAGAAATGTCAGTCACCCAGTCCCAGAGGTTGTGCAGAGGGCAGACCTGCATAACACCAACAACAATCAGTTAATCCTACAGAGTATCTCCATTCCATTTTCTAGAAGTTACACAAAGGACTGTTGATACTATGCTCTACATATATGCAGTAGACTGAAAAGTACACTAATATTTTGCTAATCACTAGTCCTAAAACTACCTTTAGGTGCTGAGATACAAAAGTTATAATCTGGTTTGCTTTCTGACACCACATGGCACATTTGAACATGTTTTTACCATAATAAAAAAAACATAAGATGCTTTTACCTTTGAACTCAACTGGGAAAAACAAAACACAAATATAGTGGCCAATTCAGTAATGATACCCAAGATAATGCTTTCAGAGAAAGTGAGCAAAAAGGAGGACTTGAGGTTGTCCATCAACTATAGAGGGATAATATTCTTCAACTTAAGGCCTATTCAGGGGTCCTGGAGAGGAGGGTCTACCGGACAACTGAACCCTGGATTGCGGAGGAGCAGTGTGGTTTTCGTCCTGGCTGTGGAACAGTCGACCAACTCTATATCCTCTTCAGGGTCTTGGAGGAGGCATGGGACTTTCCCCAACCAGTCTTGGTGTGTTTTGTGAACTTGCAGAAGGTGTTCAACTGTGTCCTCTGAAGACTCCTGTGTGGGGTACTCCTAGAGTATGGAATGCCATCATCTCTCCAGCATGTCCTGTGTCTCCCTGGGGGCCTCCTCCCGATGAGACGTGCCCAGAACACCTCACCAGAGAGGCGTCCAGGAGGCATCCTAACCAGATGCCCGAGTCACCTCAGCTGGCTCCTCTCGATGTGGACGAGCAGCGGCTCTACTCTGACTCCCTCCCGGATGACCAAGCTTCTCACCCTATCTCTAAGGGAGAGCCCAGCCACCTTGCGGAGGAAACTCATTTCAGCCGCCTGTATTCGCGATCTCGTTCTTTCGGTCATGAACTACCCAGAGCTCATGACCATAGGTGAGGGTAGGAGCAAAGATCGACCGGTAAATCGAGAGCTTCGCCTTCTGGCTCAGCTTCTTCTTCACCACGACAGACCGGCGCAGAGTCCACATTACTGCAGACGCCGCTCCGATCCGTCGGTCGATCTCATGCTCCTTCCTTCCATCACTCGTGAACAAGACCCCAAGATACTTGAACTCCTCCACTTGGGGCAGGACCTCGCCCCCAGCCCGTAAAGGGAACTCCACCCTTTTCCGGCTGAGAACCATGGTCTCGGATTTTGAGGTGCTGATTCTCATCCCAGCCGCTTCACACTCGGCTGCAAATCGCTCAAGCGAGAGCTGGAGATCACGACCAGACAAAGCCAACAGAACCATATCATCCACAAAAAGGCGAGACCCAACCCTCACCGGAAATGAATCTGACTTACTGCCGGCAATGGGGACCAAGCTCTGACACCGGTCGTACAAGGACCGGACAGCTCGTACAAGGGCGTCCGGTACCCCATACTCCGGAGCACCCCCCACAGGAGTCCCCGAGGGACACGGTCGAACGCCCTCTTCAGATCCACAAAACATATGTAGACTGGTTGGGCGAACTCCCATGCTTCCTCAAGGAAATAAAATATGGAACTCATAAAATATTAGTGGTAAAGTCTGTGTTCTTTACAATTATAGAACTACAGCCAGAGAACATTTGTTTTCAGTAAACTGTGTATGCAAACAGCCCAATTTTCATATTCCAGCTAACAGCAGATAGTTAGCTGCATCTTGCTTAAACATGATTGTCCACATTGTGGCCCATTTCACAGTGATAAAATCCAACAAGACCTTGAACCTGTAAGATTGTATCTCGTCAAAAGATAACTAGTGTCTTTTTAGATGTAACAGAGTTTCTTACGTCATCTTTTCTTTTTTATATTCTTAATAATATACATTTAAACTACACTGTAAAAACATAATGCAGTATTGCCTTTGATTGTGTTTTGATAAATGTTCATGCCCTGTAAGCTTTTTGGACACTACAGTGACAACAAAACATCAGTATTTAGAGACAGAAAGCACATTCCTCTATAAGGCATTTCTAAAACCCCTTTTCCTATCAAATCTGTAACAATTCCAATTTCTGTTAGTAATCCGTCTCTGAAAGAACACATTGATATGTAAATTGTTGTCTCACAATTGCAGGCTGGGTATTAAAGGGGAGACAGATTTAAAATGATTCAGGGATGAACCCAGTGATGTATTCATACCAAGGCAGAGCAACAGTCTAAACAGGTCTATTGTAATGCACTGTCACCAGCATGTTTGCACTCATTACCGTATCACTCCGAGTGATACAGATTTAGCAATTAAAGGAGTACAATGCGTCTCTACACTCATTTACAATCCAAATACTTCTATTACATATTCAGTCATTTAATGCCAGAGTAAAAAATAAGGTAATTATAAAAAGCAGTAGGGACATTAAAACATTAATAAAATGTATTTTTTTCAGTATGTATGCATCTTTCTAGCCAACATAAACCATCAAGAGCTTTTGTAACTTTCGCTACCTTCTTCTGAAAGTAGAACAGTTTTTTTTTTAAAGGAACCTCCCCTCGCAATTCATTTCCAAGCTCTGACTTAGATATAAGGGACAAATACAGGCATTTATTTCAATCCATGATCATCTATACGTTCAGTCTCTCGAGGAGATCAGCAGAGCGTGGCAGCACAATAAAGGTCCTGACCTCTGCAGTGTACTACTACCCCAACATTGACTCTAAAAACTATCCCATCAAAGTGTGGGTTTTAGGGGTTTATGATAAACCAAATCCTGATCACTGCCAGCTTCAGTATACTTTCTACCAATTGTGCCTGTTTTCTCAGATATGGGAGTGTCTTTTTTATTATAATTAAAATATATAAAAGAGAAAAAATCATGCAATTGTTTCTATCTCCTTATAAATGTAATAAAAAAAACTTCTAAATCATCTGTAGCTGTCATCATTATTTTCAAATCATTTTCTCAACTACTATAGTTGATTCAGGTCAACCCTCCCCCACTCCAGTCTTATGCCCTCCATCTTTTTATCCACCTCTTACTCTCACACTCTTTATCTCCCTCTCCTCTACTTGCCCTTTTTCCTCTCTCTCTCTCTCTTTTCTTCCTGGCATGTCCCTCTGTCTATATGTTGCCATCCAAAAGAGGTGGCGGTGACGATAATGATGATGCACGGTGCGGGGCAGTCCAGGAAGAAGCACAGGCATCATCGTCACCATCATTGTCATCATCAGGCAGATGAGGAGAGCCAAACTTGAGCCCTGTCTGTCCCCATCAGGCTGACTGACAGTCACAAACTCATCTCTTATTCACTCTACTCATCAATTATACACAGGCCAAAGAAGCCCTGAGAGGCTGTGAAAGGAGGTGGTGGTGGTGGTGGGGGGGGGGGGTGTTCTGCAAGGGCCTCTCTCTACACGTCATCTCTAACTGCACTGCAAATACTCTTCGCAGCGCTCTGTCTTCAGCTTTTACGATCTCTTTCCTCCTTAAGTCTGTCTCTGAACGCAGGAGACAGCTCGTCATCATGCCTTTAACAAGCATTGCTATGTGCAGATGTCATGAATCTCAATGTTAACTGAAGGTTGAATAATGTTTAAGTGCACGCAAGTGGTGTTATTGGCATTTTGATATACATGGACAAGAAAATGAATTGTCAAAACTATGTAAATAAAGGGACGGGGGGGCACTTAAGCAAATTGTAAACTATTTTTTGAAGTTTTAAAAGATTTGTCATTTTAGACTTGATGTCAGCAATGCAGCTAAAAAATGTAACAGGGGAAGTTTAGCTAACAATCATTTAGCTTTACTTCTTTTAACAAGTGGGAAATGAGGAAACCATTTGCTGGAGTTTTAAGACAGGAATGTTGTCTGGACAGTATGCATGGCAGATCGGCACCCTGACTTTTCTCCTGCTGAGTCACGTTGTTAGGATTTAGTGCGTCTCTTTATGATTGATAGCCCATGAAATGCTTGTTTTATGCATAGTTGTATCACTGACTAACCTAATGAGTAGAGCTCCTTCAGCTGTTCTAGCTTTTTGTTACTTTTTAAGCCTTTAATTTGAACTTTTCCTGTAGATGTGCTCAAAAAGAACTGAAACTATATTCAAGATAAAACAATGAAATACTCAGTTTGTGTGCTATCTGCACTTTTAGTTATTTTACATTTTTATTTTTGGATTTAAGATGAGTGAAAGTGAGCAGTTGCATAATCAAATTTCCTAATAATCAATCAATCTATCTATCTATCTATCTATCTATCTATCTATCTATCTATCTATCTATCTATCTATCTATCTATCT
>JBAMHX010000011.1:16568270-16583040 GCA_037177515.1 Pseudomugil tenellus
AGAGGTGTTTGGGGGGGGTTTGGGGGGGGAACGGGTTTCCTTTTTGCTTTGTCTGTCTCTCTCAAGAAGCCACAACCTACTTTTTTTTTTGTGTCAAAAAAAAAAAAAAAAAAAAAAAAAAAAAAAAAACACTTCTTAGTTGAGAGCCCCTCTACGATGTCATTTTAAATATCTGTTGATTAAAAAAATAAAATCTTTGGGGATAAATGAATAATTAAACTAACAAAGGTTTTATAGATAAACAAGTTGTGTGATGCAAACAATGAGTGCTGTTGGATAACAAACACTACAACACACCGAGTAGGCTGCAGGGGATTCCATTCACCCACCCTTTCATCTATCCATCCATCAAAAGATTAGACAGCAATTACAGCTCTCTGCTTCTCCAGCCCTCCTACTCTTCTCCATTCTCGGTGAACTATGGTTGAATCTTGTTCAGAATAGATCATATTAATCACTTACCCGCTTGTCTAAGTGGAGTTAATGAGTGTTAGTCAGAATGTGAATGTTTTCTCCAGCATTAGCATTATATCCACTAGGTAACTACAGGTCACCAGGTTCTAATGTAAAAAAAATCACTTTTACAAAGTTGTGGTTTTAAAATAAGCCTAATGGAAATAAATGATGGTGCTCACATGAATCTAATTAACTAGTTAGCCACAAGATTTAATTTGGAGGCGACTATCAACTATTGCAATAGTTTATTACACTACATCGAATATTTGTACTAAACATCAGAGTATGTGAAAGTTTCAGCCTGACAAAAAAGGAAAAATGCCATTAAGTCTTTTTTTTCTCTTTAGAACAAAGGATGCTGACAAATGAGGGAATTACTTACACAGTAGAAAAGATTCAACACACAGCGCAAATGTAAACATACTGTGTTCACTTTTTCATCTTTGACACCCCCCATAGTTTTAGTCATTACAGTAACTATCTTTCTCTTCTTCTTAATGGAAAGATTATACTCATTAATGGCCAGAGCTCCCTCTATGGGGCAAATGTATGACTCAGTGCGTTAATTTTCTCTTGATCATTAATTCTTTCAGGTTTTATGCAGTCTCTGCCACTCATTTATCTCTCCCACAGCCATGTGTTCCCTCTCCTACATCTCACTTTGCTCAAATTTCCATCTCTATGCTTCCTTGCCTCATCCATTCTGCCTCTATCTGTCTTAGAGTCTCTGCATTAATCTCCATCTTTGTTTCTCTCTTTGGAATTAGTCTGAGAAGTCTTTCCTGATCACCAAACTTCATCTGTTTCTTTCCTCCCTTCTCCCATTAGTGTTCTTTACAGAAGATTAAACTCCCACATGTGTAATAAAGAGAGAGTTGCAGAGAGAAATCGGTGATGGATAAATAAGAGGAAGGGTTGCAGCAAAAGATGGTTGACCCAGAAAAATAAAAGTTTAGCTAGTTAACATAATGAATTGTCCAATATGACGCCTTATGGTGATATAGGGCTTTTTGCCATTTTATCTTCGGTTCCCAAACATTTGCTCTCTCTATTTTGACTGTTGCTTAAAGGTTGAGGTCTTGTGAGCTCAACCTGGGGAGGCTAGGTTAGAAATATTAACAGATGAAATGAGGATTAGCTGGAATGGTTTGTATTATTTAACAGCTTTTTTAAAAACAAACATTATCTCACAGAATTATAGGCTTAAAGCAAAACAGAACAAAGGAGTATTATACAACAATTGAAAAGGAAAATATCTGGATAAAAATTTAATTGGTAATCAGTTTAAAAGACAACAGTTGACTAATAAAAGCTATCAATACCAATGAGGCAAAGAAACCAACATCAGACCCAAAGAGGCCATCACTGCTGACATGCATCTCGGTGGAGCAACAGTTAGGAGGTGGCGAATGCACAACACTACCAGAAAGGAGAGGGCTTTAGAACCACAGAGGGGCAAATACAATTACAACTAGAGACCTAGGTTTCACACATGAAGCTTATCACCACAACAAACACAGAATCAGGAATCTTTCATCAAGTGCTTATGTGTGGGATGGTCACTGTGTTTCATATGCAACTGAATGGAAAGGTCAAACCATACAGCTATCAGACACATATACTCTGCTTACAGTAACTTTCACATGAATGCACTACTGCAGAGCACAACAGAAATGTGTGTGGGACACGTTAAGTTAAATTGTGTACAACCCCAGTTCCAATTAAGTTGAGAAGTTGTGTAAAACATAAATAGAAACATAATGAAATGCTTTGCAATACTTTTTAATGTATTTTCAATTGAAAACAACATAGAGGACAGATTATTAAAGTGCTCAAACTGATGAACTTTATTTTGTTGAAACAACCACTACGTTGTAACACATGCAGAATGCAGCTTGGCTGAAATAAGCACAAAAAAAAATAAAAGGGTCTTGGTTGGCAGCATGTGTTGATCCAAAATCTTCAAGTTACTCATGCTATAGGCACTGACACACACCCATACCATCACAGATGCTGGCTTTTGAACTTTGTGCCCATCGCAATCTCAATGTTTTCTTCTTTGGCCAGGAGACATAAAGGTCCATGATTTTCTAAGAACAATTTGAAATGGGGACCAGTAGGACCACATCATACTTTCCCACTTAGTCCATCTGATAAGAGATCAAGCCCAGATCAACGATGAGATCAACGCTGAGAAGCCGGCAGCGTTTCTGGGTATTGATGATCTTTGGCTTTCGCTTTGCATGGTAGTTTTAACTTGCACTTGCAGATGTAGCAACAAATTGGTAACTGACAATGGTTTTTCTTAAAAAGCTCCTTGGACCCACATGGAAGTATCCTTTATACAATGTTGCTCGAACAACTCGGGTGTGTAATGTTTGGTGTTCAGTCTTGCTGCTTACATGCAGAGATTTATTCAGCACTGAATCTTGTTGACATTATGGACGGTAGATGAGGAAATCCCTAAATTCCTTGTATGTGTATGTTGGGAAACAAACCGTTTTGCTCGCACAGTTATTCACTACTGTATTCTGTTTTTATTTACGGTTTACGCAACATCCCAACTTCGTTGGAATTCGGTTTGTATTCCAACAGGTTTTGCTGGTTTGACATATTTTTGAGAACCATGTAATAAAATATTTTCTTTCCAGCCTTTTAAAGCTTTTTTATGCTGCTGCTAAGCTTAAACATAAAGAATAAAGTTGTTTATAAAAGATCCTCTCAAGGATTAAGGATACTAAGATGTGACTTTTCTGTTGTTGCCAGAATCCAGGTCATTTATTAAAGTAAACAAAACTACATTTATTAATTACATTTACAGCATAGCCAGGAAATGTTACTCACATGTCTTCAGGTGTCCAATGTAAGAGTATCTTCACCTTGCCAGATCCCTCTTTCCTTCTGGCTAGCACCTGCCCGAAGATAGACAAGCAGAAAAAACAAAAAAAAAACAAAAAAAAACAGCAGACATAAAATGAAAATAATTTCTGTCAGGTAACAAAGATTTTCACAAATGTGTCACATTTACACTTCCTCTCTATTCTGTTGGGCCTCTGTTAGCCATGTCCGCGTTCTGACCCCCTCTCTGTGATGAATAATGAGGTTACATGAGCCCTCTTACAACTCATGAGATGTTAGTTTTCAGTGGTTTTATATACGACCTTTCCATGCAACATAAAAAATATATTTAGTCAAAAATGGGAACATTGCCTCTCGCTGGATAGCAGCTGGGATAGGCTCAACCCCCCTATGACCCTGTGGGTAGAGACAATGGATGGATGGATGGATAAAATGGGAATTTCTAGGGAAACGACTCCCCCATCTCGTTGTTGATTGTGTCAGCACCAATATCTCAATATTTTAAATGAAAGGGATGACTTAGTGGAGATGGATACCCTCCTTTACAATGCTCACATCAATAATCTGCCATATTGTGTTTATTTTCACTCTTGGTTTAAAGTAACAACTTTACTCTTAAACTTCGTGGCTTTTCTCTGTAAAAATACAGATGAGACGGTACCACATTTTTTGAATAGTTAGCCCTTTTTATATGCAACATTTAATCTATCATGCTGCGCTGGTTTATAGTAAAAGTGGTCTGGAATTCATAAATATATGGTTGAAAGAGAGGCTAGAAAAATAACCAGGAGTTACAAAAATAGCCACAGATATAACCTACTGCGTCAATTGGCTTTTTATTTTTTCCAGAGTGCCTGTTTTTAGGGTAGTGAATGAGCTCACATGTGAAGAACTTCTCTTACGCACATGAATATCTAAGTATTTTTTTTACTTTTGGGATTGGCTATGGCATTCATGGAAAATGGTTTGAGTACCAGAGATGAGGTTCCACTCCCACAAAAAGGAAAAAAATACAGAATCGCCTACTGCTATGAACAAGCTTAACATTTTCATTAAATACAATTTATTTATTTATTTGTTACTTTAAAGGGATCTGTTTTATCAGATGCCACTAAAGAAAAAGTCAATTTAGTTAACGAATGGATAAATGTTTTTGGGTTTTTTTTACCCAATAAGGCAGACACTTTGATTTTTCTCATACTGGGCTTTACAGACCAGTTCATTTTTTTCCCTGAGGAATATTTATGCTAGATTAGCACAGATTTATTTTGTTGTTGCTGGACTGGTGCCTTGACATTTGCCTGCTTGAAAACTTTGTGAATGGCAGTCAAGCTGGCACAGCAACCCTGTTGCCTCTTGTCTTTTAGACAATGTGCACACATAGAAGTCCTAACTGTGGGGATGAAATAAGTATGGAGAGGAAAAAATGATAAATGGTGAAAAACAAAGCCAACGTTAGCCTATATACTTTGACCAGTTGAAACGGAAATTGGCCCTATACTACAGAAAAGGGAAGATTATATCACACCATCATCCTGATGGGTCTTTGACATTTATACTTTATTTTTTGGATGTAATTGTTTAGATGAGCAATCAGAGATCATTCTGGCTTTAAAAACCTGATGTAAAGGACAAAAAAAAAAAAAAAAAAAAAACAATTAGGCTTGGATTAAAAATGCTACAGATCATATCCATGTTAGCACACACACACACACACACACACACACACACACACACGTCTACAATGCTCTCATTTCAACCAGAGCATAGGATTATAGGTGTGCCCAACTATAACCTCAAATCCCAATGGGGTAGAAAAGAAAGAGAGGAGGATGCTGGGCAGGAAAGAGAAAACGATGGGGGTTTAAACAGTTTCTTCCAAATGTTGTGATGGGTAACGTTAGATGGCTAGCTAGCAAAACTGACTAGCTCCAGGTGCTATCTGAACATATCCCAGAACATAATGCGGCTGTATACGGCTTCAAGATGGTCCGTGCAGACCGCAATAAACAACTCAGTGGAAAACTAAAGGGAGGTGGAGTTACTTCCAGTACTGGTTAACCATGTCATGTCATCCTGGACATGTTACTGTTAAAGAGAAGATCTCCACGAGAGACACTGAACTGCTGGTTAAAGTTGGCCTAACTGCAACCTTCATGAACCTAAAGATTTTCTGTCACACTTTGTCACCCCGCAACTCAGTCAAGGACCTGAACACAACCTCATCTCCCTCCACATCACGACTTCCTGAAACCCCCTCTGCAGCCACCTCTCCTATAAATAAGCCATGGGACAACTGATGAAACTAAACCAGGACAAGGGTGCAGGTCCACATGGTGTCGGTCCCAGAATTCCCAAGACAACTATGTCCAATTCTCCAGCACCTGGTTCAACAGAAGTCTGAGTCAGAAAGGAATTTCAATGATGTGGAAAACATCCTGCCTTGTTCCAGCTAAAAAAACCATAACCAGCTGAACTAAATGACTACAAAATTTGAATTTCCCTCTGGGATTAATAAAGTATTTTTCATTTCATAACGGCGTGACTTGTGTGGAATGCTCCATGACTAATGAAGAAGGAAAAAAAAAACAAAAAAGCCCAGATTAACAGCAATGACAACTGTTGAACAGGCAATCTCAATTATTTTAAGAGTTGCTTCACTCCACCACAAAGCAGATTTGAGCTCAGTTACCACCAACTCCTATGCAAGAGTAGCCTAAATCTCGGAATCCTTTGCATCTTTGAGACTGCTCCCAACTGGCAGCACCATGCTACAACAAAGTTGTGAGAACCATCAACACAGATGCATAACAGCGGCTGGAATTAACTCACTGCTGCAGCGTGTCTTGTGCAAGTGTCTGAAGCCCTTCAGGTAAAACTCTTCATACCAAGCAGCTGCTTAACGACCCTTTTAATTAGAAATGCCCAGCTGTTGTCCTGTACCTTTAGGCTCCTCAAGTCCCAGGTTAATAATCACAAGCAAAGACTACACTTGAAAAGACCATGACCATATTTGTGCAAGCTTGGGAGAAGAGGTGGGCTTGTGTTTAAGCAGCATGAAGTGATTTGTGAGCCAAGTAGTTTGATGATGGCTGTTGGTGCTTTAAGGAAAAGATCTTAATCCTCTATAAGCCCAAGAAAGAGAAGCAGAAGAAGAGGGGGAGAGGGAGCAGCAGAACACTGGAAGTGAACAGTGAATATAAAGGTTGACTGGTTCCATAACAAGGCAGTGAAAACTGCAAAAGCAAAGCTGGGGGAGGGTAGGTATACTAAAACTGGGTGCCTGTCTAGGGTCAGGGGGTTGAGCAGTGGATGACGCAGATTGGTGCAATAACAAAAATATCCCATCATAAACATGACTGAGATGCTCTGGCAGGTCAGCAGGCCCCATTAGCCAAACTCCACAGAACCCCCATGGCTCTGCTCCATCTCCTCAGGCCTGGGAGGGTCTACTGGGGCCTGGGGTCTGGCTCAGTAGCACAGTCTTTCACCACAATCCTCTAGAGGTTAAAGAGAAACAAAATGTATGCCCAGCTGGTCAGATCCCCTTCCGATTCCATGACCTCAACCCTCACTTAACCTCTTTTCCTTTTCCACCATCTAAGTCTCAGTTTCTCTCCATATGTTATCCCTCTTGCTGATCTAGTCTTCCTCCTTCAGTCTTTGTCCAAATATGTAGTTACCTTGCTAAACAGCTTCCCAAACTTCATCTTTACCTTTTATTTCTTCAAGATTATTGGCTTCTGTTGAGCTTTACAGAAACAGTGCAGTAAAGGTGGACTGGCAAAGCAAAGGGACAATGTAGCAGAAAAAAAACCTACAACATTGTTAAGTACTCTGGCATAAGCACAAAAGTTAAATCTAAATGCAAAAGTGTTTTTTTATACAAACACACATTCATGAGCCTAAAGTACAAACTTCTTGATGGTAAAATTCTTGATTCTGTTTTTTATGCAACCATGGGTGACATTCTACAACAATACTGTGCATATATTTATTGATACGCACAAAAGGATAACATACAGAAAAAACTTCTCAGCAGATAAGGCTGAATGTGTGCTGCAAGATAACTACAATAAAAGCAGTCATTAACTGAATATGCCTTTTTTTAAAGTAATGAAAGACTGTGCCGCCAGAGGAATCGCGGGATTGTTTGTGCAGGGCATGTACAAAAAAGGGATTAGGCAGCAGATGATAATCATAATTTTCTTCCTGTTTTTGACTAAAATCATAAACATTCAATGTGAAGGTCAAGAAAAGACATTGGAGTGCTCTCTAGTGGATCTGTGTGTGAAAAGCAGTCATACAATACGGAAAAGCATCCTTTTCACATTTAAATGTTTCTACAGTTAACCTAAACTTGGATCAAATTTATCTCACTCCTTAGGTTTGATTTGTAAACAAATAAAAAAGGAGAATCTCCTAAAATGTTTCCTAGTGTTTATATGCACCTTTAGTTCTAGAGGCAAAGGCACTTTACAGCTCACCAATAATAGACAAAGCACAGAGTTAAAAAGGACCAAACTGGAGTCACACGCACATAAAACAATCCAATTGTCTTTCCTGTGATTCACAGAAATACAGCAGCAACCCTTGGGGTGTTTCTATGGGTTCAATTCAAGTGCACAGAGGAGAAAAAGTGCAGCTGTGATTGGAGGTTGAATTTCACACAGTAGCTCTTTGACGCCCCCCCATGTTGACTATGAGAAAAACAAAAAGGCTCAAAATACACCACTCAGCTGCATGTGCATTATGGTTGTTTTTCTGTTCTGTAGCAATTTATTATTTTAAGTTGAATTATGGAGCAGTTAGGAAATATATATGGCTACTTTTCTTAAAGTCTAACATATAGCAAAATATATCTGATCTTAACAGTAGAAGCGCATTTTTCAAGCTCTCATTCCTCTTGTTGTATTTAAACCCTTTAAAACTGGGAAATTGTGGAGACAAAGGCTACATTCACACTGCAGGCTGAAGCGACCCAAATCAGATTTTTTTGCCCCTATGCGACCTGTATCTGATCTTTTAATGAAAGTCTGAACGACACAGATCCGGTCTTTTCAATTGTAATGTACATAAAGGTTCTGCTCATCATTAGGAAATTATTTATAAACTCCTTATCTGTAAATGCGTTGCGTCCTTCTCCTGGCTCCTCATTCACTCCTGGCTGCAACTTCGTATCCACACGTTTCTCTGTACAGACGTTTCTGCCGATTCTTTACAAAATGCCACCCGACTCTTTTCTTTTGTAACCTCCTTAAAACGATGCCAATGAAAATGCACTGACTACGCCTGGATAATCATTTTAAAACACGCAAGATGCGCTCTGCTGTTACCTTTGTGTGTACACCGTCATGTTTACTTCCGTAAACACAAAGACGTCACTCACGATGTGTCTTCTGCGCATGCGGGATGCTTTTGGCGTGCAAAACGTCCATGCAGGAGATCACACACATGTTGTATGTAATTGGAAATGCAAATGAAATCTTGAAAAGATCAGATTTCACAAAAAAAAAAAAAAAAATCCAAATTAAGCATTATAGCCTGCAGTGTGAACGTACACAAAGAATACAAGCTCTAAAGGCGGTAAAACACATACCGTACTCTGAAAGACAACACTGTGGCCATTACCCCCACTTTCAATGTGGGTGGCGAGGTTGAGACAAATGGCCCTGTGGCGAATAGCATCCATGGTTTGGACATCAAAGAAGTCGTGCGGCTTTGCTGGAGGGACAAAAGGACAGAGTCAAATGAAAGCCAAGCTTACAAAACTTAAACAACATTAATGGGAACAGGATAGAACACTGTGTTGATAATATGCTATGCTGCATTATGATGACAAAATAACATTTCAAAACATATTTCTACTAACAGTCAGGATTTTTTTATGCTGGTGACTCTATGGATATGCACATACCTGGACGAAAGCAATGTTTGCAATGAATGTAGACCACTACCACACACCACAAATTCATAGTTGATACAAACTGGGTCAAAACCTTTTTCTCGTGTAATTTTTTGCTGCTGTTGTCATAAAATTAGAAAAAGTTTGCAGTATGCTCATATCAGCTGCAACTAAGCTCGCTGTGAATTTCTGCCAACCAGCAGAAATACATCAGCTGGAAGAAATTCTGATACATTCTTATAAATCAGCATCAGTTTCTGTTTGTGTAGGAGTCTGTGGCCCAACTCTTGCAACTAAATGAAGATATATAGAAGGTTAGAAGCTAAAAAAAAAATGCCATTTGGCACGGAAACTACCCCAGAAATGCTTTCAGGTTGCTTTAGGACAAGAAACATGATAATTACAAGTTCCAATCTGGTTAGTTTGTGTGCCTTCTGGGTACGTACGTAGGGAGCACCTGCGTTTGTTCTTGAGTTTCTTCCTCTTGTTAATTCCAGCCTTAGAGGGCGACTCCTCCTTGAGTTTGGTCTGGCTTGACATTTTAGAGGAGCCTTGCTGACTGAAATGACTGGGAACATGGCGAGCTAGGCCTCCTTGGGAAGCAAAGCTGGCATTACAGCCACCGACAACACACTGCAACAGATGAGTAAAAAATACATTTACAAATACTCCGATGAAGAGAGAGCAGCATAATACAGTCATGTTATTGCTTGCAAAGTAAAAAAGGGTGAGAATATTTATTCTCTGGAGGAAAACTGTAGCATTCAAAAGTGACATAAGGCAACACTCCATGTAACAACATGAAAAATTCTTAGCTTTACCTTGAAGGGTTTGTCTCCACTGTGGGTCAGCATGTGTCTCTGGAGCCAGCTCTGACTGGTAGATGGTGTATTATACACTTTACAGCCCTTCCAGAGACATACAAACACCTGAGAAACACGACAAACACAAAGAAACTGATAAACATGCTATTAATGAGTAGTTACAGTAAATAGAGAAAGTTCAGCTTCAGTTTTCTGGAGTATGGAATTTGTGCAGGATGCTGCATGGATTCAGGATACCTCCAGTTTTAGTCAAAAGACAGAGAACTGAAATTTATGACAACTGCACTTGTCTTGGATCTTTTCTAGTGAAGTGGAATGAATAGCTGTTTAGGTTACATCTGCCTTTATGTGTTAAACAGCTTATTAACAATGCTAATATAAATCGCATATATAAAACTGGCATGTTCATAAAGGGTCTATGGTTTATATACATACTAGCGAAATTACAATGATTGATCAACTAACTACATAGTTACACATACATTTGTACAAATCCACTGCAAACAGTTCATAAAGTTGATGCCAATATTTACTTATAATCTAACTTTGGTCGCAGTTGTATTTAAGTAAACTGCTCAGTCTGTGTAGATTACAAATGTATTGTTAAGTAATAGTAGCATCAGATCACTAGCTTGCAAGAATCAAGACAAGTCTACTGACCCCTCCTCTCTGTCCGTCCACATGAATTCCCCTGATATGCTCTGCCAGATCAGGACTAGAGTTAAAGTACTCCAGACAGAGGTCCCAGCAGCATGGGTAAGCCATCGTCTTTGTCCCAGAAGATCGAGCACTACTCTGACCGTTCATCATCGCAGGGGTGGAACGCCCACTGGACGCTCCACTCTCCATCTCCATCAGGGTACTGCTGATGCTGAAAGAGTGGAGAGAGCAGAGTGGTTAGAAGAGAAATACAAGACAATAACATGATCATACATGGACAGATTGGATTTTGTACAACAACAAAACACAGGTGCAGATAGTACTGATACATAAATACTATACATCTAAAAATCTGCAGGGTAGAATTTATTTTCTATGCATCTTTTATACATGTCCATTTTAAAAATGTTTAAGCCACAGTTTTACTAGTGATATAAACAGACAAAACTTCATAGTTATTCAATTATATACTTAAAACTTCTTAAAATACATAGATTCATACTTTATTTATAGTTGTAGATAGTATCAAGTTTCCTGTGTCAATCTTTTGTGTTGTGGCAGAAATTAAGGACATTTATAACGTTTATAATTGTCTGATGGAGAAATCTGAACATCCAGTAAAATATTTGCAAGTTTTTAAAATGAAAATCATTTGAAGAAAAGGATTAACTTCTTACAGTAAAAGAAAATGATGGGGATGCTAATGAGAGATCGTATTTCAAAGCATTGTTACATCACTAAAAATGTGTCTGAAAATACGTTTAATGTGGTGTAACAATGTTTCATAGACTAATCTATTAACAAGTATAATGATAAAGATGCTCTTATTTTTTTTGTCAAAATGGGATTACTATAAAGCAGCAACTCCAAATCCATCATTGTACAACCTGTTCACTGACCAACCTGTCTTCAGAGTCCATTCGACTTAATGGTTCACCATCCGAGGATGAGACCTCCAGGCTCTGCCGCCTCTTGTCATCCAGCTCCCCGCCTCCACCGCTGGCTTTCTCTCCGTCTTCCCCGACAGTTGTGCTCTTCTCGCTGTCTATCCCTGAACACCGACTATCGTCTCCCGGTTCCTCTTTAGGCTCTTTAATTGTGTTATCACCGGCGTGTTCGTTGTTGCCATCTCCAGTGCTGAGCTGAGACTCTGGACTTCGCTCTGCTTCGTCAGGAGCGGCTGTTGCTTCTCCATTCACCGCTGTAGCAATGTCGTCCGTTACAAGCTCCTTCGCGGCCTTTTCTGCCACCGTCGCGAGCTTCTCTTCGCCGACCTCAGCGTCCACCTCTTCCATTTTCAGCTCTATGCTGCAGCCTGGTTGCTCTGTTTCCGGCTCAGTAAGGCCATTTTCTTTTTTCACACGCTCGTCTTCTGTTTTCTCTTCGGGCGGTCCATCGCTCCCTATACTAAGTGCAGGAGTTTCCTTAGTAGCCTCAGCGGCCATTTCCACGACAAAACATATAAGGAGACACTTTCGCTATTAAAAATTTAATACCACGGTCAAACGCTTCACTGCAGGGAGAGGGCGTGGTTAATCACAACTTCTGCTCTGTGATTGGCCCAAGGCGGCGCGAGGAGGAGGGACGCTGACGTTGGTATTTAAACTTTCCATGTGTTTTTTAAATCTCAGAGATGCTTTAATTACTGGCGCAATTAGGCCAAAATGACCCATGAAACTCTGAGAGAGAAAAATATGGAGGGACTCAATATGACTAACAAGTAAAATACAGTAAACCATTTTGTTGGAAAAATTGGAGCTTTGTAAGTGTGTGTTGATATGTAAGGAAATATAATAAGATGTCTGATATACATGTCTGTTATACATTATAAACTTCACACAAATTCTACACTATTTTTTTTAAATTCTTAACACTATAAATTTATCAAAGTGTAACAAAAGAGTGGTTAGAAATCTAGCCAGGGTTAATGTGCTAATTGCAGTAAATGAAAATCCCCTAAATGTGTGCACACACTGTGAAAAGAATATTCCCAAAACACTTTAACACTATTTATTCTATCGTCGTTCTAAGAAAATTAGGCAAACTCAAGTTAAAGTAAGTTAAACAAAAAATCAAAAAGAAAAAATCAAAGCAAGTAGAAAAAATTAACGTAAATAAAAGTACAGAACAGACATCAGTCATGTCTTTTAGGGGAGATGAAGATGAAAGCTGTTACAGGGCAGCAAAGTGTTTCACACTGAGGACAACTGCACTAGGTTGATCAGATAATCATCTTTCATTTTGATTTATATAAAATATATATTAAAGATTAGAGTGATCAAGTAGTTTCACAATGTTTCTGTCTTTTAGGATGTGCATCTTTTTTAAAAAAAAAAATATTTTATGTCCTAGTCAGTGAGAATTTTAAAGCCAACTGGTGTGCATTACCTTTGAATGTAAAGGCCCGTAGTTTTGCAAGTTTAATCAGTTATATTACTCCATCATGAGCAACACATAGCAACATGTTGATAAATTGTTTCAGATTAGCTGGTGTTAATCATTCAATTTCTCTTGACGACCTGTTAAGCATAATAAGTGCATCAAGGCGAACAGAAATATTTCCTATTCCTAAGCTTATTTAAAAAGTTGAGTTAAAAAAAAATTAAAAAATATGAAAGTATATCAAATGTTTAGTGTGTGGGGCCACGGTATAAGCAAATTAAGCAACTTGACCTGTTTAGTACACAATTTTAATGCACTTTGTATTTTCCAGGTGGGATGGCACAAGTGATACTGCCAAGATGGAGATGATGGGAACCACCCACCAAGCCTCATTTTGTTCTTCAGAAATATACGGGTGAATCACAGAGGATCCGTCCATCTTTGATTAATCTTTTATTACAGTCTAAGAAAGTGTTTCTCAACCCCGGTCCTCAGGTACCCGTTCCTGTATGTCCGTCTTCTACACACCTGAAGGAAATAAATGGTCGTAACAGGCTGCAAAGAACTTAATGAGAAGGTTATTTGTTTTGAATCGTGTGTGTTAAAGCAGGGTTGCCCGTAAGACAGGGGTGTTGGAGTCCAGTCCTCGAGGGCCGGTGTCCCTGCAGGTTTTTGTTGTCTCCATGCTCCAACACAGCTGAATGAAATTAATGAAAAGTTTGACAAGAATCTGTTGGATTCCTTTGATTTGCATCAGGTGTGTTAGTGCAGGAAACAACAAAACCTGCTAGATACCGGCCCTCCAGGACCTGACTTTGACACGTGCTCTAAGATATAAAGGAAGGGGTACTTGAGGACCAGAGTTGAGAAAAACTGGTCTAAGCAACTCCGGTCCTAAAGTTTCCCTGCTGCAACACACCTGACACACATCAGACTTAATTAGCAGACTTGTGCAGAGCATGCAGGAGTGTTGCTCTCTAGGACTGGAGTTGCCCACCACTGGTCTAAGGGTTCCTAAGTCCAGTCCTCGAGATTTACCTTCCTACAACCTTTTTAATGCATTCCCTCCAACACACCTGAATTAAATGCTTCTCCAGTATGTCATCCAGCTCTGCAGAGGTCTGATAACAAGCCACTTGTTTGATTCAGTTATGTTGGACAAGGGCTGCATCTAAAAGTTGGAGGATGGTAGCTCTCAAAGACCAAACTTAGGCACCTCTGGTCTATGCTAGGAAGCATACTGTTTCATCATGGATAAGCAGCAGAGGAAAGCTGTAGCGATCGATATAGCTATCCCCATCGATGGAAATACCAGGAAAAAGGAACATGAGAAACTGGAGAAGTAGGACGGAAGGAAGAGTTGGAGAAAGCCTGGCATACAGAGAGGAAACAATATTGTGGGATCCCACACTAGGGGCCAGCCCACTCACAACCTTAGTGGGTGTTGCCACCGCAATAGCACTGCCCCAGGGCAGGCCCCCCATCCATACCACATCCATACCACCCCCCCCCCCCTGTTTTTAGCAGTATTAAACTGCTAAAAACAATGAGATGAGGTATATATAAAAGTTCTTATAAATAATCTTTGATGAAAATAAAAACAAACAGCTGCTAGCCGGAGCTGTGGCCGTAAGGTCGTTGGTGCCTGTCGTGGCGGTAATCCCAGAACTCGTTGGTGGACACC
>JBAMHX010000011.1:16583520-16635335 GCA_037177515.1 Pseudomugil tenellus
GGGAAGTTTGGGCTTCCCTCCTTAGGCTGCTGCCCCCGCGACCCGACCCCGGATAAGCGGAAGAAGACGGTACGGTAGACGGTACGGTAAAAACAAACATAAAAATACTTAAGTGTGTGTTATTTAAAATATCTAAATAACTGAATGATAAAATATGGAGAAAATAAATAAAAATTCATAGGACTCTCCAGCTCCATGACGGACCACGGTTTGAGATGAACAGCTACCTGCACTCCCAGAGGAGGTGAGAATATGGATGTGAGGGGAAAATTCATGTATATATAAGATAAATAATTTATGCTGGGCACTGGATAGGCTCCACTTTCTCCACAACCTTTAATTGGCTTCATGCACAGCTCCACAATTTCCTGAACTTAGGACAACTCATTTATTTCCTGTTTTTCATTATTGGATGAACTGATTAATCCAGGTGTGTCTGGCCATTGCCAATTTCCTTACTGAGGTCAGACACACCTGGATTAAGTTCAGGAAGTAGTGGAGCTGTGCATAAAGCCAATTGGAGTAAGACATTTACAGAAAATTAATAAGTCGTTTATTCCACCAGAGGGCGACAAAGTCCTATTAAATGACGCATGTTTAAAGTAGTTTCACCAATGCAACGATCTATTCTTTCCCATAAAGCTTCCTTGAATTCAGGGTTGCTGGTAGCTGGAGCCTATCCCAGCAGACAGTGTGCGAGAGGCAGATAGGCCTCAGATACACCCCAGACAGGCTGCCAGTCCATCACAGGGCAACACAGAGAGACAAAAAACAAACAAACAACAACAACAAAAAAAAAAAAACACATTCACTCCTAAAGTCAATCTAGAATGATTAATTTGTCCAACATGCATATCTTTGGACTGTGGTACCCACACTCACACAGGGAGACACACCATGTACCCCCCCAGTGCAACTAATCTAATGGACTTGTTACGGAATTCTGAGTCTTGTTAAACTGTCTACCTGGTCGGTGACACCCCCCCCAATCTTATTACATGAATAGTATAATACATGTATAGAGAACTCAAGGGTAGCTTCAAACTAAGCTGACCACATCGCTTATCGTGCTCCTATTCAGACATGGATTTTTAAACGTTTTAAGGAAAATTAAGCTTCAGAGATCAAAAGCATTTTTAGAAATCCAAAGATGCTCAAAGTTCAGCTCATCATAATCTTTGACAAAACCGAAATTTCCATAATGTACATTAATGCCCAGTTGGATTAAATCTTTTTTTTTCTTTTTCAAAAATGACTTGAAACAAATGCGGCAAAGAACGCAAGCAGCAGGCATTCATTAAGAACAGCAACATTTATTTAACATGATATAAAACAGATGGGATGTGAACATCTGCAAATCAAATATGGTATGTAACCATATGCTGGACATAACCTCCCATCCAGATGTACCATGTACATTATATACACAGTAAACCTCTGATAATTACACTTTGTACACACGCACACACAAAAAAAATACCTTGGATTCACAAAGGCTTCACTTTTATTGCTTTGTACACGTAATAATCCTTTTATTTATTTTAGCTCAAGGGCTTCAAACCAACTTGTCATAAAGAATAATCAAGTTGCGACATTTTATTCCCTTCCCTCATTTTAAATATATTTCCCAGTCATAAAAAAAGGACAGTGAAGAATGACTCAAGTCAGAACATTCACACGTGTATTGGCAACAATGTGCCAAGGACTGCAAACCCCATATTTAAATAATTAAAACCCATGAAGTTGGGAAATTACAAATAATCTAAAGTGGCTCCTCCTTTTAATTATAATGAAGGAATCTATATCTCTTATCAATTTCTTTACAATCAATGGCTAAATATAACCTGTTAATCTAATGATCAATATCTGAAAAAGCAGCTTAGTAAGATACAGAAGACTTAACAGAACTAAAAAAAAATGTGGAAACAATCCAAAAACCTTTTTGAGCAGGTTGTGAAATACGAGTGGAAAATGTGGCTTGGCCTAAAATATTCTGTTACAGTCCACTAGACTCATAACAGAGTCCTGTATATACAGATTTACATCGACCCACATTCCAAAAGGAACCCAATAAAAGCATCTAAATATTTAAAACAAACCTAAAAACCTTGTAAAACCTGAAAAACAATCTGCACCAGTAGAAGCGTGAAAGCAGGTGAGGGAGGGAAAAAGTTTCACCCCAAAGTGAGGCGGGAACAGAGAAATGTCTTAGAATGAAGAGTGTTGGTGCTGCTTGAGCTTCAGACGTCACACTGAGCGTACAGAAGTCAGAGGTCAAGCCCTGTGAGGATGAAGCAGGCAGTTTCTCTCTCTGAAGGGCCGGGCCTTGTGCTGGTCTCCTGTAGGGAGGTCCTCAGGAGCAGATTTAAGCCTCCACTGCTCCTTCCTTCATGTTTATGTCTTCACTGAGGCCAGAGCCTGTGCTGGAGGACAAGAGGTTGGGTTTAAGGTGATTTTCCCTGCAATATAGCTGTATTTGAGCAGTCATTTAACTAAAAAAACAAATAGCACAGAAAATGTTTAGCCTAGCAGTGGCAGAAAGTAGTCATGTCAATCATGGTCAGTAAGAAAAGTTGTATTTATAGCAACTTAAAACATCAAAGTGTCCCATGATTGCTCCATTCGTCATTACATTTGTTTTTTACACCGCAGAGACAAAATTTCAAACTACAGAAATATGAGTGTGGACAAAACAGGATGATGAAAGCCCTTACTGGTGCTACTACACACACATGAAGTGAGAGCTATCAGTGAGCGGAGGGGGTGTGTGGGGAGACTGTGGAAGGGGTGGGGAAGAGGACGACAGGCTTTTCACTGCAATGAAACAGCACACAGGCAAACAGAAATGTAAAAAATAAACTAATTAGATCAGAGACTAACTGCTAAACGGCCAAACAACAGAAATAAACACTCATGTCAATCAAGTTAATGCAGTTAATGAAGAGTGTGATGACAAATGAATTACTGAGCACATACAGTACAAAATGGAAGCATCTAGAGTTTCTAAGAACAAGCTCCCCCCAGCATTTGTTTTAGTACATGCATCCGTTTGATCAGAACCACCTCCCCGTGCTCCCCCTGGAGTTGTACCTGCAACCAGCTTGCTGCGTTTGGAAGCCTCTGCTGCCAGCTCGTAGGAGATATTAATCATCTTCTCTTTCTCCTGTACAGTAACCTCCACTTCATTCTCTTCCTCTGGGCTTAGAGCCAAACTAGGTAGCACATTCTGCATGCTAGTAGCAAACACACAAATGGTTTCTGTAGGGTGCATCGCACGACTTTGCAGACAAATATGCAGTTTTTAAATAAAAAATATTTACCAATAAACAGTTTTTATTTAACCAATTGAAGGGGACTTAGGACTATTAATAAAAAAAAAAACGTCACTGTGCTTTTGAGAAGAACGTCTTTGCATTTCTGACACTCTGATATGGATGAATGGTGTTGGCCAGGAGTGGCTTCCATTTATGGTAAAGTCCTGCTATGAGATTTGACCTCTAAATAAAACTGACATCTGATAGGAAATATAACCGCTAACCTCCAAACATTTTCCTTTGTCCTTACTAATAATTAGTTACAGGTATATTTACCTGTTTTTGGCTAACAGAGCTTTGATGCGGTCAACTTTCTTCTGTTTATCAGCCTCCTGCTCGGGACTCAGAGATTCCTCTGGGTCTGATTCAATGTAACGCTCAGGAATCAGCACTTTGTCAGGCACAGAGAGCTGTGGAAACACAACCAGGCAAGAATAAGCCTCACTCTTATTATGTACAATGGAGCATTACTTTATGCTTTATAGCTGAAGAGGGAAAAAAACAATGTTCCAGAAACTGTAATATGAATACATTAAAAACACGCACAAATAAATTAGAAAATGTATCTTAAACAAACAGCATCACATTAAAAACATCCAGTAGAAAATGGGTTCAACTGGGTGTTTCAGAGCTAAATAAAGTTTGGAAAAAGACTTCATTTGTGGCATCTGTAGATTAGTTTGAAACATACACTGGAAATGCTGTAATCTGAGGACATTTCTACACCAATATGGGAAGTTTAACAAGGACTTTCTCATGTACTTGTCCCACATTTGAACTCAATGAAAACAAACTTCTTCCAGGCTCACCCAGTTTGGAAATGGTTTTTATTCACACACTGTTACAATACAGCTGTTATTCCCCTACAGGAGGTACTGGTAGGATAGCGCCGGTGCTACCTGAGTCACTCATCAACATTACTGAAAAACGGATACATCAAAATATGTGTCAGAAGGTTTAATATAATATAATCCAACATAGAAGCAAACATGGCTGCTTTTATATGAGACCACACTGAACTAGTAGGTGGGACAGCACTGAGAATAAAGTTGTTGCTGGTGCAGAATAACAAAAGAATGTTTTTTTGTTGTCTCTGGGTGAGATGCTTTGCCGGTATTGCGAGGGGGCAACAACTGTAACAGGCTTATCTGTCAGTTCTGTAAGAAAAATTGCACACTGAACCTTTAAGCAGGCGGCCGCACATGACACCAAACGCCTTTAGATCGTCAAAAAAATAAATAAAATGAAGCATTCGTACCCAGTAAAAACATACAGCAGCTGTCATAGTTGGCATTTTGTTTGGCATTCCCGTGCAAATAGTTTTTGTTTAAGTATAAATGATGGTGTGTGGAAGCTAGAGGTCTTTTTTCTCAACTGAGCATTAACAGAATTTAAGAGTACATCATGTGACCTAAGCTGTTTAAAATATCATTTTTTAATTGTGGAATGTTATGTAGAGTAACAATAACCCTGGCAGTACAACAGCAGATAAACAAGGAAGCCAGTTTGCTGCTGCTAACCTCTCGGTCCACATTGAAATTATCGCTCTGCGAGGATTCTTTGAGACGGGCGATCTCCTCTGCAGGCGTCTCCTGCTCCTTCACCAGGTCCTGATTCCGGAGGGAGGCCTCCAACTCTAGAATGTCACTGCTCATTACTTCATCCCGGCGTCTCATTTGAGGCTAAAATACAAAATAAGCACAGAAGGAAAAAGGGGACATTTCCATCACATTGCATTACTGGAGTAATTCAAAATCTAACTTATACATATTCAGACTGTCAAGCCAGTTTTGGTATCAGCAGCCCAAACCTGTGCACTGCGGAAATGATTAGTAAATGAGTGACTGCGAATGGGTGTGTTTTCCTGGCTGCTTCCACGGCCGCTGAAACTTTTTTTCTTTCCTCTGTGGGCTCCCTGCTGGTGGCGACGGATCCTCTCCAGCTGCTCCTCCACACTCATTCTAGGCCTGTTGCCCTCCACAGCACAAAGCTGCTGCTCCACGGCACTGTGTGGACGCTCCTAAGACATAGATGGAAAGACAACAAAATGTAACTCATGCTGCGCCTCTCAAAACCTGACATATAACAGTAAACGCAAAGAAGAAAAAAGAAAACATATATAGCAAGACATGATAAAAATCATGCGTCTCATAATGATCACCCAGCATGAGCTTTTACCTTTGCACAAAGTTCTCATATGTGCAGCAAAGCGGTGGATCTGATATCCCTGTGCAGCACTCACAGCATCAGTCATGTTGATTAAAATCTAAACTTTACCAGGCAGAATTATTTTAGGAAAAGCTGCACCATGTGGAAAAAAAACATCAAACCTCATTTCTGTTCTTTTACTGTTGAAATGGTTGATTAATGTTCAAATTGAGTCCAAAAGGCCTGACTGCTGTTCTTTCACTTCAGCTGGCACACATGGATGCACTCAGTGATGCTGGAGGCTTGCTAATGCCCGAATAGGATAGCTCATAAGCTGTTGATGTGAAGTCACTCATTTTAAGGCTTGTGCCATGCTGGAGGACGGACAGATGTGGACTCGTTGCAGAGCCAGAGGACATATTCTACATTGTTTTTCTTATTGATTTCTACAAGCCTGTGACAACATGGTCTACATGGAAAACTGAGTGTGCACATCACTCATATAATAACTTCTGCTTTATTAAAAGGGGCCCTATTACGGTATTTTGACTTTGGGGGTGGGGGGGTGGGGTTGTGCTGTCAGTGACTGGTAATCTTTTCCAGGTTTTGCAAGAAAGCCAGATCCGCTTTCACTACTCAGTGTAAAACAGAAGATGCTAAAGCTTTGGTGAACACCAGGACGTTTTCATGCTAACATGTCGCACAAGTAATGCTTCTGCAGCTGTGAGGGACCGCATTTCCGATGCTTAGTCACAAGCTGTAAGTATTCATTAATAAAAAAAACATCAGTTCTGTTTCGATAGTTAGTGTGTAAGCAATGATAAAGCTGAAGGAATGAACCCACACTTACTTTACCTGAATGCTGCAGCAGGTAAAAGGGTATGATGATCAGAAAGTTAGCTACCAAAGCTGTACGTAGAAATACTGCAATGCATTTTATTAAAACTATGGTATTTGAGAAATTCTGTGCAGTGAGTAACATTACTCATCTTAACCTGCTTTGTAACTTTAATGAAACCGTAGATAGATGGGGGGATGCTTGGAACGTGACGAGCTACATGAAACAATAGATGCATATGGAGGAATGCTAAAAACCAAATGACCGGGCTACATCCAGGTGATTAACTACGTGAAACAATAAATGTGTGTCGGGGGGATGCTGGAAATGTAACGAACTACAGCTGGAACAAAAATAATACACAGATACACATCCTGCTACATTTATTGGTTTTACCCTCATTTTATGGGTCTGATTTGGGTTAGAACATGAACTTTTGCATGTTTTGTATTGACATCATTGTCAGTAGCTATGGTTTGTTTACAAGTTCTTCTGCTGTTTCTATGGTGAAAACAGCTAATGTGCACTACGGACAACTTCTCCCAGCAGTTGACCAATCAGAGGCGCCCGCTTTCTCTCTACGCTTGTTTCTGGCAGAGGTTGATTAGAGGGCCTACAGCATGGTTAAATGTGACATAAATAAAAGTATTTGTGAAAAATATTTGATTAATATATGCTCTTGTGTAATCACGAATTAAAATAATTTAGCCTGAAATGTACATAAACACGCCCTGAGTGGTGCAGAGTGGTGAACTAATGACACAGTTAGCTTGTGTAAAATGATAGTGATTGAGGCTGGAAATTGTACAAACTAAACTTAGCATCTACTTCATGTGAGTCTGTTGTGACAGCACAAGTCACACCCCAGCCATTTGTTGACTGGTCTCCTCTTTCAACTGATTAAGAAGAGAGTATATAACATTTGAGAAAATTAGATGGTGGCTCATTTCAAAGCTGCCCATGGGACACCAATATAAGAAAAGGATAACAAAAATCATTTGTTTATTCAGGTGTTTACCGACTGTTTAGTAGGTCTAAATCTAGAAATCATACAGTGAGAACAATTTGCAGTTATTACTGCAAGTTCTCTGACTCACCGTCCGAGGGTCAGGCTTCTTGCTCTTTCTCAAAGTTACATAGGATGCTATGGAAGAAGAATCAGGCACAGGAGATTTGGTTCTGGGTGGAACGATGCCAACGGGGTAGGACATGCCTAAGCAGAATAGGGGACAGGGCATCATGGGGATGGTTATTTTGCACACGACTGCTGTGTGAAGTCTCCTTTCCTCTAAACGCTGAGTAGATTATTTAAAACAGAGTGCCCAAATTTGTGCATATATTCAGACAATCAGACAACATTTTCTCTTCATTTTTCCTCTGTGGTTTGTTTTGTAGCTGCTTTAGAGCAGAGGTTTGACAGAGTTGGTTGGCTGTAGATGTACATGGGGAAAAGACCTTCCCTGTGTAAATGTGCACAACCCTGGTAAATATAAATAAAGGCATTTAAAAGAAACAGCAATGTGACTTCTTGCAATTTAGAACCAATCAATTGCAAATGCTACTGTAACCATAGTAACCACTAAACAACAAATATACTGTGTGTTGCCAAGAAGTTATTTTGTGATTTCTGAACTAGATTGGGCCCTAGGAGATAAAGCCTGACCCACCAAAGTGATGCTAGTGTAAATATATGCCAAAGTAACCATGGAAACTAAAATGAGGGCTGTGACAGAAATTTGTCCCTCTAAATATTCTTTGTATCTTTAACTACTGAGTGTGATTGTGCTGAAGTGTTTTAAACCTAATTTACAATGGGATGGATGAGGACTGACTCCTGCATGGACTCTGCTTTCAGCAAACAATCCATTAATGTAATAACTCAAAATAAATACACTAAAATTATTCCTGAAAGCCTCCTGACTTCCAATTAAATTTCATCACCATTAGAAAATGTAACGGCTCAGTACTTGGATTTTTCTTAAACACACCTTTGTTTCCAGGATGTTCTCTATCAGATGGATTTTCAGACCGGTCCTCTCCGTTACTTTCATCCACCTCAGTCACTGTGGTGAGCTCTGGTTCACTCTTATACAGCCTGTAATCAGGAGCCTGCAGATGAGAGGAAGGATAATAGATATAAAATATAGCTCTGAGTGACATTAAAACACAAATACATGACATACAGCTTGAAGAACAAATAGTTTAGGAGAACAAAATGTAGAAGACTTAACTAACAACATGGACACAATAATTAAAAAAACAGAGATGAAGACTTTTTATATCCAAAAAGACACAGCAGAGAATGGTGATGGAATGAAATTAATGTGCAAAAATATACACAAGCAAGGCTTTAGTCAAATCATTGTAAGAAACAAAATAAAAAACACATGAGACAAGGAAATGTGTGCAAAAAAGCAGACATGATGCAAACAAATATATTCCAAACACATCATAGTGAGTTATGGCATGTGATGACACAGCTAAGGGCGGGGGTCTAACACGGGGTCAACAGGTCAACAAGCTTACGCTGTGCGTGCTATTCCTGTGATTGGCCTTCCTGTCCTCCGGCCTGGGTAGTGAAGAGGGGTGCACACCATGAGAGGGTTGAGGGGGCATGATGGGGGAGTTGGGCTCGTAGGACTGGGGTAGGGGTGGCCGTGGGGGTACCGAGTCTTCCTCCTGGGGATTATACAGGGCAGGAAGCAAGGTGACACATGGTGCCACCATGTGGGATAAAGGCAAACAGCCATCTGTTACACAGCAGTTCTGGCCCAGAGGATCAGGCTGACCAGCTGATTGGCCAGAGAGACACCTTGAGAGACCCTTCAGACTTCAGAAACTGAGGTTGACACCTCAGCTACGCTGGTTACCATCAACTGAATGCAGGAAACTTTGAGAAAATAGTTTCAAGCATATTTAATTCACATGACAAAGCCGGACAGAAAATCAGTTGTAACTTGTCCATGTATCTGAAAAATTAGACCAGGTTTCTTCTGGGGTTGGTGCCACCTCACCTCAGTTTTGTGCTTACTGATGCCGGTCCTGGGTCCATAGAAACCCATGCCGTCAATGTCGTTTCTCTGGGCTTTGTTTTTATTGAGGGCCTCCATCACATCTTGAATCCTCCACAGCTCTTTCTGTATGTGGACATGCTGCTGACTGGGAGGCTCCGTCTGAGTGCACAAAAGGAAAAAAAAAACCCCACAAAACCAGCAAAAGAAGCTTCTGTAGTTACATTGTTCATTATGCAAAACAAAACTTTGTGAAGCCAAAAAACATGCAGAATATAGATAAAACAGGAGAGCCCGACATGAGGGGGTCGTTTTAACACTGTAGGATACAGATTGTGCAGACACTGATGTGTTTAAGTTATTTCAGTTTGTAAAAAAACAAGGTAATGAGTAGAATCTGTGATGTCTCTGATCTAAATGAGCATAAGCTCTGACTCGGGCTAAACCAGGCATAACTGGTGGAACAGTTTGCGTCAGCCTATAAACATCTCCCATGATGAAGGACAAGATAAAAGACGGACTTAATTAAAACTTGCACCACAATCACTTCGGTCATCAATCACTTACTGTGCTGCTTTGATTACTCAATTCAACTTTCTCTGCAAGCAGATCAGGGCCTTGGAGCAGAGATCTTTATTTTTTCTAGTCCAACATCAGAAGCTGTCTGCAATGAGGTTGATTATATGCTGAACTGTCTCTGAACCTCTGTGCATATCTAGATCCACTGAAACAGAAAATGCTCCACAACATTAAGAAAAGCAGCTTCACAGAGAGAAGATCATACCTGTGGGCTTCCCAATGCTTCCAGCTTCTCCAGTAAGTTGCTCTTAGCTAAATTCACATCTCCCTCCAATTTGTCATATTCTCTCAACGACCGTTCCAGCTCCTGGTTTGCAGTATGAAGAAAATATATATTTTTTTAATAACAATGACAAACTGACTAGAGTATTACTGAAGGTTCAGTGTCCATGCAGGGAGCCTTGTGGTAGTCTAATACTTACACCTGTGACTCTAGAAAGCTCTCTGCAGGTGCTGAGGAGGCCTTTCTGCAGCAAGTCTCTCTGCTGGATGACACTCTGCATGGCCGCCGGGTTCTCAGAGCCCAACTCTATCTCCTGGCTGGCCGACAGGAGCACCGTCTCCAGGGTGTGCTGAAAGAACATGTCAAATATACATTAACAATACAGACAATTCTAGTTTTTTATAGATCAGTTATCTCTTATAAACTAATAATGGATTTTTTTTATGCATCCAGCAGCGAAAAGAAGCAAAAGAAGAGATTTTTTTCTCATAAAATTGTTTTTCCCTATTTTCTTATTTCTGTCAGCCAGAGCCTGACTTATAATCAGTTTGGTGTGGTCTAAGCGATAAAACACTGCTTTGCTTTGTTGGTCCAGAGATCATAAATGCAAACTGCCTGTAATAGAGCAGTGTTCACAATCCTGGTTTTCAGTAATATGTATCGACCACAATACACCTTTGAATGTTTTAAGGATAGGCAAGAAATGATGCTCCAATGACTTGGAGTTCCATGACGCGGATAGTGAGGCAACAGTTTGCTTCTGATCTTTCTCTACTCTCTTTACTGTAGTCTGAGCAACACTGCACCAAAACTAGAGCAACAAAACCTTCCTGGTAGCATATAGTCACGTAATAAACACAATTTTGCAATGTAACCCAGACTATTTAATCACTTTGATGACAGGAGTTTTAGTTCTAAGTTACAATTAAGCATCACTGCATAAACAAGACTTATTGGTTTGTTTGGTTCAGTTTTTTCTCTCTTGTTAAATTTTTGTAAAGCTACACTTGGGGATGTTCACTGTTTACACAAACTTTTAAATGCGTATTCTTTTAAGTTTATTTTCTTTTAGATGATACCACATCTTTGTAAGCATGGTTAAACTTATTTTGAGCGAAAATGTGATGATGACAAATGACTAGCGTTTCATTACCTTCTCTCTGTACAGCTGCTGAAGTTTTTCCTCCTGAGTTCTCACCAATTTATCTTGCTCACACAATCTGCTAAGTTTAGTCTGAAGACAAAACAATAGAAAATACGTGAACCACTTTGTACACTATGAAACACTGTAAAAAAAAAAAAAAAAGCACAATGCTGAACTCACATCAGTATCCACTTCCTCTGGCATACTTGTATAGGTTTGTTCTCTGTACTCTTCTGGACTCAACTGTGAAGACAGACAGAACATTAGGCAGAGACACTAAACGTGTACATACATATCAGAATGTGGAGATCGAATGCAGTGTCATTATGAGACTCTTGCTGAGCTCTTGGGTTTACTCTTGAATATGAATTCATATTTCATTTAATCACACACTGTACATGATCAAACCTGCGATGGGATAGCTGCCAGTCTCAACACAATCTCTCTGCTGATGGCTCCTATGCTTCATTTTTAATAATGCAACCATTTTTTACATCAGCAAACACATCAAGTTGTATTGGAATTGCCAAAGGAAAGCATATAATATTATCTGGATCACCGGTTTTATCCACTACATGCCATTTCTACAGGAAGGCTAATTGCACCAAGAACTCTGTCTCTGGTTGCACCAAAACAATGAGATTGAAGGGGAAGAAAAATATGGCTACAAACTATTTAACGTAAAAAATATTTTCAAACAGGTAATTAAGGTACTTTAAGCCACACAAATGTGGTTCAAATGTAGACCTACTTGTATTAATACTATTTAAACAGGGGATGCTATTTCAGCTGCATTGGATCCCATGTTTTCAGAAGATTTGTATATCACACTTTCATTCATCTACAAGACAGCTCACAAATATAAGGACAGGAACATGGTTCTGTACTTAGTTTGCATTCACATTAGATATGAAATGGCAAAAAGGTATTCTGATTTAGCTTCTGGTGAGAGAAATGAGCCATGGTATCAAATGTAAAAAATAGCATGTCTGACAGGCACAAACAACCTTGATTGCTTTGGCTGAAAAATATGTGAAAAATCAAAAGCAAGCTTTCAAAGCTCACATTTAACATTTTAACATTACGATATGTTTTTATTTCAAATCCAATGTGTCCTACATAACAAAAGAACACAGAACGGCTCACTGCCCAAATACTTTGAGGCTCAGAGGTAGCATTCCTCTTTCACACCTGCACTCTTTCACACTCATTTCTCAACACTTTCTCTTCAGTTGAGCCAAATGGTACAATTAAAGCAGCAAGAACCACATGGCATTCCACACTGAACATGCAGACTCTCCCACAGATAACTTCAGGGAGCTTCCATGTGGTGTTGTGTGGACTAAAAGTGACATGAAGAGGAGGAGGAAGAGGGAGACAGACTTCTGGCAACTCGACAGGTGGTAATGCAGCTGCAGTGGAGCTGGTATGCCAATGAACGGGTGAAGAGGTGGATGAGGGTAGACCTCGGCGATACTTTGACCTCTTTACACTTTTCATCTACAGCATGACAAGAGGAGGGTGGGGGGTGGGTGATGTAGTCAAGCACTGAACCCCTGATACTTCCATTTAAAGACACAAGGACAAGAGTATTCATTAAAAAAGGGTCACAATTGTCAGAAAAAACATGAAATGTTTGTCAATTTATTTAAACTGGACTAGTTTAGCATTGTAAGATGATAAATATGAGGGAAAACTTAATATTATTGTATTTAAATAATGCCCCAAAGCAACTTCCTGCTCACTTAAACTTGGGAAAATGTACTTTTCTGTCTGGCACCACTGAACTGAGTGAGACTAATCAGTGAGACTAATCAGTGTCTCCCTGCCAAATTCAGGTGGCCCAACCAATGAGGGTGAAGGCATTTTGCAAAAGGTTGTGAAATCGCAGACACAGGCTGGGGCACACATAAAGAAACAAGCAAAAAAATAAATAAATCAATAAATAAATAAAAGAGACACATGATGAGAAAGGCATACAAATTGTAGGTGCCTTCTAGCCATTGTGTAAACTCTGCTGCTAGTCCAGTGTTCTAAGTATCTGGATACAACCCCGACATAAAAACCTGAGAATGGAGGGAGGGTACAAATACTATTTTAAAAGTCATGTTCACATGAACATGACTTCCTATAAGAGGAAGAGAACAGTCAGAAGCAATGGATGGGGAGGTGCTGGCATATCAAACGTTACAAGGAGACCGGTCTCAAGATGCCATGAGGACTTTGCAAAACAGACCAAAGAGAACAACAGCTACTGGTGAGGATGAGGTGGAGCAAAGCCTTAGGCTGGCCTTACTTGCTGGTAAAGTTGAGGCCTTGGGGCAGAGCTCTCAATCAAAGTGTGAGTCATGACGATTAAAGGCTCATTTTCCTTCATCTAGTCCAGTGTAGAGAGGAGCAATACAGCAAGCGTCAGAAAGTTTGCAGCAGTGCTTCACTGCTAAGACAACAGTTACAGTGTGATTTCACCTCACCCTTCCTAATGATACAGACCCAGACATAAAAATGTGCATCCAGGGAGGACAGGGATGGATGCAGCCCCAAGAAGCAATAAGTAATACTTACAAACAGGCTCAGGAACATGTTGTAGTGCCAAGACCTAAGAAGCTTATTGTTTTTAGCCCTCCCTAAAACCTTAATTTAACATAATGATGCTGATAAAGCAAGCATGACTGCTGCAGTGTATCATACCATATGAGTGATTAAATGTCTCATGTAAGGAAAGAATCTGTGATTAGATAAATCTAAAGCTTGCTGGAAATGTGTTAGTGTTCCTTTGTGTACAGTGCAATGAGAGAATGAATGCTAAGATGTATTTGCGAGCACTTAATAGAATCTCCTTTGGGTGTACTGTATGTGGTAGAAACAGGATGTACAGGTTTCAAACTACCATGCAAAAGAAATGCAGGACAGAGAGATAAGTTATTCAGTAATTCTAGCTGACAGCGACTTTAGAGATGAATGAGTCAGCTGGCTCTTTAAGGGAGAGATAATACAAACAAGGGCAGCACAACATCCATATAAAGCCAATTAAATTAAATAGATCATGCCATAGGCACAGCAACTAGAAGGAACACTTCTAATTTGTTTATTTAAATCTGCATCACAACGCTTTGTATAAAAAGTTCAATAGCGGATCTGAATGTCATCTAGGGCACACAAATACAGTTTCAACATTTCATATCAACAACCTAAAGTGGGATTGAAAGAAGAATAAATTATTAAAAGGACAAACGGGTCCTAAATCAGTTGGTTTGTCAGCTTTTAAATGATTTACTGCTAAATTACATGTCTGACCTTGTTTGCACTTCTCAACTATCTTCCATCTTTCAGAACAAGCTCAGATTTTGTCCCAACAGCAAAACTACAAGAAGCTGCTCTCAGTTCTCATCCATCGTATTTGTGAAACAAATTCCAAAGAAAAGAGAAAACTGCAGTAATTCAGGCATGAAACATTACTCGTCACACCGTATTTGATTAATCTACCTTTTATTCTGCTTTATTTGTAGTTTTAAGTCTTTTCTTAACTTGATTGTGTATACCTCCATGCATTGTTGATGCTTTCTGTCTCATGGGTTTATGTAAAGCATTCCGAATCATTTAAGCATCATCATTACTATTATTATTATTACAAACAAGCAAGCTATAAGTTAGCTTAATGAGTTAGCTAGGCGTTAGATGAGAGAGGAGTAAAACTGCTGATGGTGGCCTGCTAAAAAAACACAGTAACAGCAAAGTATTTCATGAAAATCTGTTCACCGTTAAAGAAAAGAGGGCATGCGCTCATGCATCACCCCACCTGATTGTCCAAATACATGAGGTTCCTTTGGAGGTGATGGGAGAGAATGTCGTTCTAGCGTCAGCAGCAAGAAGAGGAAACAAAAGGCAACATGACAGTGAGACAAAAGAAAGAGAAGGCTGGTTCTTTCCCAGATGTGCTCTCTGAGCATCACCTTTACTTACAAATCACAATAGCAAGTCATGTAGCCAAATATATCCAGAGAAAAGGGAAGCAGGACAAGTCAAGGTGAAGAAAACAGGTCAAGTACCAGGTGTGCTATTGAAGGTAGCAGAATGAGTCTTACTACTGCAGCTCCATTGTGATAAAATGGCCACATGCAGTGTTGACCGAGTGCAGGCAAAATAAAAGAAAACATTTTAAGGAGAAGATGAAATAATTCTGAAGTGACTACACTATACAACTTTTGGCTCCAATGACACATGTACACATTCTCTTCCATCTATAAATAAAGTCTGCACGATAACTTTTTAGCTATGTTCTTCTTAATAATTTTAAGTTAATTTATTATTTTATTATGATTCTTGCTGTTTTTATTCTCTTTTTTATTTCTTTATCACCATCTGTAATGCTTTTATTGTTTTTATGTAAAGCACAAACTGTTGTGTACTTGAAAGGTGCTATACAAATAAACTTCCCTTCAAGACATCTGTATATCAAAGGTTAAAAACAATGGCAACATTCTTCCACTTTAGACCAACCTGACCAACGTCAGTAAAGATCAAATCTACAGTTTGGCTTCTTTAAAGAGAATTGAAGTGCAAAAACGCTATGCTACTGGATTCAACCTTTCTTATTCAGCAGCTTGCCAATGGCTTTCACTTTAATTTCCGACTAACATCTGTTTGGACTCTTTTGAAGTACCAAATGACATAATGAACTGCTCGTTCTGCTAAAATGGATCAAATGATGAACTGATGAACTTCATTACGTCACAAGCTGGTTGTAGCAGCAGAATGCAACCAGTATGTTTCTCCTTAAATCATCCATGCAAGTAAACCAACTAAATCTTCCAGATCGAGGTGAATGATGAAGTGTGTAAAGATGGCAGACACACCACAAGCTAATACACGCGCCTGTCCGGAGGCCTGACCTTTGGGTTGTTGCCATCCATGTTTAGTTGCATAAGCTGTGCTACAGTGTGCTCCCGGATACTGTTTAGCTCTGCCTGCTGCCGTCGCAGCTTTATCAGCAGCAAAGTCAGTTCCTCGGGCTGCAAGGAAGGGAGGAGGGAGGGGACACAGTCAAAGACGAAAGAGGGACACACCGCAAAGGGGGGGAGAGAGAAAAGGAGAGAGCACACCAGGATAGGAGATTAAGAGGCATCAGGATCCAAATAGATGAGCATATCCTGGTGTTGAGTTTTCATGCAGTTCAGGACCACAAAATTATCCAGGAAGCTATCACAGTCAGCAGCATACAACTTCTCTATCTGTCCCAAACCAGAAGAGCTAGTATTTATCACAGAATCCAGGTTGCACACTTTCCTGCTCCATCAAGACATAACTTTGTATGCAGCTTTAACATAAATTCCTGATCTGGCTTAAAGAGCTTTGACTGACAGGGTTTTTAAGTCACCACCGATGTGAAGTGACTCTAAGGAGCTCCTAAAGTGAACGTATTCTAAAATCCTACCAGCTGGAACATTCTGCCTAAATATGTCTCTGTGAGTCCGGCAAGAATGGGAAGAAAGCGGGGGAAAGGAAGGGCAGGGGGCATTATGAAAACAGAAAGGTCTTTTTAAAGAAGTCCATTTAAGCCGAAATGTAAAGTATTTCCGCTGAGTAGCACAGTGATCTACACCTGGGTAGACAGACAACTCAAAAGAAGACTTACAGTTTTGCCTTGGAGAGACTGGGCAGTGATAGTTTGGATTGCGATCCCTGCAGGCATAGATCTCCTATCAGGTGTGTAGGCATACTGCCGAAAAATGGATTTAAGAGTCAAACATACCTGTTACATACTAAATGATTCATTTTATTTTTAAGACAGCATTAGCGGATGAAGATAGCAACCACCTCTGCTCCAGGTAGCAACCACTGACCTTGTTGATTTGTGGCCGGTTCCGTCTGTCAATGCTCATGTCCCGTCTGTAGATTGGAGAAGAAACCTCTGAACAAGCATTGGCCATGTTGTAAGATCTCATCGGAGAGTAGCCACCGTACATGGACAAGGAGCCGTGTGAGGGCGATGGGGGGATGGAGTGGCTCGGGGCAGCATGGTCTGACAAGTTGATCATAGTTTTGGGACTTGCAATATTGCTGTAGAGCCCTGGTTGCCTGCTGTAGGCCTGTCTCTGCTGCCATTCATATAGTTGCCACATGGTGTCGTCCCGCATGGAGCGGCGCTTTTCAGCCCCAGACGGGCCGAGGGCCTGGTCGTACAATGATGGCGACATGCTGCAGATGCTGTCCCGCTGTGCCATGCTGTTCCTGGGCATACTGCGATAGCCATCACCATAATGAGGCATGTAAGGTACCCGATGGCTGGGCATATTTCGAGGCAGTGTCTGGTACGATGTGACACTAATGAAAAAGAAAAAAAAGAAAGAGATCTTGTTTACTTTGCTCTTACAGACAAAAGTAATGAAAAACTCATATGTGTGAACCTTTAAAAACTAATGTTTATGTTTTAAGTGAAGTGAATAAGCCAGAACTCCAACATGTCCAAATGAGACTTTTCCAGTGAAAAACAAGGCTTTAAAAAGCACAACTTCCACTGTGGGTTCAAAGTCAGAGCGGTTGGCACTGAGAAAGCTTCATATTAAGACTCCCTGACAGATCCGGGCTAGAACGCTCACTGGTCTGTAAAACCTAAACAGCAGCGTTGCAGAAAGAGGCATGTGACTGCATGGAAACTGAATATCATTGTGGAGAAGATGCATGCGAAAAACAAATATTGTGCTGAAAGAGATGTTCAGGGAGAAAGAAAACAATATGTACATGTTTATCACAGTGTAGCACTTAGTAAATAAGTCCTGAGGTCTTTTGGAGTATTATCCGTGATCCTCTTTTTAATGATGCCTTGCTCAAATCGGGTGTGTACTTCCTCTTCTTAAAATAAACTTAATCTACGAGTGAGTGGGGGCAAATGGGCACAGCTGGATCAATTAAAGTACAAGTCTGGCAAAGATAAATGGACGGACAAATAAACAGACAAGCTGACAGCTGAGCAGCCGGACGAGCACAGTGAAAGTTTTATCTCAACCAATTAAAAATTACATTTTCACAGCAGGGTTAGAGGAAGGGAGCCAGTCAGAGTAACAGTCTGGGATTATTTATCCGCACTCCTGCTCACTGCCTCTAGTGTGTACTGTCTAATAGTTTACTCAGTGATAAAGGTGTGTTAATGTTCGTCTTTTTACCAGCTTTGGAAGGACAAAAATAAAAAAATCCTGGAATAAAAATCAGAATTTTCATATGAAATGTGTTTAAAGCTCTTAAATGCTGAGAGAGTTTATGAAAAGATCTTTTTTTACTGTCTAATTGGGATGAGACTGATCTCTTGTACAATACCTTCATTACAGATGGACCAGATCTCCTAAAACTGCTATAATTTCTTCTCTTGAAATGGACACTTTTGCAGTTGCACACTTTATGAACTACATGATATAAATATAATCAAACCAACCTCCTGGTATCATCGTCCTGGTTACGTCCTCTCTGTGCACGAACCCACTGTTCCAGCTGCTGCATAGAGTTGGTCCTACTTAGGGTACGGTTGGGCTCCTGGGAGGGACTTTGCTGGGCAGGGACTGCAGTTCGATCAGCTGAACATTGCTCTCCTGAACCGTTAACCTGCACGCTATAGGTCGACCTGTCGGCCTCGGTCTGAGGCTGCGGCGAGGTAACGTTAGCCATGACGGTCGCTGCCTGTGCTGGCTGCAGTTTGATACTGTTGATCTTGGTGAGTGGACGTTCACGCTCCACCCCATCCTTCTTGAAGCCATAGCGCTCTGCGTCGCGCTCCTTCCTTTCCTCTTCTTCTGTGGTGGAGGTGACTGCTGTGTTGCGCTCGCAGTTGGCCTCTCGGTTGCGTTCGTTTTTCTGGATTTCAGGCTGTGTGAGAGGCAGCTTGTGGTTGGTAACATGATTGGTCTCTTGTGGTTCACAGTCCTCTACTTTTAGCTTGTCCAACCTAACAAAAAAAGAAAGAAAGAAAGAAAGAAAGAAAAAAGATGAAAAAGAGGAGCCCTAACATATTTTGTGTAGCTAAAAGCAAAAAATAGAAAAACAACTGCATTAAATTTACATCACTGTTTACTTCTCTACATGTGATTTAAAAGGTATTTTAGACAGTGTATTGAGCAGGGATACAATATACTGTATCTACCTTTGTAATTTAAGCAATGAGGGAAAACCTGAAGCTAAACCAGTAGTGCAAAGTCAATGAAGTAAGTGGATAATATCTCTTCCAGCTGCCAGAGAAAGCGTTTCGTGTGAAAGGAAATCAGATATCTCCAATAAAACCAGACCTCTGCTGAGGCCCATCCAAAAAGGTGGTGCTCAGACCCCAAATCCATTTGTGCCTCCTGTCTAGAAGACCCATCTACCACCCTGTGGTCCCTAAGGAGGCATCAAGACATTATAAGCACAGCTATTCTTTGGCCCTAGACAGATCCAAGGTCACAACTTCAAAGTTAAGCAAATTCCCCTCAGCAGCATGCCTCACTTGGTTAGCATTATGAGGGGCAGCATGAAGGAATTCCTTTAGAATTTCCACTTATATACTTTAAATAGTAACACTAGTCATGTAATGTCTTCCCCAGCTTTCTGTGACTCTAGAACCCCACAGAGTGCACAACCAGGCCTGTGGAAAGCCTGTGTGCATTTAGCTCTACTTGTTCTGGAGAGATTGTAGACACAGAAATGAAAGCTGAAATGGAGATGCAATTTTTTTTGTTCATTGTGATGGTGTGACACTAGAAAACCTTACAGAGGCATCATAAAGTCCCATTTAACAAAGCTATTCAGCAGATTCCAGGCACCACTGCTCTGTGTAATTACACAGCTCCTACCCATTATGCCTCTGATCGCCCATGTAAAAAGAGGGTATTAGACGGGCCGACTGCCAAATGACAGACATTTAAAACAGTGTTGAAAATGAGAGAAAAAAAATCCTATCCTGAGTTAGTGAAGCTGATCAGCCAGTACAGCTGTGCATCCCCAACCACCTGCAACATGCATCTGCATTACAGACTTACGCACACGGACACAGTGTTCTTGTGTGTGTTTACTCTGAAATAAAACTTTAACAGCAAAAACAGTTGCATAAGATAAAAGAAAGATAAAAGAAAGCTTCTTGGGCAAACCCGGAGACCAGAAAATGTCAAAAGTGGGTGTTGAGCTGCTGCCAAAGACCGTAACAGGCTTAGCAGAGGGATTTAAAAATACTGGCTTCTGGCACAAATGCTGAAAACTAAAAGAAATCAGGGTGGAGAAATGAAGCAAGGAATGCAGAGTCATTAGTGCTCTTTTAAAAAAAAACATCCTCAACTGGCTTTTCAAATTTTTTCCCTCTCCATTCAAAAGTGACACAACCCCTGAAGTGAAAAAAAGCCTAAATTAGTGAAGCTCTTACAAACCTTTTGACTGGCTCTGAATGCACAAGTGCAGCGTCCGTCATGACTTTCATCCAAGACTCCATCTCTTTGGCTGTGTCTGTGCAAAAATAGTACGTCCGCATGTTCGGATGTGTGGCCTGACAGGAAGAGTGATAGAGAGGTTACCTGAAAGATAAAAAAAGGAAAACCTTTATTTTAACTACTTCCATCCTGATTTGTTAATGAAGATTTTTTGCCATTATGTCAGAAAGCGTGACTGAATTTAAAGGATATTGTTCTTCATAAACACTGGTGATCAGAAATAGCTTGTAAAATACTCTTGGATTTGGCCAGCTGTGCCAAACAGATAAATAAAACCCCTGAGTCATTTAAGTTTCACGCATACCACCAGATTATGGTGGTAAATGTGCCTGTTTCAATACTGTAAGACTTACCATGCAATGCACTGTGTGGATAACACATTGTTCTGTTGTTGCTCTGGTTCCTCGCCGTTAACAAACCGTTTATGTTGTTAAAGCCAAACAAAAATAGAGAGAGAGAGACAGATTGTAAGTGATCCACCTCAATATCCTGTTTATTCATGTTTAAAGAACAAACAAAAACACAAAAAGCATTGTTATTTCTTTAACTCACTCTAAATTGTCTTGAAAACTAAGGAGCTCTAAATGGCATGGCCATTTTGGCAACAGAAGACGTCATTAGATTAAGAATCAGGAGAACGAAGTCAAAAAGTCATCCCATTCCTGAATTAAACTCAAGAGGTTCAGCCCTGTGCTCGGGTTTCCCTGAACCGTCTCTCTTTTAGCCCGTATATAAGTTGGAAAAAGATCGGGTTGTGTGGTTGGTGAGACCTTGAACAGACTCCCAGGCGTCTGTGTTTAGCTGTATTTGGCAGGACAACTTTGTTGTCTCTATGGGTTTATGAAGAATGCACCAATTCTATACACAACACCAAAACTTCATTGAAATGTCATTTCCCTATAACTTGGTATTTCAGACGGTATCACAATGCCTGTCAGGAGGCAGCAAAGACATTTAAGTAAAGAAGGAATAAAAGCATACACTGACCTTGAAAGCATATTTTCTATTAATGTGATCATCAACAGACAACATTGATATACGAAAACTTGGCAAGAGGATGCTGCCGAGTATCCCCTCTTCTTTTTCATCTGCAGAGAAAAACAACAAGTTTTGTTTTACTGTCACAGGTTCATGTGTTTATGATGTTCCTCTCAACTGTCAGGTTAAACTACAATTTGGAAACAAAAAAGTCCAGAGTAGATGGAAAAAAATAGATACATAAAAAACAGATGAAGGACTGTATCAAAGATTGTATATAAGATGGACGGAGCCTCCCATAAGGTTTCAGAAGAGCAAACGTGAAGCTCGTTAGCATCTTGGCAGCGCCAGTCGAGCTGTTGCTCCCAGAAAATACAAAAATGGGGAAAGAGCAGGAGTTAAGAGGGGGGCAGGGAGCGTAGTAGTGAATGATTGACGTGTAACAAAATCTGAGCTGCCTGTAGCTACAAGCTAACTCAGATCTAACCGGAGGTAACAGGCTAAAGGAGGTAGGTACACTAAAGCTAAGGCACACTGTTAGCTGGTTAAAACCCCATAATTTTTTGCTACACTCTGCCTTTTTGCCCCGGATATTGGACACGTGTCAATCAAATAGGACATCATTATACCAAATTTTAAAATTAAATAACACCTAAACAGATGACTTATGAAATCACCACCCCCACAGATGCCATGAATAACTCAACCTATCATTCATTCATTTTCCACCGCTTATTCCCAAACAGGGTCGAGGGGGTGCTGGAGCCAATCCCAGCAGACAATGGGCGAGAGGCGGGGTACACCCTGGACAGGTCGCCAGCCCATCACAGTAACTCAACCTATTAAACTTAAAATGTTTTTTGTACCAGTCTGTTAACATGGTAATTTTGCTGTGAATTTTGAATTTAACATTGAAATTTATGGAGCACTTAGTTGGGGGTGAACTGCAACCTTTGGGCACTTCTGCATAGCCTTCACTTTTGTGTCGCTACCATATCAGTGGAAAAGACGGGGAGCATTTCTTATGCGGCAAGAATGTTGTAATCCTCTTTAAGTTAACAAACAGGGTTCCACATTGACAATGGAGCAATCTCAACAGGAGATTATAGTGAGTCTCAAGTTTTAAGCAGAGTAGCTTACCCTCCCAGTGTTGATATAAGCTAACTGGATTGCTAAACTAACAAAACAATTCAGGAAACAAATCATTAATGCACATGGACTTATAGATGCTTGCAGGTGTGAGTATTTCTGTGGGTAGCATTCTCCTAACAAATAGAAAAATTAGATTCATCTGGGATAAGAAATATTCTGGAAAAAAGTATCTGGTCTCTTGTAAACCTCTCTGTCCTGCAGCCAGCATCAGCAAGCCCCTGGTCTAACATTTAGTAAATCATTCAGTCTTTTCTTTGCGTCTTTTTTTAAAGCAGCAAACAAGCCAAAAGGTGTCTGCCAAGCAGTTTCTGAATCTAAGCACCATTGTGGGAGATCCTGGGTGCACAATGGTAATCTGATAACAACATCAGCTAACAGTGGTGTTTAGTTGAGACATTACAGTCCATGACCTCTCTGCCTACTCTGGAAAACAATTTCTCCACACATCCATCTGGACAAAGCCCTTAGGCTGGCTGCTGTCTGTGGCTTTAGTCAGCCAGTGGGCGGAAAGAAGGAGACAGGAATGGCAGACACCAGAAATAACACAGACTAGATGTCACCCTGATCGGCACAAATGATGACTGTATCTGCATCAAGTGGCAGCATTTGGATAAACAGACAAGTAGTAGTCTGCACAGCTGTAGCTTCACTTCCAACAGTTAACCTGGCCAATAGTTAGCCAAGCAGGTTCTGAATTAACTTTCCTTTTTTCAATGAGAAAACTCTAAAATGTTCTCTACACACAGCTGTGTCAATATGAGAACTGTGTGAAACAGGATGAAAAATGTTGTCAATGGCAACCCTGTCAGCAGCAAGATACTCACAGTAACATCCAATAGTAGTTTTGCTACTGAGAAAAAGTTGCAAAGGGAGATTTTAAAAGGAGCCAGATCTTAATAACAAGGCAAGACTTGATGAACATTAAGTCACTTTGCCCTTCAGTGAAGATTTAAAAGATACTAACAGCCACATGACCAATAACACAAATAATTTAATGAGGAATTTAAATGACAATTGTAATTATAAGCTAAACAAATTTTGCTTATTGCACCTGAATTCATTACAAACTCACATTGCAAACTAAAAAAACAAGCATCCTTCCACAGAAATAGAGTTGTGACCTAACATTATAGCAGACTTTAATCTCCTGCTATGCTTTAACTTTAAACAGCAAGATGGCAGAGCTTTATTATGTAAAAATACCTGCAACACATGCAAGTTAATGTGTTTGCAATTGATCGTGACAGACTGCTTTGCTGCAGGAAGACACTTGTATATATCGGAGATGAACAAGATGAATAAGATGAGATGAATAGATGATCTTGAGTTGGCAGTTCTGCATGTGAAACAAGGTGTGAGCTGATCGGGACTCACCTCTGTAATAAAAGAGGCACAAATCAGACAGGACAAACCACCTCTTCTTCCACAGCTTCATGCCTGTGCTGTCCTGTAAATGTACCAAAGAAACAGGGCAGTCAAACTGGTGAAAACCATTTTTAAAAATCATGACAAGAAAGACTTTATTCTTCTGAAGCGCAGCTGCAATCCACTCATCATTTCACTGGCTGAACTTCTTCAAAGCTAGGATGAAGTTGAATCGACTGGGTTAGCATTTAAACCAAGCTAAAGCCATCCATCCTTGTCATTATATTTGAAAGTTTATTTTATACATAATTTTCAAATACTGATTTTTTTATATATATATATTTCTTTATGCATAAATTATAATGAAAATACTCATAGAATTCAAGTAGATAAAGATTATTTTAAAAGAAACAGAATAAGAGCAACTTGTGTCACATTTAACATTTTCTGACACGAAAATGTTAAAATATTTCTGGTTTGAGGTAAAATAATGGGGAATATGCATGGTAGGAAAGAAGTTTTATTTCCGCTGTGAAATAAGTAAAACACAACGAAAACAAATCTTCTTTTCAAAGAGCTTTTCAGGCTGCTGCATTGAAAGAAAAATAAAAAGCCAAGTGAAATAAAGGGTATAAGCTCCCCTGTTTGCTATAATGGAAAACTTGAGCTGAGTCCTTAATCTTAGTTTCTACCCAGAGACAAAAGTAGCGGGTGGGACCCTTAACAACTCTGTCATTATGGTCAAACAGCATGTGGGCTGCAGTTTACTTTAAATGGAAATTCACTTCCACAAACTAGAATGTTTTACACATTAGTATTGAAAAAAAGAATCACAGCACCAGATGCTGATGGTGTGTCAGTGCAGGAGGCAGATCCGAAATAAACATGACTTAAATTTCTTGTATCTATTATTATTTTAAGGCCCTTCCCTAAAATCACTCAAGGTCTTAAGTGCTCATTTTCTAATGTGCTCATGAAGAAACATTGACAAAACTTCTGTCAGATCTCAATCTGTAAAGGTTTTCACCATCACATCAATCACTGTGGCATGTTGATTTCCCAGTGGATCAACTGCAGGGCTGCAGTTTTTCCTCAGCCAACAACTTCAATAGCTTCCAGGTTTCAATGAGGCAGGAAAATAAAAGTGCAAATCCAGCTTTTATTCTGAGTAGCAGATTTGTGAGTCTTTTGCTTGATCTACATCACCCTGATTAAGGTCTCCAAAGAAAAGGAGCTGGCAGCTGCAGCAAAGGAAGCCGTCATGTGTTCACAAAACTGTGCTGGGAGCCCTGCAATCAGAACTAATTGAGTTTCCTCATTGGGGTGGGGGTATAAGGGAGTTCAGAGCTGTTTCAAGCACCCCTTTTCAAACTGCTGCCAATAACCCAGGAGCTGTTTTGTTAAACACCATCACTGTTGTCTGCACAAAAAACACTGAGCAAAGCAAAGATCAGATCAGACCTGCTGCCTGTGTGAAGCAACTTCCAGATTATAAGTAGACTCATAAATGTGTTAGTTTTACAGTCTCTGTGTCATGATTTTCCTTGGCAGAGTTTTAGGAAGGTTATGAGTTTAGCAGGGCTCTAGACACACACACACTAGTGGCTCAGTTAAGTTGCTCCATTCATTTGTTTCTGATTTTTGTCTCATTTGTTAAATAACACAACAAACCAAATAATGTTATTTGATCCAATGTGTGGCACTAGCTGACAAATCAGATGCTCATTTCGAGTCTTTAATCCTGTATTTAAACCAAATAAATTAAAAAAAAAAAAAAAGACTCTCCACAAAATTGCCCTGTTAGGGATGTTTAAATCTGTCCTACTGGTTGTTTATTGTGTAAACTCCTGCTCACCTGTTTGTAAAGCCAGTTTTTCTTTATTACAGGGGCAGTGGGATTCCTTCTGATGGAGTTGGATCGCTTCCCAAAGTTATGAATCTTCTTAGAAGGTCTCGAGGGCTATAAAACAATATAAATAGAAAAGAAGAAGGTAAGTTTCTTTTGGTTCCCCAAAAGTTTTCATAAGTAATGTGAGCCATGATCAAGTTGCTTTTTCCACTTTTGTCTATGCAATCCAGCTTTCACATGTGCCACTCACCCTTCCCGCTGGACTGTTGTTGTTTGTGGGGCATTCTGAGCTGCCCATGTAGTTTGAGGCCTCGCTCATTGTGCTTACTGGCCGTTCCTTCTTCTCATTCGCTGGCACTTTGGAGGCAGACCTACACAAAAGAAAATTGCATGCCAAAAACCCATGAGCAAGCCATCAGTCAGAAACAGTGTCTGTCAAGACAGTATCTATGTATGGCTGATTACTTGTTTAAAACAAGGGAAATAAAAGGCTGCATCCTGCATCATCCGTTTTCCTACTGTTCCGCTGAAGCTCTTCATATAATGAGATCGCAAGATGGGCTTATAAATCAAGCCAATTACTCCCACCATTAGATACATTTCCAGTTCTCTAACAGCTTTACAGCAAATGGTCTGCAAAGTCTCTACCGCACATATTCGACTGCTACTTTAAAAGAAAATATAAGAAAGTTCAAATTAAGTTTGATCCATCACTGCCAAAAGATAGTGAAGACCTTGTGAGATTAACCAATGGAGATGTCCTACATTCTTTATAAGGAGAACACTCTTGGGCTCCAGAGGGAATGAGACAGAACAACCAGATTGGAAGAGAAATGCTGGAGCAGTAAAAACGTGTTACAGTTTCATCATTGCACCACATAAGAACAGCCAGCCTTAGACTGCAAACAGACCCATCCAACCTGTGCATATGAGTAAATATTTAACACTCACACTCCAGATTTTATCTTACTATCAATCTCTCAGTCTGTCTATATGTCAACATGCACAAAACATGGAACAAAAGAAGTTTTATCCAAACTGCATGCTATTACACTTAAGGTGCACAAACACAAAAGCAATCAGACAATGTTAGTTCCACACACAGGATGTTCATTCCAGTGCAGCACAGAGATTTTTCTACCAACACAAACCACAATCACAGACTGGCTTTGATTTGCATGTGTGTATTCAGGTAGTTATGTCATTTATTACCAGATAAAACATGGATGGTGTGTTGCTATTATAAGCTTCACCTCTCATCACTCCCTCGTCAATAAGAGGATCAGATGAACAGAATTTTTATCAATGCTGTTAATTTTATGTGGAAATGAAGAACTACATAAAGGCTCCGCGTAGGACACTAATCAGAAAAACCATAAGATGGACAAATGTGTGACTAATGTTCGCTCAAGATGAGAAACTTGCAATTTTCAGTCACCAATCTATAAAAAGATGTTATTGCAGAGCGATGAGCAGCTGTTGAAACGCGCCATCTTTCCCAACTAATGAGCTTATTATAGTAAATGAGCCCAGAATATTTTCTGCACTTCAGTGACATGCCTAAACTTTCACGGAATCCAAACTGAACTGCAATCAGTGTCGTTGACTTGCCATCACAAAATAACAGTAGAGCGGTGGAGGGAGTGGACCGGCTGCTGCTTGAAGTCTTGTTTGGCACCAGGATGCATCTCAGCTGGGAGTTGCAGATAACCAATTTGGACGTGATAATCAATTTTCTTACAAGTGTTTATCAAATTGCCACTTTTAACGTACATCTACAGCAAACAGGGAAGAATAATTATGTCGTACATTCCTCGTAAACTTTTTTAAACATCTAATTAAAATAAAAATGAGGCTGAAGACAAATAACATGAAATTATAAAGATAAAATGAACAGATGACTATAAAACAGTGTGAATGAAGAAAAGTTATAAAAGTGTTTGGATACTCATCATCACACAGGTTACATAAATGATGAAGACACAAAGTTTTAGTTGACTTTTAAAAGTGTCTACTGATAATAAAAATAATAATATCAGTTCAATCAGCCAGACAAATGTTAAAGGATTGCTAAACACTTATATTACGGAAAAAAAAAACTCAGTCAGCATCCACAAATCCCAAAAAACTAACAGAATTCTATTTTTAACCATTAATGTAGCTCAAATTTAATTTATTGTAGTTTTAACACAGTTATTTTTGTGTCATGTTTGACTTAAACAAATTGCTTAATTTACATTAAAGTAGTAGCAAATGAATTTGGTAATATGCAATTGTTTTAGTTCTTATTTATGGACCTCTAAAAACCATTAAAATGCCCAAAGTGTTGGAAAATGTATTATATAAAGCAGAGCAAGAGACTCTGCATGCATTATGCTGCAGCTTATATCTTCCATGTGCTTTAAATGAGCATTTTCTGGTTTCGGCTGGTGCTCGCCTCCTGACAGCACGAGCCCACAGCAGAAATGATTGTAATGTAGGAACACAGCAGTAGTTGTAGGAGAATACCATGAGCAAAACCTCATCCTTGTGTTTACCACAACTCTATGTCAAAAGCAAAGTCAGCGAACCTTAAAGCGGAGCTGAAAAGGCCATGTGATGTTCTCCCTTCAACAACGGCCTGTTTGACAAACAAGCACACACAGTGCAGTGCTTCTTGTAAGAAAGCAGACTGGACAGGTTGCCATTTTGTCTTAAACTCAAAGTCAGAATCCGGCTCAATCTGTTTTCTTTAAAAAATAATTATTACCAATAACAAAAATGCTTTTAATATTACTGTTTTCATTAAGTGGCTCTGTTTAATATTTTTATCATTATTATTTGAGCCAATCAAATTTCAACCGATGTTTTTTATTTTTCATAATTTTTATGTAATGAAACAAGTCATTTAAAACAAAAACTTAAGAACATGAGAAAAACACAGAGAACAACTATGTTCAGAATAAATGTTTAACATAATTATCTCAAGATAACAAAGATTGTTTTCTGGTGAAAAAAGCAGAATAATTGGTGTTATCACAAGAAAATAAAACAGTTTGATTATTTTCAAAAACTTTGATAAGACAAAGAGGTCTTTCTTATTTTAGTCAGGTGAGTTATTGTCTGGAATAGATACATAAACGTTACTGCTTACTGTCATTCATGTCAATTATTAACAAGGCCTATGGTGTCGAAAGCGACAGCTAGGGGTATATCCCTGAATCATCCTATTCCCCAATCCTCGAATAGACACAATACAATAATATAAAGATGTACATGTAAAACCCTGTAACTATATTAACAAGTCATCTATCATATTTATTCATTGAACCTCACTGAACTCAATAATCAAGGAAGTAGACTGGAAGTAGACTAATTAGAATTTGAACCAGGCAGGTATGATGCCATTCCCTGATGCATCTTGAGGTCACAACCTGTCATTTGCACTTGATTTTTGGTGAATCTAACAAATAGTTATAAAGATATGGTCAAAATAACAATGCTACAACTGCTGTAAAAATATTGAACAAGGCTGGTATTATGCTATGATTGGATACATCCTGAGGTCACAACATTGTATTTACACTTGATTTGATAACATTTGTTTCATTGATCAATGACACAAATAGTTCCAGCGATATGGCCGAAATATTATTTTTGTTGCATAATGTGCCACCTGGTGGAGAAAGCATAAATCTCAAAAATCATGAAATTTGACGCAGGTCGTCCCCCTTGGAGACCTAAACAGGTATACTGAGTATCAAAATCCAATTGTGAAAATTGTTCGAGTTATTGCACTCACACGAAGAATATACAGCGGCGGTATAGGTCGGGGTGAAACCATAATATCTCCGACACTCCAAATTCATGGATATAATTATATCCCCGAACATGGACTGTCGAGGATATTATGGGTTTGTCACAACCGCTGAGCCATACACATCCACCGCTGCCGGATAACCTTCGTGTGAGCACGATAACTCGAACAATTTTCACAATTGGATTTTGATACTCAGTATACCTGTCTCCAAGGGGACGACCTGATTTGAATCTTATCATATGGTTTCCCCACCAGGGGGTGCTTTATGCACGAAAAATCTGATTTGTCTCATTGACCTTAAATCAAGTGCAAATAAAAGGTCATGACCTCCGGGACAACCTGTATGAAATTTCAGGATTTCTGTTTTGTTTTTGTTTTTTGTTTTTTTGTGTCCTGTCCAGTATTTAAGCAGGTTGTGGCTGGCTGTTGTGCTGAGAAAATTTACTTTTTCAAGAGGGGCTTTATGTATAAATGTACATACAAAGATCTTCTTAATAATCTGAATTCTTTATTTATTTTAGATAAACGTTTATTCAACAGAATTTACATGTATTGCTGGACTCAACCAGAGAGGACAGAAAAAGGACAGAGCAAAAACAGAAAAGAAAAGGCAAAACCAGCCAAACAAAGAAAGGACAGAAACAAATCACAGAGAGAAAACTGCAATCTAACCACACACACTAGATCATCCTCTACACCTTAACACAAACATAAAGGATATCTCATGGGCCCCCGCAGGAAGATGAAATCAGCATACAATTTTACCATTTCTGAATTAATGTTTTCCCTTACCAGCTGGCTCTTCATGCACAAAAAATCAGATTTTTGCCTACATCTCTTGAACTATTCATCTCATTGATCTCACATCAAAGGTCATATAAAAGGTCATGGCCTCAGGACGTCATACCGGGTTGGTTCAAAGTTTGGGACTGAACATGTGTGGCTTTATAATATTTTTATTCGAGGATTGGGGAATTGGAGGATTAGAGGCGTTCGGGTATATACCCATAGCCGTCGCTTCCGATGGCATAAGCTTTGTAAATCAGGTGCTAATCGTTCATTTTCAAGCTCACCTAGATCACCTTGTAATTTCAAAAATACATCTTGCGATAAGCAGTTACATTTGCTGGTCATCATTTAAAAAAGTGAATTTCTCCAGAGGATAAAAAAAGATCTTGTCACTTGAAAATAAACGTCATCTTAGGAGAACAGAATAATACCTTTATGATTTTGACTAAAAGTGAATAATTGTAATGGCTGCAGTTAATGATTGTAAAAAGTTAATGTTGATAAAACAAAAAGATCACAAACTGATCCTTAAGGGCCACGGTCTTGCAGGTTTTAGGGGTTTTTCTGCTCTAATCACTGACTGAAATTAGATGGATTCAACATTTTATTGTCATGTTCTGAAGAATGACATATTAATTTGCATCAGGTGTGTTGTAGAAGGGAAATATCTAAACCCCCAGTACAGTGGCCATCACGTTGGATATTTCTGTGGTAAAAACAAATCTTTTTAGCATTGTGTGGGCTCTCGTGTCCTTTATTGTTCAGCAGTAGATGAGAAAGCGGGTCAGAGATGTGGAACTGAATCTTACGTCTGACTGCATGCAAGAAACAGCTGCTTCAGCTGGTGAACCAAACTATATGTCTATATGAGCATTAAGCTCCAACAAAACCGGCTACTTTCCTAGACTTTCTGGCTGGTAATTTTGCTCCTGAAGTGCAACATTTCTTTGATGATTTAAAATTGTGCTCCTCTGGTCTGTTGCTCCCACTATCTGAAAACTCAGACTTATGCACCTCCACTTGCCGACCACTGCTTTAAATTTTCAAATGTTTTATTTTTATTATTATTATTAATTGATTATTATTATTTTCCTATTTTTTTATTCCTTTAGAAAGAAAAAAATTAAACAATTTTGTGGTGAGTTGTAAACTTAATGAGAAAACAGGTTTTTAGGAGAGTTTTCTAAAACAATGGGTTACATAACTAAACGAATTTGGCAAAGACAAACAAATGACCAAGAATCAGAATCAGCAGACATAATGCTGAAAAACCATATGGGTTACGATGTTAGATCTTTGTCTGCTCCTGCATGGGTTTTCTTTGTGTCTGCAGGAGCCTGTTGGTCTACAAAAAGAGTGAGGAGGGATTCCGCTGCCACTGAATCCGAGTGCTCAGAGTCCACTGGAGGGAAAACAGTGAACTGAGCGACTGAGGGTGCATTTTAAAATGACCACACAGCATTTTACAGAGGTTGGGATGCTTTCAAGCACATTTGTTTGCTGCAGAACTTTACCTTTATCTTTTAAATGAACGGAAGATAAAAAACAAGGTAAGCATACTGATCAGACAATTAACTGTGGGAGAGATAAATTGGTGCAACTTACTGACCTACAAAACAAGCTTGAGGCACACATGCTGGAATAAATATATCAAATCTGAGTATTTTTTAAGAAAATTTTGATTCCTCCCTTCCCCAAAAAGAAAGAGAAACTTTACTCTTGTTTTTTGTTGTAAAACCGAATAAACAACATGCAGATCAGAAAAACTGTGCGGTGGTTTCCCTGTGGCCAGTTTGAATGAACATACAAACAAAATGGTTCAGGCACCTCGCAGGACTTTGGATACAAATACATCACAGTCAGCAGGCAAACACCACCCAAAAGCACCCACAGCCTGTTGTTAGTGTGTAACAGACATGTATGAGTGTTTTTACATCACAACAGATGTTGAAAACACAGATATGGTGATTTACCTGCTAATTTCTGGATGACATAATTTTCCACTATTCACACTACAAAACAGAAAAAAGACCCATTTGTTGAGGGAACAGTTCAAAGATTATTACAAGAATGTGGTTTTGAATAGCAGCTCAGTGCCAGTATGGTAGCTTGTTGTATTGTTATACAACATATCTTAACAATAAACCACATCCAACCCAGGGACCGAGTTCATGCAAATCCAAATGACTAATCTTTGACAGTATTTCTTTCTCAGGTGTGTGCAGTCACAGAAACCAGAAATAAACCTCATTCTTATCTTTTAGAAACTTTGAAACAGATTTGTTTTGTGGATTTGTCCTCAGTTTTTTCTTCTAAATGTATAAAATATTATTCATTTTAATAAATTGTTGCTGAGAATGCATTCAATGTTCAAATGTGTTAAAATATGCAACAAAACTTGTTAGAGTGAACTTAGTCAAATTAGTACCGGTAAGTGAAATGAGCAGGGCCCTTAAGGCAAAAATTCAAATCTAATGCCAAACTTGCCATTTTCCCCTTTCTCATTTGCTTTTGAAAGGGGGAAGACATTTCTGTCAGTTTCTGCTAATCCAATGGACTTGATTATCTGATAATCGGTAGTGTGAGAATCTAAATAAAAGTAGAAGTTTTGCTGGTTTGAACTTTCAAGTTAGTGACACCAGTAATGGCAAACAGCTTTGACAGTTTTCATTGAAATTAGTAACTATCTAGATAATGGATGCTGTAATAAAGATGAAGAGAAAGTAATAACAAAAGACAAGCGCACACATAACTGCACCTCATTTAGGCCAATATGGCACATAATGTAAAACTATTGTCACTTTAAAGGGAAACACTTATTTTGAATGTTTCCGTTAAAGCAATCCCGATCAAAATTTTTTTGTACAATATAGATTAGATCAATAGTTGTAGATGTTTCATAGTGAAACACTTGACATGTCGTACAGAAAGTTCTGTCATTTGGTCCACACACATAAAGCCAAATGCTGAGGCTGACATTTACAAAGGTGGATGAAGACACCTGACACATAGCGACCAAATCAATAAGTAGCTTGCAGTTCACAACACAGCAGAAAGAGTAAGTATATGTGAAGTATGACACTGATGTATGTGCAGTGTACAAGAACTCTAACCTTTTTATTTCCCATGAGCAACAGCAAAGCTGAAATCGGTCTCTCAATATAAATGGAGGCAGTGTCTGCCGTTCATTCTGGAGTTAATGAACTACATGTCTCTGAACTTGGCTAAACTTAACTGGAACACCAAACATGTAAGTAAAACTTCACAGGAAGCTTTGTTTCCGTACCATCATGAATAATATGCACAAAAACTGGAGAAATTGGAAACACAGAACATGGCAGACTTTTTTAAGACTGGGATGCAACTCCTCAAAATAAATCTAGGCTGGCTTGATCTGAATTATTCGCACTTCCTTAATGGCTGCAGTCTGCATTTTGTATTAGTTACACTATTCATTAGGGTGGGCTGGGTCAAAGGTCTTTATGTTCTACCAGACTGAAGCTTAAATTCACAATACCAAATTGAGGCAAAGATTTGCATTTTGGGTTTATTTAAAGTGCAGAGCAGATTAGGCAGAGATTTTCAGCCAAGCTTCCTTATCCCTGTGGCAGCTTAAATCCGTCTTTGCCTTCTATTACTTGTCCAGAGAGAAGTCCCCCCCTGCCATCCCCACCCCTCCTTATTATTTTTGCAAGAACACAGCCAACTGTTGGCTGAGACAGACTATAATAAACTCAAAATAATTGCTATTTAGCTCTTGCTTTTTAAAGCTAACCTGGAGAAAATCTGATGTATTTTCATTTTGCAGAACGTAAAATAAAACACTGAATTCTAAATAAAAATCACGTTGCTTTGGCATGTTGTTCCTCTTGGTGTGAAAAACAGCAGTGATGTGTGAGCAACACATGGAGGAGAGGAATGTGCCATGAAAGTGCAGCGTGACAGTTCTGCTTCGCAACAAACTTCCATAAACCAGCTTCTGAATATTGAATCTCACACTGGAAAAATAGCCCATAATAAGCCATGAGGAAAATAACTTTATACTGGCTGGTCACACCTACCCAAATAAGCAGGTGCTTTAAATTCAGAAAAAAATGAATATTGTTTTTAATTAATCTTGAATGCTGAAGTAAGAGTGATGGCATGTGATGGCATGACATTATTACAATAGAAACACTGTAGAAAATGAGTGGAGCTGATTTATGTTGCACAACATTACGCTGAGGTTCTAGAGTGAACCATGTATGTAAACACTAATAACAGAGTTTTGGGTTCTGATGTGTTTGGTTACCAGCATAACTGCTGTCACATAGCAGTATTAGATGCAAACTCAATGAACAAAACTACAAATCACTATCAACTTTTTGTTCTAGGTCTTGTACATCCTGCACATTGATACTTCAGGTCATTAGCAGCATTTCACGAGTAGGCTTAAATAGTTACAGGTGTGTAAATCTGCAAACAGGAATACCAGTAATTCATAAGGTGGACATAAACTATGTTTAGACTGAAATATTTATAGAGTTGCTCTCAGGGAAGGGAAAGATCAGGAGGACTGGCATTCTGGTCCAGATATATGGGAAGACATGTGACACATGTTCAACAAATAGCAGCAAACATGTAATCACACTAATGTGACTCTGTTAGAGAACATTTTAAATAAAACAAAAAGACCACAAACTTCGATCGCAGCCAAAATGTGACTCACTGCATTCCCATTATCTGATACATACATGATATGTTTTTTCATGTCTCGCTTCAGCATTGAGAATAATAATCCTACCTTGGCACTTGTAGAGAGCAGCAGCCCGATTATGCAACAGATAAAATCTCTTTAATAATATAAGAGTCATAAGAAGTTTTTTTTAAAAAGCTATGGTTAACTGTAATTCTTCCTAAGAAATGTGATGATGGAGTCAGATAACAAAGGATGCATTGAAAGAGGAGGCTTAAAGTGAAAGGGCAAAACTGCAAATAGAGGCTGGCAAGGCAACAACTTCTGAAATGTTGCCTGCCTGCATGTTCAGAGTTTCAACGGCATCCTGAAGAGCTAAAAAATGCTAACCAGTGGTATTTTGATAGCAGATACAAAACACTTACTGTTCGCTGACGACAAAGATGCAGTTGTCTTGTGAGGGTAAGCCTGAGACAGGATGTTTGCAGGTCACCTTCCGCTCATTGTGACTGTTCAGAATAAAGAAAAAGAGTAAAATGAATACATGAATGATGCACATATCAAAATGACAGTTAATCATCATAGAGCAGTGTCTGTGTCTGTCAGCTGGGCAGCAATTAAAATACTGAACATAAATACACAATCTGAATGTAAGGCCATGGCGTCCTGATAAAAACTTCACTAAGACAAAAGCTATGTAAACTAGTTAAACCAGAAACACATTGGGTCAGCGACATATCAAAATGAATGATTAAGAGCAACAAAGAAAAACAAACAGATCAAGTTCACAAAACAGAAACTGCTTATTTATGAACTGTAAAGGCAAACTGCAGCGCCAGACTCCTTAAATGTGCTACAGATGTTTGGACTAAAATTAAGAATGATTCTAAAACAAAACTAATAGAATCCATCTTTTTAATTTTCTTCAATAAAATGACCTCAGAAGTTTTTTTTTTTGATATCTAGGAGAAATCTAAATGCAACACTTCAAACTAGGTAAACTGGAATCTGAATAAATTCATCTACAGGCCCCAGCAGGCTCTGGTGCCATCCCACACTACTAATCTAATGACAGAGGTAGAGACGATGCCACCCACCCATGCTGCTAGCCAATCACAGCGACCCACAATCACTTCCACGCTGACATAATTAGAACACCAGGATACAGACCTCACAGTCTCTGAAATGGAGGAATGAACAACAGCAGTAATGTCTTGTTCAGTGTGCATATGTGGACGGCCTCATGACACAGACTACTTTACAGCTTTACTGGTTTTCACTGTTACCATTTAATCCTAAATCAATATTTTCACTTTAACAGTGTTATTGAAATAGTGACTAAACTGCCCAACTAATTCAATAACAATAACAAATCCATCAGCTTCCTATTCCACCAGTGACATTAAAGAAATGGAAACTCAACGGCTAATTGACTAAACCATCAAACAGATGAAGCAATGGAAGGTTCAGATGCAATGGAGAGCATGCTGCACCCAAAGCATTCATCAAATATATTGACAAATGAAGAAATTAAGCAATACTTTAGACAGCTTATTAAAAGAAACGGGCTGTGATGTCAACAACAGAGTTTAAAGCTGTCTTCACATGTTGAACATTCACTCAATGATAAACAGAAGGGAGTTGAGCTATGATCCAAAAATAACCCTTTTAAACACGGGGTACTCGTGTACTGAAAAGAGCAAATACCAAGTTTGAAATTGGGGTTTTAGTTTCAGTTTAGCCTGGAGAGCAAAAGTCTCTACAGCTCTGGTCTATAATTACTGGAGGCACTGTTGGCAGTAGAGCACACTGTGCGGTCTTGGGGCAGACCAACGGCACCATATTCCTCTGGTATCCTTCACACATGCCTTTGCCTCTCCACACACAGGCTGAATGCAGATTTAAGTCAAAGGAGGAAGTCTGAATATATACTTGTGTAAACTTTTGTGGAATGTTATGTAGTACTGTATATGCATTCGTAGGACCAGCTCCAAAAATTGAATGGAAACAATCCCATTGTGGAGTCTCTTAGTTCCAAAGTTCTTCATCCCTTCACAAATAATGATTAGCACAAGGGTCTGCGTTCATATAGTGCTTAAAAGAGCTTTAAGCAAAACAATGCACTTAGTTTAACTGTTAACAGACAGATAGTAAAACTGTATGCTAACTTTTTTAAATATTTGTAGCAGAAATCTGCTCAGAAGAAACATTATGTTTCCCAGACTTTTAACACCTTTATAAAACAATAACCTTTACAATTCTCTATTGTTTTGGATGTAAATGTAACCACAGTTAATGTTAACATGAAACTAACTGTTTATTAAAGATTCATTGCCAATCTCCCTATGAATCACCCCCTGTCTGTAAGTCTTTTTCATTTTCAGCATCTTTCTATCTATTGTTTTGGTTTGCATCCCATCTTGTAAAATCCCAAAGGCTCTAAACATACAAGATAATAGACGCCAACTGTACCGACACTAATATGAAAAGAGTAAAAGAAAAGAACTATTTTCTCAAAAATTCGAGACAAAGATGCAACTCAACATTGCATTTTCATCGCATCCACTACAGTAATCTGACATAAGCCCATGTGGCTCTGTCTTTTTTGCAAACAGTGTGATGGGGCTTTCGGACACAATGCGATTGAAGCACCACTGCACACGGAAAGCCAGCTGATTGTTCTCTGCTATGTATGTTATCCTGTACACGTGTTTCAGCAAGCTCACACATGTTCCGCTTCCAAAGGAAGGTGACTGGAAACTGTGACGTACAAACCCTCCGATCAGGTAAAAAGCAAAGGTAAGGGGAAAAAAAAGTTTTTCAAATCTCTGATATACAAAAGACTTGTTTGTATGTGTTGGCAGAGAGGTGGGGTGATAAGCTGTTGTTTATCAGCTCAAAGATTTCTGGGTTAAATCTTGCCCTATGTGTTGAGCTTGCACGTATCTAAATGGATCATCTCCAGGCACTCCAACTTCATCCCACGCTCCAATAACATCCAGGACTGATATTTTCCACTGATTCTAGGTAAGAATGTGCATGTTTGTTTTGCAGCTGTCCTATCCAAAACTAGGAACCGGCCCATGTTCCACTCCACCTTCTTGTTTGTTCTCCAAACCAGTTATAAGCAGGGTACATGTCATTTGTCTTAAAGCGCACTGAAATTTGTGTCGGCTAGAAAAAGACAAGAAACAAGTGTGCAAACTGAAACCATGTAATGCATTTAAAAAAGAAACAATAAAACAAGACATGCTGGTTGATGGACTCTAGCTCCTACCTGGAATTTACTTCATTAGAACCCCTCATACATTGCAATCAAAGCTCAACATAGTTTCAAATGAAACTGACTCCAGATAAAACATCAGCGGATTCCCATATCGAGTTTAATCTTTTATTAAGGTTTAACAATGTTGCTTTGGTATAAATAGAAAACATGCACACCATTTAAGCATTAAACATAGTTAAAATATCACCTTCAAAAATGAACCTGACTAAGGCTCTTGAATCAGTGTAATGACAACTTTATGAAGAGGTACCAACTGACACGTGTTAGGTCAGTGTCCCTACAGTATAGCTTTATATGACAGGGTCCTAAACATTCCCAACTAGATCCATGTGTCACGAAAGGACGGGGACTTTGTGAGACTCAGTGAAAACATGGTGATTTAAGTAACACGGCGGCTGAGGTTGATGAGACACTGAACGTTATATTCATATTCTATTATTATGGGAAAAATGTGCTTGGCAACAACCAATGAAGGAGCAGTCTCTGCTTTTCAGTCTTGCTGTTATTCTTAAGTATACAGTAATTATTTACAATTACCAAATATTTACCATTAGTGATGGATCTTAAAATATCTATTAAAAACTGCATCTGGAGCTGATTATAAAGATGCATGGAAATGATCTGTCTTGCACTAACTCTCTGAAAACATCAGTAAATAAAATATGTGCTCTGCGTTGATGACAGCAGTTATTGCTTGAAACGACTGACATTAAATCAGCATCCGAGTATGTATGTTTCTCATAATACCATAACCAGCAAATGATTTCTTACAACATAGAAATAAGAAATGCTCAAGAGAACGTGGCCTGTGGTGACTTCATCCAGATCAAGATAGCAAAGAATCTCGTGGAACAGTCAGAAAGGCAAGTTGCAGGAGTTTGCTTCAATAGGGAGAAAAAACAGCTTCAATGTTTAGGCATAAAAATGATGTTTATCTTCTGGTGGAGGATGTTGGTTTACGGGGTGGATATGAGTTATGGACACCAGGAGTTCCTTTTTTTGTTGAACTTGGACATAAAGTGGTGGTAACTAGGAGTAGGAGTCATTGCATGAGCACCCTGCTGAATGGAGGGGTGGGGCCGTTTTCTGGCCCTGTCCACAATAATTAGCAGTGAGCTTCAGTAATAAAGAGCTTAAGGTGTGGGGGTCACTCCAGCACTCCACAGGATAAGCTTTTATTACACAGAGTGGGTCTTTGATCCCTTGTACCCCTTCATCTGCAGTAAACTAAGCAGCTCCAAGACAGATCTACACATTAGAGAGGCGGTGAAAAGGTTTTGGGAGTTTTGACAGGATTCTAGATCCTGACTTTAGAGAATCTTGTAACATTTCTTAAGTTTATTTAAAAAAATAAGTGTTTATTTCTTCAACTTTTTGGGGATGAACACAAAATTCCCAAGAAAACCTTAGATAGATTTAAAATAGCATGCTATTTAAAACACTGGAAGGAAAATACTAGTCACCAAAGGGGATTTCTTCATGCTGCTTAAAGGTTTAAACATGTGTTGCTCATTTGTCATTCAGATGAAGTTGAACTGAAAGTAGACTTGTTATAAAAAGTTTTTTTTAAATCACACTAACTGACAAACGGAATAAAGACGATCTAGTCTGTATTGTGTCTGAAAGAAGACTGGAAGGAAGATTTGGGTGAAAAGCAATCATTTTGTGACTGACAAAAAAAAGGAATCTGTAAAAGAATTTTTGCACTCCTTTTTTCACACAAAGTGCTCCATACAAGTGCAAGAATACGTTTTTACATAGTGCCTTCAGTTTTGGAATATTAACATTTCTAACCAAGAGAATCATACTGATTCCATACCAATCCGCACTACACACCATATTTAACTGTGAAACTGCATTTTTGTCATGTTACTCACACAGAACTTCCTTTTTTATATTATGTCTCAATGGCAGAGCATAGCAGGAAACCTATGATCCAAGTCAATACGATTTCTATAAGAAATGTTTTAAATCATTTAAACAAATCAAACTTCAACTCACCAAATACAACACTTTTTATTTTTCTCTTTGAACATTTGGAATCCTAATCCTATTACATAAAAAGGAAAAAAATCAGGCTTTCATATTACCAGGTAAACACTTCTAACAAACAAGAAAAAGTTGTGCATCAGTGGATCTCAGTAGCACACAACATTGACTAGAGGTGTGAATAGGTTTCCCCACAAAGGTTGAGCTGAATAGGCAGAATAGGTGGTTTATGAGAGGGCATGTAGGGGCCACCAGGAGAAGAGACACAAAGAGGCATAGAAAAAGTTGCCTTTGCGGTCCCCAAAAGGTCACGTGACACGGAGCAATGTGCTGCCACAAAATGGGAATACCTGGAATATCTACTAAGATGTTTCAAGAGAGACATTTGAAGGCAAACTGTATTCTAAGTGTTTCACGTGAACGTGTATCAGATCAGCTGTTCTTTGATGTCATGAAATAAAATGTGATGGAGAACAACTACTGGCACCAGCTGGGAAATGACATAAAAGTAAAGCCACTCGTTGTGGTGAGTTTTTACTTCTCTCCATAGTTTCTTTTATGAAGTATTTAAGAATTTGGCAACATGATCAAATTAAATATTGCAAAATTAAACAACACAGATCATAGGTCTAGCTGCATGTTTGCTAAGATCTTACTTTAACCTTGGACCTTTAAGTTTCACAAGAGAATTTAGCTGCTCATTCGGGCAACAAATCAGATTTTCTCTCAAATAATTAAATTATCATCCGGCTAGAAGCAGCTGGGACTGTGTGCAAAGTGGGTCAAGGTGACACAGCTGATCAGTCAAGTCAGAAGATTTCAGAGCAATAGAAAAAAGAAATAGTCTATAAGACTGACCTGATAGCGAGCATGTCTGTTTTATATATTCGTTACAACAAAAATGAGCTAAAAAATTCTAAATGAATCTACATCAATATTAATTAATATTGTTCTTGATATTTTATCTCACTTCCAAAACATCAGCAAACATTAGCACCACTGATAATGATTTGCTTTGCAATATGATTTTAACCTGATTAATACCGCACTCTGCCACGTTAACAGGTTTTTCTATTCGCTTTAGCATTAATAAGGTCATATTCAGACACGCTAATAGCCAAATTAGGTAGCGTGGAATACTCCAAGTTGTGCATTATTTTGTGATGAACACTACTGCTGACGAATTCACCGTCAGTAATAACTACGCAAACGAAGAAATAATGTTTTAAAAAGTTATTTAAAATCTAACATACTCTATTCTAATATCCCTTCTTCCAATCATGTGAATTCTGGTTTGATTATCTCAGAATAAGGTAAACAGTATAAAAAAAGTCACTGACATGGTTGCACATGATTGCATAAGAGAAGTGCAAGTTATATATAAAAGACCTGGGATATGGAAAAGTCATAGACCACAACCTGGAACAACTACAGTATCTGCAAGGATAATGTCACAAATCCACAATAAAAGTGGCAAAGGGTTGGAACTATAGATGTATGAGACATGATGACCATCCAAGGAACATTTCTGAGAAATCCTCCTCAAAACTTAAGTCTAAATGAGCTACTCAGAGAGATTCTGGCAGACATGTGAACTGAGCTGCACTGTGACCTTTTCTGGCCACAGGCCAGTGGCAACTGTTCCTCATCAGACTAAAGAACCAGTTCCTTTTAGGTCTAATCAGCCAGAAATGAACTTCCCAACCTTACATTAGCCCCAAAGTTTCCATCTTCACTACAATGTGTGTAAAACTCCCTTTGTTAACCACCCAATGTTCAATTTCAAGCTTCATTACAGACAACTCCAGGCTTGCATACAAACTAGCTGTATCAAAAACAACTGTCCTTTTCTGTATGTACTGAGGAATCATATGTGTACTGGGATTTGTGTAGCTTTTCAGGTCTGAGGACCCTAACTGAAACTCATGTCCTTCCGATCAAGGTCAACCCTGATTGATGGGAAAATACAGCATGATCTATGGTTAGCTGTGCTTGCACACTTAAAAGCTGCACTTGTTTTTTATTTAAGAAGTAGGAAGTAACATTTACTTTCAGGCAATGATTCCTAAATTTGACTGAGGAACAGTTCACATAATGTTGAACTGAAGATGGTTATTTACAGGCTGCAGAACCACTGTTCTCTGTGCAAAAGCGCAGTATTTAATAGCTGTGTGCAAGCACCATTAAAACGGCTTCCACACTGACTTTTCCAAGAATCAATTACAGCACATGGATGCTGTTGACCGCAGAAGTACTAAATAAAGTAAAAAAAACAAAGGAGTGGGTTTTCCAGATGAGCAGCATCCAGGACTCACATATGACACTGAAACAAGACAACTACCATTGTGTTTATAGGCACAAACTGCAGATGCACAGCAAACAGGTTCAGCTTTTTACTTGTGCACCTCTTTGCACGCATTTCAATATAAATCACAAACTCTAAACAATAAAGTTGCTTAGACAATGTGAGGGTGGTGGATGTGGAAAACGATTTAATGATTCATATTCATACAGCTTAACTGTGATCAACAGATAAAAGCATTTAAAGATGCTAAGTTGTGTAAGAAATGCTAAATGTGATTTGGTGAACCCTTCAGATATATGGAAATGTTTTTCTTTTTTTTTACCAAAAGCAGCAAACAGAGCAATAAATCAGCGTGTTCAGCTGATGATGCAAATCTAATCTTACTCAGAAATGACTGACACCAGATGTGCATCAAAATCAAAACAATGATAGAAAAGGGAGTCATGCAAAATAAAACCAAGTACCCACACACCCACACATACATACACACTATGAATAGGTTTCCTTCTTTAAATGTGTGCAATCACTGAAAGCTTCATTTTGACATCGTTTAGTCCTGATTTCCTCCGATTGCAGGGTAGAAAAAGTATTTGTTTTATGTATTTTAAGTACAGAAATGTCCCAGAAACAAGAAAAGTCTCAAATAATTAAGATATTGCTCACCAATTATATTATATAACTCTGCAATTATGGTTATTAACGGCACTAACACCCTCCATTACCACAAACACAAGAGAGAGAAAACGGAATAAATGAAAAAATGAAGTGCTTTAACAAAATAAAACACAGTGAGAGCAAAAACGCTGACTGTAAGCTTGATTCTAGCTGAGTAAAAGTGAACAAAAACAGGCTGCACATCCATAGTCTTCAGCTAGCATCAGCCATCAGAATCAATGTAATTAACACCCTCAGATATTGCCGCTCAGCGCTGTTAAGCGCGTGCCGCACACATTTACGATACTCACAAAGCAACGCTTCCATGAATGTCCAGTCAGAGAGAGAGAAGGAAAAAAACCGCTGTATCCAGATGTGAGCGTCGGTCACAACGGGAGCAGTTTGTGACTCTGAGGAAAGCGCGTGCTGTAAAGTGTGCTCTCAGTCCGCTGCTGCTGCTGTGCTCGCGGGGCAGAGGAGCTCGCGCTGACTGATCAATGCTGTGCCGCGTGCGCCAGTAGTAGACACACTGAAACCCGAGAGGCGATGATGTCACCAGCCGGATGTAAAGCTAGCAAAGTAGCCAGTGGGGCTACGCGCCCTTACATGCATAAAGCGGCACTGGGACGGACTGGGGGCGTCTTCTATGTTTATTCTTACATGTAAGAACAAAATATGTATTTGGAAAATGTCCTAACTTCTTCACACTTGCCTGAAATGCAACAAGAATCAAGTAAAGAAACATAAACTGAGTCACATCTCATTAAAAAAAATTCCATCCTTTTTAGTTCTTTGGTAGTCAGTAGCATGCATGAGAGGATAGACGAGCTATGTTATTTCAGGTATTTACTTCCTTTCTTATTGATGTAGGTAGAAGCACTTCCCCATTTCTCACTATTCAGCAAATTCTCACAGTCATGATGAAAAAATGACCCATCTATGACTGCACTGTGTGTGAATACTCACAATTAAAACATTTAGGATTATCCCTGACAAAGCTTTAGTTCATTTGTCCAGAATGCATTGCAGCAATAGTGAAGGAATCACACATAACCTACTGAATTTTAGCTCGTTTTATTATCTGTCCATCCAAGTTACAGGCAGCTGGGCTAAATGGATGGGGCTTGTTAGTCTCAATAGGTTGAAGTGAGAGAAAAGAACTGAATCTCAAGTAGGTTCAGCAGGGAGCCTGCGGCTATTGAGGACATGAAAGCGCGGACAATGACCTCAACTCCAACCAAGAAGCCAAACAGCTCTTCCACTCATCAACCTGCTGAGTGCAGTCAATGGTGCAGGAAGACACTCAGAGACAGTCAATGCCCCCTGAGCTGATACTCTTCTCTCCTACTTGCCTCTGCTTAATGATACTTTGAGCGTACACCAGCACTTGAAGTCACCAAGTTTGAACCGAAATACTCTTGAAATACTAAATGCATGTTTTGTTTTTAAAATAAAAAAACACAGGAAACAGGGACAACACATACAATATCTGTAATTAGTGAGCTACCTTGAGCAGCTCTAACATAAATAATGCATCAGGCTTTCATTACAAAGAGGGGAGGGGAGACATTTAGTCCTTCAGCTTTCCATGGGCCTCTAGGGAGGTCTTCCCATGGTGGAGCTTGGAGCTAGGAAATATGGTCTGCACCTGGGGCATAGAATGGACCCAACACCCCAAGAAAAAAAATGGGAATAGTGTTTATCTGAAGAATATGTCACATGATATTTAATGACCCTCTCTTTTGAGGAGGGTGTGTAAGGAGCTTGTGCTTTAATATTGGGAAAAAAGGTATCAGAGGGGAAAGTGAAAGCAAGCTGTTCAGCCATCTGTACACTACAATACAACGTTCTTTGTTTAGCCATTATAACCCGATCAGTGTCCAGTGATTCAAAGAAAAGTAAAACTCGCCACATAAACAATGGGAGAATAAACTACAGATTCATCTTCACAACATTCCTGTTAATATAAAAAGTACAAACATTTATAAAAATGCCCATTTTCAAGACAAAACATAAAATGTTGACATATCTTAAGAAGTCTCTGCGAGTGAAACAGCTTTTCAAAAAATAAATCAGTGCATAGAAGATTTCAATTAAAACGTAAATGTTACCATCCCACCCACCAAATCTGACTCATTTGCGGTATATGTCCTCTAGCTCTGTTAGAAAAGAATATATAACATTAAATAACATCATGCATCGTCAGCTTCGGGCTATTTATGTTTTAGTAAGTCATGGCTCAAAATGCTTGGTCCAAATGTAGTAAAACCACCGGAGATCAACCCAGCAGCTTAGCATCTGCTGCAACTTAAAATGTGGACTTAACATGAGAGAAGCCAGGATCAGACTTCATAGTGGAAAAATCCAAAGCTGTGAGTTCATTAACCGTTTCAGTGGGAGTGGGAGTCCTAACTACTGTTCCGAAACTTTGTTTAAGTGGGAGGAAGGCCACAATGAGGCCGTATGAAGTCTGTTTTATTGCAAGCTAAAACTGCATTATCCTTCATTTCATGGCATTTTAGGCTGAATAACAGAGTTAGCTTTACATAATAGACAAGCTCAGATCTGTTGATGTTATCACAGCAGTGGTTTGGCTCCACCAGTCCAGTTCTTAGAAACTAACCAGCAGCATATGGTGTGAGGTTCGGAGCGAGAAGTCAGAAAAGGATGCAACCCAGTTACACTGCAAGAAATTGTCCCAGAAACGCTTACCAATCATGATTTTGGTTAGCTTTGTTTTATGTTTTTGTTTATAGAGAAGCTTACTATGCTTTTAAGTAATTAAGACCTTTATTTAACAGATAGAAACACCTCAAAACTCATCAAATACAACCGAAATCTGCATTTCTATCCGTGCTGCATTTACTGTACAGTGGCTTGGATTACATAACACTCCTGAGTGCTTCTAACAGTTCACACAGTGAGAAATGGAAGAACCTGAAAAGCACCAGTGGAAAAAAACTCCCAAATTCCCAAATATATAGAGCATAAAGGCTTCACCTGGTTCTTGGCTAACAGGTGCCAAGCAGAAGCCTTTAGGCTCATTAACTGCCCACTCAGAGTCAGACAGAGACAGGAAGTGCTAAGTGTTCACATGTTTATCCACTCTCAAAGGAGCCTTTTCTATCTGCCCACTCGCTCACGTCTCAGGCTCTTTCCTCTTCCACCTACACTCCCACACTCTCTCCTTTGTCACAGAGGGGCAGATTATTACCTGCTGACGTTCTGCACAGCTGCATGTGTAGCAGAAAAGTAACAGTAGCCCGAGGTTGATGGTTCAGAAAAACACCCAGAATCAGACGGTTTGTTTGCTCTCTGCAGGAGCCCCTGCTCCCGCGGAGCAATAGCAGCAAAATACAGCATGAATAAACAGTTTCTTTCACAGCTTGTCCTCGGGGAGTCAGGGAGAAGATGGGTTGAATGGCCACCCTCTTGTGCATTGGTGTGTGGATGTATGAGGGAAACTGCAGTGTCTTGTGCTACTGTAATTACCCAAGTGTGTCAAATGAAAGCGAAAAACAGCAACTTCTAAGTGGCTGAACAGCCACATCTAAACACGCAAGGTCAAGAATGAGTAAGTCTAGTGATGTCAGCAGAGAAGAAAGATCTTTATAAAAAAAATAAATGAATAAAGAAGTACTCGGTGAACAATAACCTTGACTTGGTGATTCAGTTGAGACATGAGAGGAATTCCTCTTGATAAGTGAATTCTGGATCAGAACAATAAATATCTTGTTAAACATTCTATTAAAAAATGTATATTTGAGATAAATAGTGTTCTCCTACCAGGAAGAAAACAGCCGGAATTGATGCTATCTACTATGTTTCATGACGATCAGAACAACAGAAGCATCTTGAGTTTCTGCTCTCTTTGTGGTGAAAACATGGCCGAGGGGAATAATAACATGAAACCACAACACAGGTTTTTACACATAGAGTAACTACAGAGACGAGCATAATTCCATCGATTATAAATCATGAAGAATTTCTCCTAAGCAAACAAAACGAGTTAAAATGATCTGTGCCATTGCGTTGAATGCAATGTCCAACATGTAGTGAAACAATCCTTTACAGCAGGAACCTTTTTTTGCACCATGGACCGGTGTAATGCGGGCACTTTTGTAACGGACCGGCAACGTGTGGCAGCTGAATGGAGTCAACCCACGAGTGACACGAGAAAGCGCAGGGGGGTGGTGTTCGTCTGCGGCCACAGGTGACGTATTTATAGGCTTGGATAGCTGCAAAGACAAAAAACCCCGCCTTCGTAATGAAAACAAAAGTAGACAGGAATATTGGTATGTCAGGAGGCACAGGCCAAAGTTAATTCGACCAGAATGTGGTCCTTTATTAATTATGAATTATTTCTGTGCGGCCCGGTACCAAATGACCGGTCCCCTGCTGGCGGTTGGGGACCTCTGCTTTACAGTGTATTACAAATAAACAAAAATCTCCTGTAAGTTTGTATCTGTGATTTTTATTCAAAACAAAGAAATATGTGTTTATATTAAGTCCAGTCAGCCGATCGGTGAACCCACTGTATTTTTTAAAGCTCAATGGCCTTGGTGACATCTGAAAGGGTCAGCATGAAAACAGGGGGCTGGTCAACTCCGCCTCGCTGCTCAGGCTCCTTTATGAGCACTGGCAGTAGCGAAAGTTGCAGATTCCAAAGGCTGCAGGTCAAAACACCACTAGTGATGCATTCTAGCATGAGGCCTCGCCCAGTCCAGCCAGTCATTCCTCCACAATTCGATCAGAGAATGACTGCATGCTGACCAGGCTCAACTTCCATCCCCTTCTCCAATGAATCCACAACATCAGCGCAGGTGCAAAGGTGCTTTTAATGTCACTTATTTGCTCCAGGAATATGTGGATACTTTACAACTATCGTTATAACTGGCAGTAACAGCTTTTTAAGCATTAAGGCAACAAGGTGCAGAGGCAATCATTTGGATATAAATAATTGAACAGCTCAAGCACGGCATCAATCTGTTGGGTTTAAGTTTCTAAAAAATGATGAGACACAAGTGTTACAGAAAGTGTCATGTAAGGGTTTTTTTTTTTTTACATTTTTGCCTGATCAGGTCTCACATATGGACATAAACATGCTTGCACGAGTAGTTAGTTAACAATTGGTTTAAGGAATTAAGGTCGTCGTCGCACTACTTCTTGCAGGTACATGGTCATATATTCATGTAAACAATGAGACAGAAGTGACCTGTAACATTAGAAAGCATGAGATGTGTATGACATGTTAATTAGATACTACATTGTTTCTGAAGCAGCAAGAAAATTCAAGCAGATTTGTTGCATTGAGTTCTATCAAAAGCTTGTTCATGCAAATCAGGTTGCATCAACTATTCACCTGTTAGAAACACAACAAAGTGGCAAGATGCAAGCGAAACCTTGTACTGTGATAGAGGTTAAACTGGCAGATTGTTATTCTGAGCAAAGAGGCACTCTCTCAGCAGCAAATCATGGCTAGACTGAAGGTTTCTAAGGGGACAGCGCATGGCTCTAAAACACTTTGTTGAAACTGAACCAGAGGTATTTAAAGACGAGCAGAGGGAAGTAAGCACAAAGAAGATCAAAACATTGGGTTTTATCCACTGAGGGACAGCGAGGGAACACATGAAGAATTCTAAACAACACAGTCTTCCAATCGGTAAAGCTCCTGTTGACAAAAGGCAGCAAAGTGGTGGTCCAGCAAGAGCAAGTTTCATAAAAACACTTCTTAGGACATTGTTGGTAACAGTATGTACCAGCCAAAGCGATGCAATTACTCTGGAAGATTGAAGACCTAACTTAGACATTGGTGGCAGTAACAGACGGTGGTATACAAGGAGAGTGACAGGAAAGAGAATGACACCAGAGTTAAACATGTTGATGGATAAATGTACCACTAAGCATTATTGTTATTTGCTCCTTTGGCAATTGACAGCTCCAATCAATCAGCTCCACTCACAGAGTGACAGCACTCCATCCTGCAGATGCATGCTCTTGCTTGCATCTTTTTGGTGAGAGATAAACACTGTAGCAATACAATTAGCTTAAACATGGCTGAAAACTACATCTCCATGACCTCAAACCTGCCGAAGATTGACGGGAGCAACCAAGAAGCATCCAAATCAAATAACTCTTTTTGACCCAGCCAACAAATACATGCCTTCATTATCTGACATCTTTCTTCCATGTCGTTCATAACTTTCAACATTTTGCTTCAAATATGAGGTGATACGATGATTCACTTCCAGACACGAGGATATTAGCTTTAGAATCTGAACACAGGATTGAAACAACTGTTTTACTGCAGAAATTGTCTCAGATATGAGAATTTAAACATGCAAACAGTGCTGTGAGCAAAAGAGCAAAAACATTAAGACAGAGTTTAAACTACAACTTGAGATTGTGCAATATATTTAATGCTGTTTGTGTAAAAAATCTGCAAATGAGTTTATGAAAACAGCCTCATGGAAGTAGATCAAATATATCTTGATAAAACTTTATATTCAGTATACACTCATGCCTGCAGAAATACTCTGAGGACTCTGCTGGTGTATCAGTAATAGAGAAGAAGCTCAAAACAGCGAACTGGTCAGGCCGTTTCTGAGATGGTGTGGAAATAATTAAATCATTTTGAACCCAGAGTAAGGGATGACTGTTGGCTTCAGGAGGATCAGGAGTAAACAAAACACGGTTTACATCCTGGGTGAAGAGGTGGAGGTGGTGGAGGAATACAAGTACTGCAACACAAAAACATCTACAAGAAGGAACGGAGGAGATTATACTTTTTAGGCAGCTAAGATCATTTATCATCTGGAGCTGTCTGTCCAGGTAATAATGCTGCACAGCAGCAGACCCTGATCACATGATCTCAGGGATATGAGGGAACGTAAGGCTGCAAAATATCACCAATATGAACTGGTGCTTGATCATTTAAAGTTTCATCTGTTAAAACCAGAATTTTTAAATGCACTCAGTAATATAGAATATGAATATAGTCAGTTCAGCTGGATGGGTGTAAGGTGACATGAGGATGCTGTTTTTCAGCCTTGCAGCAGGATTCTGGATAACATGCAGACTTCTGTGAAAACAGAATTACAAAAGATGAGGCAAAGTGAAATGAAGGCATAATTGATCTTTGTACATGATAATGATGTAAACAACAAAGCAGGGATTTAATATGAACATCTATAGGGTCAAGTTAGTCCAAGGTTCCTGACTGAGAGCTTAATAAATGAGGCAGGTGGGCCGACACAACAGAAGTTAAAGATTTTTTAAAGTTCACAAATACATCCACTACTAGAAAATATCATGCGATGAACTGGCAACCAGTCCACCTGCTCAGTGTTGGGATAGGCTTCAGCTTCTAAGTGACTCCGAATAAGCAGTATAGAAAAAAGAAATGAATGAATGAAAAAAAACTCATTCAGTCACAAACAGACCCTTTCAAGTCCAAACCCATTTCAGGTAAATGCTGGCTTCCTCACTTTCTGTTTTCATAGTGGACACATAAAACACAGTTCATTGTGAGCCTAATAACTGTGTCAGCTCTTGTCTTCGGGTGTAATGAGCCTTTAGGGAGCAGATAGTGCAAGCCAGAAACAACAACCTCATCCACACACAAACAGCCTCCATAACCATCAGCAATGTTTATACATCAGTGGAGAACAAGACAGCTTATTCTTAAAATGCGGGATTAGCTTTGCTATAAAAAACTTCTTCGATATTCTCAACACCAAATGTAATGAACTGGAAAAAAAGCATTTATTTGACTATAACTCAGGCGATGTGAGTGCAACGAAACAGTAGTTAAAGTTAAATATACTCTACTATTCGTCCATTCATCATTATCTGCTGCTATGTTTTTATATTCAGGTCAATACGATTCTTAACCATAAAGATGAGACTTTGTGATTATCTGATTATGTCACAGTATGGTAGTCATAACCATGAGCTCTGATTACAGCCGGAAATATATCAGCAGCCAAAGTGAAAACCTTCCTGAACCTGTATGACAGTGAATGTGCAGAGATGAGCCCAGAGCAGCGAGGACAAGTATAACATGACTCCATATCATGTTCTTTTGAGATTTTGTGACTCAAAGGTCTCATAATGTTGCTCTTTCTAAAATCTAAAATCTTTCTAAAATCTTTCTAAAATTGAGTACAGTTTGCATTCATACTAACTCTTATTTCATTGAATTGAATTAATTTAGTTTTTCATGACATTTACATGTATTATATATATATATATATTATTATATGTATATATATA
>JBAMHX010000011.1:16635817-16646560 GCA_037177515.1 Pseudomugil tenellus
TATATATACATACATACATCTATATACATATATAAACAACAATACAGTAATTTGTGATTTCATTTCAGAGCAGTTGCTTGATACAGAATTTAATAGAATTGTAATTGTGTCATGGCAGAATTTATATAAACAAAGATTGAATAATTTACCCACCGACTGGATAAAATATATCATGATCAAACATCCTTTATTAAATTCACTCATTAAAATCACACTGTGGTAAACAACGATGACCACATGAAAAAGACTCATTTACGGTTTTAAGTTGACCAGTTTTCCGGCTTCAAGCATCCCTTTCTGTTTTCCAAGTATTCTTTTCTTGTTGACAATCAGACACCAGAGTGGTTAAAGAATATTAAGCTTACAATGAAAGTTATGCAGCACTTTCTAATTGAAGAGCAGCTATGTGAATGAGAAGAAAGGATACATTTTTAAGAAAAAACCTTAATAATACAAGAACCCTAACATATAAGTTAATCATTTAAATAGCTAATTCATTAAGCAATTTAGTCAACTTTCTCAATAATTACATAGTTTTGCATACATAATATGAGCGACTTCTCTTAATTATATTATGTAGCAGTAAACCATCTTTACGTTTTAAGCAGTAGAACACAATGGCAGATGTAAAGACATCAGTTTGAGAGCCAACAAGATTGACTAGTTAATCTGCAGAACAAGCAGAAGGACATCCGTCTCTGCAGCAATAAAACATATTGCAGTTGTAACTCAACTTTATTACTGTCCACTGACACACAATCTAGAGTAGTCATCCTCTTTGTGTAACTCATGCAGCTTGGGCTGTGACAGAAAGAGTGAAAGATGCTGTAGTAGTACAGAATGGGGTTTAGATCCACTACCGAGCTTTCAGTACAGCTGAGCATGCTCAGTAGGTCTGCCAGAGGGCCAGTGTCCTGCTTTGGCCTACTTCTGATAAAACCAATACTGTCATGGAAAGTTTCTTTACACTGAGTGAGTTTCGCTTTGTGACAGACAATGTGTGATCGAGAGGAATGAGCGTGGCCTCAATACAGGAGGAAAAATTTAATCTAATTAACTACAGTCAATAAAAAATAATAACACCCCTGATGAGTATTAGCAAGATGCTAATGGAGTGGGCAGATATTTCAAATCAACAGAAAGATGCAGAAAACAGCCACGTTTAACTGGCAACGTAATGGAACACAATGCAGAGTCTGTTAAGCTCTAGTTGCTCTGGTCCCCAGGCAGAAATCACTGCTAGCGTGAGCAGGGAGATGGGCAAGGATAGCCTCAATCACTCTGACATGACTGATTATAGCAAAGATGACCAACAGAAATGGGTCAGCCATATGAGTGGTACACGAAAGCAGAGCGAAGTACGAGAAGTCCATCTAAACACAACCACAGGAAATAATCCCTGCAGGAATTTAAAATGAGTAAAGAGTATCTGTTTACACAAAGAGACTCCATAATAAAGCTTTGCATATTTACTGCTATATGAGGGGTACCTTGCAATTACACACTAATTTGTTGATTAAAGTCAAGTTGTTCCCGGCGAGATGTGCTCTCAGGCAGAAAGCAGTAAAACATTATGTGCTGTGGATTGTCAAATATTACCGACTTCAGGCTGCAGGAAAGCAAACAGCAGATGAGTAAACACATTCTGATGAGCACATTGCCAATTCCTGTCACCATCCCCAATTAAATATGTAGAAGTGCCTCAAAAGAAAGCAAATACAATTATTTCATCTTTTTGTCTGCTTTTTTCCCTTTTATTTCATTGTTTTACTTTTGCTCTGTACTTATTCTGTGCATCATCGACTGTATGAAGTCAAGAAAAATGCAGAAAAAGGCGAGAGATAGAGCTTTATTTTAGGCAGGAGCTTTGAACGGGCACAAAAACAGATGCAAACAGAACCACATATGCATACACATCAGAGACAAATCAGGCGTCGTGCTAGATGCTGAATCTTGGAGGAAAACAGACACGTTCCAGCTTCAGGACGTCAAGCTGACTGCTGTCTCATCTGTGGGCCTAATCTAAGTCAGCAGATATGCAGACAAGCCGAGGCCAACTTGAAAACATGCTGACACAGAACATTATTGCTCTACATTCACAGGAACTTGTGCGTACTTAAGTTTTTCGCTCTACATATTCAAACATGTTACTATTGAGCAAATAATGTTAAGGTATTCTTCATTTTACTATGTGAGTTCAGTCAGAGACTAATATGTTATTTAGTTGCATTACTGAAGTGCGTTGGCCTTGATGCGCACAAGTACAAAGTACAGAGTTGTGATTTTTGCCATGTGAGGTCTTCTTTTTTTCATTTTTATCCACTTGTCTATTCGGTGAATCTGGACAAGGCATTGGTTCACTGCTGGCTGTGCAGATTGCATCAGCCTGCCTGTCAATTATCAGTAAATCAACTCGCTGTATAATAACAGCTCCAGCTCCAGCTTTTCTACCCAGCTCCTGTGTGCTGCTTGCATTCACACAGTAAATGCTAGTCGCTCAGGTTTATCCTTTAAAGTTGATATTTATTTTATCCTGTATCTCTGGATATTATATATCCATTAAAGCATTCCTGCCCTGCATTTCACTTTTCCTTTGTTAATTACAACCATTTTAATCATTTTCACAAATAAGCTCAAATAAAGTGACAAACTCCATCTTTCAGTCTTGCTTTATGGCTAACTGTAAAGATGACATGCTCAGGGCCTTAGGGAAGAGCAAAGCATAACCTCAGTGAAGATTCTCACATCCTGATTCAATACTTGATCTGACAAAACTCTGTGAATCTATATTTGAAACAAGGGCAATCGATACTGCTCTAAAGCAAGAACTGTGTGCGCAGGGGGAAGGCATGGCCAACAGCTTTCTCTCTCAACTAAGTTATGGACAGTTTAATAAAAGTTTGGTGTTCATGTCTCTTTCCTCTTGTCACCCACCTCCTAACTTGTATTTGTGTGAGAACTTGTACCTCCTAAAGTTGTATTTGTAGAAATTTAAAGGATCTAATCATGTGATGTTGGCTTAAATATTTTTAACAATACCATTAGTTCTTTCAAAATGTAGTCCATCAGTGGGAGAAGCCACATTTGGATGTGTTTTAAAGGGAGTGTCTGCTCTTGGGTCACCCGCTGATGGTTTTTGTAGGTGCAGCTGCATTATTTAAAACCTCAGAGAAAAAAAGATAATAAGCCACTGCTGTTGGGTTTCCTGCTCCTTTACTGCTCAGCACGCCTACAACTGAGCAGTCAAGTCCAACTTTTTGTGATAATCATGAACAAATCATATTGTTTAAAAAAAGCTCAAAAAGTTTCACAATCCTTTCTTGTGAGTTTTTTTGGGCTGTCGGTCAGTTCTGGTTACACTCCTTTAACCGACAGCTGCATGACTTAAGTAACGACTTGTACAGGGTCACATAGGCAATACATCAACATCAGACAAGAGGGGAGGAAATTACTAAAACTCAACAGATTAAGAGAAAGTAGGCAATTATACTACACAAAATAAAAAAGCTACATTCTCATGGGAATTTTAACAAAGAGACAACTAAGCTGATGTGTTAGAACAGTAGGACAGTGGGAAGAAATGTCCTTTTGGACACCACTCTACTGTAAATACATTTGGATAAATGCACACATTAACCCTCCTACTCTTGGCAGATCAACACTTTTTTTCTGAGAGGTACATGATTTTAAGTGCCACTTCTCCGTATAATTAATGATCCAAAATGGAGGAGGGAGAACAGAAATCAAATTTATTACAGTTTTTATTATGCTGTTTTTTTATTTGTTTGATTTAATTAATTTATTTTACATAACAGCTTGCTATGATAAATAATAACTATGTTTCAACTCAGAATGACCCCACAAATCTTCTGTTTTGGCACAAATCCAACACTGCCCTCCGATGGCAACAATAATCAGTTACACTTTGTTTATGCAGAAAAATACCAAACATGACTAAGCTCTATGTTTTCAAATATGGGTTTATTAAAATTAGGTAACTTAAATTTCTTAATGGAACTTCAAAACATAAAAGGTAAAAATGGGTTTCACTTGTGAAGAATCCACAATTTCTTCTAAGAATTATAATTAAATGATTTAAAAGCAAGTCTTTAAGGTTTGGCAATATCAACAGATAAGGATATAAAATATCCAGATCAAAATATCACCAATTTTCATCCAAATTAAAGTGAAAGACTGTCAGGTGGCGCTACTCTGGCTCCCTCTGCTGGTTGAAGGCTTTAGTTACATTTGGTTGGAGGAGTCCATATGAATGTTGACATCTGGTTTTAATCTCAATGGGCATGCAGGGACATACAATCAACGCCACGTGGTTGAAACCAGGTCTTCATGTGCACGTTTTAAGCACGACTAGTTGATTTCACGCATTTTGGTTGCAGGGAAAAGTCTTTCTAACAAGAAGTAATTCATAGAATAAATATTTTCTGTCAGCTACCAGCAGCCTCTCCAGCAAAAAAACTGGGAGTAGTTAGAGCAGCTATGATGAATACATTTTCCAGCTTCACTGTTAGTTTTGGCAAAGATAGTTATGTTGACAGACAGATCATTATGACGCTGTCATTATATGTATGACTTATGCATAATGCAAACAGACCAAGCCCATCTGGATTAAGAAATGCTTTTGCATATTCAGAACCTACTGATACACTGAGATTTTGTAGATGGAAAAGTACACAAAGATTTAAAACTCAGTACAACAATGGCAGAAATCAAGCCACACATTAAAGTGCTACAGTTCTCTCTTTGCACCATAAAGGATTAAGAACTTCTGCAGATGATGGATAAAGTCTTCTAAAGTCACAAAAAGTGTTTATCAGTAGATAAAAGAGGAGCACTGAAGGCCAGCTGTTGCTCACTTAGCCCATCCCAAATCGAAGCAGAAAACACGCTATCATGCTTCCAGTAAGTAAAGACCAAATGGCTTCCAGGCTCTCAGTATTCCCCAGATCTGCTGCCTGCATAGTGTTTGTACTGTCCACCCAAAGAAACATCTAACTTTTCAGTACACTGTGATGCAAAATCTTCACATCTTTTTACAACAGAAGCTGTTAAATGTGATGCTATCCAAGCCTATACAGAATAGGAATGCTTGAATAAGCGTTTGCTTCAGCCTATTCCTTTTTTGGTTATTTATGTATGTTTTTTTATTTTGATTTGGTGTTGACTGCAGTGATGTATGTGACCAAAAATAAAAATAAAGAAAATAAAAATGCTGGTCACTGATTGTCAACAGTGAGAACCATTACTTTATAGCTTACTGGTATCTACATATAGCCATTTGATTTTTTTTTTTTTTTTTTTTTTTTTGCAGGAAAGAGTCACTTCAAGCAAAGCACATTCTACCTTAAACCATAAATAAACACAGTCATGGCATACATGTCATTTGTTGGTGCCACAGCTAATGTGTTTAAGGGATGAAAGCTCAGGCAGGAAGTCTGCATGTGTTAAAACATAAAACAAACTTGTATATACCCTCTTCTTTTACCTGCCCTGAATTATGATTCATGTAAACTACATCTTCAGTGCGCTCATGATTCAATTCAGCTACGATTATCTTGTTTTTGATTTGATTCGACAATGCATCACGATGCACAGTATGTGTTGCATCCTCAATTTTCTTTACCACAGCAAACTGAATAATATAATCTGCAATAAATAAAGGCAGATAATATTGAATTCTGTGTATTTCTAATTGTATAAGAACTCAATCTTTACATCCTATATTGACAAATCATTATCATGGAAAAGAATGTTATTTTCAACTACATTACTTTATTATTCCATTGCAGAAAAAATCAAGTAAAAGCAGCTCTCTAGTGGCGAGTTAGTGGAGTAATAAAGTGTGTTTTTTCCCATTCAGACCTTCTTTAGTCAGTTTAGTCAGAATATGGACAAAATTAAAATATTTTTAACGTTATCTTGAACAGCCAAGAACACCCCCCCCCCCCCTCCCGCTGTAATTAGCTAATATGTTGCCTTTGATCATTGGCTGGATTGTATTATTGACACATCAAGATAAATAGGTTTAAGAGAACATGTACAGTATACTCTGATGCAAGTAACAAAATCCAAACCAAAATATATCTTATTACTAAGTTGCATTATATGTTGTGATGAAAAAGGAAGGTAAACGGTTTTTTCTATTAGACTTTTTAATCAAGCCTGTTTTATCTATCACACCACACGGCTATTGATCGATATATATTGTTACAGAATTATCATCCAGCTCTACATATACGCCGGCTTAATTTCTGCTGCTGTGTTGGCAAACATCATACTTGGAGATCTTGTTGGTATTTGAAATCCTTTTAAACAACAAAGACTTGACATGCTGGTAGAAATTTTCTTAAATGTAATTGAAGAACTTTGAAAGAAGCAAATGAGAAAATGAGAAATCAGATATGCAACAGTGATAGAAGACTGTTGACAAACTACGGTGATACTATTGAACTAGGAGACTCTTAAGCAATAAACTGTGATTTTATATCCTCGCTACATCTTTGATGTGGGTGCAACAGTTAAATCCTTAAGAGCACACGGTAACATGTTCACTAACCAGTCAGTGACTGCAAAGTCAGTTTCCCAGAATGTTAAAATCCTTTTAACATATGACAAAGTGCTGAAAAGCATCGTTGTTTTAACGAAGCACTTTCTACAAAACAATCTATTGATGTCTCACATACATAAATCATCTTTATTAGGGAGGATGGAAATAAACACTATAATAAACAATATTTATCTGGCGTGCAACTCTGTTTTTTCCTGTCGAGTACATTTATGCAGGCTGGACGTTTCACAGTTATGCCAAAATTTCATGCACCATAAACAGGAGTCACTCAGGCATGGTCACACATGCCGGTTCTTAAAAGCTTTCCGCATTGAGCAGAGGCTTGTTTCCTCAGGTTTTAAAACTGCTACTTGCAAAAGACAAGTATGAACATAAGACAGAAAAAGCCAGTTTCGCTGTTTTGCTAACTAAAAACATTATAGACCACAACAAAACTGAGACTAGACTGCAGGATGCTTTCAGAGGAAGGAGCTACAATCCTGTGGTTTTTGGTTTAAGGGTCACCTGAAGTCTGAACCAGCCCCAAAGATTCTTAAAGGTTTAAGTGAACAAGAAAAAAACAGAAATATACAAATACTTGTGTCAACATATTTCATTTAGTCTTGACCACAAACAAGTCTGGAGTTACTTTAGTAAATATCTGATTCCACAAAAGAGGGAAATGAGCCATTCAAAGCTGACGTGGATGACTGAAGAAGCAGCTGACGGAAGAACCAACATCTCAGTCTGATGGTTGGTTGTTTATTAAAATGCTGCACAACAGTCACGACTGACTTCTTTATTACCAAAGTAATTATCTGCTCAAGCTAGAAATATCTACCACAAATGCTATTTTTTATAATGTCAATCCAAATTAAATCATTTAATGTCAAGTTAAGCATGAAAAATCTCAACTTCAAACCTGGGACGGCATTAAAAAACACAGCGTAGAAATCGTTAAGGATGGTTCAAAGGTTTTTTTGCATAAAGGTCATGTTGCCATGACAATATCAGCATAACAAGAGAGCTGTGGTAAAGGTGTAAAACGTGGTAACAGAGAATTAGAACGTATAATAATGTAACTTTTCCAGATTTTTAAACTAAACATGGCCTTATGAAGGTTTCTCACACATAAAGGTTTAATAACCCATACAAGATGTCATTTAATCATTCATTTTCTGTAGCACTTAATCCAATTCAGGCCGGGGGGAGGTTGGAGCCCTTATACCAGCAAAAAGCAGGCGAGAGGCAGGGTGCATCCTGGACAGGTTGCCAGTCCATTACAGGGTCAACACAGAGAGACACAAAACCTTTCATACTTACATTCCTAAAGAGGACTTAAAAAGACCAATTACCCTAACATGTCTTTGGATGGAAAAGGACGTCAGAGGACCACGATAGAACCCACACAGGGAGAACATGCAAACCCAACTCAGGAAGGTCACTTCGGATTTCCCACATACTTCATAAATGAAGTCAAGCCGAAAAACAACATAATTTACCATCCACTGTCTATTTCTGCCCTTCAATGAGAAGAGACTGGTACATAACAATTAATTATACCAATGTATAAAAGTAAATCCAGAATATTACAATTTATTAATCTATTTATGTTGTTCTTGTTAAAAAAGGCAAAAATAAAAATATTGGGAATAAAAATAAAAATATTGGGAAAATAAAGCTTAAAAATTAGAATAGAATTCCTATAAAAGACAGATTTAAGTAGCAAACAATGATTACATCATTCAGACATGAATGATTTATAAATGTTATGTCCATGACCAATATTGGGAGTCTTAAATGTTAGCAAAATATGGCCAGAATTTCAACACGAGGCCAATACGTTCAGCTGCCTGCAGATTAATGGTATGGACAGCATTTCTGAAGGGTGTTTGATTTCCCTTTGATAAGCATTTTATCAGCATAGTAAACAACACTAGAATAAATTAAGTTTCCTATCCATATGAAGATATTGCTCGATAAGCTGAAGTGCTTTTCTATGACTTTTTGCGAATGAAAACATCTCGCCAGGAGATGGAAAGATCTTAGATAGAGATCTTTGCAGCTAAACAAACTGACCTCTTGTGATTTCTTAGTGAAGAATCGTCATGTGTGTGTATTTGCACTGTCACAGTGAAAGACTAATGAGGCTCTCACCTCTATTAATAATTAAAGAAAGTGAAAAAATAAGAGTGCCTATGAAAACAAACTCAGAAGATCTGCAGTCCATTTACGACTGGTTTCAAGTCATTACATGAAAATTTGTGAAGATTTGGAAGCAATTTCAGCTTCATTTCACTATTTAAGAATCAGCTCCAGTGCTTGTCAAAGACTTTGCAACTCAGGAATCATAGAAATTGATCAAACAATGTCAGACTGGGACAAAAATATTCCGTTATTTGTGAGTGATTTCTCACAGTTCCTACACAGATTACTGAGAAACATGATATTTTATGTTTTATTCTGACTGTGGATGAAAAATGTTTGTAAGGGCAACGGGCTGTAAGATCATTCTTTGAAGAAAAACTTGTAAAAGTAGTTACTTGATAAAACAGCTCATCACTAAAGAATCAACTTTAAACAAGTATGAACGGCCGCCCCAACCAGCATAACATACAAAGAAATGCTTCAATGTTTAATCTATTTATACACTGCAAAAAATAAAATCTAAGATTAAACATCTCAAATCAAGGACACATATGCTTATTTTTTAAACGTAAGATAATTATTCTTACTAAGTGGGGTTTTTTAAAGATTTTTTTTTACTTGTTTGAGGAATTCTTGACAGGTTAATGTTCCTTGAAATAAGATAAATTATCTGCCAACAGAATAAGAAATTTTATCTTATTTCAAGGAAAATTAACCTCATTTTTGTAGTTTTTTTCTTGTTTTTTAAAGCCAGTTTTTGTAAAGACTGCTTCAAATATTTTAACTAATGTTTTCTAAACTAATGCTGTTTCATCTAAAAAGGAAGTAACTATAAAAAATAGTCATAAAAAAACAATTTAAAGAGTAAAAACACTGCAAAGTTTCTACTGCAATATAGGGCTGGGCGATTAATCAATTTAATCGATTAATTCAAATTTGCTGTTTATTAAGATTTATTTTGATAAGAATCAAGATTTTTTTTTTAAATATATATCTTTAATTTTTTCAATATTAATTGATTTCTTAAAATAGTGTTCATCACAGTGTTTATTACCTCCCTCAAAATGGGAAATTGTTTTGGTTATTTATTGTTTAAAATACTCTGAACAGAGTAACAAATCTGCTTCCAATAAAAGGCACTTTCATTTATTCATTTCTTAGCTTTTTTAAGTTAAAATAAATTTACACAAGTGAAGTGTGGTCTATTCTTAAATGGATGCTCAAAACTAGCTCACTGCTCAGTGCAAACGTGTTCATTGTTTACATTTTAAGCTCCTTCTATTTTTTTACAAGCTTGTGTCATAGCTTGTTTAGTTGCATGTTTAATACAAGTAAACTTGTAGGTTGACTGCATTAAAATCTTTTTTGAAAAAGAACATTTTTTCCAAAATGTAAAATGTAAAATGTAAGTGTAAGTGGGGAATCTATTAAAATTGGAAATCGGAATTGATTTAAAATAAAAAAACGAACTCTACTGCATTATAAGCCTTAAATAAGGAGACTTAAACAATCAGGCATGAGCAGATTTTTTTTAAATCAAACACTTGACTGATTTAAACTAACCACGGACATGTTTCACTGTATTATGGGACCAAGTTTATGTTGCATTGCTTCAAACAGTTTGAACAAATTTATATGTGGCTGGTGACATTTATGCCAGTGATATTTACGACCCCTGACAGTAAATGCATTGTTCATATATCCACACTATATACACACTCACTAAGAAACATTCTCAGAGGTCTGAGGGAAGCACTTTAAACCAGTCTCTGAAGCAGTAGGTAGCAGTTAAATCAGGCTGACTCACACAGGTAACACAAACAAAGCAATTAGAACATCATGGTGAAAGCTGATGATGTATTTATCTGAACCACCAGCAGAGGTCTAACAGTAAGAAACAGTGGGTATCTTCTCATTCAGGCAAGATGGGGGGGGGGGGGGGGCGGGTTTCTTTCACCCATCGTTTTTTGAATTTCAACAAAAGGGTGACAATGCTGCCTTTCTCCTGAAACAAGTAGAGGCAATCTTTC
>JBAMHX010000011.1:16665259-16678028 GCA_037177515.1 Pseudomugil tenellus
ATGACTTGGGATGCAAGAGAGTATTCATTTGCAGAATGCTGCAAGAGAGCCTAATACAGCCTCAGCGGAGCAACACTAAACCAGATTCATTGTAAAATAATTGCAGGGCACTAAGTCCATCCCTTACTTTGTTCAGCGATGTGATTATGATGTCATTTCTGCTTATCCTGTTCAACGCATATGTGTTTAACTGCTATATGTGAACCACAAACCAATACGGTTATTAGAGCCAGTCAAGTCAGCAAATAGATTAATAGGCATCTCTGGAAAATCATGTAACACGTAATTCCTCATGGGAACAAGTTTGTAGACTTGGAAAATGAAAAAAGACCCTGAAAGGAGGTGCAGTTCTCACAGCTCACCTCCAAATCATTAAATACGTCTCCCTGAATCACTGTTAGTCACAGCCTGACAGAAGCCCAACCCACAAATCTGTGTTCACCATAGTGATGACCTCACTGATTGGATCCATCACTTACCTGGATGCCGTCCAAATGTGTTTTCTCTCCACGTTATGTGAGGTTTCCTCTAGTGTGCGTCATAAAGACTGAATGAGAGGACATGTTATTTTTTTTAATTAGAGGATTCTGCAAGTGAATTAGTTGTAACTATATGACTGTGAGAGGAAATCTATTGCAGTTCAAGAATGGCAAAAGAAAAAGAAGAGTCTAAGCAAATTCATTTTTACCCATGCTGACTGTTTTATTTTGCTGTGTAAAGTAAAAACAAAGCTGGGCTTGTTTTCAGTGTGTCAGTGTATCCATGCTTTAAGTACTAAAAAAGTTTATTGTGCTACTTTCTGCAGAGTCCCAGTTTGAGGTTAACAAACCCATCCAGTAAAACCAACTGTAGAATCAGACAAGGGCAAAATGTCTTACATCTATAAGCATCAGAAAGAGCTTCTCTTCCAAATGTATGTCCGTTGAGCATATAATACTGATATAATTATCATAATACTGCCTACGTTCAGTCTTTAAGTATTATTGGTTTAGACAAGGACCTCTGTGTTTAGATAATAAAATTAGTCTGCCTCCCTTCAGCTCTCGCTCCACTCCATAAACTGGTTTATTAATTGTGATCTGCATGTAGTGCACACTACATGCAGATAGAAAGTAGTAAACTCACAAAGTCTACTATAGATGCACTGGACACTAAATCATCTGCACATAACAGGAGTAGGATATGTGCTGATTGCAGATGGTGTCATTACTCAAAGATGCTGCTGTGTCATTTAACGGTGCATATTTTTAGTTAAGATAAGGGGCTACTTAACATTGATCAGGGGCTAAAGCTCCACTTAACTGTAATGCATAAATAACCCGACGTGTGTGATCCCACCCCCCACATGTAGTGCTCATTAAAACTCATCACATCTGCTGACATTACAACTTCTGATGTGCAGCATCTCCTGGTTTCATCTTCATGAGTGCATGCCTGTGGTTCCTGCCTGCAGTATATTAATGCTTAAGTAGCAGATTATAGATCAGATCATGAAGGACTACTTCAGGCTGGTATAAATTGGTGTTTTAAGGACTTATTTTATATGGTGCTGGGGAAACGGGGGAGGGCACATCTGAGGGGATGTGGAGTGTAATTCAGGATCGAACAAACCAAAACATTAGATTTTTTTTATCTTTAAAGTTTTTTTTAAACAGAGATTATAATAAGATATGTTCTTATTATAATCGTAACCACAACATCTGTTTGACTTTGCAATATTCAGCATGTGGTCCTCCCCTGTTGACATGCATATCCTGTGTCTGATGGGAAAGCAGAGCCGTGTGACGAACAGGTCATGAGCATCTTCTCAGGGCACTGAGGGTCATGTGAGCGACACTGCAAAAGGCTGCGAGCCCGGAGTAATTCTTTGAGGCACATGGTAAGAACTTATTCAGGACTTAAAGTCCCAAGTGACTCTGGACTTTTAAACAAAGAGACATGATTTTCAGTAAAAAAAAAAAAAAAAAACACAAAAAAAGAAACTCTTTGGTTTAATAAGGAAAGTGCAACAAGTCTTATCTTGTCCATAAGAAAAAGTCTTGAACTGAAAAACCAAAAGTTCTGTGTCATGCTTGTCAGCAAAATATCAGTTCCTTTTCTGTTCTGCAAGAGGAACTGAGATTTTTGGTTGAAATAATCCTTATTTTGTCTTTAAAAATAGGAACTAAACAAAAAACAATATGTGCTCCTTACTTAAGACTGAATAACCTCCAAAGTACTTGATTATGTAAAAAAAAAAGACCAAATGAGATATTCCAGGAAAGGATGGAAACATATGATCTCTTTGACATCACAGTACACAGATATTTATGCATGAACATCTGCTCTACTTCAGGCTATTTTGGGCATGGAGTTTTTAAAATTCAAGGTCATGAAGAATCTTTACAACCACACAACCATTCTTATGATCAAAATGTCATTGCTGCTTCAGTAACTCCTTTAATTACTTTACATGAAGGGTTGTTTGGTTGATGCACGCCTTTGCCTTTTGAATTTCTTCATGGGATTTGTGTTTGAGCCTTCAATGCAGACACAGGAAATTGTTGTGAAATCTTGTATTTCAACAGAGAATTAGTCACTCCTTTAGTCCTCTTAAATAGCTCTTTATTGCACACAGATTTTTGAGTCTATGTGCTTAATCATGCTCCTCATTGTAGTTTAGCAAAACTATTTATAGTCAAAAAGGAACTAATCTTTACTGTTACCTTAAAAAGACATTGTGGCATTTCCATGTTTACTGATCCATTTAAACAGTCTATTAAGTTAGAGTTACACAAACACTTCCTTGTATTCACCGTACTGCTCAACACCCCTCTGGTGAGGGTCATTAAGACGGACTGTTTGAGTGTAAATGACTGTTATTCCTGTCCAGGACGAGGAGACTGGTTTCTTTAGATTGAGAAGAATATAAATTTAATAATGAAGAATAAAAGAAGTTAATTATACATTAAACATTAAAATATGAAGTAAGACATACATTAAGACATACAGACAAGGTACAAAGTTATAACCCGGGGAGAATCTTTCCAGAGATCTTTCGTCACACAGAAGTCTGGAACTATTCTGCCCTAGTCACATGGCACCTTTGTTTAAAGACTTTGGTTATGTGCATCAATCTGGAGCTGTTTACATGATATGACAACAAAATCGAGGTCTCGTCTAAACATTTTCCTGATGGAAGGACGCCGGCCTTGCAGATGGTTTACTAAGTAAGGTCAAGGTAATTAAGCTAAAATATGATATTTTCCCAACATGTGCTTTAATGTTGAGTTGCGTTTTTTTTGCTAAGTATACTAGTCTGCATATGGTGATATGCTGAATAGAATGATAATTTTTTTTCTCTCCTCAGTTCCCTAATGTGTCTTTCTTCTCCCTTATCTGCTAAAGGGTGTGCCTCTCAGGCTACATCCTCAATCGTTCTGATCCTGTCTGTTATGTGATGCTATTTGTAATCTTGGATTGGTTTGTACTGAAATACAAAATTCCACCAACGTGTTGTGTGGCCCTTAATAAAAAATCTGAATCTGAATTAGAAACTGAAGCTGAAAGAATAGCAAAAGTAGTTTTTCCAGTAGTGTCAAACTTTAACTCAAAATACTTTTATTTATTTATTTTTTAAATTAAACAATAGAGCGGGACGGTTAGCATGGTTTGTGAGGAACTGAGAAAATGACAAGCTAGCACACGATCAGAAAGTGTGACTCGCAGCTGCTACTCAGGCCAAATTAGCTTCATCAGCTGCACCTTTAGGCTATATAAATAGCTGCTCACCAAGGAATGAAAAAGTAGTGCAGGCCACAAGGGGAAGATAGCTAATATGCTAATGGTGGCTAGCAACCACTATCCCTGGTCACTCTGCTAGCAACAGGCATATAAGCGACTAACACTTTCTAAGATTTGTTTGTTGCACTACCGAAGTATTAATTGCTTGTTTCTACAAGTATTCAGAAACAAATAACTTAGAAAAAATTTAACAGCCTACATTTCTGTTTGTCCCTCCTCACTGTCCAATTTTAAAATGTACCTTAAAAACTATTTTTATTCTTTGGGTTTTAACCCAGTGTGAGACTGGTTCAGTTTCAGTGTGCTGCAACTTTTGTTATTGGTTTATATTATTAGTTTTATTATTATTATTTTTCTTTTTACCTTTTATTTGTTTAGGTCTATTCTTGGAACTGTTTGTTTGTATATTTTTTAAAAGCATTTCTTTAAAAAAAAGTTGTCTGTTATTTATTTTTATTTATTTATTTATTTTTTTTTTTTTATTATTCGAACAGAACTTTGTCCAATGATAATTGTTTTAAAAGGCTTTATAAATAAAGTTGAGTTGAGTTAAGTTGTCTGCAAAAAAAAGCTATTTGCAGTTTAACCTAACAATGAGGAATGTGTAAACATAATTTCCATTTGATATTTGCTGCTGGATGTTTTCTGCCCCATCCCACATCTGCACCTATTAACACATACGTGTACATAAAATGATGGGGAACTGAAACACAATCCATAATGTGAATTACAGGAACTGAGCATTTTTACCATCCTGAGACTGCTATAACCTTTGTTGTGCTCCTAACCTTCATATTCCGGATGTGTTTCTGGTACCTTTCTGGCAAAATATCAGACTTGTTTGTTGATGGTAATTCTATTTACAAGAGTGAAGTATTGTCTGTTGTCACCACCAAACCTTTGCTCAGCCACATGACACAGCTTTAGGAATGTGATGTTTACCCCATTCTGAGATTTTTTCAGTGGGATGTTTTGAAATAAATAAACTATATTTGAAGTTATAATGGATAAAAAGCTTATCTAAAGATATCTAAGAATTTGGGTTAAATGAGTGAAAATGACTGTGGGTGATTGACTTTAAGTGTGATGTGCCAACCTATATTAGTACTGAGTAGTCTAAAGTTTGAGTACACTGCATTATTTAGTTAAGATACCACTGTATAGTTACTAAAAGAAAAAGGGTGTTTCCACTGTAGCAATTTATGATTGGTTGAAGTATTACTGAAGTTTTACTGGTCACTGTGTCACATAGTAAATTTATTTGACTTAACGGGTTTGACAGTCATGAGGCAACAATCCACAGCGACAGGTAAAATTCATCATCACCCAGGTGAAATCGAACAAATGGGACGTGATAAACAGCTGAAGCAGTGTCAGGCCTCGTGTCTCCAAAAAAAAGTTGATTGATAATAAAGGGCTTTTAGGCATTTTCTATGTACATGAAAGAAAAAGTATCAAGGATGAAGACTCGGGAGATTTTGTAGGAATTAACAGAAATCTTGCTGTAAACTCTACTTTACAAAAGAAAAAAAGGCCTGCATTCATCTTTTATCCAGAAAATGTTAGAACCTAATTAATTCTTCATTAAAACTCGGGCTGATTGGTTGTAATTGCAAAGATAAAATGCACGCCAGGAGGCAGGCAGATGCAGAATAAGGGTACTTAACTAGTATAGAAAAAACTAGACATGACAAGGAAACAGACAAGCCAGAGGACTGCAACAACAACACAACGATAAATGAACAGAAAACCATGTCATTAAATACACATGGAATAAAATGAGATACATGTAAAACTCATCATTTATCAAACCAGGTGAACTGATGAACAGGAAATAAAACTGGATACAAAACACAAGGAAAAACAACAAGATAAAACAGGAAACTAAACTAAATTCCACACAAAAAGTACAAACCAGTGTCATGCGATAGCAACAAAAGTTGCACATTTTTTAGCTTCCGTGTGTTGCAGGTAACACCCACCTTCATATGCAGATAGAGTCCACTACTTTGATCCAAATGGGAGTTTTTCATGCATTCACACCTCTTCAAACTAAGCAGACTTTCTGAAACTAGGATTAAAATCTAAAGGACTGGTTTGCATGAACTCTAAAGTATTTATAGAAGTCTTTATTTGTAACCTAATTGTTTAATTTCATGTTGGAGTCAAATTAAAAGTGGATATAGCTCAGCTGCAGAGTTTGTGAGTGCAACCATCAACACTTTCTCCTTCCTACTGTGGATTAACTGCTACACATTCTACATCAACCTTGTTCATCAGAGCTGCGGCTCCTACACATAACAGGAAGAATTCTTTTTCATTCGGCATAAAATAATGATGTAATTCTTAAACGTAACTACAGCAGGGACTGGCGACCTGTACCCTGCCTCTCGTAGATAGGCTCCAGTTATTTTATTTTCTAAGAAAGTTTTCCCTGGGACCAGAAGTACTTATTATTAATGGAAGAAACTACAGAAGTTTTTACAAGCCATTGTCTTACTTTGACAGACTTCCCAAAAAGTTAATGTTCGATGAAGGATGTGTCCTAAGATATCGTGAAGTTCATGAAGCAGCTCAATCTATTCAGATACTTTATTCAAAATGTTTATAATGACTAATGAAACTACAAGTATTTTTCATATCACAGTATCCATGATTTATTTCTGTGTAATGTTATCAATAAAGCAATAAAGCAAATTTACTTCCATTTCAGTTGTTCTATCTGATTTTTAGTTATGGATTAATATCATGTCTTTATTTCTGTGTCATTTATTCTGCTTATGCAGCTAATTTGTGAAACTGCTGATCCTCTCCTCCTCATCTACACCTGCTCAGGTGTGATGGCATAAATATATTCCACTATTATGCATAAAAGAAATATCACTGCCAATAGTTAAGCTATATATGGTAAGATGATCAGTGTCAGCAACAGTAAAAGTACTGGGACAGTAAACTGACCCACAATCGATGAGCGGGAGTGTAGTGACCAGTGTGGGAGATCTGAGCTCATTTCTCCCTGGTAAAGGTCCAGAAAGCATAATGGTAGTCCATCAACATGAGGTTATTTACTGCACATCACACAGGGATGGAAAGAATAGTTTACACTCACTCACTTTAATGAGAAAAGTGACAGGAGTCATAATATATTATGTTGGTAACTCAAATATTACTATTATTTTAACTCATTTATTTATTCTTTGGCATCTTTTTTAATGACACAGCGTCACAGTGTGTGTGTGTGTGTGCATGAGAATTTGTCAGTCTGTTGGAGAGGCAGCAGGACACAGCTGAATCTTGCTGAGAGGTTGTGTTTGGGCCACTAAACACATCTTGAGTGCTGAGCACCATTGGTAAGGACCATCTGCCTCCTATAGCAAAATGTTCAGACAAAACCAGGAGGGAAAGAAAATATGTTCTTGTGTCAGCTCCCCTAATCAATAAATATTGATCCTCACTTATCTCAAATACTGGCAGGCTGATGAGATGTCACACATCTGACCTGCTGCAGAAAGAGAGCAGAGGCAGAGACTTCGGCTGGGAACCAGCAGTACAGTTTAAAAAGCATTTACATACACACATCCCACACACATCCATGGGAATACAGAGATAAACAGAACAGGTGTGCACGGATATGGATTAACTTGAATGTTTATGTATTTACAGTGGGAGTTATTTTTAGCTTTACTTGTCCAAAGCTTTCATAGACAGTCAACACGTCCATCTCTAAACTTCCTGCCCCTTCAGTTCTCACACCCTCTTTGCAGGCAGACAATTAATCAGTGCTTTGTCTGCTGGATGGACCACATTCACTGCAGCTGCTGTGCTCAGCAGAAAGGTAAGATAAATAAAAAGCTAGCATACCCTCTGAAGTGACAGTCACACTGAAGGATGGATGACAGTGGTGACCTCTAACTATATTCTTCATGTCTCCACTCTTAAGTCGAACACAGAAAGAAGCAGTCTCATCCTCTCAAGTATATAGCAAAATAGTAATAGTAGAAGCAAAGCTCACTTTCTGACAGTGGCAGTAAAGTACAGGAAATTTAACATGAATCATGCAGAAAAAGGCAGAAGAAATGCTTTATAGATTACACATCAAAGGGTTCAGTGTCAGGAGGTTTTATAATGCATTCTCAAAAGTTGAGCAGTAGGACCATAGAAAACTTAAGAATGTGCCACAAATGTTATACATTTACTTTGTATTGCAACATGGTATAAAAGTTCCTTTTGGGGGTTTGTCTAATCATCCCTGCATCCTTGAATCCGAAAGATTTTTTAACAGTATAGAAAATTCATCCATCCATCCATCCATCCACTAACTGCATCCACTCAAACCAGTGTGGTCACCAGGAGGCTGCAGCCTATTACAGTACGCACCACATAGGTCTTTAAAATGACAGACAAATAATCAAGGAATCAAGGAGATTTATTGTCATACCAGGTCACATTTACATGTTTATGGTACGAAATTAGAACTAAAGTCCCGGTTTGGCCATAAAAGAAGAGCAATAGTAAAATTAAAATAAAGTAGTTATATAAGCTAAATAAAATAGAAATATATTACAAGTAACATTAAATATAAGCTAAATACAAATGAAATATCTACATAAATAACAGTAAACAAAACGTGTGCATGAGGTAGTCGGATAGTCAAAAGTATTTACAAGGCATGGCAAGAGTTCAGCAGTCTGACAGCTTCAGGTAAGAAGCTGTTCCTGAGCCTGGTGTTTCTGCTCCTTATGCTTCTCAGCCGCCTGCCTGAGGGGAGGGGTTGGAAAAGTCCATGTGCTGGATGCGTGGAGTCCTTCATGATGCGGAGGGCCCTCCTCCTGCATCGTGCTGTGTAGAGGTCTGAGGAGGTGGGAAGGCTGCTCACCATAGTCCTCTTTGCAGCCTTTACCACCCTCTGCAGAGCCTTCCTCTCAGCCGCGGTGCAGTTGCTGTGCCACACAGTGACACAGGTGCAGAGGACGCTTTCCACCGCACAGTGGTAGAAGTTTCTCAGAACAGCACTCCCTGGTCCTGCTTACGCAGCTTTGAGAGGAAGAAGAGGTGTTGGTGGGCCTTCCTGACCAACTGGGAGGTGTTGGTGTTCCAGGTGAGGTCCTTGGTTATGTGCACACCCAGGTACCTGTAGCTGGAGACCACCTCCACAGCCACTCCTCAAGTTAGTCATTAAATTACCAAGAAAATGATCAAAATGTTTAAATTATGTTCCTAAAATGAACATTGACTGGGTGAGTACACTACTCACTACTGTATTGAACAACATCTTTCAATTATTCATGGAATTTGATCAAAGAGCAAAATCATCAATCTCCCATCCCTTAGCTGTGCATCAAGTCATTTATCAATTTCTGATATAGTCACATTAGCAAGAGGGAACTGTTGTAAAGCAGCCCCATATGGATTCACATTTACAAATGCCACTTACAGCTTCACTGGGGAAAACAGAAGCGTTTTTAGGAACCTCGTCCAGAAGTACTGTCGACTTCTCTGGGATCAGGGGTATCTGGTCAGACCAGTCAGTGTTATATCACATGGACATTTATAAAAATAATGTAAATCCACATTTTCAAACTTTAGACAGAAATGGCTCCTGAGGAAGAGGATAGACACCTGGAAAAGCCTGTTTGCTTTTATGAGCAGACCCTAGCAGACAATGTTGGAAAATGTTCAAATAGAACAAAAACGATGCTCCTGAACTGCTGCACATCTGAAAATATCTTTTACTGCTTTCTTCACTGCCCCAGCTTTTTCTGACCTGGGTTTGTATTCGAAGCTGAGGAAGGAGTTCATGCAAAGCGAAGCTGCTCATGGAACCCAGGAAAATGAATAATATATGCTTTTGATTCAGTGAAAGAGGATTTCAGGTGTTAAATTAAATCTATCCAAACCCATTCAAATTTTCTGAAGCATGTTACCCAACCGCTAAGATTTGACTGCATGTGTTGTGATATCTACCTATTTATTAACATCATGTCAACACATTTAACATCTTATTTAACATCTCATGACTGCAACATCAGAAAAAAATGTTTAAGAAATTAATTGATATTTTGATCTGTGACAACCATTTTTCAGTAAAGCTGATCTTAAATGTGCTGATTAATAGTTCTCTTCTGTCTTGACTGGACATGCTAATGAATGACGTCATGATGTTCTTTGTTTCAGCTTCATTTCAGTTTAGGTTTCAAATATAGATTATGAAATAGCTATGGATGATCTAACCGGGTCTCTTAAACAATAAACCACTGTCTCCACCATGGACATAGATTAAGAGGGGGAAACAGGGGACATGTCCCACTTTTTATTCCCTGCACTTTTTACTGTCCAAAAAAACAACATTTTGTTACTGGAAACTAGGCGCAAAATTGCCACACAAGTTGAAGCCTGAGTTTAGCCCCCCACTTTTGAAATCTGTCCTTGGTCTCCACACTTAGGTAGATCTCTCCCACATTGCTTATGAAGAACTGAAGACATTTATTTTTAGAAATCGTTCATATTACATGTCAGACCAGCTTTATTAAACCCTGACAATAAGGAATTTTTTATTTTTAGCCTAATTTGCTGTTGGTTTGTTGATCCGGAGCAACAAATACACACAAAAGTAGTACGTTTCCACACAACTGACCAAAGCCTTCCTTTATAATCTTACTGTTGAGTACCAGAATGAATGTGATTCTGCAAAATGTTTTACATCTAAAGTTGCAGTTCTCAACTTCCTTTGAAACTCAAGCAGTTCACGATTATTTATGAATTCATGAGCATAAGAAAAAAACATTTTTGCATGGTACAATATAAGCAAGTAGACAGAAGAAGCAAACTAGCAAATGATCAAAACAGAGAAGGTTGGAAATTGAATTTGTGGTTAAAGTACCATGCAGTTCCTTGTACAGCCAAATGAGCTCCCTGATTTCTAATTTGCAGATCATGACTGCTGTGAAATCTAATTAATGGCTCCCTGATTTATTTAGTGAGCTGTGACAAGTGAGTTCCTTGGAATGCCGTTCTCACTGCATCCGAGTCCCCTGTCAGGGTGACAGGATGCTCAGCCTGTGGGGATGTAAAAAGAGATGGAAAAAAAGCACAGTCATTAAATGCTAATTAGATGTAGCTACAATAAATTAAAAGATAAAATGCACTGCATTTACTATTTAGGTATACAAGATGTATATGTGGAACAAAGCCATCTGACAGTTCCAACAATGTGGCACCCTGGGGCCTCTAGGTGGAAAAGCAGCCTGTGAAGAGTCTATTGTTTGAAGAAGTCAAGCAGTGTGTCATGTTGAAGGTGCAGACTATACATTTCTTTTCTTTTTTCTTTTATTTTAACACATAGATGTAGAAACAAAACTCTGAAACATATGAGACAACAAAGCTAGTCAATATTCCCTGGGTGACTGCTGTGGTCCAGCAGGAACACACGAGCTACTTGAGAGGGAAACGAGACCCTTGTTGGTAATGACTGGTGATGCTCTCTGAAAATCTCTGCTTTGTAGTTGTGCTTTGTTTGAATATGATGCCTGTAATGAGGAGAAACTTGTAATCCACAAAACAATAGTTCATCTCTTCAGCATTCACTTTTTCATGTGTGTGCTACATCCAGTGGGCTGCTTATTATTTAGTAAATAGAAGTACAGAAGCAGCCCTCTCTCTGCTACTGAGTTCGTTCACACGCATCTGCTGAAATCTGGAGCAAGCCGAGCCTCTGTAAGCAGAAGCCCTATTTAAATTAGCTGCCAGGTATTTACACGGTGAGTGTCTTCAGCTTCCATTCCTGTTTCAGTGTAACAAGTGTTCAAACTGCTGTAACTCATGTCCCAGCCAGATGTTGCCAAGCAACTGATTAATTAGCAAACCTCTGGAGAGTGCAGCCAGAATGGAAAAGCTCATTTAAGTTTCAGTGGTCCAAGGAGTCTAGCAGCTCGCTCCCAAGCCTAATGTAAAGAGCTATTCATTTTCTCTCTGCAGAAATGAGTTTGTGGTTAAAGTACCATGAAAAGTGAATGAAAAGAAAAGTTGCAGCTTCCAAGATGATACATTTAGCTGCTGAGAGCCGTAGGTCGGGTACTGATGGTAAGCCGTTCGTGACGCGCCCGGATGAGCTTTATAGAAATACACTGAATCCAAGGTAAGTTTGGCAGATTTATTGCACTTTGTACAGAGTTATAACAGCGCAGCAGGAATGGATAAGTGGATGCATGAAACCAGCATAATGAATGTAATGAAAGTATGAGACATGAAAGAATAGCGGTCAACATAAATTATGGCTACACCCAACCTTGACTCTCTCATCCGTTCTGCAGGTGAGTGCGTACCTTTATACACGTCCACGCAAGCACACCCTGTCACGTGAACCACACCTCTGCCACATGCACACTGTGCACCCTATTCTGTCTCCTACAAGTACAATGAAAAGTTCTGGTGTGTGTGTTTGTGTGTGTGTTTGGGGGTCTACATCTTTTTGCTTTTGTTTAAACTGCTTACATTAGTAAACATAGAATAGTTAGTAGCTTATCAGTAAGAACGGAAGCAAAGAAGGCAGCTATTCATTATATTCATTTTAAAATGTAGATTTATAGACATGTATTGTTAAAAAAAGACAAGGTTGACTAATCAGATTTAGCTTCCTCTGTGTATGACAGTTTAGCGGACAAAAAGATAAAAACAAATATTTTATTATTAATGGTGGGACTTTAATTATTATTTCATTCAAAGTGTCCAAACTAACATTTTGAAACTGTGTTTTGATTACTAATGCAATTAGCACCTGTGTGAGGGACATAAAGACCTGGATATGAATTAAATATCTCCTCCTGAATCCAAAAAAACGGTCATTCTACTAGGTACCAAAAATCTGAGAGATGCCCTCCCCAACCAGAGAATCATCCTAGACGGTGTAAGTATAGCCTTTAGCCCGACCGTACGAAATTTGGGAATTTTATTTGATCAAGACTTATCACTTAAGGCTCATATAAACCAA
>JBAMHX010000011.1:16723329-16749009 GCA_037177515.1 Pseudomugil tenellus
CATATATATATATATATGTATGTATGTATGTATGTTACACACATGCACTGAGAAACTTGTTAGGCTTTATTGGGGTTTGTTTCTATGGGAATATTAGTTGTTTCTGTTTCATGAACTGGCAACCGGAATAAGCTAATTGGCGCCGGTGACCAGGTAATCCTCTATGAGCTGTTCATTTTGGTTTTGTGGGTCTTATTCGGGTTCCAACATGTACGGCTGCATGTTTTGTGTTGACATTATTGCTTGAGTAACTTCGGTTTGTTTACTAGTCCTGCCGCTGTTTCCCTGACTAAACAGCTGATATGAGCGCTCCAGTAAAGTTGTCCAATCAGAAGCGTGCATTCTCTTTCAGCTTGTTTCTAGCAGAAACCTACAGCAAGGTTCAATATGATGAAATAAAGGAGCTTATAGAAAATGCCTTATTAATTTATGCCCTAGTGGACTTGCAAACCAAAAAAAAAAAAAAAAATAGCCTGAAATGTGCATAGAGCCACTTTATGCTTAAAAGTAGCAACAAGAAGCTAAAATTACTATCAGAAAACACAGTGAGCTGAAAGATTAGTTTTATGTAAAACTTTTGAAATCAAAACCACGTCCTTGCCAGGGAAACACTGAAACCTTCTGGATGATAGCCGTCAAGGATTGAAGTTGATGACTTCTGTTCCAATGATTCAACTAGTCTGGATTAAAATAAATAGGCTCAATACAGTCTAACATAACAGCAAAACAGAAAATGTGCTGCAATGGAAAGTTTAATTTATCCATAACTTGATTTTTCTTACAGGAACCTTTGTACAAGAAGGCTCATCTCTCCTTAACCTGAGATGGAAATAAAGAAGAATGATTCTTGTACAGAACATACTTAAATAAAGGCTGTTTATTGCCTGGAGAGGTTTTGTATCTTTTTACAGACACTAGATGGCACTGCACTAAACACTTTATTTAAAACAACAGAATGATTTCAAGGAGCTGCCAAGATGTCAGTTTTGACCAATAAACATGAAGCTAAAATCTGTGTTGTTGGCTTTTTTTCTGCAATTCTCCAATTAAGCATGCAACTGATTTAAAGACACATCTGTGTCTCATTGGTAATCAGAGGGTTCTGTGTGGATACGTCCCCACGTCTTTGGAGGGAAGATGGGTTCACAAGGAAAGACCAGGTGAACAACACACACAGAGTCACACACAAAGGTTTTTAAAGTCTGCATCAATCTTATTTACCTCTCTGTGTGGATTTACATTAGTGTGGACGTTCATCTGCTGGGGCCAAGCTGGTTCCACTTGATCTCCATCCTTCTGGTCTCTTCTCTGGTCCTCCCAGCTTTCTCTCTGCAGAGCCTGCTGTGTTACTTTTGTCCCATGCAGGAAAAGGGCTTTCCCTGCACAAACATCACCAGCCAGTGTCTGCCTCACCAGCGCTGCTCCGGCTCCAGAGGTTACTACGGTTCTGTCCACATACTTTCTGCTCAGGGCTGCCTGGATGCGGAACTCTGCGACACCCATGAAATCATCTCTTTTCGAGGAGTTGGATATAATGTCAGCCACAGTTGCTGCTGCAAAGACAAATGTAACACTGCCCCAAAACCTGCCAGCAGTCTGAAGAAGCTACTAGGGATGATCGAAGCAAAAATAAGGAACGCCACTAATGTAACAGAGGAGCCTTCTGATTGTGCAAACTACACGTTCTCAAATGAAATTCGTGCTGTGAAAGAATAGTATTTATAATACTGAAGATTTGTGGGAGTCCTTCTAACCAGAGGACTTATCGCTGAATCTCTAAAAGGTGACTAACATTTAGTCAAATGTTTGTACTTTTAATTTGTATATATGTATAATATGAAGCTTTGAGGGAAAAAATGCATAATGATGTCATCTGTGATTATTATTCTGCCCTGAAATAAGAGGCTGGCCTGGTTAGTCATCCTCCTGGTACCGAAATGAATGTGGCTTTATTTCTGTACTGCTGGATGTTGCAGAATAAAAGCAATGCAATTAATCTCCCACTCTGTGATGTTGCTGTGATTTACTAGCAGGTGTGCAAGAAGGTGTGGCTTCAGTGCGTGTGTGCATTTAAAAAAATCTCTCGAGTACTTAATGAGATCAGAGTTCATTAGGTGAAGTTCTGAAAGTTTCTGACTGAGGATTTGACCATTTCCACGATGAACTGGTGAGGTTCATGCACACATCAGTGAATAACTTGCACTTTTTAATTTCACAAACAAACATCTTGTTTCAATCACTAGAAATTAGCAATACTTGGAAAGTTGGAAGAAACAGAATTTGAGATGTTTGCTTGATGAAAGACATGCTAAATAGAACATATTAGGTGTTGGAGGAGGTGATGAGAACCATTTCAAGTTTATGATTTTTTTTTTTTTTTTTTTTTTTTTTTTAAGCCTTGTGTCTGAAATTGTATGTGACCTCTGCTTAAGGGAAGGTCACAGATATTCAACAACCCAGGCAGATTAAATATGGAGTTTTACACACAACTGTAAGAAGAACCCAATCACAGATGTTAAGCTTTGTGTGTTTGTAGAGAAACTAACAAAGCTTAATCAGGTATTTTGCTAACACATACAGTATTTACTATGACATGCAAAACAATATTTTACTGCTTGAAAGAAATGTATCCCACCAAATTGAAATACACCAAATGCTTCTGACTCATATCTTCATACTCTTTACTATATGGGTTTCCATTAAGTTTGGAATGGCTTTGAATGATGTTGCAAGTAATTGTGGGATAGAACTGTTTTCTTTCATAAAAGCCTTAATGGCTTAATTTCCTATTTGGAAAATCTTCCTTTAGACCAAAAGTACCACAAAAGTGACTTTTTTTTTTTTTACTTAAAACATTATTTGAAAAACAAAGAACCTTTTTAAACTAAATCTCTAAACTTTAAGAAAGTGACCATGGTGTGTTGTGCATTTTTGTTAAACTTGCAGGCTGAGCATGTCGCAGGACCTGCGTGTGGCTGTGTTGTACCTCCACCTTTTTCTCCCCTCGCTACTCTGTGAAAACCTGCTTTGCTACTATAGCCCCATACTGGAAACCAATGAGAAGTTTAAGCTTATTGAGACAGAGTGTCCTCCTGATGAGCTGTGCTACAAGGCAGCAGGTCACTACGGCAACTACACTGCATTGACTGCCAGGGGCTGCATGACAGAAGAGGACTGCAGCCAGGTGCACAGGATTCGCATGAGAGGGACGATCTACAGTATGAGCTACACATGCTGTGACTGGGCGTACTGTAACTCGTGTGTCATGGTTAAGCCCCTGCATGTCGCCTTGACACTGGTTGCTGTGATGGTCTGCAACTGGTAGATTGGAAAGCTGCCTCAGCCTTGATCAAGGCTGAGTGCTGTGGAAATGTATGTATGGTGAATACCTAGTCCGGGAACACTAAGGTATACACCATAATGATTGCTTTTTTTTACATTCATGTTTTATTTTTAGAAACGGTTATTTATGTTTTTATTGTAAGATCTGTCAATAAATATTGCTATTAATAAGGAATCGTATGTTGGTACTTTTGATGCTGATGCATCCACACAAGACAAGCCTGGTCATGGCTACAAGTTTCTGAGTGAATGGATACTCTTGTGTGTTGCTGGCTAACATGTTTCCACATCATTGCTGATATGGACACATTTCAACTCCACAATCTGGCCTATGTTTGAGTGTTTTAATATTTTATATATCATCTTTTATGATGTGAAGCTCTTGGAGTGTACATCCATATGTGTTTACCAGACTCATCTTTTAAAAACTGAAAGAGGTGACACAACGTGTACAGTATGAGGTTTGAACAGTTCTTTATTTCCCTTTTATAAGGCTGCTGGGTCTCCCCATAGTGGATATACATATATATATACACAAGAGATTGCTATACTGAAGTTACACTGAGGGCAGAGGGTCCATATTACACAGACTTCAAAAAACAACACTAATAGAGCCTCACCTCCAGGTATTGGAATTCAGTAGAGATAGTGGAAAGAAAAAGGGAGGAAGGGGGGGCAGCACAAGAGAAGAGGAAAGTGAAGGGAGAGGGAGAGAGCCTGACTTGACTGTCTAATAACTTAACACTAAAAAATAACATACAGATTTCACGCACAGTGCATCTTTAAATAGGGTACGTGAAGAACCATTTGCCATAAATATCTGTATTTTTGGGAACCAACATATATATAAAAAAAATGATAAAAAACTTTTTTTTTCAAATATATTTTGTCCTTTCCATCATCGTGCAAATCTCTTTAAACGCCCTGCCCACACATGATCCAACAAGCCAGGAAAAGGAAACAGAACCCAGCACCAACCCCACCTCCCTTTCCCTCCCCCCTTAAAAGCATATGAATTAGTAGAAAACGAACAAACAAACAGAACACCACAGTCAACTAATCACAAAATGAACCCACAGACACACAGAACACCAAGAACAAAGCACTTTTTTTTTAATACTTTTTAAAAACTTTAAGTTTCCTCTTCACCGTTATTCCTCTTACATGTCAGTATCATTGCGTGTCCTCCTTGCGTACTGGTTTGGCAGCAGTGGAGCTACCCTCCCCATCCCCTGGTGGCTCAGTGGAGCTGGGAGGCTACACTCCATTAGCTGGTCAGTTCAGCAGTGATATATTATCTCTCAATTTCACAGTGTGGTAAGAAAAGAAGGGAGAGCGTAAAGGTGGTGGCCTGAGGGAGGGATATTGCAGGGGGAATACGAAACAGAGGAACAACAGCAACAATTACCAAACAACTTAAAACCCCGACCATCGTTTTTGGGGGGGAAAAAAAAGTCAACAAATTGTCCGCTTCAATCCTTCCTTTATTATGAATTTCATTCCCGCCGATCTGTGTGGTTGGGAAGGCTGCGCTTGGCTGGAGTGAAAAGTGAACGGAGAACTTGCGATTCTGACGAGGGAATGAAAATTAAGCAGAGATGGTTAAGGAAAGACTGATCCATCGGTGGATGGGTCTCAGCGGGGTGATGTGTTGTCGGGACGATAAAGATGTGCGAGGCAGGTTGATGAATGATTGGCAGGTCAGAGATCCCTACTTGTTGTGCTCAGGCACGTTGCTGCAGTGCCCGCCTCTTGCGGCTGTAGTAGTGACGCATGCCGGTCTGTCTGGCAAAGTTCATCATGTAGTTTTGCTTACGTGTGCTGCAGGAATAAAAAGACAGAACAGGGAGGGATAGAGGAGTATGAATGTTAGTAATGAAGTAAATGGCAGTAAATGTTAACACATTCCCATGCGCACACTCTAATCTATACACAAACACACAGATGATCGAATGCAACTTCAACAAACACACAATCAGGTTCATGCTTGCATTTTCATTCAACCATAACCTCAAACACTCAACAGCTGCATAGATCTCATGGCTTGGAGAATTGGTGGCACTACTTTTCACACTTGGAACTGTTTACAATTTGCACAAATGGAAGGCAGCTACACGGCGGACATGATGGTACATTTAACTACATGTATCGAGTGGTGGACTAAAAGTCACGAGACAAGACAGGACACACGGAGTCTACAAATGATCACAATAAGTAGACTAAAACTCTGACTCTGAGTGTTTGAGGTCAGAGTTAAAGGACAAAAACAACAACAAAAAACAAACAAACAAGAAAAAAAGGTAATAAAAGTGCAGGGTCCTGAGAAGGGAAGGGTTTTAAACTAAGTCACAGAAAAAAAAAAGCTGCAGAAGATCACGCTTGCTTAGCCTGTTTATTGCCTCTTCCATCCAGCAGAGCGGTGCCAGTGAGCCAGGAAAGCAGCCAGGACAGGCAGGGGTCTCTGTGAAGCGGGTGGGTGGGCAGGAAGAGTGAGGGGAGGTGGGAGATGTGTGTGTGCCTGTGAGCATGATGATGGGTGTAGAGAAGGTGGATGGGAGGAATGACTGGTGAACTGCATGTGTTAAAGACGATGTGCATGTGTGTGTCCATGTGACCTTTGTCAGAAACATATGTGCGGAGGAAACTTCTGGCCCAGAGACATGTTGTTGTTGTTGTTGTCCTCGGACAAACAGCCATGAGTAGGTAAAGGATGGAGAGCTGTTGCAACAGCTGATCCGTAAAGCCATGCAAGGGCGGAGGAAGTTGAAAAAAAGTCTAATGAAACTCAGTGGTCAAATGTAAATGAACTTATAAATAATGGTGCTGGATGCCCTGCATTGCAGCTGAACTGACATATGAGTTATTCAGTAGTTTGACTAGAGAGAGAGATAAATACTGGATGGGCAGACATTATTTATCTTACAGTATGATCACTTGATCAAACAAATTTTTATCTCTGCAGTCGAGATGGTATCAGGAACAAAAACAAACAGATATATAGTGATGGATTACATCACACATACACATACAAACAGCAGCATTGACATCTGTGTATGAAAAAATCCCATTGAAAAAAGGTCTTGATTACTGTGCGAACTATATATTACAATAAAAAAACACATTGATTAAGAAAGTATTTTAATTTAAGTGAATGAATGTAAACTGTTATTATACACTGATAACGCTTCTGTTACTCAGTTTATTCCTCCATCCGCTGTGTTGCTGTGGATTTTGTCTTACTGGGTGCGTTGGATCATTTTATGAGCGAGCCTCCACCTGAACACTGTGAGCAGCTAACTGGCCTGCCCTTTGACCTGCCTTGGGTGTTAATTTAGGTGGGAGCATGGAAATGACCAATGGCAGCAATGAGGAGGGCTTGGTGTACGTCAAAAAAGAAAAAAAAAAGGTATCTGCAGTGTAAGGGAAGAAGAAAGGGTCTGGAGGGAGGGTGAGGGAGGGGGCTGCATTCAGGAAGAGACGGAGAACTTACCTGACACTACAGCCATGCCAGAGGGAGCAGAATACAGAAGAGAGCAGAGGTTAGAGCGCAAGAGGGGGAAGGCAGGAGGAGGGGACTGTTGTCTCGTAGAAAGGTCTGGGGGGGTAGGAGCCCCAGCCTGGGGAGGCAGTGGTGGAGACGGGAGGAGAAAGGAAGGCAGAGAGATAGTCAGAAGATCAAGGCAGACATAAATTGTGAATGGGAAAGACAGAAGGAGTTGGGAAGAAAAATATATAGGAGGTAGGAGAGTTGGTGAAAAACGGCAGAAATATGTAGCGTAGATGAAGAGATAAGCAAAAGTTAAAAAAGAAGAGGATAAAGAGCAGATATAAAGCAGCAATCCATTCATTGTGTGCCAGAATGATAAGAAAAAGAGGCAAGTAAGAAAGGAAAGCGTTTGGAGTACAGAAAGCAGGAGAGAAAGGGCACGTAGGAGGAGGAGGAGGAGGAGAGGGATGAAGGAAGGCGGGAAAAAATATCACACAAGCAGAAGAGTGGGCACGAACATGATATTAAGCAGCAGGGAGCAAATAGGTGTGGAGCAAAAGAAAATATTGAGGAGGGAGAGTGACAGGAAAGGTGTTAAGGAGTGGTGAACAGAGAGAAATAAACAACAGAGCAAAGTGTGAGGGTCACTCTTTTCAGCAGACACTGTTGAAAACTGAGCAAATGCAAGGGGAGGAGTGGGACAGGTCGCGGCCATGTAGACCAGGGACAGCTCAGGTTAGGCAGTAAGTGTGTTCAAGCATGTTTCTGTGCAAATTTGCACAATCTGAACTGACGCTGCTGTTTGTGCAGAATTTGATCTCTGAAACTCACAGCAACATGTAAAAGTAGATTTCTACAAAACTGTGTGATGTTATTCTATTAGTACAAATGAGACTAGTGCTGCATATCACTTTCACGATATCTTCAGTGTCCTGTAGAATCTCTATTTCTGTGTTTGATGCATTTGACAAATATAATTGGCTTGAACTGGGAACATATTTACTGGTACCAGTAATAAACTGGAATATGACACAAATGTGAAATTCGGAAAAAGGAAAGAAAAACATAATTAATGAAAATTATTTGCAGAATGAGTGTGTGTTCCACAAGAGTATTTTATTCCATGAAGACAGACAAGCAGTAATGACTTTTTTAAATAAAATGAATTCAGTATGGAAACAAAAGTCCGACTGAGTCCACAGAGAATAAAAATCATTCTATTTAACAGAGGAAGAGCCATCACTTGTGTGCACTGTTACACCTCATATAGACTAAAAGACGTTCATTCACTAATATCTTTTTCATTCTTTTCTTCATTTGATTGCATCTGTAGTTAATTTTATATCCATGTAAACAGATGGTCACACCAGCACAAGCCCACTAATCACACAGGAACTACAGAGAAAGGCTGAGACGGAAGAAGGAATGCTCCAACAATACCGTGGAGGTTATTGCTTCATAATAACTCGGAAAATAACAGTTGTTTAATTACAACTAAAAAATGCCAATCAATATTTCATAGGAAATGCTGTGCAAGAAACAGCAGCTTGAGGTTGTGCTGCAGACAAAAAAACAAATAAATGAATATGATGTCATTTAACTTGGCAGTGGTGGTTTTCTGTGACATCTTGTCATGAAAACCAACTTAACTGATATAGAAGAAGACTGGAGCTGCAGAAACAATCCTATTTCCATATTATAAATCACAAAATATTTGATAGTTTGGCTTTTCATTAACAGTAATGTTATTAATTCAGGTGTGGTACATCTCAGTTAAGAAGTTAACACATCCACCAAAGAATAACACATTCAGACAAACTTGATGAAACTGTTGAAATTACACAACAGCTGAATTAAAGAAAATGCAAACAAATTTATTCTGCAGTCAGCATTCAAATGTGCTCAAAGTGCAATCTTAAGCATAAATCAATTATTTTACTAATTACAAACTCAAATACAAAAACTTTGGTGAATGCTAATTTTCAGACAACATTTCTTTGTAAGAATGTTTATGATGTTCAGGAGAAGATAACTTAACCAAAATGAGTGAAAACTATGACTTCTTTATATGTTAATATATGTTTCATATCCAGCCAGTGCTTTAGTTTAAAAGCTGCAGGAATTGGTGAAATAAAAAACTTTAACTGTGTTTCACTCTATGCAACATATGCATGGACTCTACAAAACACTGAAAATATGATATGACAGCAAGATCTGATGTAAACAAAGGAGCCATCAACAACCAACACCTTTCACAGCAAACCCTGGTGAAGCTGACACCAAAGGTGATGATTGGCATGTAAAAGAGCATCAAAGGTTTGTCGTAGGTGATGAAATGTGCACATGTTGATGTGCTTTCATCCGTATCACTGTGTCAGTGTGGAGTGGAAGGAACATTTGCACTGAGGTCAGGAAAAGGTAGAGACAGAGCTTGCTCAGGGCTCTGCTGAGGCCAGTCTGAGGACCTGGGGGGGGGGGGGGGGGGGCTGGAAATTGGGTACTCACAGAACTACTTCAACATGGTCCAACGCCCACTGGTCATGTCCTGCACCATCATGCCGTGGCTGCCACCACCGAAGCATCACTCCTTTAACCCTCGCCTCACTGGGGAAATTTTGAAAACAAGGTGGAGTCAGTTCTTAAATCAGCTTTGAAAAATGGCAGACACCACTGGTTGGAGATCATCTCGTCAAACATTAAAAATAGAAGTTGATGCCTTTATTATTAAATAATCTGCTTAACTTTCAAGTATCAGCAATAAACTGAGAATAAAATAAAGTATATGTTTCGTAATGGTTAAAATTCAAATACAAATGAGCCAACAGATGACAATTGTTTGCATTGTAATTATTATAAATATATAAAATTCACAACATTTCTTCTTTTTTTAAAAAAACAATAACAAAGTTCTCATTTCTATTAGCAACGAATGTGATGGATGATCTGTAATCTCATTAAATACCAAAAAAACAAAGACTTGTTTATTGAGTATTACTGGTAAAGATCTAATAACCATCTGTTTTATCAATTTTAGCTGCATGTGTCGATATGAATCACTCACAGTGGAATATTGTAGGAAACTCTTTGGGCCTTTATGAAATCTTTGGGCTGGTGCTGGGCAATGACATGCCAGCTGACTCCATTGTTAATGCTGTACTGCAGCAGGACAGCACGGTCCACTGTGTCAGCCTGATCCAGAGCTACGTTACAGCTGTCAGTCTGAGCCATGCTGCCAATCTGCAGCACAAACATGATCTTGCTGAAAGGAGACAGAAAATCAAGGAGAAAGGCATAAGCTTAGGTAAAGGAAGTATGAAATAAGTGGTGTTCAGAGATGAGTGGTCTGGATTTCATTGTGACAATGACATGGACCACTAGTCAAAACTCTGGACTCGGTTACCCATTAAATTCAATGGGTTGACGTGTCCAAACTTTTGACTGGTAGCATGTGTAGATATATAATATATTTTTGGTACTACCTGTACCTGGCTCTAGTAAGGTCCAGTGGTTTGGTTACTGCCTGCCTCATCTTGCAGTCATTGAAATAGAGTGAGTCTCCATGAGCGTGTGGAGACAGCTGCCCACAGCCACTCCCCACTCCGCCACCCTGGATCAGGTGCCAACTCTCCTGAGATGCACTGCCAGACTCAAAGTTGTCTTTGATGGAGCTGGGCAGTTCAGTGCTCGAGAGGGAGCAATCATCTCCTGTTGAGAGTTATAAACGTTATCAAATAAAACGTCTCCTTGTGTAAGGAGTTCCCTGAGGACAGCTGCTTTTTACAACTGCAACTCCAGTAAAATTAGGATGTTGTGTAAAACGTTATTAAAAAGAGAACACGATGATGTACTCAAGCTGGGACAGGGGCACGTTCACTACTGTCTTACATCAACTTTCCTTTTAACAACACAGAATAAACATTTGGGAACAGAGGACACTACCTGTTGAAGCATTCTTGCTTAATGCACAAATATTGTTCCCATGTGGTAATATCCTTTACACAATGATGTCAGTTTTTAATGCAATCCCATGTGAGGGATAGGAGGACATCGTTTTCTTGCAATCAGAGATCTCTCCAAATTCTCTGAATTGTTTGATGATATTATGGACTGTAGATGATGAAATTTCCGTAGCTATTCCTTTTAAGTGTACATTGAGCATTGTTGTTCACAAACTATTTGCTTAGAGAGTTGTTCAGAGTGGTGAACCTTGCCAATTCTTACTTGTGAACAACTGAGCCTTTAGAGGACGCTCCTTTAATTCCCAATCAGTTTGAGCATGAAATATTTTGCCTTTGTAGCACCCACCACTGATTATCTGTTAAAAAGGGATTTGTATTCTGTTTTTACTTATATTAGACACAACGTCCTGACTTCACTGGGATGTGTGGTAAGATTTTATTGCAAGCTTCACAAAACAAACAAGAATGCAGAAAAATTGTTTTTAACATATTGCCGTTTGTGGCTCACCATGGTGTCCCTCATCGCAAATGCAGACTGCTCCACTCGTGCAGTATCCGTGACCACTGCAGAGCCCCGGACAAGCCTCGCCAATGTAAACATGGTCCACTGCCCAACTCTGCCGCTCTCCTACTCCCTCCTTCTGAATCCAGCGGAACTGAGTAGCCCTGGATATGTGCAACTAATTACAAAATGCTTGTCCTGGAAAAGAAAAATGTTGATAAACTTCACTGTGTGTACACTTCTTACCCAGAGGACACATGGTCTGGCAGCTGAACAGTAACCCTCGTCCACGTTGAGCTGTTAACAGGACTGTAAATGGTGGATTCATGGAACTGGAAGGGAGAGCAGCCCACGTTGTTTACTGAGGAGGGGAGGCACTCTGACTGTACCAGCTGCCACGAGTCAAACCTGATGGGAGAAAGAAAGAGCTAAAAACAACCCATGTAAAATAGATCTAATTATCTAATGATACATCCTTTAATATTGAATTGCTTGCAGCTTATTGTGCCTAATTAGCGCACTCCTTGTTTTTTTTTCTTACCTTGCATCCTTCCTATATTGCAACAGGACAGAATGGTGATCCTCACATGTATCTGCCTCACATCCAACAACAATCTCCAAGGATAAGAAACATAAGGGCCTGAAGTCACAATTCAAAAGATAACGGACGGATACTATTGTAACAATGAGTCACTTATTTACCTTGAACTGTAAAATATATCCAGGTTGAACTATAAGTTCTCGGGTGGCAAGGATATTATGTGTCCTATCTTGATTCTTGTTTGGCCAATACAGGTGAAATGAGGGATTTCCACAGAAACCAGCCGTACGGACAGCATTTGGATAGAAACTCCAGCTTTCCTCATGGGAAACACCCTCTAGTGAAAGGCAGAGAAATGTTGCAAAATGAGAAGGAAAAAATCAAGGTTCCAAATAAATGACTTATTTGAATGTAGCCAAGTTCTAATTCATATAAACTAACCATCATCGAAGGTGTCAAGCAGGGTGGATGGGTTGATGTCTGATCCTCCCACTAAAATGTTGTCTACTGCCCACTGAGCTCTTTCCAAGCTGGGTGTGGCCAGGCCCGAGGAAACGGTAAAAGGCTGCCACCATCTCAAGCGAGTAGCATTGGTTAGGGCTCCCTCTGGCAGAACAATATAGTCTCTCCTCACTGACACATACTTCAGATAGTCCATCTCGTGCAGCAGCGTCCAGGAAACACCTGAGTCGTTGCAAAATTAGAAAATTAAAGGAAAGGGAGATAGATGATAGAATACACAAAACACCATTTTATCACAGGCTGTTAATCCACCTCCATCAGTAGAGTAGTCAAGTAGCACCCCCTCTCTACGACAAGTTGGACGGTGGCATGAGGTCATATTATCTTCGCTACCAATCCTAGCCCAGTATTCCACAAACCTGCCAAGAGAAGCACGCATTTCAGAAAAGTAGCATACTAAGCATATATCTTTCTCGCCATCACTGTGTCTGAGGACTGACTTTGCCCCACGCAGATCCAGATCAGTAGTGACAGCTTGTCTGGCATCAGCCCCTCCAAAGTACAGGGCAGTTCCCTCTACCAGCACACCACAGTCTGTACAGGGTTTACCACCCTCAAGAACCTCCCACTGAGGGCCGGCTACCCCCTCCCAGTCAAAACGCTCCTTCAGAGATGGCTAAAAGAGAAAATCAGAGATCGAAATTGAATCTCAAAGCATAAAGATTCTCTTGCACTCACTAGATTAAATAAAAAACATAAAGATGACTGAACGCTACCTTGAGAGCAGTACTGGCGTAACAATTTAGTCCAGTGAAACCTGGGTCACAGAGGCAGCGTTGATCCAAACAGTCCCCATGCCCCCCACAGTGGCTGTCACATGCTGGCCCAATGTAAAAGTTCTCCACACCCCACTGGATGTCCGAGTGCTGCTGGTAAAATCGGAACCGCACCGAACTGAGGAAAGACAACAAAGATTAGTCAAGTCCCATTTTTATTTGAATAATTTTCTATCATAGACAATCAAAAAAAGTTATATACATAAAGTACAAGATGGGAGCACAGATAAAGATCCAGCAGCTCAATGTGTGTGTGTGTGGTCAAAAGTGCAAACAAATACATATGGAATGACTTACGTGTCTGCTAGGCTATCGGGTAGGGGATACACAGCTCTCTTCCAGCCATCAGCAGGGAAGAAGACTGATGGCTGGGAGACCTGACCACCACAGCGGGGGTCAGCAGGGAGACACTGAGGGACAAGGTACTTCCAAGTGACTCCAAAATCTACTGAATACTGTACATGGACCTGCCGGTCTGCGTGACGCTCCGGAACACCGCAGCCTACAGCAACCTAAGTGGACCAGATATGGATGTGCTTTTCTTTCTGTGGTGTTTCAACATGTAAACCAGTACTTACTTATATATTACTTATGTAATATATAAATCATTTTATACTTATTCATTACCTTGAACTGCATGACCCAACCCTTGTCTGGAACAATATCATGTGTGACAGCATAGACTTCTCTCCCATCATTACTTCCACAAACCATCACACCATCAGGAGAGTTACAGAAGCGCTGCACTGAGCAGTCCTCAGAGAACAGCCAATGATCACTTACTGGAAAAGTAAGAGAAAAATCAGTGACAAGACAGAAATACTTTGTACCGGGATAAAACGCACCCTCTTTAAGATACCTATGGGTGTTTCTTCCTGTTCATTTAGTTGACTTATCCTTCCCGATGTCTCATCTGCAGGAGTTCTCTCATGATTAGGCAATGCTACCCCTCCAAACGTGTCAGAAATCTGTGCTCGTGGATCAGAGCCTGCGATGAGGACATTATCTAGAGCCCAATCACTGTGGTCAGCACCGTCATGCTGTGGCTGCCACCAGCGCACACGAACCCCTTCCTGACGAGCAGCAGGGGGCAGCAACACATTGACAAATCTGAAAAGACAAAATCATAAATAGAGATGCTCAGACATCCAGATATCTTATGTGGTAAAGCTCTCGGATTGTAGCAGAAAAACAACTTACCCAGGCTTGGTGTACAGATCATAGAAGATCTCTGTCAGTAAATGCCAATTAATCCCCCCATTCAGACTGTACTCCAGAAGGACACCTTGGTTGCGATTACTAGGTGGAATCATGCAGCCATACATGAAGTAGAACTGGATGAACTCTGCATTGGTCAGATTTAGGTCCACTGTCACCAGCTGGCGGCTACAACTCTGTAAAAACACATATAGTCCTGATGTTTGAATATTTACATAAAAAATAAAAATGCTACATAATTACACAACCTTACCGGCTCAAAACTGTCATTTGTCGATCCAGTCTAATACTAGACAAACAGCTCTAAAACAATGGCAATGAGTCATTTTACGCTAAATTCAGCCTATCAATAGACTTAGAGCACTGTATTGAATGCCTTGGGAAAACCTAATATGTTTAATATGTTAACGCTAAGGGCAGCTAACCTTGAAGTCTTATACCCATCTGACTGATATGTGAGTGAAACTCTTTCAGACTGTTCCAACTATCTCTCATCTGTTTGCTCCGTTTACTGACATGTTGATTTTGTAGATTTTATTGCATGTGTTTGTTGCCAAATCCGACAATGAGCCAAAATGAAAAGGCATGAGGAAAACTGAACAAAGCATTTTACTCTCAGAAAATCTGTTTACGGCATGAAGATGTGCAGAAATGCCGTATTTATCCTGTAATAAATTTATATATATATATATATATATATTGCATTTTATCTTATTTAATTAGCTGAAATATATAAACTGCAACAAAACATTAAAAGACATACCCCACTGAAGTGCAGTGCAGCTCCAGAGGCCACAGCTCCACACACAGTGCTGAGCTTTCCACCAGTGAGTATGTGCCAGTGACTGAGGGAGGGGGCTCGACTGAAGCTGTCCTTCAGTTGGGACGGAAGAGAAACCACAGGCTCATCACAGTACTCCCCACCCCACTCTGGGTCACACCTGAAAAAGATGGTATTCAAAGACATAGCAAAAATCATGTTAGATTAACCTGCTAGCAAGTGGCCAGAACATGAACCTTAAACAAGGCTTACATATAGAAGAAAGTTTTGACTAAAACTTAACCCCCTCCTTTCTATATATATATATAACCATAATATTTATTATAATCAGGCCAAACATTTTTAATGAAAAATGTTAGCATGTATGTGGAAAACAGTCACTACTTACACACATGAGCTCTGTTGGCAGCGTCCATGTCCAGAACACATATCTGGGCAGCCGTCTCCAATATAGAGGTTATCCAGAGCCCAGGTCTGCTGCTTGTCAAAGGGAGCCTGCTGGAACCAACGAAACCTCGTGGCTGGAGACCTAAACACACAAATTAAGACAAGGATTAACGTCACAGACTAAGTTCAAGTAATACACAAAGGAACTGAACTGTAAATGTGGATGTGATGATCATGACAAATGATGTAAGTCAGATTGATAACCAGATTCTGTACAATCAGATACGGACATCCTTTTTTTTAAATACTCTTTCCATGTTCCTAAAAATGGACAAGGGTTTTCTGACCTGGCATATGAGGGAATTGGCAAGGTAACGCGGCCCCACTTGTTATAGGTATCAGACACCAGAAGTCGCTGCAGAGTGTAAGAAGAGCAGTCAGGGCTTGTAGGCAGACAGTCTCGAACTACAGGCTGCCACGTCAGGCCCAGATCCAGTGAATACTCCAACTCCACAGCTGCAGAGAAGCACAGAAAGATTTTAAAACTTCGTCCAACATCTTTGTTGCATCATGTCTCTACAGAAAGCAGTGTTAAAATATTGATAGCTTTCTATAAAATCATTCTTAATAAACCTCTCTCTAGTGTTTTGTTGTATCACCTTTCCATTAAAAGATGGATGTTTTAGTGCATATTAACAACTTCTTTATCAGTGATGTGTATTACTTACAGTAGCAGGAGTTTGTGACAGAGCAGGATGCAGAAAAGTCAAACTGGATAAATGCATCATGACCCAAACTGATGTCGGTGGTAACAGCATAGCGTGTGTTGGATTTCTCAATGAATGCAAATGCAGGTCCATCAGAACCACAAACAGGCATTCGGGTTCCTCCAGGGTGAAGAAGCCATGAGCGTCCATCGATTGAAGAAAAATCATCCTCTAGTGGTCCCCATCCACTGGCACTGCCACCCACCACCACCTGTGGAATAGATAATAAATGTGTCAGGTCATGCAAAGAAGCCAGAGAAAGCAGAATCTAAACTTATGGGAGTAAAAGTGAAAAAAAAAAAGTCTGGAAGGATCACAACAAAGCTGTTCTGGCTATACCTGCTAGAAAATTATTGGAGTCATTGATATACGGACTGTCATTTAAATGCACCTGATCAATGACCCATGGGCTGTAAAAGTGTCCGTTTCCTGAGGGCTGCCACCAGCGGAGACGAGTAGATGGGGTGCGGGCCCGCAGTGGGATCTCCAGGGCCACCAGACGAGCCTGATTACTGTTGTTGCTAAAGAGAAACTCCTGCAGAAGTCCCCAAGTTAGACCTCCGTCCACAGAAAACTGTAGCAAAACGGGTTGAGAACGAGGGTCTGGAGCCGCTTTGCCACATCCCAGACGAAGGAAGAACTGAACAAACCTATAAGGAGCATCCAGAAATATATGAGCATAGATTCAAAAGTATCTCACACAAATATTTATTTAGTAAAAGTTTGGTCTCTACTGCTGATGTAGACGTACCTGGCATTTGACAGGTCCAGGTCATTAGTGACCAACATGCGTAAACCATCTTCGCTGAAGAACAGGTGGTTCCCGCTTGACATAATGCCACATTTTCTGGATGGTTTACCCCCACTCAAGAGGCTGAAACGTTCAGCATCCACAACTCCACCTTTACATGTAAAATGACCACACAGTCTGTTTCAGCACTTATTTAACAAGCAGGGTTTCTGCTTTCACCCAATGAACAAATGCAAATAAATGAATTAAGCAAATATCCACAACAAATAACTCCATTCCCTCTGGGGTTCAGCTGTGTGTTATTTGTACCTTCAAAGTCCTCTTTGAGAAAGTCAGGATTGGGGGTGTCAGGCACAGAACAGTCAGGCCCAGAATAACCAGGGTCACACAAACAGTGGGTTCCACCCATGCAAGCCCCATGACCATTGCACATGTCCTGACACTGTGGACCAATGTACACATTGTCAATGGCCCATGTTGGAGGTGCAGAACCAGTTGAGAAGAAACCTTGATACCAGCGGAACCTTATTGACCTGTGTGTCAGTGAGACATTGAAGGGATTGGTGAGGCAGGGAGGACAGCAATCCACAGATTAAATATTGTGAGGGTGTCAAAATAAAGATATACACCGTCCTTACCCACATAGACGAAGTTTGCCAAAGTGAATGACCTCCCTCCTCCAGCCCTGAGTAGTACCTGGGAAATAGATTGTGGCAGGATGAAGTTCTGTTGAACAGAGTGAGGAAGGCTGTGGTCCACCAGCACACAGGGGTACCAAAAGGTGCCATGTGGCACCAAAGTCTCTTGAAAACTCCAGACGCACTGGGTAAGCAGAGGAGCTTTCAGCTGTGCAGCCCACATTAATCTACAGAAGCAAATGAGAAAAGCAGAAATGTCCTTCTTTATGAGATGATTTAGTTTTGATTTCGGTACCTTGTTTTGAAAAAGAAGTTTCTGTACCTCAAACTGGATAATTGTGTTCTCATTTACGTCAATGTCCCTGGTGGTAATGGAGTGTTCGCCAAGCTCACTGGAAATAAACACCATCGCTGACTCATCGTCCTCCCTGCATCAATCACGCACACAAACACAAAGATTAGTCAAGTGAAGAAAACATAATTTTTCAGGTGTCATCATTAAGAATTATACAAAGATATTAACTTGTTTCTTACAGGCCAGCCGTCTGGTAGGGGCAGTACAGACCAATGTTTCCACCGGGAAAAAACAGCCAGTTTGACTCATTGGGGCCTTCCTCAAAATTGTCAATCACCACTGGTGGGTTGTGTAAGGAACTGCCATCAATGATGAGATCATCTATTACCCACACCTCCTCCTTTTTCCCTAAAGGGCATAATATTCCCAAGATAATTACACAATAACTCAAGAAATCATGCCTGAGTTGACTGTGAATGGATGAATATATGTGACTTTGTTAGTGTTGTGAAAAAATGGAAAGCAAAATAAAATGAGATGGAAAGCATAAAGAGAACATGTGAAGGGTTTTCTCTCTCACCACTATTGTAAGGTTGCCACAATCTGAAACGGGTGGCGTTGGTCTGAGCACTGGCTGGCAGTGGCAGGTGCAGGAACAGAGTGTCTGTGGAAGCTGGGAAGTAAAACTCATCCAACAGGAGCCAACTTATTCCTCCATTCACAGAGTACTGCAGTAGAACTGAGTGAGAACGCTCTGGCACACCTACAATCAGCACAGGATAAACAATTTAGTCCATGTTTGAGAAAAATGGTAGAGTCAATCTCCTAAAAAAAGTGATATTTTACCTTTAGTGATAAATTTGAAGGAAAACTGTATGTAAAGAGTGTGTGTGCAGTCCAGGTCCCTTGACACTATCATTCGCAGACCATCCTGCAGGACAGAAGAGTATATGCGTCATTGTGGTTTAACCACTTATTCTGAACGCTCTCTGTATGTGTTCAAGATCCTTACCCCTTTGAAAATAAGTGCAGTGCCAGATTTTAGAGGCTCTCCACTTAGAGTTCCCCTCTCTGCTCCGTACACTTCCGGCCAGGTCTCCTGCTGCAAGTTCTCATTAAAGTCCTCCCTCAGCACAGATGGCAGTGGAGTCAAAGGCACACAGTGTGCTCCCCCATAACCTTTATCACACCTGTGTACGAATTAAAAAAAAATGCAAGAGCAGAAACTATTTAAAATAACAATGAAAACGCACAATGACTGAAGTCTAAAACGCAGTGTAAGAAATACAGTTTTACGCACACACAGCGTCCGTTGTCACACAGACCATGTCCTGAGCACATCCAGGGACACCCGGGTGCAAGTAGCACATTATCCAAAGCCCATCCCTCTGCTCCTGGGGTAAAGTGGGTCTGGATCCAGCGAAACCGAGTTCTGGGGGAACTGAGGGATTAAACAGTATGTAGTTAGGTATCATTAGAAATACAACCTCTTTTACTTGGATCAGATTCTGTCATCTTTTTTTTCTTTTCTTTAAGGACAATAATACGTACTTAGCAGCACTGGGCAGGTAGACAGTTATCCTCCTCCAGTGTTTGTATTGGGTTGATGTATAAATGGAACTTTGGGTATAACCAGCACAGCCAATGGCTGGGGGAACACACTCTGGGGTGATGAGAGACCAGTGCCGTCCACAGTCTGTGGAGTACTCCAGTCGCACACCATGGGAGAAAGAAGTGGACTTACTGCAGCCCATGCTCAGCTCAAACTGCAGGAATGATGAGCCTGTCACTTCAAAATCCCAACTTTCTGCATATCTTGGTTTTTCTGTGAGCATAGTGAAAGACAATATGAGATTTTCTGCATTTAGACAGAGTCATTATGCCTCATTTTATGTTTTGTAACAAACATAATGCTACATATTGGGAGTTACTATTCAGTAGAATAAATTCAATTTTACCATGTATAATTTATTTTTAGGCATTTTAGGAAATAATGACACTTTTAGTGTTTTTTTTGTTTTACTGAAGTAACTATTGAAAATGACATTAAGAAAATCGAGTGTTTTGTGTTATTATATATCTTTCATTATATCTAAGTGTAAAACTTTAATTTCCCCATAAACTGAAATGTAATCTCAAATATTCCCTTACAAATAATGAATACTACTTATGAGTTCATTAGCAGTCTGTTTTAATACATATGAGCCCCATTGGATGTGGAAATCAATCTTTTATATGTTCATACCGGAACAAGGTAGTTTAGTTTTTACAGATGTGCTACCGAGTTGGTCTTGATCTTCTTAATGGTAATGGTGACTTACTGTCAATGGCCTCAGAGTTGAAGGTAAGTGCTGTGTCCAGAGACAAACAATCGACGGTCACTTCCCCACCCTGAATGCGATACCAGTTGTGCCTCAAAGGAGTTGTTCCGTCAAATTTGTCATGAAAACCTGTTCTGGAGCTGTCATTCATACCAATCAGAACATCGTCCAGAGCCCACTGGGCAGAGTGTTTCCCTGTAAGAATAAAGAAAGAATATTTAAAAAAAAAAAAAAAAAAAACACCAAAAAACCAAAAACAAAATTATATTTAATAAGATGACTTCCTAATTATGAGGTGACTTAATTTTATTCTTATTCTTATAGCAGTACTAACCTTGCTGTGGTTGCCACCATCGAAATACTGTATAGGGAGTTTTTGCAGGAGGTGGCAGCTCAATGGTAACAACCTGGGGCTCCAAGAAGGAACTAAAGTCCATTTCCCTTAGGAACTGCCACTGGACACCATTGTTGAGGGAAAACTGGACTATAACACCTGGAACCATTTAAAAAATATATATTTATAAGATGTGGTACATATACTTATACATTATACATATGTGGTACATATACATTGCATCATATTATATAAGTATAACACAAAGTATTTAGGAAAGTAACAGTGCTCTAAGTGATGTTGTAGAAAGCTTTGTTCACTACTACAGGTTAAAAATCCACATAAATAAGCAGCTGATGTAGATCAGGTCTTTGATTAAAATCTAAAGTGGACAAATGATTGAAAAAAAAGTACCATAGAAGCAAGTAAGATCAAGTAAGACTGAATCTGCTCTCTGTGGACTGTAACCTGCAAAGGGGTGCTGAGCTATGTTCATGGTCTGAAGATTACCTTCATTGCGGGACCGTGGCCTGGTGCAAGTGGGTCCTAAACTCTTGCTGCCAATCCGAATGTAGAATTGAACCAGCCTGTCTCCAAACAATAATGAAACAAAGATCAACTCTACATATATTGGACTTAAACATGACAGATTTAAGAATTTCTCTCACCGTGTGTTGGTGGTATCCAAAGGCACTGTGCGTGCTTCTCTTCGGCCAGGACTGCTGAAGTAAAGAGCTTTGCCTTCACCAATGATGCCACAGCCACCTCCAATTTGTCCCCCACTAATACTCTGCCAAAGATGGCTCAGCTTTCCCTCAAAACCCTCAGTCAGCTCTGTGGGACTGGCTACAGATGGGACACAGCTGTCTTGCTCCACTACGAAAATAACAGAAAACTCAAAATAGGTGAAAAGTGGACAATAATATTTTGTGTTTTCTTCGTTTTTTCCCCTTTGCCATTCTCGTACCTGTGTATCCCATATCACAGAAGCAAACTCCAGAGATGCAATCTCCATGTCCCCCACAGTGGTTTGGACAGGGCTCAGAGATGTACACCCCATCTAGAGCAAATGCTGGGGCATCTCGGTATAAGCTGCTCTCTTGGAACCAACGGAACCTGGTTTTACTGGGACATGAAAAAGGTTAAAATGATTTTTTTTAAAAAAAACCTCCAACAACAAACAAAATGCAGTTACATGCCTGTTACCATAGCTACCTGGCTGCAACACTACGAGGTATGACAACAGTGATTCTGGTCCACTGTTCATAGTCTCCAGTATTGTAGATAGTGGGTTCTCTCAGCTCACGACCACTGCCCTCACAGACCCCTGCCCCTGGGGTTCCTGGGTAACAGCCCTCTCTAACCAGGGCCCAGGTGCGTCCAGCATCATGAGAGTACTGCAGCAGGACTGGGGCGGATGCACTGAACTCTGATTCACAGCCTATTTTTAACTAGGAGTGTAAGAGGAAGTAGGAAGGTGATGACAGGTCACAAAACTTGGGAATAATTTAATTAAAACAAACAACAACAATATTCATGTTTAGCTGTCATTTAAAATTTTACGTACCTTAAATTGCAGTGTGTAACCAGGACGTAGGGCCAGGTCCCTGGTGACAGCAACCCTGTCCCCATCAGAACGTCCAAACACCATTGCAGAAGGAGTGGGTGCACAGAAGCTGTTGTTGTTGTCGCTCTCCATGCCTTCATTACCCAGCATCAGCCAAACACTCATCTGGTTCAGTGGGTAGTCGAAGGCTGGTTTCTCATAAAAGTTCTGTAGACATATTAGGCAGCATATTATTGCTGGAACTATGCATACTTTTCTTAAACTTTATGCATAATTTTCCTAAACTTTATCTCAATTGGCTGTAATTTTTTTACGTATCTTAAAAGAAAAATTATCATAATATATTCATCATGAAGTAAAAGCACAAATTATGAGTGACAAAGAAAGTCTTCAAACTGATTCCTTACCTGTGGTAGAGTCGGACTAGCCATGGGAATGATGTGTTTCTCTCTCTCAGACAAAATTATGACATCATCAATTGCCCACTGGTCATAGCCCTCCCCAGAGTGAAGAGGCTGCCACCAGCGAAACCTTGTTGAGGGTGTCTTAGAGGCCAAGGGAAGCTCATAATGGACAAAGCTGCAAAAGGAAGAGGCAGGTCACATACATCTCCCCTCACAGGATAAAAAAACAGGAAAAGCAGATCTCCTAGTTCAGTCAGGATGAGAAATAGAAGTGTTCTCCTCTTTGGTTTCTCTTACCGTGGTTTGGTGAAGTCTGTAAAGTACATCTCAGCAATGAGGCCCCAGCTAATGCCTCCATCGTTACTGTACTGCAGCAGGACTCCCTCCTCTCTGCTGTCTGCTTGGTTACACTCTGCCCAGTCTCCACCCACCCGCAGGTAGAACTGTACAAACTCTGCCCACTCGGTATCCAAGTCCCAGCTAACAAGCTGCCTTAGCCCAGCCTGAAAACAACATCCACATACATTAGATGGTAAACAACAGATAATCAGAAGACCTGTTGCAAGCTGTGTCGTAGGCATTTGTGGTCAATATGTAATGCTTATTGCTTTTATCATCACATAATCTGAAAGGGAGCAACGTCCTGATAGCACTGAATCTGCTTTGAATACTGATTTGGTGGCTGCGACACATGTGACAACAGATGTGCAGCTGCTTGGAAATTGTGTACCTCATCAGCTCAATCAAAATCATGAACTCCAGAAACATTACAGTAGAGGTAATTCAGAGTTCAGAGGGCAGCAAACATTAGACTGTAATCAGACAACACCTGCCTTTGCCAAGTTTGACAATCCTCTAAAATGTTTTGTTAAATGACACAAATTAACCACACTTTCAATTGGGATCTAGAGAAAGCAAAGAACACAGGGACAACATTCATGTGTTTCACTGTGTGTAGAATAATCAAGAATAAAAACAATACTGTTGAAAATGATTTGTCTGTGTCTGGATATGAATTTATTGTTTTTTCTATCATTGCTCTACCTTGCTGAAGTACAACGAGGATCCAGATGAAACCACCCCACAGCCCAGGTCAGGTGTAACCACCTCTCCACCAATTACTTCCTGCCATGTAGCCAGCAGAGCATCCTGAGACTCAAAGTCAGACAGTATGCTAGAAGAAAGGGGGGAGGAAGGCTGGCAGTCTGTACCAGAGAAGTTATCATCACACCTGTAAGACAAGAGGTTTTGATTTACCTGTGATTAAATACAGTATAAAAAAAACACTTATGAATGGGTTGTTAAAGGTTGAAATATAAAGAAATGACCTGCAGTGTCCATGGTCACACCAGCCGTGTCCATGGCACATGTTAGGACACTGCTGGCCGATGTAGATGTCATCCAAGGCCCACTCATCTTGCTCTCCATAGTAGTTCTGGATCCATCTGAACCGTGTTGCACTGGACCTAAAAACACAAGTTAGTTTTAGCTCTAAATTATTATTTTTTAATTCAAATTAACCCTAATAAATCTAAAGACAGATAATAGCTGCTGATTTTATTTATGGGGATCAATAATTGTAGAATTAATTTATGGCAGATAAGGAATAGCTTTAGCATATTTAGCAGTGATATAATGTGAGATGGAGGAAAATGTCATCACTACATTATGTATGTGTAGAACATGGATGTTTGTGTGTGTGCAGTGTGGCTATATGTGTTAGGATGCAGGTAAGTGGTGGACCCAAAAGCAGGTGAGGAGGACAAGCAGGAGGCAGCCAGGATGGAGATTAACAGGGTTTATTACAGGAAACCAGCACTGACACTCATGACATCCTAGGAACTAACTAACTACAACAAACTAACTAATTTAATGATCCTGCAAAGGGGAAAAGAAAACCCAGGGTATAAAATACACTGAAAACAAAACAAGACACAGGTGAAAACAATGACCAAAATCAAACCAGGTGAAATAATGAAAAGGACATGAAGCTGAAACCGAGAGCAATGGGTAAAACAGGAAAAACTACAAAATAAAACAGCAAACCAAAAACCTAATCCTAAACCGTAAACAATATGCTGTGTGGGTTCTTCATGGTTTCTGTGTTTGCAGAATTGTGTAGAAAGTTAGGTGTATTATTTACTTCTGAGGTGTCTGAGGAAAATACTGGTTTGCTTCTTAGGTCACCCATTTCTGTTCCAACCACCTAATGATAATCAGACATTTTCATGACTGGTTCATTAACTGTCATGAACCTCTGACCCTTTTTACAATCTGCAGGAGACTGAACCACTTTTTTCTGAGCGGAAGGAGTGGAATGAAATGCAGAGGGAGGTCAAGGTGCTCAGTCTAGAAGGTTTATAGGATTATTTGAGCTGATATATGTGTTGAAGCTGTACCAGTTCATGTATTTAGAACATTTGGCACAGGTTGGCTGGCTCAATATGCTATCTAATTCTAACACATTTCTTAAGATAGCTGGAATATGTAATGCTATCCATCCATCCATTTTGCTAACTGCTTCATCCAATTCAGGGTCACGGATAGCTGGAGCCTATCCCAGCAGTCATCAGGCGAGAGGCAGGGTACACCCTGGACAGGTCATCATTTATGTAATGCTATAGTAATCCTAATATTTTTTGTGATTCATTAGATAACTTGTTTAGGAATAGGCTACACAGTTTAGCTGTAAATGGATAGGTTCTCTCTTACATTAACGGGTCATTCTAGATTGTCCATATGAATTAGTGTGAGTAGTTGTCTGTGTCTCTGTGTTGACTCTGCAGTGGACAACCAGTCCATAGTGTACCCTGCCTCATGCTTGCTCTTTGCTGGATAGCCTTTAGTTTCCCTGCAACCATAAATTGGATTAACCAGTATAGAAAATGAATGAATGAACTTGCTTAAAAACCCTATCAGGCCAAATGTATCATATTTGATATATACAGTTTCTGAGACATCTTGCATCACTTGGTAGAATGGTAGAAACTTTATTCAAAATCATGTTGTTCAACATCCATCCATCCATCCATCTTCTACCGCTTATTCCCGAACGGGGTCGCGGGGGGGCTGGAGCCAATCCCAGCTA
>JBAMHX010000011.1:16749089-16779760 GCA_037177515.1 Pseudomugil tenellus
AGCCGGAGAACCCGGTGAGAACCCACGCTAACACGGGGAGAACATGCAAACTCCACACAGATAGGCCACCGCCCGAGACGGATATCGAACCGGCAACCTGCTTGCTGTGAGGCTGCAGTGCTAACCACCTCGCCACCGTGCAGCCCGTTGTTCAACATATGATACTCATTTGTTCTGAGGCTGGGCATTAAAGGGTTAGCATTTCTAGAATATTATCGCTCCAACTGGGAGTAAGTAGAAAGCATTGAAACAGATGGTGGCTGTGAATGTGTCTGGCAGGAACAGATGTGCAGACTCCTCACTGCATGATGAAAATTCATGGCTCTGCTAACATTACTATAATCAGCTGGAATAAACAATGATCCAGGCTGCTAAACTATTTCATGTGTAAAACTGTCTGCAGTGATTTCGGATTAATACAAAAACACTAGTTATTGTTTAATGTTAGATTTTGAGATATAAAAAACCCAGAAGCTTAGTTTGGATATCAGTACTCCTATAAAAATGCCAGACCAGAACTACAATAACAAATAGACACAATGCACATAATTGTATTGTAAGGATTGACATGTTATCACTTTTTAGTTTTTTTATTTTCAGTTGTGAACTACATAATATTAAATGCTAATTGTCATTTAGCTCTAATCTGCTTTATTACCTTTTTGTCTGAGAGATGTCTGATGTCGAACACATCGCACATAGCTGTGAAGCTGTAGGCATGTGTGATAGATATGTATTTGTATGTAGACACGTGTAGAAGCATATTCTCAATTTCTACTTTATATACTGGATCTAAATAATTTTTAAGCCTATTTTGTTTTTGAACTGCAAAAATCAGCATAAAACTAAGATCAGAGAATATTTGCTCCCACAGGGTCGCTTATGCATCTTTTTTTCTACATCTACTGTATACTGTATATGCATGTGCTACTTACCATGTCTTCTGAGGCAAAGACAGCGTAATGCGTCTCCAGCCTTTGAACTCTGATGGGTGGTAGACACTGGGAGCAGTAAACTCAGAGCAGCTTGGCATGCCAGGTAAACAGGCCTAGGTAAAATACAAAAAAATAAATAAATAAAAATCATGTATTTTATGATTTAACTGGCTGTTTATATAATGAATTTTCCATTGATGACTGAAAAACATCATACTGCACATAAGATTTCATCAAGTTTATGCATATTTAAGGCTAATGCAAGATTAGAGTATATCTGACCTTGAACACTGGAAGACCAGTGAGGATAAATACTAAAGAACATGCGTTTCAATCTACACTCACCAGATGACTGGCTTTTCATGCACATGGGTGAATTAGGGAAAAATCACTAATGGGGGAGTCATTATAATCTATGTAATACAAAAAGCAATAAAAAATATAGGCAAAAATTTTGGTGCTTTATGAATATTTATGAACCAGCTAGCATCACAGAAAATCTTTGTTAAATCATGGGAAGATAATTTACTTGCAGATTTAAATGCAGTCATGTAGTTGTGCTGATAGCAGGGTGATTAAAATTAATTGTGGTAATTCTTCATTTTAAACAAAGAGGTGATTATTTACATATTATCACTAAGACTATAATTGACTAATCAATATTTATGATCATGAATAAATGATACATTTTTTCATTCCTCTCTAGGGGGTGGTTGTTGATCTAGTCATAAACAAATGTGTGCCCATGTTGTTTAAACTCTGTTCTTACCTCTTTAACCAAGTGCCAAGTAAGGCCGTGATTAGTGGAGAACTCCAGACGGACCTGAGTATCAATGTGAGGGGAGGGCTCGCGGCCACAGCCCATAACCAGAGAAAACTGCAGACTGTATGATGCTCCAATTTGCATCGACTGAGTTTCCACATAACGAATACTGGAGCCAGGACTGGGCTCACCAGAAAAACTAAAATATAACCACAAAAGCGGGATGTTACACTCAATACCACATGATTTGTGGAAAAATCTTAAAGCTGTTGCATATGAGAGACAATGGCACTGAAAGTCTTTAATGACGCAAAAATGCAGAAAAGTTCTCAAATTAATTTAGTTCTCAAATTAATGACCAGTAGATAAGAACATCAGTAATGGTATCTGAATATTTGGTACCTGAGCGTCCAGTCATGTTGGCAGTAGGGTTGAACGTGTCCAAGATAAAATCCAAGACTCTGGGTGACGTCCAACACATTGCTGAAATCAAGACTAATGGTGTTGAAGAGCACAGAGGTCATGCTGATTTCATCCAGGGCCCACACATCATGACCTCGTCCTGAGTGGTATGGCTGCCACCAGCGGAACTGCACGCCAAACTTACGAGCACCAGAGGGGAGTTCAACCGATACAATCCTGATGATGGAGGGGAGACAAGGGTTAAAAACTCTGTCAGTATAACGAATAAGAATGAGAACTACCTGGGGCATATATTTAATGGTCCTATATGCTGTTAGTTGCTGCTTGTTAGTTCCTGCTGTTAGGTCTGTTACCCGGAACTGGGAATGGCTTACTATGGCTTGCTCCCAGTTCCTTTCACTCATCTGCCCCACCCACACTGAGCCATCGCCTCAGACAGAGCGTGTCTGGAGACTACGTCTGGAGGTAGATGGTGGGGATGTAAAGGCACACTTCCTGGGGAAGGTGGAGCACTAACGTTTTCAGGTAGGGGTGGGTGGAGTCTTCACACTGCCACGTCAGAGCAGTGCGGTCAGGCTTTGGCTTTGCCTAAGCCACACCCTTCTTTTCAAAGGAATAAAGCTACAAAATGCATGGATGAAAAATAAAACCACTTCGGGGATCGTTTTAAGGTACAATTAACACTAACAGGAGGTTAAAAGCTCATAGAAATCAATTTTTCATAATATGGGACCTTAAATGATAAACCTGACAGGTCCTACTGTATTTATTTTCTAAGTAAACTGTTGTTTAAAGCTGAACAAATTCAAATTATTTATAATAGAAAAGTAGGTTTTACACAAACAGGAGATGCCTGGGCAATGTTAAAACACATAAACATTTTTTCAGAGATAAACATGTTTTCAGAAAAATAATAATTTCAGGAAAGAAATTTAAATATAAAAGAATGTTAATGTTTTTTAAATTTTAAAAAAAGAACTTCTGTTTTGAACACCTATTACGAACTTTATGGCATGTGCCTAAATCGCATACGCTTTAGTCAAGTTATCAGCTGGAGTCACACAGGCTCACAGAACGGTGACTCTGAGTGGGATTAAAATTCTGCACAAACACTTTCTACCGTTTTTAATTAATATACATTTAAACTGGATTTCTTGAACTGAGACAAAGCATGAGTAGTACAAGCAAAATTAGAAAATAAAACATCTCACATTACTGCTATCATAGTCCATGCTTCAGTCTCATTCTGTACTCCAGCAAAACCTTTTGTGTGATTGTGCTTTTGTGCAAACAAACATGTGCACAAAGACATCCTAACACGCCATGCGTGACACTGAGACAACATACTTGCATTTTGTATCTGATAAGTGCTACACTACCTGCTCAATTTTCTAGTGTTAATGAAAAGCCCTCAAACATAAACAAGCTGGAACCCACCCACTTCATCTTCATTATACACACGGACGTCAGCAACTAGCTCATGTTAAGCCGCGAGTAAATACTAATAAGTGATTTTATGGAGTTATGTTGCCCAGACTAAGTCATAATCATAGACCGTTGTCTACACAAACACATAAAAAGAATGCACACACATGCTCAAACTTTAAAAGGTACCTCGGCTCATGAAAGCCTTGGTATGCATAGTGTCGCAGCAGAGTCCAGGTGATGCCATTGTCTGAGGAGTAATGCAGCAGGACACCCTCTCCTGGCTGATCCGGAGCAGGACATGAACTCAGAATGCTACGACTGCCCAGCCGGAGAGTGAATTGTAGGTACCTGAAGATGATCAAAGCAAGAAAATAAGAAAAAGATTTAAGAAACAAATACACATGTCATTGATTGCTGTAGACAAGAGTTAAGTCTGTCTGAGTTGTCTGAATTAGGTCTTTTTTAAACATGTGTTATATCATGGGTTAAACAGAGTGTACATAAAGGAAGTGACACAGACAGAAAAGGACAAGCTGATAAATAAAATGGGGGAAACTAAGATAACCAAGTGCATGTTCCTAATGGGAAGCAGGGTACAAGGGAGGGGAGCTGAAAGGGTAAACACACTGTCAGTCATGCAGAGCGACGAGGTGGATGATGGATGAGATGATTAAAGGAACAAGGACAAAATTAGATGGAAAGAGAAAGAAATAAAAAGACTAACCAAGGAATGTCAAAGTTCTATTTCAAGTATTCATGTCTGTAAACATTCCTAACACAATGTGGGTTGTGATCTTATGATCATTTATATTACAGAACAATCATCATCTCTACAAAATTATTATTTATTTTATTTTCATCCTCTACTTTAGACTTCCAGTTAACACCACTCATTGTTCTCTTTCCTTGGATGAGCTTTTCCAACATGATTTTAAATTGTCACACTAAATTACATTAACTGTAAATTTCTCATGTTTAGCAAAACAGCTTCTTAATCAGTCAGCTGTTGAATCGATCGGCCAAGAATCTGGAAATAAATATGGTGATCAGGTGCAGAAGGCATAATCAATCTAACACAGATACCATGTCTCACTGCAATGTTTTCACTCTCACAAATTCATCCTCATTTTAATGTATTCCTTCATGAGGTCATCATTATAAACACAATCAAGCTCCAATCACAGGAGAAAAGTATAGGAGAGATGGAGAAGGACAACAGAGAGCTGGCTAAATATTGGCAATATGGCAGGTGTACAGACAGGTTAGCTTCACAAAACAATGTCTTCTAAAAAAACAGAAACAAAATTTGTATGTGGGCATGCTATAAATGTGCTTTTTTACACTTTGACTCTATATCAAGATTAAAAACTAACATTACCTGGCCTGGGAACTGTCTAGTGGAGCGGTGATCAGGTGTCTCCTGCTGTCTCTGTTGAAAACCAGAGCCTTGCCGCTAGCAAGTACACCACAGCCAAAGCTGACTTCAGCCCCGCGAAGTGAGGAAAAGCTGTGGTAAGAGGAGAGACGAGGGCTGGAGAAACCCTCCGAGAGGAAAGCTGGGAAGGTCTGAGATGCAAGCTCACAAGCTGGACCACTGAAACCTGGGTCACATCTGCATGGGAGAAAGACAGGGCAGGAGGGTGGACAAAAAGACAGAGTAAAAGATTTAAATAAGAAAAGAAGACAGAGATAATAAAAAATCCTTAATAAATCATAGAGATGATGCAATTTTCAATAATTCTAAATGATGCGAGCCATTGAGTGTAGGAGCAGACTCATTTTGGATTTATTTGGTGTAATAAAAAGTGGATCATTACTTGCAGCCTGTGCGGGAACAATGTCCTCTTCCAGAGCAGAAACGAAGACAAGCTGGGCCAATATACACTGAAAAGAAACAAAGACTGAGTAAAAATCTGTTTGTGTATTAAGAGTATTATTGTGAACTACTTTACAATAACATATTTGTAACTTTGAAAGTATTACATGTTGAAGTATTACATGAATCGTTTGCATGACACTAATGGCATAAAGTACATTCAGCACATTTACAGTTATGTTTCCTCATATTCCCAATAATTTTTCATTTACTTTACTAGTATTTATAGTATTGTTGCCAGAAGATATTTCACTTTCTTACTTGAACACGAGTAAGAAAATCTAGACCGTTATATATCTAAAAACCTTCAATCAGTGGGACTTGTATGTACAGCTTTTACCATTGTCTATGGCCCACATGTTGCTTTTTCCAGTACCAGACTGCTTCCAGCGAAACCGGGTAGTCTCTGTCAGAGCGGTGTTTGGCAGAGGAATGGAGATTCTGGTCCAACTGGAGGGACAAAACGCAGTATGTTGGTACAAACAAGAAGCAAAGTTATGCAAATACAGTGATGAGTGTGGAAATGCACACTCATTTATACCCGCTGTAGTTGTCAGAGGAGTAGATGGTGCTGTGAGGTAGATGAGGCCCAGCGCAGAGTTCTGGCAGACACTCAGTGTGGAGGAGAGACCAGGAGCGACCGAGGTTGGTAGAAAACTCCAAGCTCACACTAAAGGAAAAATGAAGACCATGTCTTAATATCTGGTCAGCTTAAAGTGATTTTTAGTGGTGGTGCTGAGCTTCTTCAGCCAAAAAGAGAAAGTTTTTCAAAACATTCTTGAGAAATCATTCCCCTAGACTTGTCGATAATAAATTTAGCTCGGTGTCATACAGCTTCAGCAATAAAGGACAATAGTTTGATTTACACACCCAGAATAAATTAACATAATGATAATTATCTGCTTTTCTCAGAGACCAGTCAAGTTCTGCTTTCTCTTGGTTCGGTTCTGTAGAGGTGTCTTCTATCTTTAGACCTATTGTGCGCAGAATTTACATGTCGTGACACAAAAATAACTAAGTGGTCTTGAATGTATGGATTTGTATATAAGCGCTTTGTTTGTGGCCTCCCAATTTAATTAATCTGACTAAAAAAAAACAAATAAGTTAAAGAAACGTCTCACCTGTTGGCAGGCTGGTAGGAGCCACAACCAAGATTGATGGAGAACTGAGCAACATGTGTGTGGGTGCCAGGCAGCACAGGGAGCAGCTGCATGAAGTCCACAGCCCACACATGACGGTTTGCACCACCATGTGACCTCTGTTCGAGGCAGAACTGGGTGACTGGTGTTTGTAGTTCAGACGGTAATGCCACAGATACAACTGCAGGAGTCTGAGGGCAAAGCACAGCGAGACTCGGTCAATACATCTCTCAATAAATGCTTTGGTCTATAAAATAGCAGAATATAATGACAAAAATCCCTAAATGATGAAAAAGAAAAAAAACAGTTGTTTGATTTCCTTGAGTACTAATAAAAAGTGGTTAAATAAAAAATGGTTACATTTTTTAAATGATTCTAACTTAATATTCTGCTAATTGTTTAATTTCTAATAGAAATATCTTCAGTTCAATTAAAAACTATTACTTGTTACAAACAAGAATGAATTAACAATTTCCGCAGTTTTTTTTTTCACACAGACAAACAGGGCATATGCCGTTGGAAGGGACGGATAGAGGTATGTCCCCGAACTCCCCAATCCTCAAGTAGACACAATACAATGACATAAAGCCGCACATGGTCAGTTACAAAGCTCCACCTGGTGTGGAGCCATGTGAACCAGCCCTATATGACATCAGGACAGGATGAATCCTGAGGTCATGGCCTTTTGTTTGCACTTGATTTGAGGTCAATGAGATGAATAGTTCCAGAGATATAGCCAAAAATCTGATTTTTCATGCATAAAGCACCACCTATTGAGGAAACTATAAATCCCAAAATGGTGAAATTGGACTCAGGTAAACAGAGTATCCGTTGGCAGTTTTGCCTTCCTGTTAAAAGGGAGTTTTCCTTCCCACTGTCGCCCCATGCTTGCTCAGGATGGGAGATTGGATCGAAGTCAAGATTCAATGCAATCCTATATAAGGCTATTTTTTGAATTGGCCATCTCTGTGAAGCGCCTTGAGATGACATTGTCGTGAAATGGTGCTATACAAATAAAGTTGAATTGAATTGGCGGCTGAGATGAAAACATGATATCCCCGACACTCCACATTCGGGAGATATAATGATGTAATTTCTAGGTTAACAGGTTAATTTATTAATATAGGGAGAGATGTAACTCACTCTGTAGGAAGAGTATGGAAGAGTATCAAGCACCACACGCTCCCTCCTGCCCTCCGATCTTCCAAATAGAATCACATCATTGTCATGTGACTCTCCGGGATCGCAGTCGCCACCACCTGAACAAAACCACACCTAAATATATTTCTACACATGTCTAAGTTCTGGCAAAGGCATTAGAAATAACACGGCTATTACAGAGTGATGCATAAAAACAGCTGCTTTGCATTAAATCAAATAACAGAGTATGATAGATGGGGAACTGCCATACCCATGGTAAAGTGGAAGCGAAGATTTCCATATGATGTAGTGTCAAGGTAAGGGGTGCACACTCTCCGACGACCTTCCCTCTCAAACACTAGTGCTGCTCCCGACTCAATTTCTCCACATTTAGTCCCATAGACAGCTCCCTCGATGTCCCAACTAAGTGAAGAAACAGAGACAGCTTGGGTTTAAATTGCAAACAAAATTACATTTTTAATTTCTATTATTTAAATTATGTGTAGCATTTAAAGAATATCAATGAATGCAATGAAGTGTTTTTAAAAAAAAATGTTTGTTATAAGCATATGTTTAATAACCTAATGTTTTTTAAAAGAAAATATTGTGTCCAATATTTAACAAAAAGTTTAAATGACAAAACATGCCTGGAAATTACAGGATGAAAACAAATAAACAATGTGAATAAATTAGGAAATATTTTTATTTAATCCAAATTTACACATTACTGTTCAAAAGGTTCTTAAATGAATATGTAAAATTGTAGCAGGAAAATCTGTTTTATTATAATTTATCTCTTTATACAACACTTCCTTGTGAAATCTCACTTAAGTGAGAAAACAATTGTTATAAATCCTGCCTTGCTGGTAAACAAACATGCAATGCCAGGATTGAAGCATAAATCACCTGGAAGGAAATTTGCACAGGACACATGCATGCAGACATATTTCGGCACAGTAGACAGAGGATTCTCATTAGCCCTGACAGAAGTTAGCTCAGTGTGGCAGCCTCCCCTGAGTTCCTCTATCTCCCTTTTTCTTTCCGACAGTTGCACTCCATTTTTTGCCTGTGTCACAGTCAGTGTTGGGTTAAATGACACAGTGAATTGTATTGTTACCACAAAAAGTTTCCCTGCCTACTCATATATGTGTCAGCCCATGACGCCTGACTGGTGAGAGCAAGCATGCAGTGCAGCATGTTGGCATGCAACAGGGAGATATAAGGAGGTGGGACTGCTGTAAAAACCTGATTTTGTATTAGGACCTCCTCATTAATGGAAAAGCATGCTGACAGACCTGGTGTATGAAACCTGTTAATTACTCTCTGGCAGTAACACGATCTATCACCTATCCCCTTTTATGTCGACACCACCTGTGGTGCATCACAGTGCTTCCTTTCTTTCTGCTGTCCACTGTATGTATGGACAAATGAGTGTGTGTGTACTCTGAACAGATGGTCAGCCATTTCTGTAACAGTTAGAGGTTTGGCGTTCACCTGTGTCAACCCTATGCTTGACTTGTGCAACACTGCACGTGTCATCACATGACATATGACAAGTGACAGGTGTTGGATTCTTAATTCGAGTTCATCCACAAATTAGGACACATTTATTGAGGATAATGTTCTCTAGGGATAAAATACTCGATATTACTCACAGTTTAAGAAGCTTTTAGCACATTTTAAAGTCTTTGGAGTGAATCTACTACAATCCCACTTTTCAGGTAGTAAATTATCTGTGCAATCGAGAATTTTGCACATGGGACTGACACAAGGTTTGCTGGTTATTTACTAAGAGTGATTGTTTAAATGGCGACATGTGCAAATGTGTAAAACAAGTAAGGACATGAGGTGTAGAGGATATGCACCTTGTTACCTTAAAAAAGAGAAATAAAACATAAATGAATATGAGACTATTGTTATTAATGTAGGCCTGCATTATGCTTATTAATGATTTTATTAACTAACCCACCTACAAAAAACTTGCCCTCCTACAATTTGGAGACATGAAAACTGTTTTGTATAGTTTGCTGTTTATTTACGTATTTTCAGTGTCTGTGCTCCTATTATTTCAGGAAATCCAGCTACTGCAAAAAAAAATTTGTTTTGCAAAGAGTGTGGAAACCTAATAACCCCCGTCATAAAGCGACTCATGGCATTAATGACTTTGGACAGCCCCCCTTTAAATTGGGGGATCCAAATGGATATGTTTGAATTTTCTCCTCTAACATGGGGAAAATGCATATGAATGCCTTATATTGCATTTTCATTGCAACAGAAAGACTAACTAGATGTAGCTGTACTACTTTGCACATTTGAAAGACACAACTGTCAGTGTCACTGTTGGTAAATCAGTTTGTACATTTTTGTGTAAAATGACTTTGCACCCATTTTGTTCATTTGTCCATTGTTGTATGTTCTCAATCTTTTAAAATGCTGTGGTCTGACAACCATGCTGAGTTTTAATGCTTGACTGCAGTAAATTAAACCTGCATTAAATTCCAGTAAGCAGAAAACAGCACATTTTAATCATCTGTATAAAGTTGCATTCTGATAAAAGGTATTCGATGATCTGTTTGTTGTGTTGGCAAATAACTTTGGCTTACTTTAAGGGTGGGCTCTCAAAGTCTTCCTCCCAGTAGCTCCTTCCTTCCTCTCGATGCAGATCAATGTCCCTTGTGGAGGCAAAGCTGTGGCCTGTTTCCTCACCACCGTGGAAATAAAGGGCATTGCCCTCAGACTGACAGGCATGCTGACCAAACAAACAAACAAACATGTTAGAACATTTTTCTGTTTTTTTTTTTTGTTCTAAATTGATATTTTAAACTGAGAAAATACTAATCTTTACTTGGGCTAGAAACACAGATTTATTTAACTCTGGTATTATGATTATATTAAAAAAATTAAATACACATCAAATGTTAAAACCAAGAAGTTTTATGCTGATTAGGAATTCATTACAAGCAACTTATTTCACAGAAATTATTTCACAGCAGCGTGTTTATCACTATCTTGCATCACCTCTTATTTTCACAGAAACTCTCAAGACACCAATTCTAGTAGTTCTGAAAGCAAAATATTTCCCATTGTTAGGATACTCAATGGTTTAAGGCCTCATTTGTCATGAAAAGTCATGTTCAGAGGGGTTCCAGTGGCTGCAATGATTTCTACCACAGCACAATGTTTCTTATTTATGCAATGCTGCCTGAGGGCCTGCACATCAGACATTCAACAGGTTGTCAGTCCTGTCTCTGGCACAGATATCTATCTGGGATCTCTGAATATTTTAATGACATTATGTACGGTACATGATGAAATACTAGCGTCATATTCAATTTTCCTTGGCTCTTAAAACATCATTGTTGAACTGCGTTCTCCTGCAGTCCTGCATAGAGAGGTTAACTCTACCCACTTTAGTTCAAGAAGCTTATTGTGTATTACCAACTTGTTGCATGTTAAGATTACTAATTGTAAGATCCTCCACAATATGATCCACTTTTCTATTGTCTTTTGTTACTCCCTAGCTTCAACATTTTTGTAAAGTGATGCAGAATAAATTGTTTCAAAACTTGCTTTATGTTTTGACCAACAGAATGTGAATGATTAGCTAATTGTTGGATTATGGTTCTAATAATACTTACTTCATTTCCTATAACTTTTTAAGGTAATGGGCTTCCCAATTCAAAGTAAACACATTTCTAAAAAAAATACTCAAGCATATGTGTACAAAACCCAAACAAATTTAATCTGGTTTCTTGCTGTACCTTTACAGTAGCTCCAGGGAAGAAGAGCCAGTTTGCAGTGTTTGGAGGATCCAAATTGTCCTCCATCAGTGGGACTTTGTGGGCAGCATTGACCAGCAGCACGTTGTCCAGCCCCCAGCAGGACTCATAGCCGTCAGAGCCATGAGGCATCTCCTGAGACCAGCGGAGACGAATTGCCTCATCTCTGGACGAATGTGGAAGGGGAAGCAGGTGGATGACAGTGCTGCTGTTGGTTGGAGCACTGAGGAAAGAATCAAAGTAAGAGTCAAGGAAAATGTGAATATAGGGGCTTCAGCTTTCTAGTTCAGCATTAGGTATGTATCTAAGATATATGCCAGTTGTTTCTAAAATAACTATAAATATAGCGACTCCTTGGATTTCACACAGTAAAAAAAAAAAACAAAAAAAAAACAGACATGCTTAAACATACATGCAAACAAATCATGTTCACACCAAAACAGTACATTCACATATTGCAGACCTATATTACACTTCATAATAACACTGATTCTAACAGTTTGAAAGTGGAAAAAACATAGAAAGGTTGGAAAAAAAAAGTATTGAAGACCAGGTGGATCATAGAGACACAAACAGGACAGAAATGACAAATTAAGAGGGGGAGGTGTGAAGGAGGGAAAAGGGAGGGCGGGTGTTTATGACAGATGGAAGGACTGTGGAATGGATGAGGCAAACGAGGCAGAAGAGAGAGAAAGACCTGATCTTCTCCAGTGTGATCCAGTCATCTGAGGTGTTAGCGTTGCCACTTAGGCTGTATGACACAGTAATGCTGGGGTCTGAGTAACTAAACCGACAGGAGCCTGAGCCTGGAAAGTAAAAACATAGAGAGGATACGTATATTTCATAGTTAAGAGTAAAACAGTTCCCTGTTTTATTTGTAAGCCATGGCTTCCTTCATTCCCAGAGAAAAAGCAAGATTCAGCTGAATGCTCACGCTGTATCCTCCAAGTAGAAAACTAATTGTAAAAGTGTGTTATGATGCGATGACAAGTAATCAACGCTTAAATGACTATGATTCTAAATGGACTCAGACACATCAAGAATCTGTGTAATAAAGCCAAACAGATGCAGCTGCAGTGGGAGTAACAGTGAACGCTGAACTACAGCTGGATACTGTTTACACATGTGTACACACTAACCAATCATTTTGGTGAATATGGGATCAGACTTTTTTAATATGCTGTTGTGTAGGTGCTGTGGGAGACGTGGGGTCAATGGTTGCTAATGGAGGAAGAAAGTACATTCAGATCTGTTCCTGCTTTTTCCTATAACATGTACCAGTGTGTGGGGTCTATCCCGACTGAGTACATCATTTAGTACTACTTTAATATATTACTTAAACTGTCAGTTAAATAAAATGCTGCAACATAACACAAACTCATTTTAATGACCTTCAAACTAGAGTGCGGCCAGACAGAAGGGGGGTTGTTCTACATTATGTACTCCTGTCTCCTTTGTGCCATGTTCCCATGAGAACTGGCAGATGCATGTAATGGACATGAAAAATACAACATCTCTAAAACCTGTACTGTAGCCTTCTCAGTGTCTTTCAAGCATCTTGTAAATCATTCATTATTGTGATAGGAAGAGAGAAAGAGTATAGTAAGGGAGAAAGAAGTATAAACGTTGTTTACGGTTATACTAACATGTAAGATAGCAAAATCTGCACATTCTTGATAAAAGAGGGACCAACAATAATATTTATGACAGGCTATACACTAAAGTTTAAGACCTACTACCCCAATTCCAAGGAATGTGGGACGTTAAAACATAAATAAAAAAGAGTATAAGGATTTGCTCATCTTTTTTTAACATGTATTCAATAGAATATACAACTAAAACAAAATATTTATGTTCAAACTGATAAACATTTTAGCAAATATTAACCTTTTTTAAATTTGATGCCTGAAACATGTTGCAAAAAAGACATGTTTACCACTGTCTTAAATTATTTAAATGACTTAAATTTAACATAATTTGCCTTTTAAAAACACCTTCGTTTGTTTAGTAAAGTAACATATTAAAGTAGTACCTAATGAATGCATGCTGTACTTAGTGGGGATAGACCTCACACATTGTTACATGCTATAGGCAAAAGTAGGTACAGATCTGAATGTATGGGGTTACTTACACCTTCTTTTTATCTGATGTAAAATTTTAGTTGCTCGACAGTCGAGAGTGTCTGATGTCTTGTTTTGCATTTTATAAGGTATCATACGTATTCAGTGGGCGAATGATCTGGTCTGCATGCAGGCCAGTCTGGTAGCTGTACTCTTTTACTATGAAGTCATGCTGGGGCAACACTTGCAGAATGTGACTTGGTATTGTTTTGCTGAAATAACCAGACATGTCCCTGAAAAAAGACTTTGCTTCGATGCAGCATATGTTGATCCACAACCTGTTTGTACTTTTCATCATGAATGATACTTTCACAGATGTTCAAGTTACCCTGACTCTGAACAAACCCTATACTATTACAGATGTTGGCTTTGAGCGTTATGCCCAGAGGACACATATCGTCTTCTGTCTAATTAACATTAACAAAACTTCCCAACTTCATTGGATTTGAGGTTGTACAAAGATCTCCCCCTACATAAATTTGCTACACAGAAACTTTACTAATGTAATGTTTGCTTGTAAGGCCTGCAGAGATTTAGTACTCACCCAGAGCGAACTGTAGGATCGAAGCTGTGCTGGTGTTGAGAGGAACAGTAGTCTGGAGAGGATACAAGACATAAGAGGAGTTATTCTTAGTGGTAATGTTATGTGGTTCCCTTCTGAATAACTGCATTCAATGGAGCATTCAGTGTTGGAATGTGTTACTATCTCTATATTGTGTTTTTATATGCTTAAAAACAAAACATGAGAAAAGTGAGCATCTACAAAACCTGTGTGTACAAGTGAGTAAGACATTATTGAACACAGCTGCCATTTAATTTGTATTATCTATTGTATTATTGTCTTACAGAGGGGTTAACTGGTTAACTGGTTATGCCCCCACTGGCCGGTTATCTAGAGTTAGGCTTACTTAAGATTAAATAGAGAAGTGGGCTGGAATAAATCCTGACCACCCTATTGACCAGCCACAAGCACTGCATCACAACCATAGCAGAACCATTTGTGGGATGCAGTCATGCTTCCAGACACTTTACCTGCCCACACATCCTGTCTTTAGATAACTGACGGGGTTAACCTCAGTGTAGCAGCTCTCAGGCACGACCAAACAACAGAATATCAGAAAAACCTCTTGCCAACAAACATGTCACAAGGAACAACCAACTTTGAATCCCTAAGATGTATTGACAACCTGCAGAGTGCAATGACAGTGGCCTACAGGAGCGGAAGTCCCTAAAGGGACCATTCACTTGTTGCTCTTATATTGAGTAGAAATGCTTTTATGGTAAACAAACTGGAAGAGCAAAAAGACTGAAAGAAAAAAAAGAAAAGAAAAGAAAAGAAAAGAAAAGAAAAAAGAAAAGATAAGAAAAGAAAAGAAAAATAAGAAAAGAAAAGAAAATGATAATGCAGATAACAGTCAGCAGTTGGTTCCGCTGCTGAGCTGTGTCAAGGGAGGAAATAAAAAAGATTACTCGGACAACGCACTGTCTTAAGTTTTCAAGTAAAACATATCTAGTTAAACTAAACTAGCAAGTTCATAATGTGAAGTTACAAGATATACGGAAGTATTTTCATATAAAGTTCATGGATGGAAGTTATTGTGTGATTTACAGGTGGTTTATATTGTATTTCCAGTATGTTCCCAATAAAAATTATGCATCGAAAGACAGCATTTATTCATTTATTTATTAATGTATTATGATACAAAAACCCAATAAAATCTAAACACATGGCTCAGAAGATTTCATTTTCTTTAATGCAGTCATATTAAATAATTTTGCCCCTGTGTAGTTGGATTAAATAGAAAATAATGAAGTAGAAAAAGTGGAGGTTATCAAAGATCATCCCAAATGTGGATGTTTAAGAATTTATTGCTTTAACAACTAAACATAAAAATAGGTTATTATTATCATTTTTTGTTGTTAGTATTAAATGTCATAATAAAGGGTGATGAACCCTTGGTCGAAATCAACCAGGAAATGTTTAATTTCACAGGAAACTCACCACTGAAGATAATTATAAATAGGTTTTAATATCAGAAGGAAAATTGTGTGTATTATATTTGTACTTATAGCTTGATCAGGCATCAATTAAAAAAAAAGTATTTTATGTATCTGTGTAGGTATTCGTGATGATGATTTGCAGAGAACCTGCTCATAATACTGCAGTTTACCATAAGATACCCTTAAGATTTCCTCTCAGCAATGTAGTAATACTCAGTAATTGTCAGTAAAATGGTCTACATATGTAAAATGTAAGCGTCTTTGTTACTTTATCTGCATGAATAATGAAAAAATCAAAACAGCAAATATCATTCAATGTTTTCCAGCAGCATCTGATTTCCAATTATTGTTAATTTGTGTAGCTTAGTTGTCCTAAATTACCCTGTATTTTCTCTTTTGAAAGGCTTGCCACCCCAAAAGTTATCCCAGACTCATTCTGGCCACCCCACTGAAATGTTCCTGCCTCCACCAGTGATGACACTGGCTGCAAATTATTTCAACTGACCATACCATCAGTTTACTGACACAGTAAATTTAGAGACTTGAAAGGACTTCAGCAAAACCAACCAATGACCACCTGCAGCCAGAAAGAGATCGATGTGGAGCTATTTTTCATGTTAAGAACAATACATATCATGCGATCTAAAGATGCCGTTCCATCTTAGTCATTTTAGTGGAAAAACAAAATTTTATCATTTATATTATCATTGAAACATTTATCATTTAAATAGTATAATTTATTATCATTATATTACTACAATCATTTAACATAGATGAGTGTATTTCAGTTAAAATATGTCTGAAATAGGAGTCTACAAGATTGCGGTTTCACTGCTGCAAGTAGTAGAGCTTTTAAGTAGTAGGTAAAGAATATTGTTTCCTCATACTGTGAAAATATATATATTAAAAAAAAGCAAATAGCTTTACATTATTGCTTGAATGTGTGTTTGTGAGTAAGGGCATGTTTCTGCTGTTTTTTGTTCTTTTGGAATTGAAAGATGAGCTGCCAGGAAGTAGAATCAAACATCTGGGACAGTGGCAGACAAACCAATTATCAGAGAAGCTGTTCCTTTGTTTCACTGCATCATGAAAAACTAAACACTTCTGCTGTGGACTAGCTTTAATCTCTAGAGACGACACAAAAAACCGAAATCAGCTTTACAAAAAGCAAGAGGAAAAGACAAGTTGCCTTTAGATGAACAATTATGAGTATGATTTTACTGCACTGATTTCATGATCGTCATTTCGTCTTCAGTTATCTTTAAATGCAACATTTTGCATGTTGCTCACAACGCTTTTTTCATGTACCAGTTTGTGAAGATAATTCTGGCAACAGATCACAAAGGTCGAACAACCAAACAGGTGCAGCAAGATGGTGAATAAGCAGTTGGCAGATGATTAAAGTAGGAAGTATTTGAACCTGTTTTCACAAATAATGAAAGCAGTCATTTGTTTGAAGCTGACTACTTTGTTTAGCTTCGCTAAGACATGCAATTAGAACTAATATAAGTAAAACACTTTTCTGTCTAAGCTTCCATTCCTTTAAATTGAACCTAAAGAGACAGATTATGCTTTTCCCAGTGGTGGCATACATAATGCAAACACAACAAATTGTAAACTAGTGGTCAATATCCACAAGTTCATACACATTTTCCAACATTTACAGAGTTAAAGACACTGAGATACTTGACTGTGCCATTTTACAGTGGTTACAGTTAAGATGATTTAAAGCACTGCGGATGTGGTTGTGGCCACTAAGAGTTGGTTTGGATGTATGGCCAATGGACCATGAAAATGTACAGTGGTTACGGTGTGGTAAAACATGGCAGTTACCAGCTCTCGCTCTCCAAAGGGCTCGCAAAACGTGACCGCTCTTCCATGCATCAGCACACCACATTGCTCTCCAACATCACAGTTACTGCACTCAGACCTGTCGGAAGGAGAAGGAAGAGGAGAGAAAAAGGAAATCAAGACTGACTTATGATAAAAAGAAGGGTGAGCTGAAGGTGCAGCCATACTAGCTGCATCCTAAGTCTACTAAAGGAGTCGTAACATCTTCACCTACCATATTCTGGGATCTAACTCCCCTTGGAGGTTGGAGTCAAAGTCATCACGAAGCACAGCATGATTTCCATGGAGCTCCACTACACACATAAACCAAATGGTCACATTTAAATACAATTGGATCATACATGCTTCTTTTATGGGGTAATCATCTGTGTGACAGCAATCCTGAAAAAAATACATTTCTGCGTGAAAAAGTGGACAGACTCACCAAGATTTGGTCTCAATGGGGACTCGGTTGGAGCTGAAACAAATAAAATTGAAAATGAATCTGTGTATCTACAGATCAAGTCCAAGGCCATTTCTGCACATGAACAGTACAGCATCACAGTTTATTGTCCAATGAAAAGTCAGAAGACTCATGTGCAAACCTACATGTTTCCACACATGCAGTTCATAACTGAAAGGTTTTGCTATGTGAAGAGCATTTTCCTCACTCAGTGACAATTTAGAAAAGGATCTAATATCACATACTGTAATATCTGAGTAAAACAAACTTCCTCCGTGTCCTGACTGGCCATTGCAGCGGCCTCCTGGCTGCTGATGTGATTTCTTTTAGTAATGAAAGAACACCCATCTATGATTAATGGTTCAATGGCAATTAACCGCTATCCTTCCCAGAGGCGTCTGTGTGCTGTAATCTGTGGACGCTGCCTAACAAACACACTGAACCGTCAATCTCTCCCAGGGGATGGACAGCCCAGAGAAGAGGAAGGTGAATGCAGGGGAGATTTGAGGGTTAGTTCTTAATGAATCAACTATAAATAAAAAGTTCAAAATTAATCAAAGCACTTTTTTTTTAGAAACTAATGTACATGCTTATTTGGAAAACACAAGAACGTTTCATTTGAGTGAAAACAGTGATTTTCAAAACTTAATAAGTTCAGACTGAGGAAATCTGATAACGTACTAAAGTATGTTTTGTTGGCTGGTATACAAAGAAAAAGGAAAGATGTGAGCAACTAGAGGGAGTTCATTAAATAAAGTCAGATGAACTAAAAGGAAGGAGGATCATCAGGAACATCCAAATCATAAATTTAAGATTAAGTTGCTGATAAGCAGAAATCTGTTTATGGTTTATCTGAGCTGAATACTCATATCTGATATGAAATCTATTGCATACCTTAATTTGGACATTAGAATAATTCTCTGCCTCCTACAGGACTGACTTTAGTGAACAAATTATCTTTCAAGCCCTGTTGCACTTCAAACATCTCAGCTCTGCAAGCCCTAACTTCCAAATGAAGAGAAGGATAATCTACCACAGATGAGCCTTCTCACCTGATAACACACACAAAGATAACGCAGCGATGACTCATTTAAAAGTTTAACTCTCAGTTAAGACACCTTTTCAAACGTTTTAGAAAGCCCAGCTCAGGCCCTTCATAAACAACCGAATCTGAATAAAATGATGAAGGATTAATTAAAAAAGGCTTTCGCTTATCATAATGGATCTGCAAACGTCTACTCTGAGCTCAGGCCTTACTTTCATTAGCTGCCCTACTTTTTTCAGCAATGGATCCAAATTCTTCTAAGAATGGATTTATGAACCACTGTTAAAGTTTCATTGTGACTGTAGAAGTTGGATTTTAAGCAGCCTAGCTAGTTGTCTGCCCTGTGAAGCTGTTACTGTTGCTGCTGCTCTACTGGCCCCTGAAGCTCAGCTCCTTTGCTGGAGCTCTGGCTTGAAAATAAAACCCCATTGAAAGTATATCAAAGCGTCTTCATTCTCTATCTCCCTTCCTTTCCCTCTAATCCTTCAGTGTTTGCTGATTGCGTATATGTGAGGAGGGAAATGTATAAATGTGTCTCATAATCACTGTTGTTAATGATTCTATAATACTACAAAACCTATAGTTTCTATGGATACGTGTCATTTCAGTGAATGCTCTTGTCTAGAGACCGTGGATGTAGTTTGTTAGCTGTAATCCATCATGTTTACAACTGTTACTATACTATATTACGCACTGTCCCTTTGAAATAAACAACTAAATAAATAAACAAAATGCTCACAAAATCAACATGAAATGAACATAGAAGTGAGTTCTTGGTAATCCACCTTCACAAATTTATATGCAGTTTAATACATGGTTGGCTGAAATTCCGCTTCTGCAGTTTTCCCTTTCTCTGTATTAAACAAGCCTTTCTAAATCACTTTCAGTTTTTTTCAAGGAAGGCTATTGGGCTGGAGACGGGCCCAGAAGATTTTTTTGAGTGGATAATCCCTTCAAGCTTCCAAAAAGGCCTCATTTACAGTTTTCTTTCTCTATGCTTCGTCACACCCTCCTGCTGTCTCTTGCATTCCTTCTATCGCACCCATTCTGTCTGTCTCTGTCTCACCCTCTGTGCATCAAGACCAGACAGTGGCGCTCATTTCGCTTGGATTAATCCCTCTCACTTCCTTAAAGACTTCAATTACTGCCTCCTCTATTAGAAGCTCTTCTCGGCTAATGCCTGTATCTCCCTGGCCAGGGTTTGAACACACAAGCATGCACATTTCCGACAGCTTTGCCTTCCACAGCTGACCCAGTATGTGTACATGAATGCAAACAAGAAAAAATGTGAGGGATTTTCAGTAAACTACACCCAAATCGGATGGGTGCTGATGAACAGGACTGGGGTGGAATGAGTGGGGACAAATGAGCCTAAGCTCTGGCAAACTCAGACATCTTGGCACAAAGAGTATAGGGCATAAGTCATCTTAAATCTGCCCCCTCCCTCTTCTAGCGGTAATCTCTTCGCTCTCCCCTTTTCTCCCCACCCTGTAAACCAAACTCCCACTCTTCCACTCTCTCTTGTTCTTTTCTTGTTTGCCCTTTTCCCTTTTGCCTGACTCACATCCGCGATGGTGTGAACTGCATTTGAAGTTGAGTTGCTCTTGTCTAACTGCTGGTTGCAATTACTAGCTCACCAGGGTGCAGGATGTTGTTTTTTCTTCTGCAGTGACTTAAAAGAAACGATTCTCTGAGGTAAGATTGTAGAGACTCAGCAAAAGCATGGTCTTTGGGCTTTGATTGGTGTCATTACAATAACCATAGGAGAATGAAAGTAAGCAGGAAGGAAAGAATCACTTCTATTTTTCTATTTTCACAGTCTTTCATTCAAAGGTTGAATCCAAAGTAAAGGTAAATTTTTCTTTGCAAACCTGCTAAGCAACCTGTTTTTTTTTTTTTTTGTCGTTGTTGTTTTTTTGCCTAGTGTCTAAAGAAAATAATGCCTTTTTTATATGAAATACTTGACTTTTGTGGGAACTTCATGGCAAAACATCTCCTGGCTTGGTGGTGTTAGAGATCGGGCTAGCAACAACAAATATTCTCCCACTTACAGTGTCCTTAACCCTGGGTTATAAAAATTGAGTAATTTAAAATTAATCTGAAGGAAAACTATAAAAACAAATGAAAAAATATGAAAATTCTTAAGGAGAGAGGAAAAGCTAAGAGGGCCAGGATGGAAGTTGAAAGACACACAATAAATTATAGCTAGACGAGAGAGTAAGGACTCATGAGAGAAAGACCAAGGTCTCAAGAAGGATGGCATCCAGCCAGGCAAACAGGCTGGCTGGCAGACTGGGTGGGTGGTGAGGAAGTGGGACAGGCTAGGCCACTTGTCCCTCCTCTGCTGCGTTGTGATCGGGTGTCCCTCAGGGAGCAGTGGCCTCTTTGAGTTATATGTCCCTTTAATAATCCATCTGGGGTGCAGTGCACTTGGTCAGGCCCATAAAGATCTGATTTATTTTCTTGCTGGAAATGAGAGGACTTGGGGATGCTGGCAGAAAGCGGGGAGTGGTGGCCCTGCTGTCAGGTGATGGGGATGATGTATGGCCTACAACACCATTCAACATCAATGACTCCAGCCCTTAGCACCCTTTCCTTACCCATCACCGCTTCAAAATGCTCCAAAATGCATTTGACTTTTGGTCTTTTCATGGTCAATCAGTAATGAATGAAATATGCTTATGTTTAATCTTTTAACTTGTCTGTTGGAGGCTCAGAGTTATTTAAAACTGCAGCAGTAATTTGTATTTTGTTGTGTCATGACATAAAGTACTTCTAGGAGCCTTTGCTGACTAGTGTCACAAACTACTCTTGCACCGTGCATTTTATCAAGTTGCAGCCCTATTTGTCACACTCTCATTATTTATAGAGTCTACATCCGCAAGTAAAGACAAAATATGGCAGATTTATGGAATAAGTTTTGGGGTGTAGATCAAAGCAAACTTAGAGGCATGGTGTAGAAAAGAATTGGAGGCAGATTGAAGGGATGGGGTGAGAAAGTATGCTGGCACAGCAGAAAGGAGCACAGGGGGGGAGAAGTGTGTCTGGGACCAGGCATCCCCCAACAGACAGACAGATTATTTTATACACATGTACATACACACAGACACACACACACACACACAAACACTCACACAAATCCAGCCCCTGCTCAAGCATTTGAAGGCGTTTAGGGGCTTTATGTTCCTGAGAAGCAAAGTGTTGCATGTCACACATTCCACTTTGAGTTAAAGGCTTATATGTCTCCTCTCGTCCCTTGAAACTTAAATCTTGTATTTACATTAGAAATTATTTGAATGATCTGTGTTGGTCTTTATCTCCTAATCACGATAAACCAAATCACACCTTCTTCATTTAGCCGCTTGACTAATCTGCCCCATTTTTCCTTAAGCCTTCATCTTAGCTGATCGGTCCCAATTGCATGTCTGCTGCTTCCCTTCCTCTATCCCTTCGCTCCCTTTTTAACCTTTCCTCCTTCTTCTCCATGGATCATAACCCAGCTTTAGATAGCGTTCAATTCTTCAGCCCTTCAAAGCTTGATTCTTAAGCATATGAACTACAGAAGTGGCTTGAGATTGCCGCCATATCTTTCAGGTCACTTTGAATGCTAATGCCCAGATTTTAAGTACCTCGTAAGGGCAGCGTGAACCCTTTTTGCTACTAAGTAGCTGATATTGGAAAGGGAAGAAAGAGTTTACTGCTCCACATCTCAAAACATTACTAAGACAGAAAACATGTTATGTTATTTTTCAATCTGATTTATCCAAACATTCATTTAACCTAAAAGAAAAAAAAAAAACAAAACAAATAGATAATGAAAATGAAACAAAAGTGACATAAACCTAACTAAATGTAACAGAGTGAGGCAGGGAAGGTGTAGTTATTGACTGTGACTATGTGAAACTGGATATAAAATGTGATACATCAAATCCATTTCCTCATGAGTGCTCTCTCATTTGTTATCAAAAGAGTATTAACCAAATATTTATTAGTAGTCCCTTATAAATTTTGAGGCATCTGGTGCACAAAGGAAATGCGAAAAGAGATTTCAGTTGTTATCGCGAGTATTTTTCCATTATTCGATGCAATACGATCAGCACAAGTTTTCAGGCACATGAAGTTTTGTGAGAAAATTAATTTCAGCAAGGAGATTTATGAAAAACCTTACCAAATCCTTCAATCTAAGAAGAGATGTAGTTCTTTTATACAGATTTTTTTCATAACTTTATTTACTTTATTAATATGGAAAAGGAAATCTCTGCATCTGAATTATGTCCAAATTTACTAGAGAGCAGTGAGCCGCCATGTTTTGGCACCCAGGAACCTCTCAAATGTCCACAATGGCTCATCTCTGTTGTCATGCTGGAGACTGTGTGTTTTTTTTTTTTTTTAGATCCAAACCCACCTCTGTTACCAGGCATAAACCACTCCCCCCCAAATATGATGTATTTCTTCCTTTCAGATCATGTATTATATACATTAGAGATTTATTATATAGTTTAGAGATGTATCTAATCCACTTGGGTTGATTTACATGAGCTTCATTTAAGGAGTGAAATGATGCTCGTCTCTTTTATGATGAACAATAGGACCACGTATGCCTATTTATTTTCCTATTTGAAGTTATTTGGCGTCATGGAGACCGACAGCTTATTTAATGTTAAAATGTTTAAATAAAATTACATCCATTCTTATTCTGCCTATTTTTGTCAAAAATAAATTAATCTGAAAGAAACCAACATCTGTTGCAGTTTATGACCTTCATGCTACTCATCAGTGATATCTACATCCCACAATATTTGTCCTTCTATCCTCCTTCATCAGTGGGATAAAACTGCCATTAGTGACCACTATAATTTATAGCTCTGCTTCTCCAGCTACATACTCAGTGTTTCCTTATCAGCGTCCCATCTCACCACACCTATCATACCTGTAGATTACATTATTTCACGGCTTCCTGTGTCCTCTGTCATTACAATTTGTCTCTTCCAAGGCCTTGTAAAGTCTAAATCTCTGCTTTTCAGATTGTCTGCTGTGAGCAGCTGTGTGTTTATGTGATACCGTGGGGCCTTGGCACTTTACAACTAAATGACTGTTGTTGGCTGCAGATACTTCATGTGCAGGGGGAGTAGACTAGGGCAGTGTGTCAAGGGTGGTGAGAGGATGAGCTCTCAGGCAAGGAGACAAAGAAGAGAGCGCTTGTTGTCACTATGCCTCTCTGTCGCTTTTCCAGAGCTGACTGGGCTCTGTGCCTTAATCTCTTCCAAGTGGCATGAAAGGATGAATCTGAGGACTCTCTTCCTCCTAGCTACACCATCCCAAGTAGTCTGCAATGAATTACTAAAAAAGTGCTTAAACAATTCCTTAGAAGCTCACCGTGTTGTTAAACAAATTATAAAAATGAACTTTAAGGGACCAATAAAATGTTCAGTTCTATTTAATTCTACTTTACAGATTTACAACACTATGTAGCATATTATTTAGCTTCAACTCTGCTAATTTGGTCCAAAAATAGTTAAACAACACAGCTAAATAGACACAACAGAATTAGATTATACTACTTTAAGCATTAAAATGAAATTTTAATCTCAAAGGAGGATTTCTTGAGTGAGAAAGAGAGGTTTCTCTCCTGTAAACCATTAGTTATACCGACTCAGCATGCAAAGTGGGACAGCACTGCCTGTCAACAGCTACTTAAGACTGTCACAGAAAGTAGATGTAAGAAGTGTTGGCCATAAAGTGTAATCTCTCACAAAGAGAGAGAGAGCAAGTCGGGGGAAAGAGCTGAGTTTAGCATAAGCTGAAATTAAGCTGGCAATTTACGACATCGACTGTCTCTAACTGGCTGCATCATTAGGCAAAAAGAAAAGTTGCTGCATTGGCACACTCATGAAGAAGAAAAATGTATACTTCCTTGTGACATCCATATTCTTAAAGTATATATGCAAGAGAGTGACAGAAAGTTGTGGGGGTAGTATGGAGTTGGTGCATGTATTTACATTAACAACCCGGTATCTGTGCAGTTTTTATATGTCTACATATGAGTGCACTAGAAGCATTCATTATGCACGTGTAATGAGTATAATGGGTGGGAAGACAGGAAGACGAGTACCACTAGGTTGTTCCCAGTACCTACCTCCTTGCTCACACAACTGCTGTGCCAACGCATCCTTGAAAATGATCTGTCCTCGGTGTGTTGCTGTGGCTCTGGGAGAAAGAAGAGCGGAGAGAAAAAAGAGTAGAATCATTAAACAAACAGCACCGAGGGGAAACGAAAACTTTTTGTCCTTATACTGTTTGACTATCTGTAACCGATGGCACAACTTACCACAAAACAAAAATGTGTAGAAGTATTTCACACAAAGTAGAATGTTTTCTGAAAACTATTATAATGTGACTTTGATATAAAAATAAGACATTTCTTCACAAAGTCAAACTTTTACATTTTAAAAGTATGTCAGAAATTAAATGTACACAAATGCACTGTTGATCTTAATGCCAGAAATGTCAAAAAATCTGGAGACAGTTGTGAACAAGACTAACTCTGCTAAGATTATTGTAATACAAAAATGATAGTATAACATAGTGCAAGTTATCTAATATCCTCCATCAGCCTTCTGTGCACTACCACTGTGCATTCTTCAATGTCGGTGTAAATCTAATTGTATGTTGCTTGCTACATGTACAAAATGGGATATGGATTTCTTTCCTCTGGCCATGAAATACATTATTCATCTGAAAGTGGAGAGATCTTTTAAAAGAGGGTGAAGTGGTTTGAAGTATAGCGGGATCTTTTACACGGATACTGAGACTGTACCGTAGCTATGCAGAAAGACCCTAATGATCATTCGGATAGCAGAATGACAATGAGACACCCAGTGAAGAAAAAAATGCTATGCTTCTGCTCTTTATATTAGTACAAATAACAGTAAATATGAATAATTGTTATGGCAAAAAGGAAGGACACAGCTAATGAAATACAAAGTAGGCTACACTTGCTGCTTTTATTAGAGAAGCCCTAAAATGTATTGGAAAATTGTAGGTTAAGAACCTTTGGTAGCTTGTTCTCATGTCTGCATCAAAATTGTATAATCAGGGGTCCCAAAAAGAAGATTATTTGTGACAATAACACTTAAGTTAACTAGTAAAAACTATACTACCCTGCACTCAGACCATCTTCCCACATAACAGACTGGTGGGAAAACAACTGCAGAGGAGCAGAGGTCAAAAACGCAAAGAACAGAACAGCTGTGATGTGTTTTCTCAATGACTTACTGACTACACTCTTACTGTTTACTGATCAAGGGGATAGGATAGCGGTCTCATCTGGTTCTTTTTTTCAAATGTTGCAATTAAAGTCTGACACTAATCATTAAGATCATATCTGGCTTGTAAATCTTAACAACTTCTCACTAAATACACACAGATACACAGCTAAGTATACCAACCAGACACAGTGAAAGGAGCTCTTTAAGGAGCATTCCTGCAAGTAAGACACCTCATTTAAGTCTCATTCCAGCACACATTTGTCCTTTACACAAGGTGTTTCTGTGTTTAAAGCATTTCTCAGATTCATAGACATTACACAAGATTTGAGTTATATAAATTATCAGTGATGTCATCATAAGGTGGATGGCTCATGCGAATAAATTAAGAAAGTACTAATCCACAGCAACTTTGATTTAATCAATAGATCACATTTGGAATTAGTGTGGGAAACATATGGCCATATTATTTTATCGTTTTGAAGACCACAGTTATTTTGTTACAACAGGCAGCTGTGAACATGAATGAGACATTGTGACATGTGGAGTTCCCCAGGTGTCTGTTCTTGGACCGCTTCTGTTTCAACTTGTATATGCTACCTTTGGGGAAAATATTACAGAACTTTAGCATTAATTTACACAGTTATGCAGACGATACACAACTTTACTTGTTTCTGTCATTTGACCATTGAAGCCTAATAGAACCATTGTGTCAGTATCTGGAGTAAATAAACAACTAGATAAGAGAGAACTTTCTACAATTAAATGAGAACAAAATTGAGATTTGTTGCTAGCGAGTTGCTACCAAGCCAGCTTTTTAACCAACTCAAAAACATCAAGAGATTTAAAAGTTTTGTATCCCAAAAGACCAGGAGAAGATCACCCGTGTGTACTTCTCCAGTAGTCTGCATCACTGTAATGGTCTTTTAACAGTAGATCTTAAGAAACGCACCAAACAACTGCAGCTTTTTCAGAAAGCTACTGCTAGATTTTTAACTAGGAGTAAGCTATTTGGGCTGCTTACACAACTGACATCTCCTGCGGATGGGAATAGTTAATTATTTGTAGCAGGTGTGTGCATACAAAGAAGGGACATAAAATTTATATATAGTACCTTAAGTGTATTCTGATATGCTTAGAATAGTTCACCTGGGATCACTCTGCATTAAATTCTATGTATACTATCGAATCAGTTTTGTGTTTACTGTGCCACACCCAGTCTCCATAGGTCCACAAGAAAAGATTAAATATGTGCACACAACATGGTTAAGTCTTGCATCAGTGAAACAAAAAGATTCTGCTTCGCTTTATTCATCATTTCTCTCCCCTTCTCTGCTGCCCCGTGTGAATTTCGCCTCTCAGCCCCAAAACTTTATCCACCATGCAGACTTAGGCTTTTTAAGGGTGTCAAGGCATTTACACGTTCATCTCAGCCCATGAATAATGAATCGAACCATGATTAATTAATAAAACCCTCTTGTGCCTATGCAAAGCTAGAGAGAAAAAATACTTAATTACACTCATTTTTCAGAATTTGTGAAAACTAATTTAAGTTTGGTATTTATGAATAAAAGATGGCGCGTAACGAACAATGGGTGGTGATGTAGGAACAAGGCCCTTAAACATTTAGTAAACAGCTCAAACTCACTCAACAGATTAGCTGGTGCCGGCGGATAGTGGGCTCTACCAACAGCCACATGACTTAAACCTGTTACTTACTTAGTGAGAAGCGACAATTTATTTCTTGTTTTTTTTAGCTGATGTGATTGGAGACATCTTGTTGCATGTCTGGATGCATCATCCAAGAAAAATGTTCTTCTCGTGGATCTCTGAGAAGTACTTTATGACTGAAAATTTAACAAATTGTGGAAATAAACATGCCTAATCCATCGCTACCACTCTGTTTTGGTATAGAAAACCCAAACTAAGTGTTTATTCTCACACCACTGTTTCACATTTCCACCAGTTCACTGTTATAATGTTGTTAACTTGCAAAAAAAATATATATATATATTCTGATTATATTTGTCCAAAACAAAGAGAAACACTGTTCTTGGGTTTGCTTTTTAATGTGGAAGTTAAAGGGTTAAGCAGTGTTAATTTCTTTCATAGTTCTTATGACACCAAGAACATTGACCGTCTGGAAATGAGGGGAAAGTTGAGATACAGTGTGCCAAGAAGACTGCAGCAAGTCGATCGGCAGGAATAAAAAACAAAACAGAAAGAAACTGAGCACTGGCGTGAACAAAATTGTGATCAGAGACGTTGGAGACAGCCTTTTGGGCTTGTCAGCATAAGCTTTAGCAATATTTGCTAATACTCTGTTCTTCAAATTTTCTGCTATGTACGCCATGTCACCCGGATTTAAAAAATAATCCACATTCAATTGGAAAATATATTGCAAATAAACTTTTTTCAAGTATCTTTCTGTATCTTTGTACTACAAGTATGTACATGATGCATTAATGAATGAAGAAAAGGAACAGTTGATTTCACATAAAAACACAAGCATCCTGCCCACGGTAAAGTCTGTTACCTACTCTGTGAGAACAGAGAACTTTTTTTCAAGGTCACAAGAACAAAATGACATAATTTTGCCCTTATAGACATAATTAGGGGCATGTAGTTGCTTGTTTTTGACACATCAGCCACGCAGAACTAAGAGTAATCCTCGTCCTATTGCAGAAAACACTCATGGTGTATGAATTGACTTGACTAAAACAAACTTTGTCTTTGTTGTTCCGATCTTAAGAAGAACAGAGCCACATTTCTCACTTCTGACAAGCTATATGCAGAAATTGAACACATGTGCACATATTAAGCAACCATTTAAAATTAAGGAAAGAATAAAAATAGAGGAAGAATAGTTTATATTTGAAATGACTGATATTATTGGTCAATATCTGCATCAAAATGTAATACTGGACCATATCATTATCGGTTTTTAACTTTTTTAATTGACAACTTTAACACAATGTGCACATTATATATCAAACTCTTCTTACTCGAAATGACAAAATATAAAGTTGTCATTTTTCTGTGTAAAAATAAAATGTGGGATATTTTCTTTAGAGCAGGTAAGCAGATTGGTGTTAATTAATGGTGTTTATGTCATTAAAAGACTAGCCAGAAGAGTGTGCAACATCAGTGTCAGTCAGTTGTCACTATCCAGGTGTTCCTCAGAGTGTCCTTTATATTCCTGTCTACATTCTGGGACCACAAACACAGAGAACAGGATAGACGCAGGGAAAATATTTACCAAACACCTACATATTAATTTGACTTTTTCGATGGGTGGGGCAGTTCAGAGTCTTAATATGTTACTGACATTTTTCATACATTAGCCTTTGAATGAAACCAGAGCTCATTCATCTTCTGAAAATAAGTGTCATACGCTCCCCTCTCATTAGTTCGTTGAAAAAAAAAAAGATGGAAAACAGTAAAAAAAAAAAAAAAAAAACAAACAAAAAAACCTGAAATGATAAAGAAAAAAAGATTTGAGAGTAAATGGTAGATAAATGGAAAGAGGATTAAATGGGGAAGGAAATATAGGTGAAGGGTTCCATGGCATTGTCTCTCAAAGACCAAAATCGGCTGTCAACTAGCAAAGAAAATGAGTAAGGCGGACACGCACGCAGTCTCTAAGCCATATATGAGCTTTAACATGTATGCAGATAGACAGGCTGTCACTCAAACAGCTCCCAAAAGGACCGGTAGTGGGTAATTACCAAGAATGTCCTCCATGTTAGATTACATGTTGCTGTTGGCCATGAGTATTCCCCAGGAACCAGCTTGACAGCTCCCTGCTAACCACTCACACACACTCAAGACACACATAAATATATATATTTATATACTTGCACACAGTAGGCCAGACAGCCAATTTACCCTGAAGCAATATAAATGTTAAATACGGCTACTGCTACTAAAAAACGAGAACAAATACACAGTAGATGCCATGCAATGCTCGTTAAACAAGACTGATTTCCAACAAAAAAATTACATGTGATAGAAAACAAAGCACGAAATGGCCCACGACTTCTCTCATCAGACAGAACTCCAATTGCAGTTGCCTTAAGTTAATTTTATCCTTCAGCTCACAAACCCCTCTGATTATTATTTGAAGTTTAACAGATTCAGTTCAAGTCACAGCACTAATTTGGTGGTTTTGGATCTTGTCCTTAAAATACTGCATCTCAATCAGCTGATTTTTACCTCCTCCTGAATCCAGAAAAAACAGAGGTCGTTCTACTAGGTACCAAAAATCTGAGAGATGTCCTCTCCAACCAGAGAATCATCCTTGACGGTGTAAGTGTAGCCTCCAGTTCGACCGTATGAAATTTGGGAATTTTATTTGATCAAGACTTATCACTTAAGGCTCATATATACCAAGCTTGCAAAACAGCATTTTTTCATCTGCGCAACATTGCTAGAATCAGAAATATTTTATCTAACAGTGACGCA
>JBAMHX010000011.1:16790240-16803545 GCA_037177515.1 Pseudomugil tenellus
TAGTCCAGCCTGGAGGAGACAAAGGCGTGGACCAGCTTTTCAGCATCAGCCAGAGAGAGGAAGGGGCGGAGTTTGGCGATGTTCCTTAGATGAAAAAAGGAAGTCTTAGTGAGTTGTTGGATATGATGCTCTAAGGATAGCTGGGGGTCAGATTTGACTCCCAGGTTAGAGACAGAAGGAGAAAGGGGAATGATCTGGCCACAAAAGGAGATGCTCGTAGCAGAGGAGGACTTGAGCTGATGAGGAGTGCCAATGAGAATGCCTATGGGTCTGCTGACGACTCATGTACGGGGCGGGGGGCGGTACCTGGCTGTCTCTAGTCCCCTGAAGCAACGTTCCATGTTGGTGGAGGCTCTGGCTGCGGACTTCCTCTGCTTCTGTCTGGGTGGACATGTGGCCATACCTACGGTGGGCTCTTGGTCCTGTGCTCTGTGGTTGATCCTGGATGCCTGGGAGTGGTGACCTTTTGGTCTGCTTCTCATTCATGGAGGGGGCATGCTTGCATTGCAAAATTACTTAGCAATATCCCCCCAATATATTTTGCATGGACAGACACACACAGGAAAAACTTTTGGTAGTTATTGATGATTTTACTCTTGATGATCTCCTGTTTTGTCAGGGTCCTTAAGGTGTTTACTGTTAATTAACAGTGTAGCCACTGGTTGTCTGGTTTTCTGTTTGGTTATGATAAGCTGTTTTAGCATTTTTCTACCTTTTGTTATTTCTCTCCTTTCTCCTCTTTTATAGTTTCCTTGTGTCCTCTACCCACCCTCGTTGTTGTGACGCTCCTCTGGTTCAATCGATTGGCTATGTCTAATTTTGGTAATAAACAGATGTAGAAATTAAAATAAAATAATAATTTAGATTAAACTGCAAGATTCAAAGACATCTTGATATCCAAATGGTTCCTCATGGCAAGTAAGACATTTTTGCAAAACATGGCCAACATTCTGCAGTCATGACACTGGACAGGCCAGGTTCATAAAAAAAAGTTTAAAATGAAGAGTTAGAGGGTGGTAAAAAGCCGAAGGTATGGTTAAGGCAAAGCAGAAAGCAGTTGGGTTAGGGTGAAGATGAAAAGGCTGCCTGATGCACTCCAGGACATAGCAGCACTGGGACTTGACATTGCTCACTGAATTTCTATTCCCACTTGAAAAATACACTCAGGCATAAAAATGCAAATAACGATCCCTTATTCCTTTCATGTCTGGGTGTGGAAGGAAGGAGAAAAAAGTATTATTCAATGTGATCCAAATCCCAAATGTTCCAGTAAAGCAACAACCTTTAGTGAACCTGGACAGAGAGAAAACCTCAAACATTCCTGGTTCTGTCAAGGGAACAGGCAGAGAAATAGAAAAATAGCCTGTTTTGTCAATGTGAAATTAAAATATGTAGCAAAGCTCTTCCTACAGTTTGTCATTAAGCCTCCGGGTCACAGTTAGTGTAAAAGCTGTCTCTACACTCATTTAATCTCTGAGATAGTTTAGTGATGGTAGCTACAACATGTCTGCATGTGTTTGTTTGGGGTTTGGGCTAGTCTAAATTTAAGTCTTTTTTAGTCTACATTTAGTCTTTTGTTTATCGCTTTTTGCTTTTGGTTCCCCAAACTATCCTAGTCCAATCAATCATTTTAATCACAAGCAAATCTTTGTCAGGTGATTAAAGGGGCAGAATTGATCTAAATCATAAGAAAATCTAAAAGATAGGGTAAAAAAACTGTCCAAAACATGTGGTAAGTAAACAAAAAGTTTACTTGCACAACTTTAAACCACATGAAGAGAACCATATCTCAGAAATGCCAGAGCTGTGTAGACACTGGTGTTAACCCCTATTGTTCAGTGAATATTTTTGGCAGAAGGATTCACAAACATGCCAGCCTCACTGCCACTACATACTACAGAGTAACCCAGATTATAGTACGCACAGAGGAAGAGAAGGGTATCTTTTTCTGGTAAGCATCTATTTGCCAAATTTGTACAAGGCAATTAATGCTACAATAATATGCAACATATTTTACATTTAATCTCTTCTATTTTTTAAATAAACAGAATACTTTGAAGTGTTAATGGAAGCATTTTTCTGCCCGTGCCCTGCTATCACACCATGAACTGAATGCAAAACTCAACTAATGAGTTGCCAATAACAGACGCTGTAGCTGCAGTTCAAATACCACCAGTGATGCATTCATGCTGCATTTTAGTTAACCATCAGCAGAGGCCACTTCTAATTCAATAAGCAACCACAGGGGATCTAACCACAGTCAAATACACACATGAAAATACATGCACACTCACACATCCAAACACATGCAGATCTTTCACATGCAGATTGGGCACTTATGAGCTGTCGGCAATGATTAATGGCAAGAGAAGATGACCTGCTAACTCCCACGGTATGACTGGGCAAAGCTTGTATCATAAATGTGAACCCCTCGCACATATATGCCCACTTAAACCCAGCCACATGCACAGGAATGAAGGAAATGGGTGTGTCTTGATTTTAGGGGTCATATGCTGGTTGTCACAGAGTCACCCTGAGATGTATCTCTGCTGTTTATTGGAGGAAGTTTTAAAGTGCCGAACAAAAGAGAAATGGGAAGTAGACTGCATCTCATTCCTTTAGATTCAGGCAAGCCATGCCCCCTGTTACAAAGACATGTTTCCATTCTTTCACTTTACTTTTGACAAGAGGTTTGTTGTTGTTTCACTTTCTTTCTTTACAAGCCTCTTTGTTACCAGTATTAAATAAAAGTTATACCAAGATTAACCATGTTACCAGAAGTGAGGAAGAACAGAACTTAGAAGTACATTAGTTATGATTTTGATCTGTATGTGAATAGAAGATTTTTTTTTCTCATTCTTGGCAAATATGTTCTTTTTTAAATAATATCTAAACACTTTATATCCAATCTGTTTGAGCACTGTTTAAAACCTCCTAATATCTTACTTTGAAAAGCTAATGAGCTTTTCAGAGCCAAGCTCCATTCAAGTCAAATCGATGGAGTGAGAATTCTCCCTGATGGAGCAGATGGGCATTCTGTGGCTCAGCCTGGCAGCAACTTAACAATGTAGTATCAGTAGGAGCTCTTCTAACTGGCATTTCAGCTAATGGTTCAGTTTTATGGCAATGTTGCAAAGATTCCAACTGCGACATTCAAAATGAATGTCTACTTACCAAACCTATTTGCACCATTTGACATCTGGTCAGATGCAAATAGTTGCTGTATTTTGCACCCATTTAAAATCCGTCTTTCAGCTGCATCTGGCTCGAGGAACAACAGTAACCTATTAGTTTTACTGACTTGTCTGTTTGGATGGACTATATTCAAGCAAGGAAAATAATTTATATATGATAATTTCAAGATATGTTTACAACAAATCCTTATTGTCTCCAGGAGAAGGACATAAACAGCAGAAAAACATCTTGGAAAAGAGCATCAAAAGGGAGATTTAACTTGTTTTCAATCAAATGTAAATTTAGCAAATCCAATGAACATGACTTTACACAGCAACTTTGATAACAAGTTTATAAATACCTTACCTGCGCTTTAGCAGCAGAAAGTATGCAGAATGTAAAATGCGTTCTCAAAGAACATATAATTGAAATGTAAGCATATACAGGACATTTTGTTGGAATAATGAACACTCCACAAAGTATTATGTTAGGTAAAGAAATTAGTCAATCCGATTTTTCTCTAGAAAATTTGTAGTTCATTACTAAATAGTTTTTTATTTAAAACAAAAATAGTGTTTGTCATTTAAAAAGAAGAGATCAATGTTTATGAAGCACATCTTTTATCCCAAGGCTGTTGTGTGTACGCTTGTTATGCATGTGAATTTGTTCACCTAGACAAATGATAGCTTTATAACTAGCCATTATTCTCCCTCTGGTTCAGAGTTTAAATGCACACAATCCTAAATAATTTGGAATGCAAGCCCATTATAAGGTCATAATTCATGCTGTAATTCTAAATACCTGTCATAAACCTACTGGAGCATTAACTTGTGTTATTAAAACCCAGTGAATGTATGGGAATCTGTCATAATCCAGAATAATGGTTCTGTCAACATCCTTCAAGAAAAGGCCACACAATGGCTACATAAATGATACATCACAACAGTTCTGACGGCCTGAATAAGAACTCCATACACTTTGTGCTGCTGAATGATCTCATGCAAAGTGCGTCGTTGTCTCCATTGAGATACATTCACTCCTTCTTTTCAGTATCATCCTTAGCTGGTCTGCAGGGCCACTGCGGAGAATCATAGTGCATAACAACACTACTCTGATCTGCCATTGGCCGAAATAACGACAGATCTCAGCACCTGCCAATCACACTACCATGGTGATGAGTTGGCAACATAGTAGTGATGGCAGGGGTCTGGCACATGGTTCCAGGAAGAAGCTGTGTGTTAACATGGGTGATGAATTATGCCAGTCGCTAGGGGAAAGGGAATATGAGACTCTGTGGGAAAATGAGATGACATTCACTACTTTAATGAAAAACTATTAAACTTACACTAAATGGCACTTGAAAATCTGTTGAACTGTTTATGTTTATAAATAAGGATGCAAACAAGTGTGTTTGAGAGACTTAGTTTTCATATCTTCATGTTGAGATTAATGTCTCTATGCACACACAGTTCATTCATTTCATAGTTCTTTCTGTGAGTATTATGTTATGATTTGCACCCTCAAAAGTACCAGAAACATAATTTTTGGAGAAGTATTTCATGATCTTTGGAATTTTTTTATGACAATAGATAACAGACCTTACAGAGAGAAGCATTGGGCCTTGGAGACTCACCAGAAGAAACATTTCTCTCCCACTTCAAATTTGTTCCTGAGGATAATTAAATGAGCAGTAAGCCTTTGAAGTGTAATTTTCCTGAGAGTTCTACCTCCACATCGTTGGAATTGCGCAAACTCTACCCTTACACTTTCACTGTTGGAGTTTGAATATCCTGCAGCCTTGCAATGCTTTCACCATCTTGTAGCAAATCCGTGCAAACACAAAGATATTTAAGCTCTGAAAACAATATGTTTATATCGAACACCTGAGTGGAATATCTACACGTGACGTCATATCCCACGACCCACGATTTCGCCTTGCTGCAGGATGACTCACAATTTGTTTGTTTTTTTTGTTGTTGTTTTTTTTTAATGGATGACGCACAATTTGAACTATATTAGTATTTGTTTTGGATAGAAACGGCTATGTAGTTGAAAATTATATATATTATTCTGACTATTTATGCAAAGTTCAAACATCTCATCACAGACACTTTAAGTCAGAATCACAGAAACAGCTGTCTAACAGTAGTATTGTTTAATACAGCAGCTTACCTACTTACCTACCTACTTAAAAACACAGGGATCCAATATGCAGGGAAGACCCATACATCTTGGAGGTGACATTGTAAAAAGGGCTATTCACAAGATTCACCAGTTATGCCCCTAGAGGGCTGATGGCCTGCTGGTATTGGACATTTCTCTGCAAAACCCCACCTAATTCAAAAGAAGGTGTAATTAACAGACTTGTGCAGACATTGACAACAAGCTGCTGTAAATCCATTCTACTGTGTTTCAGAAGAGGAACATTAAATACCTGCAGGACACTGGTCGTAGACGACAGGAGTCAATAGAAAAGCCTAAAATTGCATGCAATCTAGATGTGGAGTAATTCATCTGCCAAAGCCTCCCCCTATTTTGCAGTTTCAAAGAAAATTATCTAAAATCTGATCAAAAAAGAGGAACAACCTTTTTTAGCATATGCTTATTTCCCTTTTTCCCCTTCCTCAAGTAAAATTTGAATGACCTGTAGACTTTAGGGGTGTTTCAAACTTACATAAAGCTTGTCAGAATATTTGACTTTTATCTGTCATTAGGCTTCACTCTTCAGTGGCTTTATGAAGTCACTGAAGAGGATTGCCTGTCTAAAATTGGCTCAAGATGCACATGTGTGTATGTACTACATAAGCCATGAAAGTGAAGTGCTGTTGAAAGGCCGCAAGCTTATGACAAAGCTCAACCAGGGAGTACAAGTGGCGTAAGGCCTGTAGACTGCCAACCATCAGATGGAAAGCCATACTTTATGCCCCAGAAGAATCTTCCCAAGGGGGGTGACTTAGCCCCCCCACCCTTTATTCCATCCTTTATTCCCTGCGCAACAGTTTCTTCCACCAACTCTCCATCCATATTTACACCCATGAGCAAAGCCCATGAGCAGCTGCCTTCTGTGGGTGTGTGTCATTGTAGCTTGGCAGGCACACACCACAGCTTTACCGGCAGGCGCCAGGGCTAATTTGATTTTTAATTCAACACGACTCCTCGGCTAATAGTTTGAGTTGGGGATTAATTAATCTGATTTGACTTGTGCTAATTTCTTCCACCCACAATCCTACTTGCCACCCATCAATGCAACAAACAAACAAACTAAAGATGCCACGGTCTTGCAGGTCTTGTCCTGACACACATGTTGAGTATGAGAGATAAAGACCTGGGGGGACAGGTGAGGAGCCAGTGGAAAGCCTTGGGAAAGCGTGGCATTATGCCTGTTAAGCGTGGGTATACTTAGTATGTGTGTGTATGTAGATGTGTTTATGGAGGAGACTGGAGCCAAGGCTGGTCTGACAGAGTAGTGCTGGGAGGCAGTGAACAAACATGGCAACAGACTGGCTCTTGAAAGGAGGGCAAAACAAAGAGAAGGTCATCAGCTATTTTATGCCAAATATGGGTCAGATGGGATCTAGGTGAGTTGGTCACACATGATTTGCTGATATTAAACTAAAAAATGAGCCAGGTAGTGAAGCGTTCCTGTTCATCACTAAGGCTTTTGAAGGGAGGTCCGGTCAGGGCTCCACAGGGAGAAAACACTTCAAACACTACGTTTCCTCAACTCAGAGTCAGTACTTCCGCAGTTTCCAATGGTGTTTATAAGAGGACTTTAAAAATTAATCGAAATAAGAGTGCAGCTCAGTTGGCATGCACTTAGCGAAAAACATTTTGTAAAATCATTCACTCTAAGTTTGCACACCAAACCAGATACACAGGAGCATGCAAGGTGCATGTGGAGGTTTGGAATTTGAGGAGTTTTACATCACAAAACAACAAAGATACATTTCAAAGTCAGATTGCTTCTGTGTAGAAATGATGCAAACCCACTGGCATTCACAGAAATGTGTCAGTCTGAGCATCGTTTGAATTCTGTCTTTCTTCTATCTTTATTTCTTTCTCATTCTCTCTGGCACATAACCACCTTCTCTGCATGGTAGAAAATAACATTGCTCTTCTCAAGAGAGACCACACATGGGAGAAACAACCTACGCCTGCTGTTCTCTCCTGCAGGAAAGAAAAAATAAATAAAAATAAAACTGCCCAATAGCTCACACAATTCTTTGAAATCTCTATCGCAGTATGTCCAGCTCCTGACTTGCACTGTTTGTGCTTTTCCCATTACTCTGAACCGTTTTACCACATATTTAGATGCAAAAATTACAGCAAAGAAAAGAAAAGCTCAGCATGTGGATACATATACATGTGTGGTTGCACAAAGCAAAACAAAACATGCATCCATGAGACACAAGACGTTGCCACAGACTGAACACAAAATACTCATATAAACATTAGTGCACCTAGTAAAACCATGGAAATTCAAAGCAAGGATTGTGCTTTTTAAAAAGAACTGTTTTCCACCAGTAAATTCCCAACAGCGTGTGGTTTAGAAAATAAATTGCACCATTAAATGTGAAACAAAAGAGCTACACTCAGAATATGTATGGCTGAGACTGAGACAACCTTACCTTATTATCTACCTTAAATAAATAATCCCATACTTTGAATTCTTTGAATGTTTGTATGCTTTAAGTCTCCAAGGAGGCTTTGTGCATAGATAGAATCTACTTTAGACTTGCACTGCATAATTACCAGAGCAGTCCTCTGGACTCCAAGAGAGCACAAATGTTTAGCCACCTGTTAACAGCCTGCAGGCCTTGGAGAAGGGGTGCTAAGCAACGGAAAGGATAGAACAGCGACTCAGTCTGGGTAAGAGGGCTGGGGAAGTCCTGTGCCAGCAAAGCAGGGAAATTTACAACAAGTCAACCCAACCGATCTTGAGGCCGATCTAACTCTGCGCTGCAGAGAACACAAATCACCCCCCATACATAACCCAACCCCTGACAACTCATTTCATCTTCTACACTAATGAATTCATCATCAGGAGGAATCTGCCTTTGGTGCCTCGGCCCTTAGCAGAGAAGGAGTAATGGCTTAGATAAGTCATCATCATCATCATTAACATCAGTGGCTGCCAGCACCACCTTGCCACTGTTTGGCCCATAGTTCAGCAGCAACAGTTTGTGACTCTACAGCATCCTGACAGGGTGGAAACAGGGGAACTTTGGCAATGTTCAAGGTTATTATAGGGATGGATATCAGAGGTAATGTGTCACAGATATGCATCCTATGTATGAGAATCAGCATGAGTATACGTATGTCAGTGGAATTTGAATGTGTTGGGGTATGAATGGATAAATCAGTGAGTGTGAGAGCTCCTATGGTCGCAAGAAAGCATATATGTGCGTATATGTGTGCATCTATGTGCGTGTACGAAGGAGTTTAAGCGGCACAGTCAGGGAGCTGTCAGCAGAGAGCCTGGGTGCAGGTTGATCACAGAGCTACTGTGCGTTTGATGTCTCCTAGGGACTGACAGCTTCTCTCCCCATGGGAGCCCTTTTTCTAACCCCTTCTTTGCTCCCTGCACCACCCTTTCTCTATTTCATTTCTCTTTATCCTCTATCTTTCCATACACAGGATCTCTTCAGTTCATCTCTTCATTGTACTGATTGGGAGGGGGTGTGCGGAAGCACATATATGCTCACCTGGGACTGTTTTAGGAAACACAGACAATTTCAGAACAAGGCATTGTTGAATGGGAAACACACCTGAGAGCATGTCTCTGTAAATACTGACATGATGAGCTGCCATCTCTCATAGTGTGACATTTTGCCTGACATTCAATCTTGCTTGGTGGCAGCTAACCTTCAGCATTGAGATGGATTAGACCATAAATATCTAGATCTGAATACATAATTGGAAAAATGTAACAACCATTCATGAGCAACTAATTTTACATATTTCTATTTGTGTTTAGTTCTGTTAACCCAGTGGCCATTTACCAAAACCTTACAAAAGGTATTTAACATGCACCATTCTGCAATTTTGTGGTTAAGTCTGACCAGCAATATTTTCCAAGAGAGTGCATCTTGCTAAGAGGTTGTGGCTTCTCAGAGGAAAGCTGGTCTAAGACACTTCAAATGTGGGGTGGAAGATACTTGCCATTTTTTTGTCGTTGGAGCAGCAAAGAAGATGAATTTGCTATAAGAGAGTTTAATTTATAAACAAGGGTAAGTAAATAATAATAGGCCCCATTAAGTCCTGGAACTGCTTCCTGTACTCAAGGAATGCTTTGAAAAAGTACATATGTATAAGAAATGATTATACGCCTTTGGCTGCAAACCAATCTCGCCCCTCCTCCACAGGTTAAGGTGCAGCAGGATTTCATCTCTAAGCGGCCAGTGTGTTAGTAGAAGCCCATCCGTCATGGCAGCAGAAGGTCTGCTGGATGTCCCTGTCACTAAGCTGTCCATTTTGTCAGACAGCCAAATTCATCATATCAAGATGGGGATGAATCCTTACTAGCAGAAGCCGACTGCCCCACAAATACATACAAATATGCAAATTAATGACAAAATAAACACCAGCCTGCAAACGAGTTATCCATCAATGACTGGTTTCTCAGTAGCTCAGCATTGGCAAGGCAACAGCAATCAGCCACTCCATCAAAAGGAGTGATGGAACACCATCCTCTCATCTTCTTCCCCTCCTTCCCCCCTCGCTATATCATTCACATACATTTGTCCCTATTTGCCACTTTTCCACATACTCTTTCTCTAACCATCCACCCCCCAACTCCACTACTCTGCATTTGCACTCATGCCTTTAATCTTATACACTTTGTCAACTCCATGTTAGCATATTTGCTTTTGCATTTCCTTCATATTTTTAAACCTTTCTTCTCTTTTTAAGTGCCTTTTCATCAATGTAATTACGAGCCAGCAGGAGACATTTAAAATTAATGCTTGCTTTGTTCTTGTGTTTGAATGGATAATGATGTGACAGAAAACATTTTGCCATTATGGAAGCAATACAAATCAGATAACATATGACAATACTTTCCATTGAGGCTCTAGTCTGTGAGTTGCAGCACATCACTTAAAAATGGCCATGTGACATACATATAGGACTATAACAGAAAATCTTTTGTTTAGATATCCAGACTAATCCTAGCTGTGTATATAAGACATTGTTTTCATCATAAAATTCTTTAGACATGAGCTTAAAGACTGTTTAAGTTCTTTTCATAAAACCAAGACATTGGACTGGAAAGAAAGCTCCCTTAATGGAATAAGCTGGAATTCTCCAGGAGCTGAGTCAGTCCAGACTCATATTGCTTTTCTGGCATCCCTGAATAAGTTTCATACACACATGCTTATAAAGTCTACAAATTATATTCTAAAGCAATCATGTAAAGGTCCATATGAACTAATTTAACTATTAAAATGTATTACTCTGTAGACTCAAATGAAAGTAAACACACAACTTCATTCAGTAAATGTGTGTCGTGCTAACATAAATTCCACAGAACAAAACTTCGACTCTTTCCTGCCAGCCCCTGGCACATTGAAATAGAAAAGTTGCTTCAGCGAGCCTTAGCCAGACTGGTTTTTCTGTGGCCTTTGAGAACATTTATAAAAGCCACAGTCAATTTACAGTCCAGTGTTCTGCTTCTCTCAAGTGGGCATGACTCCAAAACATAACATCTAAGCACCAGTTTGCCTGCAATACCCATAACAGAACAATTACAGCATCACAAAGGTCTGTGGTTAGCCGCCCGACAAAAAGTACAGAATCCCTTTCCTGTAGGCATAGAATAAGTGAGACTTGGGCAGCTGCACCCACAGCTCAGCCCAGAAGCCGAAAACAGAGCATTCCTGAGACTACCTTAATTGCCATCACAAAGTGTTTGTCATAATTCAACAATGAGTGGGTGTTGAGTTGATACAATGCAGTAAAAGTCATCCCTCAAAGTAAAACAATTTATTACAAATGTAGAAAAATAGCATTACAATTTGGGTGAGTGAAAGACAATAAAATGCTCATTTTTGTCGCCATGTCATGGTGTTTATGAGTGACTTCTAACAGCTGTGTCAATAGTTATGACAAGCAAAAGAAAAATATATATAAAAACAGGAATGCACCAAAATCAAGTAAAACATAAATACTGTGTTTCCATGTAGCGTGGTCATGAGATTTAATGCGTGGTCAAAAAAAGGCTAAGGGAAATTGTCTCTTTGAAGGCCACTTTGCAGTCATCGTGGCAAGTTGTCACAGTGTTGACAACATCAACCAGTGGACATCCCCAAACAGAGTGCAGAAACACTAATCCCATCTCTAAAGCTCACTGCCTTCCACTTGCATCTATCCCAGGGGTACTCAGTTCAGTCCTATGAGGGCTGCAAACCAATGACGTTTTCCATGTATCCTTGCTCCCACACACCTGATTTAAATTAATGAGTTTTTTTGCAGAAACTGATAGGCTGTTAGAGCGCCTTAATTTGATTCAGGTGTGTTAAAGCAGGAATACATGGAAAACCTGATGGATTGCAGCCCTTGTAGGACAAAATTGAGTTGCCTTGCTCTATTCTGTGGTCTTTCTGGGTTGACGATGGGACATGGGACAACTTGGACAGCCACCAAGACGTCAGTCTGTTTATTCCTTTTTCATTTGTTGTTTTTTTAAATAATTTGTTTTCTATATTTTCCTATCTGACTTCTTCTCAATTTACACCAAAGCAGCAAAATTAACAGTGTTCTCTTTACAGGCTTATGCTTATCGTTAAAACTGTGAATTCAAACCTCAAAAACTTTCAGCCATCTTGATTTACCACTGATCTGCTGCCAGTATGTGTGATTCTGTGATGACAGCGTAGTGTAATTCTTCCAGTACTAAAGTTCCTATGAGCTCCCACATAAGCACATCTGTCAACCACATGTTCTGCCAGCCAACAACCAGCTCATGAACGAAAGCGCATGAAGTGTGTTTGAGTGTTAATGTATTCACATTTCTAATTCCATGTGTGTGCATGTTGTTGCTCATATGTTAATCATGTCTCCGTTCAGAGATTAAAGCCACGCCCTATCGTAATTGCGTTACACTAAACAGCAGGCCCATAAATCTTCTTTATGGAATTGTATGACCCTTTCTCTTCATGGGTCCTTTTGTATTTGTCATAACAATAGACATCAAGCAGCTTTTTTTTCTCTTTTTTTTTTTATTCTCAAAGCATTTGGCTTCGATGGCTTCAACATTGGGTCTCTTGTGTGCAGCAGTGTCATCAGGTTTCCATGAGCTCATTGATGAGGCTTATCTCTTTAGGAGAACAGCCCAAGCTGTTCATGAGCTCATTGATGAGGCTGTTCTCTTTGGGAACATCTTCCTTCCACCCTCCCAAAGTTGAAGAATCTTACGTCTCTGAGATGTGACACAATGATTTGCAGACTGGGAAGGTTCCTAAATAATGTGAGTATTTCCCAAACTTCTCATGTAAAATCAAAAATTATTCTACATGTGTTTGTTGCTTCAGTCCATACTGGAGGATATGAACAGAGAAAAAGTGTAGAGAACTCCATACTCCGGGTCTGAGTAACTGGCTCTGCTGTACTTGTACAGCATCGCTGACTCTTACACATGTTGCATTGGATTGCTTTGTAGAATTTAAACGCAGAACATGAAAGTAGTAATAGTTTAGCATGGCATGGTATGCAGCACTCTTAAACATGTTCAAGCAATTAGATTGAAGCAAAGGTGATGCAATCCTTGTTTGGATGCCTACCCAGTAAAAAAAACTGCCAAGATTGAAGAGCTTCCTGGGCGAGAGTGAAGTCAACTCCAGAAGAATAGTAGAGTTAGTCAGGATAAATTAACACGCTTGGCAGGGGTTTTGGACGAGCAGCCTTGTTCTCTAAGGTGTTTTTTAGGCTTCCTTCATTTCCCAAAGTGAGTCTCCATACACGCATTTAAGGTCTTCAGCCTCACAGACTTTATGTAATTGGGTGAATGCCTTTAGGCATTCAACCTATTGTTTTCCTTTTTTTTTTTTTTTTTTTTTTTTTTTCTTTTCGAACACCAAGAAAGGCAGAAGGAGGATCTGTCCCCCCTGTTCTGCTGAGAAAATTTCTTCTTTC
>JBAMHX010000011.1:16803645-16818896 GCA_037177515.1 Pseudomugil tenellus
CTCCTGTCACAGGCTGATTCACCTCCTCTCCCTTTCTCCTACTCCTTCATCCTCATCCTTTTTCCCCTCTTCCTCATCCCTCTTTCTGCCCTTTCATCCTCATCCTTCTTTCTTGTTCCCCTTCTCATCTCTCTTTCTTCTAATCCTTCATCCTCCTCCGTCTTTTTCTCCTCATCCCTCCTAATTCCTTTCTTCTCCTTATCCATAATCATCCTTCTCTCTTCTTCTTCTCCTTCATTCTTCTTTCATTTTCCTTCATATATTTCCTCCCTCTTTGGAAGATTAAATACTATAACTAAAGGTTTTAGCATCATGATGTCTTCAGTTCTGGTTTCAACAAGCACATTTCAGCCATCTTAAACTTTCATTTTGTCTGTTCAGTTACACTTACACTGGTTTTTACTATATTTAGATGTGATATTGCGCTTTCAACACTTGATATGCTTTCACTCAATTCACTTTGTTTTTCAACCTTTTTGCTCATAGTTAAGCAAGTCTTTATTTTAATCTTTAATGGATTTTACTAAGAACTTAAGCTTTTTACCGGCTTCAACTAAAGGTCCAACAAGCAATTTTCAGCCTTTTAATTTTTTATGCTCTTTTTAAATAATCTTACACAAGTTTACCTTAAACTAGATCACATTTTAAGCTTCCAAAGATTTGTTACAAATATGTTTTACTCTTTTTAGTTCAGCTTTTTTTCATTTTATTCAGATACTTTTTACTAAAGACCAAAGGTTTAGACTTAGGCTTTATACAAATTGTTCAACAAGCTGGTTTCAACCCTTTTCAACTCAGTTATGCTATGTTTTGCTAAACCTTCAACCCCTTTCACACTATTTAAGCATCTGTTTCTGCTTTTATAATTTCAGACAGTTTCATGATCATTTTAGCTTTCTTTAGCATTACAGTTCAACCATTTCAGCTTAAAAGGCATTCATCCTGCTGTTCTGAAAGAACAGCAATTCTTCTAGTTCCTTACTGTTTTTCCAGAAATGAGCTTAATAAAAATTCAGTCTCCTTAACTATGAAATTGTCAAAGTTTTAATCCTTTCATTTCTGGATGCTTAAATTAATAGTGCTGCATGTTTTTCAAAATACAATATCTGACCACAAAAGACACAAAAAGGGATGGTGTTTTATTTACTTTCACCAGGTTAGAGATCATGCATTAGGCCGTTTTGGTTTGTTTGTATGCCTGTCTATCTGTTAGCAGCATAATTCAAAAGGTTTTGGATGGGGTCCCTCTAGTTCCAAGGCATAGTGTGTCCAAACCTTTGACTGGCAGTGTATATGCTACAGTGTGTGGTGAGATATTTCATGACTCTCTGATGTTTCCTGAAGTCACAGAATTATAAATATATCATTCTCAACCATGAACATTCAAGAATACAGATGTTAAGTAGAAGAATCTATGGGTAAATGTAAATAAAGCTTTGAAATAGCAGTTGCTGACATCGCAAAAAAAGGCTCAGAATTGCAATTACAATTTTTTTGCAAAAGCACCCATTAATCTAGGTATATCTTGTAATAAATAGTTACGACACCAACTAATCACAGAACGTTTCTGCAACATTTAAGCATCTTCCACAACAACCTTTGTTTTTTTATTGTGGCTGTGTTTTCATGTATCCGTTGTTCCTGTATGTGGTTTGTATCATCTCTTTAAAATATTTGTTCTCAAACACTAGTGAAAACACATCTGGCCAAACCCGTGGCCTCAATTTTACCACCCTCTTATCCATGGCAGCTGCTCAAAATAGAAAAGTGGAGAAGTTGTTTTATTGTCATTGTGGGAATAGAAGCGAATGATTAATCAGAATCATCATCAATGTGAAACTCCACTGTCCCAGCACACAGATTGTATCAGAGTATCAATGATTTTCTCACAGTTATAAAGTTCAAGTAAAGACTTACCAAAACCAAAAGCAGCTGGGGCTGGAATGGGAGCCGACTGTACTGGAGTGGATGTGTAGAGGCCAGTCACAAGCAGACCATCAAACGACACACTGGTAGTGATGGTTACTGAAGAGACAGATGAAAGACAAATGTTTGAAACTGTCATCACCACTTTAATAAAGTCAATCACTTACAAATGTCAAGTATGGAATTTCCTTCCTTTTAAGTTTAAGCAAGTACTGTCTAGGAGGGCAGAAAGATGAACTGCTAAGCTAGTTGTCAACAATCACACATTTATTTTTTATTTGCAAATCACACTGAACATTCATCAGTGTGACGAACATTACAGTAGGCCTACGTCCCAATTAACTACCTTGCTGCTACTGACGAGTATCATCCAGGATAGCAGTAAAGGTAAGGCAAGTTTATTTGTATGACTCAATTCAACAATGAGATGATTCAACGTGCTTTACAGAGTCATTAAAACTTAGAAGCATAAATTAAAATTAAAACATGAAAGGAAGGAAAAGGAAATGCAACTGAATGCCACTGAAACTGTAGAAATGTGCAGAACTTACATGAGACAGCAATAAAAGTCTAATTTACAGGGAGTTTATTCTTAATGTAAGATTGAGTAACTTGTGAAGTTGTGAAACCAGAAAACATCCTCACCTTAAAGACTTCCTCCTCAACAACAGTACTTGAACATAATCTACTTCAACCTGAACAAATTTCAGTTCTTTAAACAAGTTCTGACCCATTGACAATCATGTTAGAGAAGACTGATGAGCTAATTCACCGAAACCCTGATAACATTAAGACTTTGTTTATCACAGACAGCATCAGATCTAAAAACTGCCAGAGGTCTATAATGAAGTGAAACCTATCTACAGCTTAGTCTATCTAACAGATGGTTAACTATTGATCTTTCCTCTAAACAAACAATCTGAGTGACAGGCCCAAAGTCAGATATAACACTGGAGGAAGAGATCCAGAACAATTTCTAGCCAGACAAATTGGAGCGCAGGGGAACAGTTTGCAGCTCAAAGAAAAAAACAATACCAGAAAAAAGGTTGTGCACAACAAGGAATAACATGCTTTGCAGCAATAAAAAACTAGGGGTTTGTTTATTTCTGACCCTGGAATCCCCCTGCATATGGGATAAAAAAAATACTGAATTGGGAAAGGAGGAGACATTTGCAGCATTAATGTGTTTTTAGTAAGACTAGAATGGCAGTCGTTTAGGTTTTGAGGCATTTATCCTTCTGGGCTTGGTGCGTTTTGTTGTGGGAATCTGGGCAGAGCAGACTCCTGTGTGGCCCTGTCTGCCTGCCTGTCTGACTGGGCGATTCCATTAACATGTCCTCTCACAAGGCGCCCAGCATTTTAGCATGTGTGTCTCAATGTGTGTGTTCTCCATGCATCTGTTACACCCTGTCTTAAGAGCACAGTTGAGGCCATCTCTTCCCTCCCAAGTTCTCTTCCATATCAAAACCTCAATAATTCATCCCATAACTCTTTATTGTATCCAGACATTCCCTCCTATGTTTTCCCTTCACAACATATACTGGTAAACAGTATGTATTAGTATGGAGTTGTGTTAAATAACAAAAACCCATATATGTGCACCTTCAGAAAATAAAATAATGTAGCAAAAATAAGAAAAAATAATTTAAAAAACATACTGTATGTGGATATTCTTCCCAGTAAAATATTAGTTAAAAATAAAATATAAATGAACAGCTCTGATGAGTTTCTTGTAGTTGTAATTAGCATAAAAGAATAAAGGACATAAAAATAGCTCTAATAAAACTAAAAGAATTGTGTTGTGAAGGGCTTATGGGAAGCTGTATTGTGAAGAAAAAAAGCATTTTCCTATTCAATCCATGTTGCTTAGAGCACCTCTAACACTGCAACATCCACAGAATCTGAGGAAAACATCATTTAAACAACTTATCCTGTTTACTATGTGATGCTGATAATTTATGCTATTTTTGCTTCCCAGCTACATTATCTATTCAACAAATCCATTTCACATTGTGTTGAGACATTTTACCTGTAATCACATGATGCCGGATTGATCCAAGGCCACAGCATAATGTAGTATTAAATGGAGTAATGCACCAAGTTGGATTACCCTCAGTACTAAAAAAACACTCATTTCTACCCTTTCATTAACCTACATCACCAAGGTTACACACACTTCATCACTCCCTTCAGGCACCCTCATACAAGCTATACAAATACACATAAACAAAAGATTTTTTCTGCCTCCACTATGCCATTTCTTTCTTTAGTCGATGTTTACACCCTTCTTTTGGTTTAACAGCTATTTAGGGAACAAAACACCCTCTTTTCTGCCTTTTCAAAATCTACTTCCATGTTATGTGTGTTCTGCTCTCTCTCAGCAATGGATCAGCTCACTGTTTGATGTGCAGGTTGAGGAGTAGAGCTGGGGGAGGGAAGGTAGAGCTAAGGGCACAAGGTTACAATCCCAAAACAAGAACGGGGTGAAAAGGATGGAGGGAGACGAGGTAGTAGAGTGGCCAGTGATCAATACAAATCCAAGTTGTGAATTATTTAGGCAAGCCCTCCCTTCCACTTGGCTCTGGAAGGCATCAGACAGATGAGCCAATCAAATGAGATAAGATCAGATCCAATCACCTGTGGGGGTACTTTACACTCGCACTCTCTCTCTCACTCACACAAGCGTAGAGGAAGGCCTTTGATGGTAGCCGTTAACATTCTTGTCCATACTTCATTTCTGAGCACTGTTCACTTGGCCGAGGGGGATGAGAAGCCATGAGGTGGGAACAGGAATAAAATTTATTACCAGCACTCTTATTCGCATAGCGTTAATGGGTTATGTGTTTCGGAGCATTTGATTTTCCACAATGTGCACGTTATATTCAACTGTAAACAATGAAGAATGTGTCAGGCTTGCACCCGTCACGCAAATATCTGAACCACTGAAAACTTTTGCATTGAAATATCAAATCTCTGGTTTACAGATCAATTGCAAAGATACAAATTAGCATTCAAAGAAGTTATTTAGTTCTGTGTACATTTACCAAAATGTCTAATAAATGTACACAAGTTATAGTTAAACTTATTTGTACTCATACAAGTGGTTTTCTTGCCCATGTACATGTCATGTGCATCTTGTGAAACATTGCATTGATATTGGTGCTGTTTGAAATGTGAGAAAAGAAACGTGTTCATCTACTCTTTGTTTATGTAATTGCCAATGTGTTTGATAAGTGGAAAAGGGAGGTGATGTATTCAGAACTGCTACAATTAGTTGATAATTATCAATGAGGTTGTGTCTGCAAGCAACTCTAATGCAGCTCATTATGCTCCAACATCTATACAGACAGATGTATGAATGTACAGTTTCTTATACCTCAGAATTGAACACACCACAGAGTACATCTTGGCCCACAGCCAGCATGTAATATTGATGAAGCGATGTGGTATGCCTCATTATAGACACACACAAGTGTACTGCTACTCAACTATTGATGGGCCTGGGGCTTTCTTCACTTCTCAGGATGCACCATGAGTAACGTTAGGGCACAAAGTACCAGCACACCACAACAGAGCAAAAGACACATTCAGAAACACAACACTTGTTTTTCTGGCAAATATATCAGAGCTTCAACAGACACACACACACTCTCACACACACCCACAATACTAATAAGACACAAAGCAATAATTAATTAGGAAAGGAAAATTCTATGTGATAATCAAAAATGCAAAAAAGTATACATATCACAAAGATAATTTTCATCAAGTTCATGTGCAAAACATTACATTACTTGTTTCATCTCACTAATTTTTAGTTTGAATTAATTAAATGAATATTTCAGTCAGGATTCCTCCAGAGTTGTTATAGCCACCTGGCAATTAAGAACAACAGGATTGCGTTAAGTTTTTCCTGAATGCTTTAAAGCATTGTTAACATTGGAACAATAAGGTATTTAGTGGAAGAAAACACTGAATAGGCATTTAAACTTTGATAAGATACAAGAGTCCTGTTTTACACTGGTCCCAAAGAAGTGATCCTTCAAAGACCATGTGTCTATACAACACGAGGAACATGTTTTTTTTTTGTTTGGTACTTTTCAGGTGTCAGGTGTGCTGGAGCCGAGATACATGGAAAACTTGCATGATTCACCACCCTCAAGGACTGGGGTTCCCCACCCCAGGTCTACACTATGGTTGTCGATTCCTTTCTGGTGTGAGCTCATTTTTTGAAGAAAAATTGTAACAAAGGATAAGGCCAGGCTAGCTATAATCTTAGAATTATGACTAAAGATAGTTTTTCAAATCACATTTGCATTACAGTGTCTCTGTGCTGCCATGGTCTGAACAGCTCTTCTTTTTGTGCACATCCACCAGTCACACCTTCTGTCATAATGTAATCTCTATTATTTAGTTGCATAAATCTAATGAACACATTTAGAAAATACTTTAAGGAGGTAGTGTCCAAATGCATTATGCCGTAGGTTTACAGTTAAATATTGGGCGAAACATATAACATTACGTATTACGTCTCAGGTAGGAGAAAGCATTATTTATGCATGACATAGGAGCAATTGTGGACACTATCAATGGAATTCCTTTTTCCCCTAGTGATCCAAGAGGATGTCTGTCTTCTTTCTAAACTGATAGAGGTTTTCCTGGCATCAATGTGGATAAAGATAACCAACCATCTGACCCATATCCCACTGGCAGACACACACGTGCCCCAGAGAGGACCAGGAAATGGAGGCTAGACCATAGGGAAGCTATAATTCCATCTGTTTCCACAGTCATGCCAATGTCGGGGTGCCACTTTACTCTGAGTTTCCTGAAATGGTTCAAACTGTCACCTGACCATGACCGTGATGAACAGGTCAGTATTTCCAGTGGACACAAGTGAACTGACAAGTTCAAGAATGTGCAGAAGATCAGAGTTCCTGAGGTCTGCATGTCTCAATGCCATTTTAGTAGAATGTGTGGGAAGTGTGCTTCTGCACATATTTATGTCATGTGGTGTTCACTCAGGTCTTAGAAGCATCATTCCATTGCGTAACCTTCTGGCACAATCCTGGCCTGCTGGCACTGCCATCTGCTGCCGTGAAACACTAGATCACAGATGACCTTCCACGCACTGAGCTTCTACAGGTTTGCTAAACCTCAAGACTACATTTTTTAAGATTGAGTCCAAGCAAATTATCCCCTGAAACCAGGAGTCATTTCATAACCACTGTCTTAGAACACTATTCGAAAAACATTGTTATTAATCTAAGTCCTACCTTGTTCTACCCAATAGAGGAACTAAAGCTTAATTGCATTCTGAACAAAGTCTCCTACATCCAAAAAGCAGTGCAGAACAACAGCAGTGAAATTCTGACACAAGCATTCTATTCCAGATAAAACATAATCTACTCCAAAAATGAAAACCTTTGACTCAATACTCCTTGGCATTAAGACAAAGGGAGCACTGGCCCATGGGTTTTCTCTGGGGAAGTCTGGTCCTTTAAGGTTCCTGGGAAGAGCTTGGCTATGGGACATGACTTGCTCTGGGGCCTGTGGGGTGGTGGTTGTCACTGTGGCCAGCACACACTAGGCCTGCATGATGCCCTGCTTCATGACACTGGAGGCCTTAAGTCGCAGGCATCATCTGCTTGCATGTGGGTGGGTGCATAGTTTTCCCGGCTTTGGTTCCCTGGGTTCTGTACTGGGCAACCTGCTGGGGCCTTAGGTCTATTAAAAAATAGGCAAGGACACGAACCAAACACAGAGAAACAGCGTTTAGTTCAGGTGTTATGCTCCCCACATTTGGAACAAACTACCAGGAAATAGAAGGTCTGCTCAAACTGTCAGCTGTTTTAAATCGAGATTAAAAACTTTATTTGTCACTTTTTATAACAGTAACTGTTAATTCTAATTGGAGGCATTTTTTCCTCTCTCTTTTTATTTAATGTAATTTTTCCCTTTTAAACAGAGCTCAACTCTGTCCCATGGTTATACACTTACATACGGTGAGATGCTCCTGTTTCTATCTCTTTGTTTGACTGCATTTTTTTCTGGTGCTCTTGTCAATTATCAGTGATTCTCTCTCGTTGAGTTTGTGTGATGCTTTCTTTTTGTATAAATATAAATATAAATATAGCAGCTGAAGGCTGAAAGCTTTTGTTGTTCTTGCCCCAATGTTGTTTTTTGTTCCTTTTTTTGTCCTTTGCTCCCCATGTCAGGGTTGCCATTAATATAGCAGAGCAAAATTAAAAACACAAACAAAAAGGATTTAAAGAATTTAGTCCAGGCATTTGCAAACAAGATGCCTACTTTGACACCATAAATTTGTCTAGCACAATGTGACCATTCTACGTGTTATAATACTGGACAAGACAGGGTTAAAAAGAGAAAATACAATATAAAAAAAAACAAATGTTATTCTAAGGTAAAATACTGAACCTTCCTTTGCCTTGCACATGTTCCTCACTTTGATGTTGCTATGCATAAAGGTGTTTGCAAATAAAAATGATGTAATAAATATCACTTTGTTCCCTCATAAAGGAGGACATTACATTTTCACCGGGTTCTTAAATGAGAAGGTTTGAAACTGGCCCAAAAAAGTTGCCACCTGGATATAACTAAGTAAATAAGTAAGTAAATGGCCTCCTATTAGAACTATTTCATGGAGGATTATCCTACAGCTGGCAGCAAATTATTAAACCCCATGGCAAAGAGAAAACATCTAAGGACAAAATACCAAAGTTAGCTTAAGAACAGTCCAAAGCATTACTAAGAACTGCAAGGATAACGGGGACTATCATCTTCCAGGAAGAAATGTAGAAAAAAATAGAATGATCATAATCAGCGATCACCTTGTTTGATAGAACTCTGGGTTATGTTTAATAGTGGAAGTAAGAGTATTTCCATATGCACAATGTGGTGAAAATTGGATTTTGGGCTGAACATATGCAATGCCATATGAAAACCATTTATCAGTGAGACAAACTGGAGATAAAAGGATTCAATTTGCTAGGGACAATAAAAATTAGGCTCCAGAGCAAAGGAATAAAGTCATATGGTTGGATAAGTCCAGCTTTACCCTGTTCCAGAGATAGATAAGTAATACAGCCATCATGTCTAGTGATTACTGTAGAGCCTGTGGGGGCAGTGCTATGATCTGTGGTTGCTGAAATTGGTCAGGTCTAGGTTCTGCAACATTATATGCACAAAGAACGAGTCCATCTGATACCTAAATATACTGAATTGCCAAGTTGCTCCAATATTTTCTTTTCTTCCCTGATGAAACAGGAGTATTCCAAAAAGACAATGATAGGATCCACTGGGCTCAAATTGTAAAATAGTGATTCAGGGAGCAGAGAGATTATTGTCAGAAATGGATTGAACACCAAAGAGTTCAGACCTGGGCCCCAGTGAGAATCTTTGGGATCTGCTGGAGAAGGCTTTCTGCAATGGTCGGGCTCTCCCATCATTAATACAAGATCATATTGATATTGCACTGAATGGAAAAAAGTTTTGGGACATTGCAGAAGCTTATCGATACAATGCCACAACAAATGTGAAGGCCTTAATCAAAGTTGAAGATAGTCCAACAAAAGAGAGTTTGTGACTTTTGTTTTGGTAGCGAATCCTTTACTTTTTGCCAGGCAGTGTAACTGAAAGCCTTTTCACACTTCTGTATTAAATAATGCACGTGTAGAAGAAAGACTGGGTGTAGTTTTTGGCCAAAAGTTGCCTAACAGTAAGTTGCCGTAAAAAAGGTTTTTGTTGTTATAAGGTTCAACAAAGCCATGATTCTTTCCTTCTGTCACTTGCTGACTGCCAGGACTGGAGAGTGAGCTGTCCCTATGATCAACACCATGTGTTCTGCAGACACAAAATTCTATCAAAGACATGCTGAGCAAGTTTAAGTACTATCAAAGCAAGGGTGTATAAACTAAGAATCATAAAACGGAAAAGATAAGGAGTCATTATATCAGCTAAATTCATGTTACAGAGAAAGCTATGCATTCATGAGGAATGCAGGAAAACAATGAAAACCCAGCAAGCCTCAAATGCTGGGTAAAATCTAAAACCAACTCCTCATGCAGAGTAGAACACACACAGCCAGCTGTAGACTATAACATATTTGAAAATATGTATTCCAAGTATTCATGCCAGGTATTCTTGCACGTCAAACTATCAAAGAGCTTCGCTTTCTGTAATTTTCTTGTGTGTGCCGAAGTACAACAGCTTTGAAAGCACACACAAGAAAAATTGAGGAATTGGACGAAGCCAATGTTGTTGCATAAGTGGCTTTCTACCTCACCTGCTCCCCTGAGAGTTGGCTTAATAAGAAACAGGACAAGGGTAATGAGGGCCAAGCTGTCAGCTACACCCTGTACAAATAACCTCACTGCCTATTTTGTCTTCTTTGTCTGAGACACCCAGCTGTTTAATCTAAGTAATATCCATCCAAAACTTACATCCCTCTGTGGCCTACCCTAAACTGCATCACAACTGAGCAAGCCCTGACAGGATGGCAGTACAGCAAGATACTGAGACTAAAAAAGGACAAATTGGGGAGACATTTTAGGCCAATGACTCTGGGGTTGCTATCCTGCTGGTAGTAGATGTTTCCCTGCTCCAACACACCTGATTCAAAATTAAATCGTTATCCTGAACAGCTTAGTGTCAAGTGCTGCCCGACCATGTTGACCCAATAATTTGATTTGTCTGTGCTGCAAAATGAAACATTCATAACCTGCAAGACACAGCCTTTAAGAAAGGACTTTGGGCACATTTGTGTTTTGGGCTTCAATTGTTGTTTACTTACATGTGCATTTAAGATTAAAATGATTTTGAGATTTTCTATTAATTGTCGGAAATATAAAACCTACAATGACATTCAAGAATGTAAGAAAGGAACAATTGGAAACATAAACGTTGGAGCAATTGAAAAAAATAACTTGTATTGTTTTGGTTTTTTTGTTTATAACCAGCCCTTGTGTGACTCTGAGGAATTGAAGATATCCCAAGTGGATGTGAGTGCAGCTTTTGATGATGCATGTTTCACCAACTCGAGATCTCATTGGCCAATGTCATTTAGTTTTTAGATGTCTCTCTCCTGCAGGCTAACAAGGACGTCTTTAATTTACTGCAGAACCAACTTTACAAGGTGCTTCTCAGAGTTCTAAATGGCAGGAGATGTTTAGGCAAGGTGGATCAAATGTTTAGAAAAAAGTGTGAACACTATGCTGTGATGATATATTAACAGTGTCACTAATTAGATCAATTAGTTGTTACTTTTGTTGGAAACCTTGTTCAAAAGCAGGTACTGCACATCTTCTGTCATAATGTACCAAATAATCTCCATTTAGTTTGCGAGGAAAAAACTAGACAATTAAACTGGTTCAAGCTAAGAAGATAAAATTAGTGATATTTTTACTTACGAGTGTTTTAACTTTAAATATCATTACAAACAACAGAAAATGGATTTAAAATCGTATAAGGACATGCAAGTTGCCTTCCTTAAAAGCAGCATATTCTCTGTCACAACATGGAAATTGAATTCAGCTACACATGCCTGCATGCTGAAAATAAAACAGCAGAATAATGGTACAATACAATGAAACACACTTTAAACCACTGCCCAATAGCACAAGAATAAAAAAAGGATATGAGCTTCTGTAGACATTACCCTACTTTCAAGGAGAGAAACAGACCAAACTTAATAAATGTCAGTATCTTGGGCCCACTCAGTCATGTTTTATTAAAATGACTAAACACACAGCCTCAGCTGAATTATTTCCATCTCAGATGAAACGACCTAAAAAGTGAATATTTTCTTATCATATGTAAATTGTATTAGATTTTTTAAACATATCCAGCTGTTTGGTCTTTTGCTGAATTCTAATTTTGCAACACTATATATCCCAGACTCACTAAGCACCATGTGGTGAAAGAGAATAAGTTAGCAGCAGGTATATTTGCCCTCCTCTTGGTCATCCTCATGGCCTGACATCTGAAACTGCAGTTTCTAACAGAGTATTAATCTGGACCGTTAAATGTCTCTTGACGAGTAAAGGGACCACATACTCACTTTTTCTTTGACTGGAATTGTTCCTGCGTAGTTTACCTACAACACTGATTTTTATTTAAACAGAATTTTTGCAGTTTATAATTTCTTAGCACCTTTAGGCTCCACATTTTCCATAAAAATTGCAACAATTTAATCTCAGCTTTTTTAATCACACAGTCCATCTGTGTAGTAAAGTTACTGTTATCAAATGCTGTTAAACATCTGGTTTCATGTCTTTGCAAAGCCAGAAAGCTGTTTTGCCTGTTAACGCATGCTGCTGCACACATATGTTTGTGCACACAGAAATGTGCTCGCATGTTCAGGTTCGAGGTGCATGAAGCATTCACAGCTGACAGTGGTCCAAACCAACATTTCAGTGTCTTATAAATCAAAATCCTAATATAAATTTTGGAACTGCCACTTCATATAGTGGTTCACTGCACACTGACAATCTAGATGTGACTCTCAACCTTCTTACAATCTCCATTCCTTCTGCAGTTTGTTTCTAAAATAATCATTTTCATTATTGCACTCATTTTATCTACATTTCTACAAAAGTGTGACTGTAGACAGCATTGAAAATAGAGACAACACCAGGTAAATTTTGACAATGGTGTCTAAATACACTCAGGTTAGGAGTCAAACAGCTTTTCATGTCTTGGATGTGTTGACTAATACTGATACGACTCTCAGTGTTACCCAACCCACCATGTCATCAATGAATTAAAATCATAGCAGCTTACTGCTACGAAACATTTTATTCTGCAATGGCATCAGTGTTTTAGTATATGAAAATCAGAGAATGCCAAATATTTATTGGCATCTTTAGTTTAATTAGATAAAAATATCGGCAACCAAGTGAGTAGAATTCTTGATGCTGGTCATAAATTAGCCATGATCTGGATGAAGAAATGTGTGTGTTCAGCTGTGTCTGGGATTGAAAACTACTAATTCTTGTCACTCTGCTGTCAGGAGAAATACCCTACTGTGATAGGATTGGCCCGCTCTGTTACAGTCAGCACAGTGTGAAAGATAGGAAGTTATTAATCCAAGATACTGCTGAAAAAGCTCTCACCATTATCCTGAGCATGTTTTATTTTTACCCAGTGGTTGCAGAGAACCTGGGATAACGCGGACCCCGCACTTGCAATATAATCTGCTCGCAACACAAACTGAATCCTCTACAGCCACAGTAATGGAGTAAAGCTTTGTTGACATGTCATGTAGTTTTTAGAACATGTGAAAACATTATACGGTATCGTTTGTTTCATTTTCATTTAATATAATTTTATTTCATTTTAGTATGTAGGCTATTCTATTGAGTTGCAAAAACCTGACATTGTGGGGGAAAGATTTTTTCTTTTAATATTATGGAAAGTTTTCGTGATTATATGGTGCATGAAATGCATCATATAGTTAAATAGAATCATGAGCCCAACAAATATTTATCCCTCTGAATGGTTGTTTTTGCCAAATAAATTCGGGAAGCAATTTTTTTTGCATAAAGGCTTTGAAAATTGTTTTATAGAGTGTAACGCTAACTTTCAGAAGAAAATAAAACTGCATTATCATATAATTAGTTAGTAAATTAGGCTTATGCAAATTATTGGCTGTGATTTGAAAAAGATAAAAACAGTTTACTTAATGAGTCTCATTTACATTTGGTCTAATTTATTTTCCACATGATGAACAGGTGCCTTGCCAATTCTGAATGTACAGTAAATAATTGCCCAACCAGTTTAAAAACAATGTAACTGTTATTCAACAACACAACTGCTATTCATCTCATACTGAATCCAGTTTAGTAATTTCTGTCAAGAAAACAAAGATGTCCTGGGAGCTGGAGAGGAAGGGCCTCTCTTCCTGTTTTTTCTTGGCATGAAAGTTACAGAATATGGCCAGCTAAGTTAAAGAGCACTAAAGTCAGACACAGTCTGACATTTCTACAGCAACACAGTGATGGTAAGCTATGCTGCACAGAACAGAGGGGACTGATACCTAATTAACAACGTAGTTGCCATGAGAGACTAGATGGTCTCCACTGGCAGTGGATCACTGGTTATGACTTTGTTTTGCAACCAGCATGGCTTGGAAAAATGACCTCTTTGCTGTAATTAAAGTAGTCATACATTAAATTTCCCCTTTCTAATTCACAATTCTTTTACTCTATACCTTTTATTCAGACCTCTACTCAATAGCAGGGATTGATGAATAAAACTATCAGACTATACCATCCACTTTCAAGACACAGCAAAAAACAAATCAACAAATCTGTTGCATCTCTAATAGACAATGTAGTATCTGTATTTGAAAACAAAAATCTTTTTTGGGTATTTTTTTGTATTTCTATGTGCATATAAAACATCACTAATTTTAGGATGTCTGGATCATTTTAGTTGTACTGACTCAAGCCTTCTGTAAACATCCATCTGGCATAAATGTTACTCACAAAAATGGGGATTATGCAGATATTTTATTAACTTTGAGTCTAATTCAATTGCTATATATTTTAAGCACTGTACTGTCGTAATTGTACGAGGTCAACAATAATACAATAAATAATCAATGACAGCTAGTAGAGCTGTGATGATTGCGAAAATGTGATTATGTCCTATGTTGCTACTTACACTTATTTTTAAGAAAATGACAAGAATAGAGAACAGCCAGAGACAATACAGTGAGTGAAGAGGATTAATGTTTTTATCTTTTGGATTAGATCCTTCGATTTTTTTATTATATTAGTTGCCAATTACTAACTCCTGGAAAAGCACAATAACATGTAATCCACTGAGGTCTAAGACTCACTACACGTGTGGTATTAGTAAAAATGCAGAAGTGACAACTGTCCGCTACATGCTTTTCCACGTTAACCATGGCCACCAATCACACAATACTTCTCGAAACTTAACAACAAAAAACTTTTGCCAGTTGGATGTGCTGGGAATTGTGTTCAAACACGTCTGCGAGAACAAAATTATGTCATTTTCACAAGCTGTTGCTTCTCATTGAGTACATAACAAGCTTTAGTAAAATAGTGAAGCACAGGTAGGAACATTAGAGTATAGTGAGAGCAGGAAGATACATGGCTGTAAATCACCAATTTGATCACAATGCAATATTATTTAGATTAAATGGATTGCAGCTTGGGGATTAGGCTGATTGGGGACTCTAAATTGCCCATAGGTATGAGTGTGTGTGGTTGTTTTTCTGTGTATGTGTGGCCCTGTGATAGGCTGGCGACCTGTCCAGGGTGTACCCCGCCTCTCGC
>JBAMHX010000011.1:16859467-16869823 GCA_037177515.1 Pseudomugil tenellus
TAGCCCTGCAAAATTATGTGTATATGTATATATATATATTCCACTGCAGCTTATCAAAAGTACCATTACAAAGGAGTAACGTCTAAAAAAAACTATATTTAACAATACGATCGGATGGATTCCTCTCAATCTGATGTCTGTTAATGTGACGGCAACAACTTTCACTTGATCGATGTTGAAAGTAAAGCATGTGGTAATAGATTCAACTCACATTGTCAATGCAACATGTTAATGATATGCCACAGGGAAGTAATTTACACAACACCAAAATATCTAGTTGCCAGCAGATTAATGAAAAGCTATGAATCCCTGAAATGGGCTACAGAGACTGATAAATGTGGCTTTTACAACTACTAAAACGCAATAATTCACAAGTTTCTTCCTGCCATGCAACAGAATGTCTGAGTGGTTATCAAACCTTGTCTTACAAAACGATGGTGAGTACTTAACAACGCTCCATTTCTCAACAGCAGACAAGCTCATCTAGACAGTTTCAGTTTCACAGCTGCAGCCAGTTTTTTTATAAAAAATCCACTTCAGGGAGATGAAAATTTGACCAATGAGTCAGTAGGGAGACTATAGAGTTTAGGCTCTAATTAAACACTACACTTGCTGAACATTTTACTTGTAAAATAACATCTTCAAATAGGATTATTTTGTTCCTGGGCATACAAAAGAGTTTTTTTTTCTTTAAATCAAGAATTGTTATGTTTTGTTGGTTTAGTTCAAAAGGAAAGAAGAAAGATTGGTTGGATCTTTAGAAAATGTTCTTGTCCTCCATGATTCCTTCCTGGGTGGCTTATTGAGGCCACGTTAGTGTTGCTGTACACTGGCCCAGCAGCAGGCCTCTCACAAGCAGTAAAACTAACCACCAGTGGGAGGTTAAGCTACTCCAGTGTCACTGTGACAACCCACAGTGATGCCGACACACTTCCTCTGCCAAGGACAAAAATGTTTCTAAACTCGTCCACTGGGGTCTGAGTCTCACGCCATGGATGAATAAGCTGAATAAATCATACATGTATGACTGAGAGTGTGTACAGCCAGAAAGCCTGAAGGAACAACAGAGTGGGTTCTGAGTTTCTTTCTTATTAGCAGACTGCTGGCCGCATGGCTGGGGGAACTGAGCCTTCTGAAGCTCAGGCTGTTGTGAGAGAAACACTGAATTATGCATCTTGAGAAGGGAGGGGAGATTGGCTGCTGGCTCCGAAAACACCCCCTCCTTCTTTACCTACTTTCCAATGCACTGACGGATAGACGAAGGCCTTTGGATGAAGTTTCACAGGGGGTCATCTCTTTACAATTGATCAAGACTGGGGGGTGTGTCCCTCTTTCCTGTTTTCTGCAGCATTTCACAGAATGGGGAGACATGTCTCTCTCCGCCCCCTCATCCGACAGGGGGGCAGGTGGGGAAGGTCCTTTCAAAGCTGACAAAGATGTATTCTCCAAGCCACACTGATGACACACTGAAATCAGCTACGGATGGTTATGAACCATGCAGCATCGATTCTCAGAAATGAAGACCATCTCCTGCCACACCTAAAATGAGCAATGGGGTCAGAGGGTCACCCTTTTAACTCTTCTCCTTCTGCCTCCCCCAAAAATCAATTCCTTATTAGAACTTCATCGCCATAAGATAAGGAATGGAAAAGCACTAAAATCAAGACAGAAGACAGTCGCTCTTGACAGATATGATTATGGATGTCTCTGGTTTCTCTCCTGTTGTTATCAAGGAATTTCAGTGGTTGACTCCTTCTTTCAATTGCAAGGTCTGTATTGCTCCTCCTCTTCATTTGAACCTCTTGCCCCTCGTCTCTTGACACCTCATTGCCAGGCTGTTGGTTCTATTTCCGTCCATCGCTGCAGGCTATACATTCTGCATATTGTCTGTATAAGGATAGCTACATATGAAACACCTGCTTGCTACATGCTGTAAAATATCACAGCATGAGGAATTTTTTCTACAGTAAATTACTATACAGCTTCTTGATTTTGGAGAGAAGAACTATCCTCTAAGATTTGATTAATCATTAAGGGGGGTTAAAAAAAACACAGTTGCAGATGAAAGAGATCAGTAATTTCTTTGTTGCTTTAATGTCTTGATTAATTGTTGCTCGTCCACCTAGGTGACTCCTAAACCATGATGTACAACGCCCTCCTTACATTCTTCAATGTAACTGCTGTTTACGCCTTTGGTTAAAAAGGGGGCTCACAGCAAGACACTGCTGTACATTACAGCATCTTTTTTAATGGAACCTCCCAATTGTCATAACCAGCCAAAGCCTGTGGCAAAAACTGTCGTTAGTTTTACTCAGGAAACTAGAGCAGTGGGCCCCTCCCCGTCTCTGTCCTCTAGACTACCTCTCTCCCCCCAATGGATGGCTGGCAGTCAATGACAAGCTGGCCAAGGCAAGAGAGTGTCAACATGAAACGAAAGGCAACACTAGAAATAACAATAACACATGTACCCCCCCTCCTAAAAGAGCAGAATTTTTTTACATTCACCTAAAGCACGAAAAATGAAGTTACCATGGTTCAATCAATTGCACATCTCACTGGTATATCTTATCTGTTTATCAAATTACTTGGATCAACTTTGAGTGAATTATTCAAGGCTGGGTGTGGGGCTTCAGAGAACTATATATTATTTAGAAAACAAAGCATATTTACAACTACAAGCTGCTGCCAATCCGCACAAACATCTAAATGAGATATAAATAAAATTGAGTATTGACCACAAGATAACAAGTTTATTGTAGTGACCCATGCCTGAAAGGGGTTATCCTCCTCTAAATGTAAGACTGGAAATGTGTCAGTATTTTCATAAATAAGGTGGATGAAGTTCACAGCGGTGAGAAAGCACCAACAGGCTATGCCAAATTCAGATGTTGTTATCTTGGTTTCTGGACAACAGATGATTAAAAAAGAAAAAGATTAACTGTAAAGCTTGAAAACAGCCAATATTAATAAGAAAGACAAAGTATTTTTAAGTGGATCTATTTTACTGTAATAAACACCTACATGCCCAAAACTAGATTCTCTCGCCATAATAATGGAAAAATTAGATATAATTATGTCACTAATAATAACTTTGTTGTTTATGATTTATAAAAAAAAATGTGTGCACCCAGTTCGGGAAAAAATGGTTTAACTGGATACCTTAAAATTCAAGTTCTGATAACACCCCCATCCATCCTCCAGCTATGCCAGTTTTATTGTAGTTCTGGATATAAATGAATGAGGGGGTGTGGTTGAGTCGTCCATTTATTTCTGATAATGGACACCTTGTCTGGCATTAGATATAAGTCCCTAAGATATAAGACAGGCTGATTCACTTCCTTTTCTTAAAACATTATTTCTCTTTGACTTAACTTGGTCAGAAATTTGATCAGATAAGAGTGCACTCGGGTTAGACAAAGAACTTATACGACATTCTTTTTTTTGGAGGTGGAACGCTGTAATTTTCCCCAGCCTTATCTTTATTTTGTGCATCCACATTCAATTGTTTTTTTTTTGTATCAATGTATGGGTGCCCTTTTGTTGTTTTTTTTTTTCTTTTCATCTTGTGTATGTAGGCACATATTAATATTATTACTAATAAACGTGTCTGTTATTGCAACTAACCTCTGCCTCCTAGTAGAACCAAGCATCTTCTGAGTACGGCTGAATTTTCATCAGTCTTCCAGTCTCTTCCTAAATCTGAGACACGTGTTACAAACAGGAAACCAAAATGATCATTCTCTCACTATACAAACTAGGCATTTCATTCACTGGATTACCTTTTTTTCAACTTTACTGTTTTTGAGTCATTCATTTACTGCATTATCAATATCCACCAGCAACCAATGGGTTAATTTCACAATTCATGCTTCTCAGTGGCACTAAAAAATATCTCTGCTTTGTCATTTTTTGAAATTTTCATAGAACCACTCACAGCTAGTACACATAAAAATAATAGCAAAGGATTTACATCATTATTAACAGAACACAAAGTAATCCTCTATGCAGATGCGTTGATCCTCCCTTGGGAAGCCCTATTATCATTACATGAACGCCTCTTTAATCATTCTCATCTTTTTCCAACTATTACAACTTAACTAAATCCACTGTCCTCCTCTGTATGGATCAAACAAATGTAATAGCACTTATGTCACAATTTCAAGTCCCCATAGGAAATATTAATTATTTACACTTCCATGTATTCCCCCAAGCAGTCAGGGGGGTTCAACCTAAATTACACACCATTACTTATATCAATGTGAAAATATGTCAACCACTGGACAAATTAACCTATTTCAGTTCTAGAAAGGATTTTAATGATAAAATAGTCAGTTATCACTCCAAATACTTTAACACACTCCTTTTACTTCCAATTCCATAATTGCTTAATTCACCAATGTATTTGGACTAGATGCACTCAATATGAAACTGTATCATTTGTTCAGTAATTAAAAGTATTTAAAAATATAGACTTGTCACAAATATTAGCGGTCACTAAAATTGTTCAGGTTGTTTTTTTTTTTGTTTGTTTTTTTTTATTTCACATATAAGCTCACACTGTATCTGTCATGGATCGGAGATGATGTGGACCCAAACATGGACCAAACAGGCAGAAAGAAGGCAGTAATCAGGGTTTAAATGAAAGGGGAAATGACTGGGAAGTACAACAGGGGAAAAACAACAACATTTCTGGGTATAAATACACAGAAAACAAAACAAGACACAGGTGAAACAAAGACTAGAACAAAACCCATTCCATAATGCTGACAGTACTAAAGTTTTCTTACATCATATTTTTAGGACAACATTTGTAACATATTAAAAAGGACCAGGAAGAGCCATCAAAACAAAGGTGAGGTGTGGTGCAGAAAAAGCCAATGCCATTTTTATAGATTTTCATTAGTCCAACAGGACCATATACCAGATAAAAAAAGTAAATAAAACTCTACTAGAGATGTGAAGTACTCTGTGTTTCTTAAACGTTATATGTAAACTGTGTCTGATATGTCATTGTTTAACGTGCACAACATAGTCCTTGGTGTCTCAAGGTGGTAGAGGGTTTTTGGGGTGACTGGGCTGGATGAGGGTTGGGGTGGCTGCCCGAGTGGGCCGGCTATCTAGCATGGGTATGAAGGGAATGCACGGGTGATAATAGATTATTATTATTATTAAGTGGCCTCTTTTGCTTCTCTTCTGCTGCACCTGGTGGCATCTAGCCTCTCAGGTTTAATTGCACTTGCAACTAAAGAAACACTAAAAACACAAATAACAAATCACTGGGGGTGTGTCATGTAACATATGGGGGTGGGGTTGCTAGTGTGGCCTTATTCCCATCACAGTACGGTTACTACCCCAAATTTTAATTGATAATCACAATTCACAGTCATTAGCAGGGTTTGTGAGGGAAACACCCCTTTAATACCCCTGTTTCTTGGGCGCTGCCGGTGGACGAGAATGGGGGGTTTTCCCCTATACATCAAGGGGGTAGGGCTAGTGGCTATGAATGGGGGGGAAAGTCCAGATCCTGCAGCTTTGTGATCATTTTAACGGTGGCCTTCTGGGCTCTGCGCTGTTTGTTGGTTGCTGGCTGTCCGGGACTTGGGGTCCTTTGGATTTACCCCTTGGTGTATGGCGTTATTTTTGTTCCTTATTGTTGAGCGAAGAGAAAGCCATTTTACAAGCACATCAGTTAAATTTTGAGCAGAATCTTTTTTCACTGATGAAAACTAATGTAACGAGATGACCAAGTGCTCCCTACTTGAGATGACACTGTTTACAATGTAGTTTACAATGTAGACACTGCAAAGCAGCCAATCAGGATGACGCTATCTGAGGCTTGTGATTGGTTGGAATTGTGGCACATTTCTCTCGCTGATCTGTGTTGAGCGAGCGTGTTGACAGAACTGAGTGTGCATCCGTGCACAAACACGAGCAAACGCACAAGTGAATGTTGTGTGCATGGAATAAGTTTTTTCCAAGTTTCCTCAAGTTATATAGTTTTCATCAGCGAAAAAAGATTCTGCTTAAAATGTAACTGATCTGTTTGTGAAATGGCTTTCTCATCACTCAACAATGAGGAACAAAAATAATGCCATATTGGTGGGGGCCTGATTGCATTTGCATGTACACTCAACAAAACTCCCCCCTAAAATTATATACACGGACATGCACATTTCTACAGATGCAGACACACACTTACACCACCGCATGCACATGGACATATTCACACGGAGTTGTTGCTCGGGGCATTGACAGGTTTTCTTCCACATGTGCTCCTAATAATGTCTGGTATGAGTTCTTAGAACATCCTAGAAAACTTACTGTTTCTTTACAGGTGTAGGGCATGTTTAGTTTTCTATTAAAGATGCTTCACAGCTGCAAATTATAGTTTTCCTCTCCTTTTTCTTAGATAATCTCGTCCTCCACCCCCTTCTTTTTGCTGTTTCTTTCCGGTCTCGCCCAGCAGCTAAAAAAACATCAAGGGCAAAAACACATCTATAATAGTAGATAATAAAAAACAATAAAGGAACAAGTAAGCTGGAGACAGGAGGAAGGTGAACAGGATTTATTAAAGATAGGTGATGATCTGAAACTTGTAATGAAGGTGGAGGAGTCCAGGGGGTTTGTAAGGATGAGGGACAGGTAGGGATGTTATGCTGGAGCCGATTTGCTCGATCACGTGTCGGACATGGGACACGGAAATATTGCGAGCATTGTTTCTGAGCAGGATTCAGCATGCCAAAAGTCACGTGAAAGACCAAACGAGGCCTCGTTACGTCATCACCGTGTATCGAGCAACCAGCGGGAAATATGGATGGGCCAGACTTTCCAATCTGTCAATGAATTAAAAGGGATTTCAAGCACTTTGAAGATCGTGAGTCTATGTGAGGAGGAGAGTTTGCTGGTGATTTTTCTACATTATATTTGGAGAACAGATTTAGGGAAAGCATGCATATATAGTCAGGTTATTATATATATATATAAATATTGATAAGTTTAGAGAGTGTTTAAAAGGGTGTAAGAGATTGCCTGTGTGAGAGAAAGGAGGAGGAGGACGAAAGCTGCTCTAATACTGGAAGATACGCAAATCTGTGTATTCCAGCTTATTCAGACTGGCAAAACTCTTTGCACATGCGAGCCACATTTGTGCCTTGCGAGCGGTTCTTCTCCAAATCGGGAGAGGTAGTATGTCAAAAGAGATTTCAATTCACACAAAACATCTCAATTCCTTCTGAAAGCATAATTTTGTTAGGCAAGGCACATTTATTTGTATAGCATAATTCAACACAGAGTGATTTAAAGTGCTTTACAGAACATTAAAAAAATAAAACAAGTATTATTTGAAATTAAAACAAGAAAAAATAAAAAATCATATAGCAATTAAAAATAATTAAGATCATGTAAATAAAGAGATAAGTAAAAATTATTTAAATCATGATCGATTTCAGATTACAAAGACATAAAAACTTAATATAAAATAAAAATTATTGAAATACAGGTGAGAACAGGAGGGTCTTTAACCTGGATTTAGATAAACTGAGTGTTTCAGCTGATTTGACGCTTTCTGGAAGTTTGTTCCCGACATGGGGAGCATAGAAGCTAAATGCAGCTTCTTCATGTCTCGTTCTGACTCTGGAAACTCAGAGAAGACCAGATCAAAGTCTTTAAAGCAGGAGTGCCCAAGTTCGGTCCTTGAGATCTACCATCCTGCAACTTTTAGATGTATCTTTTTTCCAACACACCTGAATCAAATGGCTTAATCCCCTCTTCTGCATGACATCCAGCTCTGTGGAGGCCTGGTAATGAGCCTGGTAATTTAGTTGCAGGATGGTAGATCTCGAGGACCGAACTTGGGCACCCCTGCTTTAAAGGGTCTGTGTGGTGGCCCCAGCACTTTAAATTACTTTCAGGTGCCATCTGATTAGTGGCATGAGTTGAACCTGGGCCCAGTGTGCTCTGCCACTTTTCATAAGCCCTTCCCTGTAGGAGCTCGGTGTGTCTCCCAGGATGGGGTTGGGAGATCACCTGAGCAGGCATGATGTTTTTTGGGTTTCTTTAAAATAAATGGTCCTTTAATACCAGACCACCTCCACCTGCCTCCCTTGATTTTGTTACAGCCTTTGAGCCGGGTTGTAACAGTCTGCTAGGCTCATTCTGGGTCAGGAAGTCTCTGATGTATTTTGGACCTAAACCATTCAGAGCTTTATGTACTAGTAACATAACTTCTATCCTCTAATGTTTTGTTACCAAAACAAATGTTACTAAACACCTTCTCCTTTTTATTTATATGAACAACAGAAAATAAATATCCACTGAGATTATATAGCCTTTATTGAACACATATTCCAAGATGAGACAAGAATGAAAGATGTGAAGTGTCATATCCTTTTGATGCATCAGATGCCCACAGCCAGCAGATGGGGCTTCTTTGGGTTGGTCAAATGATTCAGAACCTCAAACCATTTTTATGCAGTTAGTCAAAGTTGGCTCAATGATTCATGAGGCCTTGGTTTCACCATCCCTAGGGACAGGGTGATGGGCTGAAGAATGTCAAGGTACGACGGGAGGTTGAATCCAGGGATGAGAGTAACCAGGGATGAGCAGGAACAGCGGAGAAAAAAGCCATGTGATCTGTGCTCAATGTCCGACCGGGTTTAACTGGAGTGCTGGGGCATATAAAGCAGGGAGAGAATCAGGAACAGGTGCAGGTGATCAGGGATAACAAGTCTTGTTGGAGGTGAGGGTAATGAAGCTGATGAGGCTCAGAGCAGAGGGTGTGGCAGAAGCAAGGCCTGACAGGCGGCCTCATATCAAAAAGGCTCCTTCTTGGCAAATTAAAGGTGTTCAGCCAACACAGTAACCAGACCAGGAAAGGTTCAAGAAAAAAAATTAAATACAAAATGAACTGATTATGATGCCGTTGAAATATGACAGGGTTAAAAAGGAGTCTGAATTTAGGCAATGGTTTGAAATGGAATGAAGCCTTATTCATCTTTATTCCGTAGATATGTAAAATAAATGGTCGGATGATAAATGTGCTTTTAAAGCTTCCATGTGTGCTCACTGAAAAAGCTGGTGGCAGTTTTATTAATTTAAAAAAATCAAATCAATTGTATTTAAGACCAATGAGTTGGTGCCCGATGCCTACCAGCAGCATTATAGGATTTCAGAAAAGAAGGGTGAGCAGAAGCTTAAAGAAATCAATGGGAAGACTGGTTGTTGATGGCAAACGTCACCACATTTTATGATTTGACTGTGGTGAAGCAGTTTCAAAGTGTTCTCCCTGAGTCTGTAACTATTTTGACGAAAGTGTGTGGTTCTGACGTGTCAGCTACCTACAATCTATTCATCAGGGACGAGTTTGTGTTGCTAGCGGGTAGCAACAGTAAAATGCAAAAATCCGATTTTTCATTGTCTGCATCATGTGATGACCTGCAGCATGAGCAGCACAGCGATGACATATTGACCAGCTTATTTTGCTGTGCAAGGTTTTCTTCTGACATCACAAGTGCAACATGTGGTTAATTTGTTCATGATAAGCTGTTATTTAGGAAATGGATTTCTTTTGAGTTCTTTCAGGTTTTGATCTCCTTTTAATAAGAAACTGTTATGACTGCATTCTTTAGGCACTTATTTTGGCCCCGCATGAAGTAAAATGAGTCTGATTAGATTAAAAAATGCCATGTATTGTCTGCATCTATAGAAATGTGCATGTCTGTGTACTTAACTTTAGGGGGGAGTTGTGTTGAGTGAATTTCATGGGCTTCATCTTTTCCATGATATTGCTCTGTTGTGAGATGATCTATGGTTGATGATATAAACTGAAATAGCAGAGCAAAAGCAGGCCCAGGTCCAAGATCGTGGGCCAGCTCTGGGCCCTTGACCAAGCCCATTAAGCCTCAAACGCTCCATTGACACTGCAATATGGCAGCACACTGTATCCTGTGATTTCTCCATGTTAAATTGTAAAAAATATTTTGAAATTGGAATTAATTTATTATTCATGTGTAGTTGTAGTTTAATAGTATGTAGTAGTAGGTTAGTAGTTAATAGTAGGTTCACAGGCAGTCAAAAATCAAAGTGATTGTGTACGCATCAACCTGGAATCTATGGAGCTTCACACATAACAGAGCAGCTGAACTGTATTAAAAGCACTTGAGAAATCACATTATGCTGAAAGTGCTGCCTGATTTGTCTGGATGAGAGGGCTTCCTGAAGCTGGTAAAACTGGTTCAACCCCAACCCCATTACAGTAAGCAAACTGGTTCAGAGGATTGGGATTTTTAAGATCTGGAACATTGTTCCTTTCCTTATTTGTTAATTTATTGAAATGAAACTGTTTTACTTGTATGTATA
>JBAMHX010000011.1:16884590-16915158 GCA_037177515.1 Pseudomugil tenellus
CATATATATATATATATATATATATATATATGAATGTATGTATGTGTGTGTGTGATTTTTTTTTTTTTTTACATTAGTATCTGGGAGTGACAATAGTGCTGTCCATGGTGCTGGACTGTTGTTAATCTGCATCTATATGGGCTCTTTAGTTCACCTTTTGAATAAATAAAAATACAGTTACACATTCAATATACTCAGTGTAACAGAATGAACAGGTAAATATCTTGTCAAATATCTTTGAAGGTACCAACTCTTTAGGAATTAAACTGCACTACTGTCCTGAAGTGACCCATGTTTGTGGCTGTCTTATGAAACAGGACACGGCAAGGCAAATTTACATAACACATTTTATACATAATGCAACCCAAACTGCTGTTGGGTTTCTTTATACAAGTGTAAATATGAACATGTATAAAACCTCTGCGAATAAGCATTATCTTCTTTCAGTAATGGCCAAACTGTGGAAATGGTTAGATAACATGAGAGTATATTGCATATCCTCTCAAAATGTTGTTAAGCCAGTTCAAACTATTAATAACAAATATTTTTGACTGCATAACCACATTGCAGTTTAAGTTGCTTATATAACATATCATATGGATGTAGTCTGGACCAATCTGAACTATCATTGTCAGGAGATTACAATATAATCTTCAGTCTATCTACACACAGTGTGTGTCTGTAAGTTGATGTTTGAAAGTTGTACATGTCAGTGGTTTAGCTGCTGGCATTTGGCAGTCACTGTGACTGTGGACGGATGTCATCAGTTGTAAGTGGATGCCTCCGTGATCTGAAGAGCCCAAATGATGCCAAACATCAGTCCTCCCAGCTGTACCAGTGGTCAAAGCAGTCTGCATCCTGTTCGCAGCAAGCACAGATTATTTGGAACAGCTCCAACTGAGTGTGTTATGTTGGGCTGAATTAGCGCAATAAGCCTGTCTAATGAGGAGACCGCTGGGCTTTGTGCTTCTGCTGCTAAGAGATGAAACAGAAAGCCAAGAGGAGAGACCCTGGCCACGGCAATCTGGTTCAGAGATGCTTAATGAGCAAGCCTGGCTGATTAGCGCTGTCAAACTTTATTACTGTTAGCTGGCTGTTAAACTCACGCTGCCTTCACTGACTTGTCCTGTGGAAGACAGGTGGCCTAGTGTTGTCCACATACAGTACTGTTGGCTGGTGTTTTAACTAAGATACAAATCATCAGTATGATAGTGATAAATGACATTTCAGGCTGAGTATGTGCAAAGGAAAAGAAAAATTCTTTTTTTTTTTTTTTTTTTGCTCCTGCAGTGCTGTTTTTTCTCCTTGAATGGTTTTGGCAACACAGTACATGGTGCATGTCACGTCTCACGCCATAAAAGCTGACTGAAATGAAAATTGACTGTGGGCCAGTCAGACACAGTCAGAATTCAAAGTGTCTCTGCTGTAACAAACACCATCTTAGATTTTGCCCCTTCTTTTTCATTTTCCTTAATATGTGGAAGCATTTTTCAGTTTATACACATGGATACTTTAAAAACCTATCCAGAGTCACCTTTCTTCAACCCGAAACAGTTTATTAAAAAAGGATCCAAAACTTGGTTTCTATCAGAAGCACCTGGCTAGCTTAGCTAGCAAGCTTAACTAGTTAGCCTCTAACCCTAGACAGATAGATGGATAGATAGATAGAGTCTTTGGTTGAGGTCAGGTGTCTCTAGATGAATTCTCATTGTAAGAAACGTATGACATTCATGCTGTGAGTGAGAGCTGGCACACATCTCTAGAAACTTTCAGGAAGTTCATGTGCAAATGATGAATGTTTGATGATGTGGCCAACCTCCAGAACACATTAGAGGTCTTGAAATGACTATGACAGCCAAACTAAGTTAGGTGCATAAAGTGCTCAAACGTCTGTCCTGCCCTGGATTGACTTGTATCCTTCTATTTCTGTTCATGGTATGCAGATTTATGAGTGTTTTAGCATGCATAGCAAGATATACCATACATGCATATCTTTGCCTCATTTCTCTCCAATCTGCATCTCACCAGATATCACTTCTTTTAAATGTTCTTATAGTTGGTTGCATTGTACATTTTCTCTTTTTTCCTTCCTCTATTCCATCCTGTAACTGCAGTTGTTCTTGAGTCTGCACTCCAATTAACTATGAGTACTGTGAGGTCAGCTATAATTACTTCTCTGTTTGCATACCCGGTGTGCATGCGGTGCTCTGTCACGGCAGCTCTCAGCCTTTTGCTATATTTTGTCAGACGGTTCATTCTGAGAACAGATGTGAATGTGAAAAATGTCATTGTGTAAAGTCAGCAGAAGAACTATGCAGACTGATTGTGGCCTATTTAAAAACAGAGAAAGTGGGCTGTTTTTAGAGAAAGAATTAACAAACGTGGAGGTCGGGTGTGTCCATGTCCCATCATAATTTAGAAAGAAAAGATTTTCTTAAGACTTTAAAGGGATGCAAAATGTCAGAAATACCCCACAGGAACACCCTCTTCTTGTGCTTTGATGTGTTTTGTTGTTAATATGCCAGAATAACTGACATGTCGGTTATCCATCGTGGTAGAGATTCTGCACAGTCCGGTGCTTTCTGCAACATCTGCATGGGCTCCTTTAATGATGAAAAGTTGAACTGAGTGTCAGACTATGTACGATTTTATCCTGCAAGGTTTTGTGCTCAAACAAACAGAAGTCAGAGGTTTGCCAGTATTTATCAGTGATTAGTTTAACAATTGATATATTATTAGAAATAAATTCATTGGCTCATCATTGTAGCCCAAACTGTTGAGCAACATTGCTTTACTTTATTTTCCTATACATCACTAGGAGGAATAGTTAGTATTATTTTACTTCTTTAACATGTGGGGAGAAGACACCAGCAACAGACAAAACTAGCTGAACAGAATTATTTGTTAATGTTATGTAAAAATGCTAAAATATAAAATGAGCAAAGAGGCAGCCGACAGGAACACGACTGGGGAAACAAAAAATTTGCTGATATAACAAGGGCAAAATGGCATTAAGGAAACAAAGAAATAACACATGAGAGAGAAGTAAGAGGTATGGAGGTAAACAAGAGGGCAATGGAAAGGAAGTCAGATAACAGAGCTTAGAGAAGAGAGAGCGGACCTTTAGGTCACTCCTCTCAGCATGCCATTATCTCTGCTTCTCTTTGACAGATTTTCATCCCTATGATCCATTAGCTCAATTGAGAAGCTTGCTTTTGAAAGGGTTTAGAGCCTTGTTGAAGTTAGAGGTGGAGCTGTCACCATGCTACACTTGTCACTGCAACAGGGCCACAGTTGCTCTAGATTTGCAGAATTAAATGCTGCAAATGACCAGCACTCTATGGATTCTGATCAGCTCTGTAAATGCAAATTAGTGTCTGCAGATGAGGCATATTCTGGTGGTTTCTGCAGTTTCTGGTTACCTCTGCTGAGGAGGCACTGAAGGTTATACTTTTCCCTGTGTTTATCTGTGTCCCTAGTTGTTTACTATGCAAAACTACTGGAAAGTCTTTTAGGATTTTTTTTTAGAATGGGTCATGCTTTGCCTCTTAGAGTATCCACCATAAAAAGAAGCAAATAGATACATTTGACTTTAAGTACTCGGGCTGCACGGTGGCGAGGTGGTTAGCACTGTACCCTCACAGCAAGCTTGTTCCTGGTTCAATCCCTGGCCACTCGGTGGCCTATCAGTGTGGAGTTTGCATGTTCTCTCTGTGTCTCCCTGTGTTAGTGTGGGTTCTCTCCGGGTACTCCGGCTTCTTCCCACAGTCCAATGACATGCACCTTGGAGATAGGCTGATTGGGGACTCTAAATTGCCCATAGGAGGGAGTGTGTGTGTGCATGGTTGTTCATCTATGTGTGTGGCCCTATGATAGACTGCCGATCTGTCCAGGCTGTACCCTGCCTCTCGCTAATTGTTAGCTGGGATTGGCTCTAGCCCCCCCAAGACCCGTTCGGTAATAAGCGGTAAAAAATGGATGGATGGGTTAACTCGGTTAAGGAAGCAGGGGGTACAAATATTGGTTTATAAAATATTGGTAAGAAAACCTGGTTTCAAAGAGCAGATATAGAGCAGATATAGCACTGAGTTGTTATTCCCCATTATTAGTAACATCATTACTCCTGTTACATCATCTGCTCCCATATCCTCAGGACTATCAGCAATTACCTACCTTTGTTGTTGATGAGATTAAAATGTAAGAAATAATATGTAGATATTATAATAATGTATAGCGTAAAATAAAAACCACTCAGTACACTAGGTTCTTTACTGGGGTCTGTGCTGTTTTTATTGATTCTTCTCCCACCTGTCAACCTTTAAAGACATCTCTCATTGCTATGCAGACTATATCACAATGCACACCTTCTTTCACACAAATAAAATGTCTAAACTCTAGAATATGCTAGAGTGTATAAATTCCGCTAAAAGGGAGGTGGTCCACAGTTTTCTTTAATTAAACCAAGACAAAACTGAAACCTGTGCAAAGCATGTCTGGGATAAAGGAGTTAATTGGACCTCTTCGTTAGTTGATGTGTTGAGAATCTTGGCTTAACCTTTGATTCAGATTTTCCTCAGATGCATATTCCAAGTCCCGTTTGTTGTATGTTTTTATCATTCGAGAAACATTGCCAAACCAAGCTCCATTGTGTCGCAATCTGAACTGGAATTTATTCATGCTTTTGTTTTATCACAAAAGGATTATTGCAATGCAGTACACACACTTAGCTAGACCTCCCCAGAGTGTTTGCAAGTGTTTCTAAATGCTCCAGACTTTGGATCTGTCATCTTCAGATTGATGGACTCCGTGGTCGCTTTTAAAAGCCAATTAAACAACATGTTTTTTAAAAATCTACTTTTAAAAGAAATCACTTTATCTTGTTTTTATGTGCCGTTGGCTCTCGTTTGAGATTTTATTTCTTTAAAGGTACATTATAAATAAAATTTTACTGACTTCTGACAGAGGGCCAATAACCTAAATAACCAAGGGTGTACTCACAATTTTCTACAGAGGAATATTAAATCACTGGATATTTTCTTTTGTTTGCTGAATTAAATATCAAAAGAGTTCCAATCCTTTTCTAAATATATTTTTAAAAAAGCTAACAAGCCCCATAGGATGTTTATTTTTACACACAACTACACTGAGAATATTTATGAGTTGATACTGGATGCATATAAATGCTTATGTAAGTGTGTGTGTGTGTGTGTGTGTGTGTGTGTGTGTGTGCGTATAACTATCCGTTAATAAGCAACAATCTGTGAGAGTTAAGGGACTCCTTGTCACTCTTATCATATTAGCACGCTCATTATTAGGAATGAATAAAGTCGCTCATGATGCTTCATATATACAGATCAGGGAGTCCTGTCTCTATGCAGTGCATCAAGTCAGATAATCATTGGGGCAGATTTATGAGGCAGAAAGAAACAACACCACACTATTGTCTCCTGTTATTTCAGTAAAACACATTAATGCTTTAAATAATAAAACGCTACTAAGAAAGACTTTTTGTATTTTTGCTTCCAGAGATTTGTAAAGTGTGCCCACATTGACTTAAAACAAAGCAAACAAGAAAATGAAAAGAAATTAGATATTTTTGAGCATAAATCTGAGCTTTCTTTTACAGAATTTCAAATTAAAAGACATATTTGAATTGGCTTGTCACTTGTGGGATAGAAAGAGAAATTTTTGTTGGTAGATTTATCCACCTATGAACTGAGGACACCATTAGAGCAGACTGGAATAAGTGGAATCTTAACTGTATATTTCTTAAGTTAGTCTCTTTTTTGTCCTTTTAGTTTATCCACATCTTTAATTTTTTCAAATCACTTCTCCATCATTAAGAAGCACACTCAGCTACGCTGTATGATTAGAAATATTATCCATGCAACTCACAGTTTTGCTGATGGTGGGCAGGAAGAAAGGATAAATGAAGGATATCTGCACACACCATGGCATATACTGTGCATGCAAACATAGTATTTGGCGTGGATGTATTTTGCTTTGGTTGTTTTTTCTTTGTTTTCAGTACATACTGGGCCATGACAGCGCAGAAACATCTGCAGATTTGTTCATTCGCTTTTGTTTTGGTTAGTTTATCTGAAAACCCCAAGATGATGTTTTTAGAAATAAAATCAAACAGATCAATATTAATTAATTTGCCCACACTTCACTTATTTGAATGTACTGCAGCAGAATACAAAATTTAAATGTCAGCCAAGTCATTGCTGTGTGTTCGGTGCTCCTGAAGCCTTGTATGGTGTGGAGTGAAGATTCACCAAAGATAATCTCTGTTCTTTGACGCAGGGTGGGAGTTTAGGTCTGCATAAGCTGCCAATTTATTCCACAGAGGTTGGGTAAGGTGGGACAGCAAGGACACTATGACCAATGAAAATACTTAATATGCTGCAGTGACTCATGTGTAGTGCGCTGGTGACAGGTGTGCTGTGCATCCACAGTGGTGGAAAGAACACTTTCATCACAGTCCCCCCTAAAGTACAAATTTGAAGCAAATTAACCTGAACATTTCCATGAGGCGTTACAGAGGTCTTCTATGTAATGTTGGGTCTGATAACAGTCGATGGGGAGGCAGTTTCAGATAAATGAGAGAAAACTTTGTAAAAAAAAAAAAAAGTGTGTAAAGATATCAAGCAGCTCTAACAGTGAAACACTATTAATAATACTCACCAGTACTATTGATTGAAGAAACACTTATACAGTTTATTCAGTATACCTCTGCAATTACTAGTTAAATAGTTCATTAGGCCATTACAGGGCAGCAAATCATTATATTTTGACATGTATACATGGTCAAATTACTTAAATGTAAAAATGTCACTTTGTCTGGGTCTGTATATGAAAGTGAAGAGGATAATACCCAATGAGCAACTGTTGTCTTGAGAAAACTGCCTTGTTAAAGTCAGAGTTCAGAGAATACCAGGCAGATTGGCTTGAGATGACAGAAAGGCTGACCACTGGATACAACCAATGCCAACATACCATAACTGTGGTGCCACTGTGGTGCCATGACATAGCGTGATCGCTTGGAGAAACAGTTTCTGTTTATTTGCTGTAAACAACAAAGAAAAACACAAGCCACCCTGTAAAAATGTTGCCCTCTCCAGTTCAGAGAACAGTTTAAACTCAAACCAGTGACCTTCCTTCTGTGTGGCAGCAATGCCTACCAGCACACCACTGTGCAAACATGGACTGGGATAAAGAATTAATCAAATGATCATGGCATCCACCTCTGCTAGAAGAAAATTGTACAAAAAAGGGAGGCATAAAAAGTAAAAAAGTGATTTTTAGCAATACTTTAAAATATTTTGATTCTGTGTTATTACTATAACAACAGTTAGTTATCCAGGTTACAAACACACAACACATGCAGGCACTCTGTCAGCTAGGAACAGGAATCTAAAGCTAAAACGGAAACTGAACCACAAAAGACTGGAAAAATGTTTAGGGATTTTTTTAAAATAAACACACTTGGAAAAATAAATGGAGGCATAAAATGTAAGATTGAACATAATGAATACATAAGTATGACTGGAAAAAGAAAGACTGACTTTATACAAAATAAATAAAATGTAGAAATAAATCATTTTGGAAAAATAAGAAAATGTAAAATATGAAAAATACAGAAATAAAAAAAGACAAATAGCTAATATAAAAGTAAACAAATAAAGAAAAAAATATGGAAAAGTGAATAGATCCCAGTAATATAAAGTCAAAATTGCTGAATATGACAATAAATATACATTTATAAGTATCTCAACAGAAATACAATATTTATTTTTGTGTAATTTATAGAATATTATTTTTTTATAGAGCCTTTTTAATATTTCTGTTTGTTTGTTTCTTTTTTTATATTGGTACATTAAGTCCTTCTTACATGAACATTGCTGGTGACTATGGCCATCCCTTTCTGACCACACCATCTTCTGATGGTTATTTCCATCAGGATAAAATACCATATCACAAAGCTGAAATCATTTCAAAACTGTTATCTAAGACCACATTCTGCATGAACTTCAAAGGCCTCCACCTGCACCACATCTCTATCCAACAGGACATTTTTGGGTTAGGACAGAACAAGAGATCCTCATCGTGGATGTAGCCAACAAATCTGCAGCAACTGTGTGATGCTGTTATGTCCATAAGGAGCAAAATCTCTAAGAAATGTTTCCAACACCTTTTTGAAACTTTGCTATTAGGAAATAAGATGCAGGCAAAAAAGTACCATCAGGGTGAAGATAATGGAGTGGCCAGTGAGTATATAATATCTTAATGTTAAAAAGTGGTCATGCATGAAGGAGTTTTATGAGCACATTACATGTTGGAGTGAGTATGGTTATTTTAGAATGATGTAATGGAAGTGTTGCTTATTCAGTCAGCTAGCGTCTGACTTGCCAAAAGTAGAAGTGGTTTAATATTTAATTGGTGTGAAATTACTATAATTAGAACATTATTTGAGTGGTACGGTGCTAGAGCCGTTCAGGATGTGGTGGCCTAATGCTTTTAGGCCCTTTAAACATGTGAACAGTAAAACTCATATGCTCTATCAAGTCTTAATGGGTCGTTTCGGAGCACAGTCCTGTCTAACTTGTTTGTCTACAGGGTCCCAAAACTGGTAGACAAGTCAATTGTTTCCTCACAACTCATAAGTCTTTTTGTACCCCACTGCCCTTGCTGGTCTTTATCCTCTGTGGAGGTAAAGGCTGCATCTGGACCTGTTACATAAGCCCTCCACACCAGCCTGACTCCCTCCTGTTCTGCTCACTGCGGTTTTATGTTCAGCTCCTCCCTTTCTCTGCACCTTTTACCTCCACAGCTCTGCTTTAACCACAGAACCATATTTATTGTAAAAGCTCACGTCTCACACCTGATGTGTCAGGCTCACAGTATATCGTTTCAGTCCAGCTCCTTTGTCATTTCAGAGCCTGTCGCCCTTCATTACTTAAAGCCCTGCTCCCTGCGAGGCATTTGCAGCCTGCTCTATTTTCTAATAGCAACTTCAGTCAGTGTGTGATAATGAGGCAACAGCCAGATGGTCGGTGTGAACATAAAGATAGCAACAAAGATAGCAAGATCTTTTTTTCTTTTTTTTTTAAATAAAAAAAGCTTTGAAAGATAACAATTCACTATCTATGAAGCCCAAGATGTTAAAATGTCAGATATTAATGATAACAGTAAAAATAAAAGATCTCAACAAAAAAATTGGATTAACTTTTGAACAGATAAAGCAGTTGTGTAAAGAAATAACTGAAATACTTGAGGTTTCACAAGCTGTAAAAGATGCAGCAGTTTTCTTTTTTTGTTGACTAGATTTTTTAACGCAGAAGAGTATAAGGGCCACAAGAAAAAAAAGAAAAGTTAGAATTGTGACTTTTTTCTCAGAATTCTGAGATAAAAGTCAAAATTCAGAGAAAAAGGTCAAGATTATGAAATTAAAGTAAAAATTTTGACATTAAAGTAAAAATTCTGTGATTAAAGTCTGATTCTGATATTTAAGTTAGAATTCTGAGAATAAAGTCAGAATTCTGAGATTAAAGTCAGAATTATGAGATAAAGTCAAATTCTGAGAATAAAGTCAGAATTCTGAGATTAAAGTCAAAATTCTTAGATTAAAGGTGGAATTATGAGAATTAAGTAAAAATTATGTGATTCAATTCAGGTTCTGATATTTTAGTCAGAATTCTGAGATTAAAGTCAGAATTCTGATATTTTAGTCAGAATTCTGAGATTAAAGTCAGAATTCTGATATTTAAGTCAGAGTTCTGAGATTAAAGTCAGAATTCTGATATTAAAGTCAGAATTCTGATATTTAAGTCACAATTCTGAGATTAGTCAAATTCTTTTTCTTTCTTTTCCCAAGTGCCCCTAATACTCTTCCACACTTTTACATCTCTTTTATCTATGTATTTGTCATTAATCTTATTCTGAGGTGCAGTTTTTCATTTCTTCCTACAGTAGAGGTTGGAGCGCCCCCTGTAGTCAACACCATTCTATGCAATACACCCCAGAATCATACCTGCCAAAGTAAAAGATGCTAAAAACGTTTTCTCAGAGCAGCATAGAAGTGATCTGATTAAATAAGCCACCTCTTGCTTCTTCTAATCATTTGAAGTTGGACTGATAGGTAAGTTCTGGACATTGTGCGCTTGCTGGGCAGAAAATGACTGAAGACTGAAGACTGAAGACTGAAGACGTTGAGAGTGGAATACAAAAGGTGCCTGGAAGCTTTTCGCTCGCCTCTAGCAGTCGTTGAGCTTTGCCAGCAACTGAAGCAGAAATAGATTTGGACTGCAGACAGCTCATCTCCAAAGCACGCTCATCTTTCAGAAGATACTCCGAGATGCTTTTAAAAGTTTTGCTTGCTCCACTTTCCACTCTATCCTTGACACTTTGCAGCAACACTAGTAGAGAACTGTCTCAAATATGTGTCCTGCCAGCTGTCTAAAACCATTTTCATCAGAAAACTGGGGGATAAATCCCACATATTTTCAATCTCATTTTCTGAAGTAGTCGTTAGATTATTCTTTCTATAAAGCTCTTTGGTGATGTCCATGCTTCTTTGTTCCATTTCCACCTTTATAAACCTGGACCATGGAACCGGCTTATGCAGTAACACATTTTCACACCCCATTTAGTCTCACTACACGGATAATGCACTCTTAATTGTTCCATTTATCTGCATATAATTATGGCATATTATTGTCATGGTTTTAGGCCATCTTTCTGAGCACTCATCCTCTCATCACAGCAGTCAGAGAAAAGTCTTAATTGTCAAGTGTGAAGAAGGGGTCGATGCTGCCTGCTAGCCATGGGAAAGATGGGATTAATCAGTCTCATTCTGCACTCATCGTTTATCTTTAAACCTCTCAGAACTGGACAACTGTAGCTCAAAAATATGAGTGTACATTTAAATTAAACCCAACTGTGTGGTTTAGGAAGGACCACTGTACCATTTCCCTCCCACAATTTGACATTCAGCCTTGGGCATCTTGTCTCCATGTGCAGTGCTGTGAGTCACAAGCACCTGGCTGGTCACATTTTGCCTCAGTCTCATTCTGCTTGGAGCTTATTACTCAAAACGGCAACTTTGATCAGTATCTTCCCATTTTTGTCCCCAGGACACATTACCCTGCATGTTTCCCCAGGTGTCTCTGCACCTACACTCATGGCACAAATTATTGCCTCATTAAAGGCAAGTTCTATAGTCAATGGGGCAATCCGTTCAGTCAGGTGCACTAAAGCAGGGGTATGTCTTAAACATGCAACGAAACCTGACGAAAAGGATTGCGTGTTACGATTAAAGTGTTTACGTCTAGTCCTTTTGTCACACATATCGTGGCACCATCAGTTGATTTAAATCAGATTTGACAAACATCCAGGTCACAATTTCAACGATGTTATACTGGTGTTGACTTTAAAGTGAATTCACCTATCTATATCCATCAGAAGCTGTGTCTAGATTAACACCCAAAGTTAATCCCAGAAGGCCTGTGCTGATTTTCTTTGAGCTGACCTTATATCCTGATTTGCCAGGAACAAGCTCACTCACCAGAGAATCTGTTATCAGTAAACACAGTCTTCTATATATCACTTCAGTATGAGAAAGAACAAATGTTGCAGCTACCATGTCCATTTTACAAAGGGAAGGGGTTTGCTGTGTTATCGTGCACATACATTATTCTGTGTTATGTTACCTTTTTCTTTCATTTCCCTTATTATTTATTATATTTGATTATTGTGTTTTGTACACACTTGTTTTGAATTACGTGATACCCCCACTGTCACTATTTCTCCATCTGTACACTCACTGGCCACGTACTTGATTTGACCTAGTTGATTGAATGCTACCACAAACAAATAACAAATACATTGCAGCACCTCAATAAACTGGTTAAGAAGACTTCTTAAAGATTAAATGCAGCATATGAATGTAAAAAAGGGAGATTTTAGGATTTTAAATATGGTGATATGGAGATTTTCACACACAATCATAAAAAATGATAAGTAATTCGGAGTTGTCTTGAAGAAAGTACCTTGTTGAGATCAGAAGAGAGTGGGCAAACCAGAGATGATAAGAAAGCAGCATTAACTCAAATAACTTCTCATTACAACTGAGGGAATATTGCTGAGCACACAATGCGTCACAAACTTGAAGCAGGTGGGCTAAAGCAGCAGAAACCACACCAGACGCCAACCCTGTCAGCTCAGAACAGGAAACTGCGGCTAGGATTAACAGGGGGCACACAAAGATTGGACAATAGAATATAAGTTTCAGTGTTCAGATGGTAGGATCATAGATCCATCCTGGTTTGTGTCAACAGTTCATGTTGGTGAAGGTGTAATAGTGTGGGAGATATTTCTTTGGTACACTTTGGGCCTTTTAGTACAAACTGAGCATCATTTAAACACCACTGTCCTTCTGAGTATTGTTGCTGATCATGTTCATCCCTTTATGAACACAGAGAATCAATCATGTAATGACTACTTCCATCAGGACACTGCACCATGTCCTAAAGCTCAAACAACTTCTGACAGGCTTGTTTAACATGACAGTGCCTTCACTGTACTCCAATGGCTGCCACAGTCTCAAGATGTCAGATCAATAGAGCACCTATTGGAAATGATACAACATGAGATTCTCATCATGGATGTGCAGCTGAAAAATCCACAGTAACTGTGTGATGCTACCATGACAATATGGACCAAAATGTCAGAGGAATGTTTCTAATGCATTGTTGAATGTATGCCATGAAGAACACCAGAGCTCTGAAGGTGAAAAGGGGGTTAGACCAAGAAGGCCTACTGTTTCTGTCCTGTTTCTGTTGTTTTCATACAGCTAGCAGTCTGATCAGTGTTTTGTTAGTATGTGACTTATTCCACCTATTTACCTTTGTCCTTGTCTGCCTTGTTTACTTCTGGATGTTTTGAACCTTGTGCTCCATTTGGATTTTTTTGTCTGCCAAACTTCTGCTTGTTTAGTTTGAACTGATATCCTGTGCCCAACCTCTTCCTCACTCTTTTAATCCATCTGTGCTCTGCGTTCATGCTCTCCATCTTGTCATGCTGTCACAGTGCACAGTTGAACTAAATCCATATGCAGTGAAAGATAGCGCCTTTTAGGATGTGTGTGTGCATAATCAGGTTGGTCACAGCTTTTTAAATGAGGAGAGGAGAAAATATGATCCATAAAGGAATGTGGGAGCTGAAAAATGTGATTGTGTTTTCATGGCTTCTCAGATGTGTGAGTGACGGATGTGATGCATGCAACTGTTTTCTTCTGCCTAACATGCAGTCCCATCTGTGACAAGCCGAAACACTGGAAACGCACTCAGACACGCTGCTGAATTGTCACAGCAAAACCGATTACAAGGACATTTTTCTTTGTTGGTGAATCAGACGCACAAATCCAATCAAGCTGCTGCTTTAGAGGTCACCCTCGACCTCCACTCACCTCCATTGCTTGTAAATGTCAGACAGATTATAGACAGCAATATTACTCTATTGCTTAAAATGGGATTTGCAATATATTTTTGTAAAATAAACCAATAGTGATGCTAAAGAAAAAAAATAGACTGCCATTTTGCCTTTCTGTGCCATCTGCTGGTCTGCCGTCAGACTTTCCAGCAGAGCTGTTTGTACCTCATCTGTCCTACCTACAGCGTCTTACATAATCTGCTGTTAGCCAGTGTGCATTTCTCACTCCAGTTTTCAAATTGCATTATACTGGTGTTCCCAGGAAGAGGGAGACAGAAAAAGAGGAAGGTGTGTGCTTGTATTGAAAAGGCATAAACTATAAACGCTGAGAAAAACTGCCGGGGGGCTCCAGCATATGGAGCTTATGACGTTAGTGTGGTGTTGACTGTTTGCTGGCAGTCTCACACAGGACTGGAGCATGGCCCAGGCCAGTCTCCTACCAGCCAACTCCACACATATACCTTTCTGTGTGTCTCTATCCCGCCTTGCCTCATAATCAGCCTCTCCCTGCTTTGAGCCCATCCATCGCTCTCCTCCAGCTCTCCAGAGAGAGCAGGAAAGAGATGGAGAGAAGGGCAAAGCTAAAAGGGTCAGATAATGCCATCAGTTAATGTCTCGTCTGAGCTCCGACTGACAGCTGCATTCTATCAGGTATGCTGCTATTTCTGCAGAGGATTGGGATTGCAGTGGTTATTACTGTAGCATGAATGGAAGCCAGTAGATACACATTATTATGAGTTATACTGTGCAATCTTTTTTGCACACAGAGAAATAAGGAGATAGTACTGTACCCAGAGAATGTAGAACTGAGAACAATGATGAATGCTTCATATTTTGGATATTGAATCTTAGAATTTTTTAATTATTTATAAGCTGTTATGCAACGCAAGTGCCAGTTCCATTTTGACCAACAGTTTCCCAAGCTGGCAGTCCAAAAACCAAAAACTTTCCATTGGCAGTGAAATGGAGCAATAGAGAAGCTGAAACAAGCACATATATTAATGTTTGTCCTTTTTGCTTTAGCTTTACATAAACTATTAACATGCATCCATACGTTATGTTTGATAACCATCAGTTACCTTTCAACCTCAAAATGTCCTCCATCTAGAGGCAGCAGGTGGACTGCTGATCCATCGTACTGGACATACTGTAAGGTCATTGGAATATCTTTCCGACTGGATAAATGTGGGCACATCATGTCAGACAGAAGCTAAATATTCACAGCTGAAGGTGATGAACTATACCAGCAGGCAATATAGCAGATGTTCAAAACTTCTAATACCTAGGGATACCAAAGGATAATGACAGCTGTAGAGATGCGGCCACAATCACTGTTCTGATAAACGTGTGCAGTTCCGGAGTCTACAGCCTCCACAGCTCACATACGAAAGTAAAGCAGGCCCTGAAGAGTCAGTTTAATGGGTAAAACAGAATCCAAGTCAAGAGCCAAACACACAAGCCAGTCACCAAACACAAGAGTTGCTCTTACAGTGTGTTCAGTTGTCTCTAACTTTGACTTTTCCTGTATTAATGCCAAAGAGAAAATAAAAAAAATTAAAGCCGCAAGCGGAGATGGAGGCCCTCGCACGTAAGGTGCCGCTCAGCCTATGTTGCCACCGTGTCCCCTGGCAACCCAGCAGCCATGCTCAGCTCAACCTCAGAGCAGCCAGACATCCCAACATGTCATTACAGTGTTAAGATCAGGCCTTTCAGGCTTTTAAATAGGTCACTTCCTGCTGACAAGTGGGCATGAAAGAGTTTGAGATGTTGTAAGATGTGCTTCCTTATGATTGGATCTAATTTGAGGAATTTATGGTGATTGATGATGTCACGGCAGCATATCAAAGTTCCCCGTGCGGCCACAGTCTTGCCCAAAGGCGTAGAACCACAGTTTTCAGGGGAACTCTTCACCAACATGTTTTCTCCGGTCTGTCCCAATTTGTACCTGATTGGACCTGACTTGGTCAAAAATAAGGCTGTTTAAGTAAAAAACGTCATTTGCGGCGGCCAGGGGCGTGGCTAATTCATAAACGAAAAATTGACATATAGAACTCTTGAGAATGGGACTGGCATCATACCTATCAGTTTTGGTGCAGATATCATGTTTTAAAAAATAAATTTCGTTTTTCATGGTGAGATATCAAACTTTGAGGCCCAGCCCCTCCCACATGCCATGTGTTAGGAATAACTTTTAATCACACATTTTGTCACAAATACGATGTGACGAAAAAGCCAAAATGATGACTTTGACCCAATATGGCGACTTCCTGTTTAGTTTAGACCATAGGTCCAAGAGACTTTATTGCATGTAGAACAAGTGTGCCACGTATCATATAAATTGATGACAGTTCTGGGGACTTTACAAAAGGTAGCGCTCTCGCACAATTTTGCCCGCGCACTGATACGCCAAAATACGAAATTTTTCAGATTAATACATGGGCGCACGCGAAATTTAGTGAGTTTTTGAGCATGTTCAGGCGCCCAAATGCCCCAGGCGATTAATTTTACAGAAGAAGAAGAAGCAGAAGAAGGATATGAAGAAGAAAATGGAATAATAAACATTTGCATTTCAATAGGCCTTCACACCGGCTTTGGTGCTCGGGCCTAAATATTAATTTAACACTAGAAAATCCACATTATAATTTAGCTGAACTAAAAAGAAATTTGAATAAAACCAAATTTGTGGTGATAAATCTTTATATGAACTTCAAACCTGTGCTAGTTTTAAACCTGTGGCCTTCTTTTCTATCTTGGAAGAACTGAAAACCCTCATAAGAGTCATGACAAAGTTGAAAAGTGATGGAGAAAACTTTGTGACCAACTAAATATAAATTGAAACACAGTCTAAGCACTTATTAACAAGTGAACCTGCTTGCTCCTTATTGCATTTCCCATTTTCTCACAATTGATTCCTGACTGCTTCCCTCAAATTGTCCCTCTCATGTAGAGGAGGAAAGAACAACATTGAGGGTGGTGGTGAGTTTGGCTGAAATGAAATGTCCTGAAATCAAAATTGAAGAACTGGCACAGCTGCAAAAATCCAACTGTTTTGATATATCAATTTATGACCATGCTCAACAAACAAGAATACTAACCTTTCAATCCTCTCTCCTCCTGGGGCATCTTAGGAACTAGGACATCCTTCACAACATTATACTGTGAATCATTTCCAGATTGCAAGTTGGAGAATGGAAGAGAAAGGAAATGCAAATGCAAAAATCACCCAAAAGGAGGAATCTATTGTGCCACTAATTAGCCTCCATAGCCTTCTTTCTTAATGATCCCACAGACTGCGTACTACTCGTACAATCAAGCCTAATAATGAGGCAAAAGAAGAGGAATTTATCATTATGAGGTTGATGCAAGGGAAGCAAAATTATACAACACTTGCTACAAACTAAGGGAAGAAATGGAATATTGGACAAGGATGGATTCACTTCAGTGCAGTATGCTTAAACAGGAATATTCTGAGGATCGTATGCAGAATTATACACCAGTTTTTTCCTTCAAATAAATTTTTCATTGTGCAAGTTGTGATCTGCTGCTATGGGTCCACTTGCATTGACTGACGACAGATTATTGGTCTTCTTGTTGCAGTGTATGAAGACATGTGCTCTTCCTCTCACCACAAGCTGTTTCTGGAATCAGGAGCGACATATGTGACACCCTCTGTTTGTATAATCCTGGCCACTGCATCCCTCAGAGATGTTTATCTGCAGAGACAGGCTTTGGAGAGCATAGTGTTCAGTAGTGACTGTGACAGATAACTCACTGCTCATGTAACTGTTGTTTTATTTTGGTCTCTTTCTCCTGATGATGTCAGCATTTGTCTTTTTCTTTCTTTTTTTTCTGTAAGCAGCGCCACAGCTTTGAGAGCCTGTTCTCTCTTCTCCTAAGCCTCAATGTAATATTCATGAGTGGATTCAACTGAGCTGAAGGCATGCAGGAGACACCCAGAAGGATCTGGAAAAGCTTGCGTTACCTTGGAGAATGCATCATGAATGAGAGTGAGCAGAGATGTGCAGTGACTCCCTAAATATCAAACATTACTTGGTCTGTAGATATGCTTTACATAAAATCTCATAAGACACACTATTTTAGTGTTGCACAAAAAGCTTGTGTGAAAAGAACAAATAATGGTCTAAAGCAAAAGAAAATATAAAGTTGATACCTACTGATGTCATTGGATCGATACGGATTTTTGGTTATCGCTTAAGTTCACACACAAGAACAACCAAACACATTATATCATCCCATAAGGCCGCGAAAGGGGTAAATATTTTTCCTTCACCTCATGATGGACAGGTTCAGTTATCTGAGCTTATTGTTTTTCTATTTCTTAGCAGCAAAAATATGCAAAAGCAGAATGAATAAACATAAAATCACCTTAAATATTGCCTGTCCAGCTTTTAATACATATCAGATTTTAAACTTCTCTTCTGCTTTCTTAAAGCAACATCATTGAAACAAACTCACCCATCTGATTATATGATTATGCTGCTATAATTCTTTCTGATTTAATTATCTGGATACTGATCAAATGTAAGAAAATCAAATGGTAATACTTATTTCCAGTATAGTCACATAGTGTGTCATCAAAAGCTGCTGCAACAGCATCTATCCAAAATAACTCAATCACGTAGCTCAGAAAATACCCTAAATCGTATATCTTTTGTACCTAGAATACTATACTATCATTATCTTAGGAAGAAATAAAATATTGAAACAAAGCAAAAGAGAAATACCACAGAGATCTACACTTGGACTAATATTTTTCACAAAATGTTTAAGTTATCTTCTGACTCATGCTGAGGTGCTAGTCTCCGCAAGTACAATGACTAGCAGTTAAAATAGCAATTTTTCTATAGTCATTGCTATTTAATTTCGGAAAAAAGGGAAAGAAAGGAAGCAAAGCCTTGTCAGCATGATTATCTCCACATACAAGAATCACTTCATCTTAACCAGATATTAAAATCTATGATATGGAAAAATCTGTAACAACTAAGAGGCAGACTTTTTATCCTGGGTTTAAATCTGAACAGTAGGACAGCGGCACTTTACAATAACACTTCTCACTTCCTGTTTGGGTTTAACAAAAATGGTTATAGCTGCTCTGCTGCACTTTATCAGATTAACACACAGTGGGTCTCCAAACTAAGACTAAACTCACCCTTTGTCCTACACCTGTCTCTACTTTGAGTTCTTTACAGCCGGTGAAAGTCTAACTGACTCACGCTTTCTTGCTTTTCATCTACAGGATGCTACAGGCAATCTCAGCTCCAGAAATGTGCAGCAGGAATGTCAGTGTGCCATCAAAACAGAAATACTAAGTTTAAAAGTCAGAAGTATTGTAGTATTGCTTTTACATTCACTTTGGTAAATTAGAAAATTACCAAATGTTTGAGCTACAAGGTGACTTGCTGCTATTTTGTAGATGATCAGTGTCAAATTCTTGAACAGGCGGTCTGCATGCACATAACTTCAAACACCAGGCTTCATACTTTTCCAGAAGCTACAAGACTGCAGCTTAATTTTATTGACACCATTTAGCAAAAACACAACATCATTGAACTCCTGCTTGTATTATTATAGTGTGCCACCTAGTGGTCATCAACTCACATCAACACCAATACATAACACTCAGGTAAACATGAGTGATGAAAATCCTACTGAAAAGATCTAATGAAAACAGAAGGGGCATCAAATGATAGTATTTTATCAGTTATATTAGGAGGTCAATCTGCAATGCACACAGATTTGTGATGGTTGGCACCGTTGCCTCACAATACAAAAAGTTCCTAGGTTGGGCCTTGGCTGATGAGAGGAGGTGTGAATCAGATCTTTCTGTCTGGAATTTGCAATTGTGTCCCTGTCCATATATGGCTTTCTTTGCAGGTACCCCAGCTTCCTCCCACTGTCCAAAGACATGCATTTTAGGATCATTGGTGTCTAAATTTTCCCCAGGAATCTGGGTGAATGTTTCTCTCTGTGTATCAGTCCTGTGATGGTTTAGGGACTCATACCTCTTCCTTAGTAGCTGTAGGAATAGGCTCCAGTGACCCACACACCTCTGGAAAAAAAAAGCATGGATGGATGGTATTTCCATGTGGGAGAAATCTCATACTGCTGTGCATAAAATCATGTCTATCCGTGGATAAGTACAGAACACATGTAGCATAAAATGTTCTTGTTTGCTTTCGGTTGATGCATCGTCTGACTGTCAACATCGCAGATGCCATTTAAACAGTCACATGCAGTAAAGTCATAACCGCTATTTAATGTAAATATTGTCCGTATCTGCATGAGCATGCATAGGCACACTTTGGGGAGGAGATCAGGGTTGAAATAAAACATCAAAATAGTTGAACTTTTGCTCAATACTGTAGTTTGTCTGCATAATTTCTAGATTTAAAAAAAATATAATAAATACAGTATCTGTTTAAAAGTTTTGCTGGTATCATTGTGTAAAGATAATAAACATAGCGAATCCTGCAGCAGAGCTCTCGGTCATCTAATTACCTGTTTGTCAGACACCTTGTAATACAAACAAACTCTTGGAAAAATCAATAACGTTTGAATTAATTGGTAGTTCAACAACATTGCTGTGCCGGTGCTCTAGATTCTGCATGAAGCTGGAAGTGGACCTCTTCCTCATCTGTCCTCTGGCAAGTCAAAACGTACACGCCAGCCTCAGTGACACTCACTTTGTTGATGATTCACAAACCAAACTGCAAAGGCATGTTTGACAGACAGCAAAGCTACAACATATAGCGCTTGGGTGCGATGACTGACACGGGTTCTTGTGAGATCCTGTCATGACCTGTCAGGACCAAGGGAGTCTGTCTTGCATGAAAAGGGCTTGTCACGTAATTCAGTGGGGCTGCCTGGAGACAACAAAAGCCAAGCAGACTATCCATTCATAAAACCAACCTCTCAGTGCAACACTACTACAATAAAGGTTTTGACACTAATTTCTCCTACATAATTGTATCACCTATTGTTTGCTGAAAAGGCTGTTGAGAGACTCATTTCTATTCAAGAGCTACAGTAAATATCCTCAAATTGGCTGAAGCTGTATATTGTTGCAGCTCTTCAACTCCTCAAGCTGAGTATCTCAGCTCTCTGTAGCACTCTGTGCTTATAAATTAGGCATGACACCTGGATTCCAGGGCAAACCAGAAGAGCAGTCAACATTACGTGTCGCTCAGTTCTCTATGAGATCTGCTATATAACTGTAGTTTGCATAGCATGGCCCTATCATTTCTCTTACTCACTTTCTCCCACTGAAACATCTCTTAGTTATTTGTGTGTTTCAGGAGCAGTAAAGACTGCAGTACTAACAAACTGCAGTGCTTGTGCGCTGTGAGGCGTTCACCAGGGCAGTTGGGAGAAAGAGAGCATGATGTTCTCACTTTAATTGTAAGACCATGGAGGAAACTATGAGGGGCAGAAAATAGGCATGACTTGTGAGTTTTTATTTAAATGTGCATGCAGCATCTAGATTACATGCACCACAATAATGTCAAACCGTAACATGCAAACATTCATGGAGGAAACATTGAAAGCAGCTCAGTGTTTGGGGGGATAAAGTAGTAGGGGGTCTGTTTTATTATTAATGTGCAATGCGCTCCACATAAATGTGCAGTCAGCTTCTTTTCCGGGTCTTCTGCTTTTCTGCTGCAGCACCACCTCAGAGGAAAACTTCATCCAAATTAAAGATGGGAGGAAATTTTACCCTTTGGGCAAAAACTAAAAGAGAAGCGTGAAGGCTCTTGATTTTCCCTGCTGCGGTATCGTCGCAAAGAGCAATTTCATTTAAGCTGAGGATGAGTCAGAGCCATGTTGAAAATGAGTCTTTGTAGAAACACTGAAAATGAGGTGCAGCATGTTAAAGGATAATATTATCATTACTTAAGGTCATAAGAGAAGTCAAGAAAAGTCCACAAAGTAAAGTTGTAAAAGTACTGAACTGGGTGGAGGGTGTTAAATGTTTTCAGAGACATTATCGCACTATTTCTCACTGCACTTGCGTTTGGGTGTGACTGATACTGCTGTCTTTTTTTTTCCACTCGCAGACACTGCCTCTGCCTGCCAAAGGATGCGGATGAAATTTAGTGGAATGAGTGCAATAACACATAAACACAGCAGAACCTACAGAGAATAGCGTTAAGGATTTCTTGAAGCATTTTCCGATGTTAATTTCTTTCCTTCTGACCTCAGATTCTATAATTATCTATACTTTCATTAATTACACTTCCCTTTTATCCTCATTTTTTGTACTTTTGGTTGTGCTTATATGAGTTTTTCCCCTTCTTTTCTTCGCTGTATTTAATCTGCTGAAAATACAACATATACTTTACTAACTTTTCTTGTTTCTGCCTCCCATTTTAGGTGTTTGTTTGGTGCTGGGTTGTATGATCTACCCTGATGGCTGGGATAGCGACGAGGTCCGGCAGATGTGCGGACAGCAAACAGATAAATACAGCCTGGGGGCCTGCTCGGTGCGCTGGGCTTACATCTTGGCAATCATGGGCATTCTGGACGCCCTCATTCTCTCCTTCCTGGCCTTCGTCCTGGGAAATCGGCAGGATGGACTCATGACGGAGGAGTTGCTGGCTGAAAGCAAGGGTGAGGATGTGCCAACTAATCTGAACAAATGTATCTTATTGATCTCTTGTGGAAGTCTTGTAGATGCCTTTAGAGCGACTAAAAAAACAAAACTTTCAGCAAACTGTTGCTCTTCACTCTGATGAGTTTTGTTGGTTCATTTGCAGCTTTTAACGTTTCTGTCAAAAAAACACATGAGGAAATCAATAGCAATAATTACTTAGCCGAACACGAGTTGAACTGGATAGATAAAGCTGGGAACATTGTGAGTGATTTTGCAGTCTGAAAACCCCCTAAGTTGTTAGAGAATGGCTCATATGGTTTCTGGCAAATCACCAGCAACAAGCAGATTTAGTAACCTTTATGCCACTGTGCTGACACACCTCCACAAATATCATAATATGATTATATGCACTGATGCCCAATTATATTCAATAACATGTCAGTATTAAATATATGTCAATAAATGTCTAAAATGTATATATTTAAATGTATATAAAAATGTTATATTTGGTTATAAATCTCAGTTAGTATTTCGTGTGTTTCAGTCCTTGCTGCAGAGACCAGATGCAAGGCTCTGCATCATAGATACATGGCTGAAACACACACTTTAAACAGATATTAACATTTCTAAGCTTGCTTCAGGAATAGTTTCTTGATTTATTAAAACCCTATGTGTTTTTCATGGACCAAAAATAGAAAGTGGATAGTCATCAGAGAGACAGTTAAAGGGTTGCAAATGGGTTCAATGAGCTACATCTATAAAAGATTTGCTGCGCTCTTGTTGTTCTGACTAATAAAGCTTTTTATGCAGCCTATGAAAACATCTAAGCCAAATTTAGAGAGCATCAAACGTCCAATTTGGACCTAAATAAAGGAACAGCATTATCTTTATTTTTAGATCGTTGCTTAAATAGCAAATTAACATTTGTTGTAAATGAGCACTCGTTATTTTGACTCTTCTTTTCACTGCTGCAAAGACAATGGTTTATTTTTTCACCTATATGCAGATTTATGCAGACAGAGGGAGCTTTATTTCATCAAGATTTTCATGCAAGATTCTGAGAAAATGCAGTCAGATTGCAGTCACAAACGTATCACATCCTATGGTGCAATTCAAAAATCAGAAATAGAGATAATCCACACAACAAAACCTCATTGTCTTATTGAGAAGCTTCTATTAACTCAGTAAATATGCTGATTTATGGGATAAAAACCTAATCTGCAAGCCAGAATCACTTTATGGTGCACTGCAAAGAGTTTTGCTGCCAGGTATGTCTCCCAGTGGGTAATGGGATTAGTAGTGAGTGACGGAACCACAAAGGAAAGGACAACCAATAAAACAGGGAAAATAAAGAATGAGTGGGAATAAATAAAAAGTAAGACATGTTGAAGGGCATAAAGAAACAGTTTATTAATATTCTCTAGTCTAAAATCCTGCTGGTAAAATATCATGACTAGAAAACTTACACGAAGAAAACAAACATCACCAACATAAAAATAGCATAATTGCATGATCTGAACAATCTTCCATTGCAAGCAGCTCATTTAGAGTCTTTATAAGAATGTGCCCATACCTGTGGTGCCACCTGCTGGTGTTTTGTGTGCAATGTATACAACAGGTTTCAATATTTGACATGTTTCATATTTTCCTGTGTTTATGTGTTTTTTCAGAGGGAGGAAATGCCTAACCAAATCTTTAGGTAAGTCAGAGGACGAATACATTGGGAAACATATACTTCAACATATGCCGAAGCCATATTACTGTAGTAACATACACACTTGATGTAATTGCACTTAAATAACCTTTGTTAGATCATTTCTAGTGTTTATGTCCCAAAACAAACATTGAAGATTTAAATAACTGAGTGATGTTTAAGAAAGCATCATGGCTTTTAGAAGAACTTTTTATCAACTCACTGGTCCACAAACATAAAAACTCAGCAAACACAAAGAAAAAAAAAAGCACCCGGCTTAAATAAATCACTTTGACTGTTGATTTTAGTTACAATTGCTTTTAGAAACTTTGATGCCTGTTGGTTTGGACTCTTTAGACAATTTTTTGGACTTTATTTGGACCATTATCGGTTCGTTTTGCTTTGTGGACTTGTTATCTATGTTTGAACAAAGCTGTGACTGAAGCTTAATGTTTGTATTTTATATTGCTGCGTCATGCATTTTTGTTCTCCTCGTGTAATCATCACAGTGTAAAGACAAAAGGTTGCACATGAGTAATGTTGTTCTTAAGCAAAAATCTTCTTCTTTCTTTCAGATTCTTTAATTTAGATGTGTCCACTTTCATAAGGAACCAGTCCTTCGAAATCAAGTTACTGGAGGAGGCCAGTCTGAGTGAATGGGAGAAGATAAATATTACTGAACCAGTCAGCCTGCCGTCCACATCTACCTGCCAAAAAAACCTAATGTAACCTACCCTTGAAGCCTCCCCATCCACCTCACAATCTCTACATCATCAACAGCTCCTAAACAGAGTCCAGTATCCAGATGTGGTGCTGGGTTTACAGAACTATCCCTTGCACAGCTTTGCATAGAGGCAGAGACAGAGACTGTTAGTATTTTAAGAAGGACATTATGTGGATACCCACTACCTACAAGAAAAGTAACAGGTTTGACATTCAACACTTGCAGTGCAAGCACAGAGACACACACATACACAATCATTAACACAAGTGTACACAAACCTATTCATATTAAATATTAAATTATGTAATTGCAACTATTTAACTATGTTAACACTTAGATGTGTGTGTCACGGTCAGAATGCATATCATGTTTTGTGAAAAGAAGAACAAACTGCTTTTAGATAATATCTGGTTTATGTAACTCTGTTGTGTTTAGGTTTGACAAAGAAATCAAAGTTTTAGTTTGTTCTCTTGCTCATATGCCACTTTGTTCTCTTTACTGTACTGGAAAAAAGAAAACTTTTATAAAATATCATCCTACAGAGACAACTTGTATTACAGAGTATGTACAGTAAATATTTAAAATAATCTAGGAATTTTAACTAAATCCCTTCAATGATCTGCTAGCAAATTTTGCACAACGCTTCATTTTGAGGGGAAATCTGATGTTTTTTAGTTTGTGTATCTTACACTGTGATGGCGGCTATCAGGAGTGACCGCTGCAGGACTCGTAGCTGCTGCGTGAGCATGTATGAGTGTGTTTGAGTGAGAGCATGCATATACAGTAAACGTTGGTGTGAGCGCTATTTGTGTCATAGTTTGTTGGGTTAGAGAACCAACATGCCAGCCTCACACTCAATTGTCCTGTTGTGTAGCTAAAGCTGTGTCTCTGTCTGTGTCTGCTGTTGGATCTTTCTGTTTCTCTCTCTTTGATTATATTCCTCTGTATGTTTAGTTGGGACAAACAGGGTACATGAAGGAGTGGAAGCCTGATGTGGAGTGAGTTCTGAACTCTATGAAGGAGTTAGTCCTGTCCCTGACCCTGTCCCTCACCTACCAATTTCCCTGTTTAAAAAGAGATATTGTAGATATGGACAATAATATGGAGAACGGGGTTAACTTAGAGCAATTAAAGATAATCCTTTAAGAATATATGAATACTTAATAAAGGTTTTCACTGTAAAACTGTTGTGTTTTTTATGTTTGCTAAGCTTCCTGAGTAGAATTTAGTTATTTGTAAAGAATGTTGTTATTTCTAAAGAGAGGTACAGATGTAACATTTCAGTAATGAATAATAATTCTGTCATTTTTATATTGTCCACAAAAAAATAAAAAAAATTGTACATTGCATGGGGTTGTGGGGGTTAAAGGTGCTGTTTCCCAGGTAGAAAGATCCTTTCTTTCTTTTTTTCAAACATGTCCTGTCCCTTTGGTGTGTCAAGGAAAGCTTTATGGGTTAAAGGCTCTTCTTGAAAGTCTGGTTTTCTTTTTTATTTTATTTTATGTTATTCATTTCATTTTATTTTATTTAGCATAGTTCTTCAAAACAATGTGTTACTGATTTGGCATAATATTGCTGGACCTTACTGGAGAGGACAGAAAAATTATACAGTAAATAGAAATGAAAGACTAATGAAAAGGAGGGGAAAGATAACAACACCAGATAAAAGTCAATGACCCTTTAAAAACAACGCGAAACCAACTGCTACATCTGCACAGAAACAGAAAATGTACAAAGGCCATCACAGGAAAACAAAGCTGACAATCATCAGGAGTACCTGTTGAGATGGACAAGCTGAATGATTGTGTTCATGCATTTGTCCATATGAACATGAGAATGTCTCAAACTTATTTATGTCAGACACATCAGCAAAATGTAAATTAAAATGTAAAAAAAAGAGAGAGATAATGTTTAAAATAATAAAAATAGTAGTGATAATACTGGTTTTATTTTAGATCACAACTTTCACCTCATATTTCAGGCCACCCAAATAAGAAAACACATTTTTGTTGAGAGACAAAACATTGAACAGATTAGGAAAGATTAGCCTCTCAATCACAAGTCTGAATAGCTTTTTGATCCATGTCACATGTCTAGCCCACCATAAAGTAAAGAATGTGGGGAGACAGATTAAGATACCAGTTCCTGTTGGTGCCTTAAGGAGAAAAACCAGAACCACTTATGAGCTCCGCTTTAATGCACTCTCTATGACATATTTTTAAATTGTGTCTGTGTGTAATTAAAGGTCTCATTAGAGGCATCTTGGGGTATTAGGGAATGAGATAAGCCTACTAAATAACTTCATTTAAATTTTACTGCATTTTTTATATCAGTTAATGAGTTGACTATCTTAAATGTTTTGTGTTTAAAAAGACAAGCTAATTCAAAATAATGATTTAACGTTTCAAATTCTATATTAATTAGTGTCTACATATGCACACCATTATAATGTCTTCAGATAGAGGATTAAACAAACGCTAACATGATTAGCTTATTGCTTCAGTGTGGTATTTGGCGTTCATTTTGGTACATGAATAATTTGAATACAAAAGGACATTTTTGATTGTAAATGGGATAATTTTTCATGATACATCTCAATGTGAGTGCTAAAACTGTGTCTGGATATCTTAAATGACCAAAGGGTAGCTAAACTAACCGGGCGTTTCGTTAATTTATAGTCACTGGTTTTGGCCCAACCGTTAGCACTATGCCTTTCAGACTCGGGAGAACAGGGGGTAAATTCAAATTCTTGGCTCCGCCTCTGCCTTTCTGTCATTGCGGAAACTGAAACTAAACACTAACCAAAACAAAATGGGGGCTGCGTTGGACACACCAGCTAGGTGTCCTCTCTGCAATGAGATGACCCGGGACCCTGTCACCCTGAAATGTAACCACCGTTTCTGCCAACGATGTATTGGAGATTTGTGGAGCATTCACCCGAACGGGCCATTTCACTGTCCCGAGTGGAGGTGTAACACTGTCTACCAGACTCTGCCGTTTGATAGCAATTTCATACGGCTACCGACTCCTACTCAGCCAGGGCCGCAACACAGCAATGCAGGTATAGTTGAAGTGGGTTAATGCTAGATATTATAAGAAGATGACTACAATTAAAGTTAATGAAATCTAGAACGGAAGTCGATACTGTTAACTGCTAGCTAACGTTTGGTCTCCCGCTCGCACGTTACCGTGGACGGAAGTGACGTATATGGTTGGAGTTAAGCGTAACCGCAGGCTACTACTTATTTTTACTGGTTTGTATTGTTAACTAACCAAGTCAACTGCGGCAAATTCACCGAACTTTAAACATCTATCCAATATAAAATGATAAGCTCACCTTTAGCAATACATATCTGTTTTAACATCCTTTAAGTGGACAAATCGCGTTTTTTTTTATAGCATCGGATCCAGTGTCTGTATAAATACAGATCAGATCTTTAATGTGAATTTAATTTTGTAGGTTGTATTTCCACATACATTTGTCATTTAATGTAAAATCTTGATCTGAATCTTCTTCTAAACCAAGTGGTGCTGCCATAATCTCGAAACTGAAGTTGTCCCACAAATAACTGCATTTAACAGTCATTGCATGACATTTTTTAAAATTGTTATTACACCATACCTTACTATATCATGTTTATTCAGATTGAGTTAGGTATTCAGAAACAGTTAAAGCAGCAGTAAATTTTCAGATTAAAGTCTTTATCTGAGTCAAAGAGAAAAGAAACATGAAACTGACTGAGCTACCCTGCTTTAAATCACTATTAAAGTAACGTGAGGAAGATGCTGCCTCAGTGAGCAAAGCACTACCATTCTTTACTACACCATATCGAAAAGAGAAAGTCCGGTAACTTGAAAGAGGTTATTTAATCAGATCCGCAGCAAAAATGTCAATGTCAAGATCACTTATCTAAACTAACAGTTTAAATCTGTGAACTTTGAGATGTCGACATTTTTTATGACCAGTATTGCTGTTTGTATTTGGTCAAGGTGCAGCCAACAACGATGAACAAAAGGCCTCAACGCTAAGAAGGCCCTCGCTCACCAGCCGACTCCTTGGGAAGAGAAAGGCCAGCGCACGCATTTCAGAGGAACCGGTCACAAAGCGATCAACTGCAGAGTCGCCTTGCGGGCGGTCTGCTGACACCCAGACGTCCACCACTTCCTTGTCAGAAAAACCTGGCCAGTCATCTGATGTGGAGACATCCAAAAATGAACCAAACTCAGCATCTCCACAGACTCAGCATGGTGATGGCCCAGTCTCGAGCGAAAACCCTGACAGCAAAGCAGCTGTACCGACAAGCAGTGAGCCACATGTTATCCCAGTCAGGCAGAACCAGCACAATTCAGAAACAGTGGATGAGTCTGACAACTCTAGTGAAGTAGATCTATGTGACTCCCCTCTTGCTGCTTCCCCTGAGACAGACAGACCTATGACAAAAATTCCAGTTTCACCAAAGAAACTTGCTTCACCTACCAACTCAGATAGCCATCCCGGGGTCTCTGTTCCAGTTAGAGAGTCCTCTCCTGCACAGCAAGACAGCAATCCAAGTGCTGCTATTGCTTCAGGATCCACAAGCCGCGTTGGCATCTTCTTGAAGCCCGACAATAGAAGCACCGGCCCTGTCCCCTGCCATTATTGTCCTAAAACTAGCTGTCAGTCAGCGGTGAAGACCTGTCTGGTGTGTGGGGCCTCTATGTGTAAGGAACACCTGCGTCCCCACCTGGATTCGCCCGTCTTCCAGAATCACACCCTGGTTCCTCCCATGGAGGACATTTCACTGTGGAGGTGCCAGGACCACCAGGAGATCAACCGCATCTACTGCAGACAGTGTGGAGTGTGTGTGTGCACTGTGTGTACCGTCATAGGCTCCCACCGCAACCACGTCTGCATTAGCATCAGGGAGGCAGAGAAGGAGCTCAGGGTGAGTTCTGTCTCCGTGGCAACGTCTATCATTCTGTTGTATGTTGTGTTTGCATCTTAACCCAGAGTTTCCCATAGTTATCTGGTTTATTCCATAAAGGTGCTTTTTTTCACTCTTACTATAAAACGGTCCAACAAATTTTAAGTTAATCTAACCAAATAAAAAGTTTCTGTTAATATCATAGGTTTTTGGTTGACAGAACCTGAAAATAATGTGTTTCAGACTGAAATCTGTACAAATAAATTGCCTGGGTAATGACAAAATTATTAAAAGTGTCCAGATATTTATCTGCAAGCTGTAGATCACAGTGTGATTGTGTTTAAAGATGGATGACAGCAGTGAAGTTCTTATTTTTTGTGAACCTTTTTTGGATGTTTTTCCCCAGGCAAACCTGAAAGAAGACATCAAACAGCTACAGGAGGCTGAGCAGCAAGTTAGGAACAGAGTGAATGAGCTCACACAGAAGAAAGAGTCATTCAGCGTAAGAGAAAAAAAAAACTAAAGCTTGTTAAAATCACACAAAAGCCGCTCAGACGATGATGTTTAATGCAAATATAGATGTGCTGAGTAATATGCCCACTCTTATAAAGAAAAGTTAGAATACAGATGTGGTGATGCCATAAAGTTTGTAAAAAGGATTATAATTTTCTTTATTTCCAGCATAAAAATGAACCAAAACCTCAGATTTTCACACAACTGTTATAAAATGTCTTGAGTGCATCAACATATGTGACGAGTGCTGTCTGCATGTGAACAGTTGATATATGGGAACATACTCCCATAAGGTCCAAACAAGGTTTTAGACTGTGTTTGTTTATCCAGGTGGTTCTAGTTGAAGCGCAGGCAGGAGTGAAGCAACAGTACAGCGCCATCAGAGAGGCCTTGGAGCTGGAGGAGCAATCCACGCTCCAGTGTGTGATGAAGGAGGAGAACAGGGTACTGGGAGGACTAGAGGAGAAACTCTGCCTTCTCCGGAGCTCCCTGCAATCCATCCAGAATGGTCTCCACACTCTGGAGGGCCTGGCTGATGCTAAGGGAGACAGACATATGCAGGACCAGGCTTTCATTATGGTGAGTTTAGTGCCTAGAGTGTGTGTGTCTATATATATATATATATATATATA
>JBAMHX010000011.1:16915548-16925580 GCA_037177515.1 Pseudomugil tenellus
TACATATACATAAAGTAAATTAGAATGTTTTGCTTAATGACTCCTTACAAAATCATCTTTTTTTTTTATTGCAGGAATACAGCAGGATTTCTCAGCTGTAAGTTGCTTTTCTCCTTCTTTGTTGTGTGAAAAGTAAATTTTTTAGCCGGTTATGTTACCAGCAAATGGTAGCTTGAATAGTCTGAAATCATTTTACCTTCCTCAGTGGAAAAACAACACAATCTAAAACATTATTAAGCAGTCTCTTCAGATGCAGACTCTCGCTTTTTTTCTCACCGTCTCAGTTGTTTATGTGAAAGACTAGTATTTATAGAAAACTGACTATTTTATTTGATTTCTGTGAACAACCTTTAGCGAAACATATTTTAACATGTTTAATACTTTCGTTCTGCTTTCCACTGACTCTTCCCTGTTAGTACTAGCAACATGGGTGATAGTGTGGAGCACTTTGAAGCTCCAGAAGAAGTGGACTATGCCCGACTGCATTACCTGCAGAAGTGGACAGAGAAACGGTTGGACACAGTCGTCATCCTTGTACCCGGCAAAGACAGAGACCTTTACACGCTGCTATGTAAGACAAATGCTGCAAAAGTGTCTTTAAGGGATAAATCCCATTTACTTGAACTGGGTTTTCAGTCTGGATGTTTAATCTGCCTCCTTTTTTTCTTTTTTTGTTTTCCCTCCCTGCATGCAGATGGCACCATCCCTCTTTTGGATGCTGACACAGCCCATCCAAAGCTGCAGCTCTCCGATGACAACAAAAAGGTGACCTACACCGAGGCCCAGCAGGCCTACACAGAGCACGAAGCTCGCTTCAGCTCCTTCCCACAAGTCCTAGGATCCAAAGCCCTGAAGGGGGGCCGTTGGTACTGGGAGGTGAACGTGTCTGTGGATGAAGGTCGCTGGAAGGTGGGCCTGTGCGAGGGTCAGATTGAAAGGAAAGGACAAAAGGATAGTTCTCGTCTGGGGTTCAACGCTTACTCTTGGTGCCTTGCATGTGACAAAAAAAAGATGGAAGCTGTGCATAACAAGGAGTCGGTTCCTGTGAAGGCAGATGGGTTACAAAGGCTGGGACTTTTTCTTGACTTTGAAGAAGGTAGCTTGTCATTCTTCAATGTGACAGCAGGGGGCAGTCTTGTTTTACTGCATTCTTTTAAGCACCAGTTTTCTGACCCTCTATATCCAGCCTTGTCTGTGTCTAAAACCCACCTGGCAATCTGTGACCTGTTCCAGTCATAAAAACCACAAAGGGGGGGCATTTCAAGTCTGCTGAAATGGCTTGTGCCTTCAGACACAAGCAGCATAATTACTTAAATGTGATTTTAAAATATCCGTTAGCCCTGGATTTATACCACTATAGATATTCTGTTTACCAAAGGCTTACACATTCATTATCATTCCATACATGATTAGCATATTTGATATAAACTCAGATTGTTGTTGTTTTTTAAGAGAAAATCTGTTTTTAAATGAAGCTCGGCGTTAACGGATCCAAGCTTAGCTTGGAGTAAATTTTTATTGTGAATATGTGATTAATTGATCAACTGTTTTTAAGTTTCTTTGTCTGTACTGCTGTTATGACCAGACGACAAAAATATATGCTTTGAAAAATAAAGTAGTGTCTTCACACCGCTTGCAGGGATTCCTCTCATGCGAGTTCAGATCGAAATAAAGGTGTGGGTGATGTGTTTAACTTTGAAATCTTACAGTCTCTGAGCTTTACTGTCAACAAACATCGCTTTTGGCTTAAGCTCCTTCTTACATCATGGATATAAACGAATGCTAAAAAACCCTCTTTTTTTCCCTTGTGAAGTCTGAGGCTCATTTATTCTGACTGGTGGTCTGCGGGGATGACGTCACTGAGCGGGATCAAAGTGTGTTTACCATAACTCCCCCGGAGTGATCGGTGGAGACTCTGAAAGTCGTGGGTTTATTTAGAGACAGCTGTCCGTAGATCGCAGTCAATCCAACATTTTATTTGTAGCAAAACCAAAAAGAACAGGAGAAAAAATAAAACATTAAAGTCTTGGCTGAGTTTGCACAAGATCTCTCAGGAGATAAGAGCTTATTAATTGCAAATGCCACTATTAACTAATATCTCCAAAATATCTGTCTCCTCTTCCAACAGACTTTAATCTGGCATATTTTCAAACACTTTGAAACTAACATCTACACAGGTGCACCATTCAGCCATGACAACAATTTCACACTCAGAGCCACATGAGCCAAAGGTAATTGCAAACCTTTTGCTTTCTTCCTTCTCCTCCAGCTGGCACATGAAGGCGAGAGGTGAGACATGTCTGAGAGGCAGTGAGAGGAGGAGGCTTTCACAGACACTTAATTAAATTCTACTCTTTCTTCTCATCTCGTGGCTCTCGAACAGGCTCTTGTAAGCTTTTTTTATTATAGTTTAGCATGTTGGCAGAAAACAATGTCAGGTATTTGGGTTTAAGAAGAGATGGAAACATCTGGCTAGTTTACTGGGTGCATTTTTTTTTACTGGTGAAGCTGAAAAGCTGCTGAATGGTGATAACAATCAGTTTATTTTGTGCAAGTATGACAGTAAATAGTAAAAAAAAACAAGCAACACATATTGTTTAATATCAATACTATAATAATCTTACTCCATAAAAACACCACAAGACAGCAAAGCTTTCCCTAATGATGTGGTCTCTCTTATTGCATTCTGAAAAGATAGTAGCATGACATGCAGTTGCAGAGGTCAGAAGGTTAGCAGAACTTCCACATGAATTCTAATGATACAAACCTTTTTCTCTTCCTTTTGTTCACATCATGGCGACACTGCAGGATTGCTCTGAGGTTAAACGGTTTCAAGTTCACTTTGAAGGTTTCGCATTTGGCACGGTTTTAAGGAGGGTCAGTCACATTTGTTTGTTATGGAACTGGAAGGGGTAATGTGGTGCAAATAGCTTCTGCTCATGAAGCGGGTCTAGTAGCCATGGCAGTTTGCAATCTTTCGTGGGAAAATTTCCTCAAGACCAGTCAAGGAAACTGATAAGACCCATGTAAAAATCCACTTAGTATGTGAAATGTTGCATTTGCTGCTATTTCCTTCTGTTTCCTTTGGCAGTTTTGAAAGTTTTGTAAGTGGGGATATCAGATAACCGGCTCTTTAAGTTGAGAGCAAGCAGACAACCAGGTATTACACAGAAATGTCATCTAACGCCAGCTTTAAGGGAAAAATCTTCTTACGTCTCTTGATACACTTTTACTCTTGTCTCTTTGGCCTGCTTGCAGAACTATGAAGTCATTAATATGACAATTCCTCCTAGTATTTAAAACACTAATTGTAGGCTCCTTCTTATTACATGTAATGAAATAATATATATTAATATTTCATCTCTTTTTTTTCTTTCACCAAAGCCTTTGAAAAGATAAATTCAGTGTGTGTGTGATTTATATCTTAAAAAGAACATCATAGAAAAAAATATTATCAAACAAAGCAGAAGTAATCTGTACATTTAAGTCTACATTGGGCTCAGAATGAGTGAATATAGCTGAAATCAGAATCTTATATCATTCTCCAAATATCTGATATCTTTGTGTTGCTTTGATTAAGATTGAATCATTGAAGAGTTTTGTTTTTAAAAAATACGTTAGTTTTATCATTTGATGAACGATTTTTGCTGGTGGCAACATGAAAAGATTTATATCCTCTTAGAGAAACCAAAGCTTGGCAAGAATAGATTTGGCTTGGGTAAAAATCCCAGAAGATAGGACAGATACATGAGGATGGATGAGCAGATATTACTGGCATCCTTTTTTTAAACAGCGAGGCGATTTAATAGTAAACTGTCACACTTTGCTACTGCATATTTTCTATGATTGTTTGTTTGGAAAAAAAGACACCATTAGATCGAGACCTTTTCATGTATGCAAGTATGGCCAAGGGGCTGGCACAATCTATGCATACACCAGTGCAGACACATTTTCAGTTGGCATGGCAACAGTTGGTGAGATCAGGTGAGCAAGAAGTCTCACATATCTCATCCAGTCACCTGCCAGGTTTGGCATGGTCTGTGGAAATCTGAGACAGAACAACTGATGGGCCTATTGTTGGTCGATGTGTTTCGAATTCGACTTCACCTTTCCGCAGGCAAATCAATTTATTTTATTTCTGTGTCAGTCAGGGTTGAAGTGATAAAATACAACTAGATGAAAAACAAAATCTCACTTGTCTGTGTGGCTGTTCACTGTCAGGTTATTACAGATTCTATTTTTAATATGTATACATGCAGGGGTGGATTCATTTCTGTTAGGGAAAAAAAACTAACGATGTTCACTGAAGTAACTTAAAATTGAGAAAAGTAATTATAAATATGTACTGAAAATTAACCAGTGAAAATCAGTTTTTGCCAATTCCTCAAGAGCAAGTCCAATTTCATTAATTAAAAATACATTTTATTTATCATTACTTTTGTTAGTTTTAATGTTATTTCAGACACCATTGTGTTTTTCTTTCATTACCAGAGTGGTGCCAGTAATTTTGTCAATGTTTCCATTTAGGTTGGGATGTCTGGATGCTTTGAGGGTAGACTGGGTATCCTAAATACCTACATAGCAGACATTTATTTTACTTATCAGTAGCCTATAAAAGTCAGCTCATATTTTCTGGCGTTACTCTTTAATCATTGCCATGTCACCATGTCATGAGAACACAGTGGGGGTGGCATTTCTTTCACAATCTCTATTGTCAGCTTTGGTGCCTGTCTGTCTCCCCCATCCCACACACCATCGCAGTCAACCGATCCATCATCCCGCAGTCTCAGTAGTATCTTTAGCATTATTTATTTATATGTTTGTCTTTGTGCTTTTCATTCAGCTTCTTTACAGGAATGTCAGAGTGAAGGTCAGAGGTAGACAAAGTCACAGGAGGTGACTTGGACTCAGTCTCTTGTTCAAGCATTGTAAAGATGATTTAGGCTGTCATGAGCTTATCATTCTGTCTAAACCTCACATTTCACCATGGTATGACTGTTGTCAGTCCACAACCGGAAGCTTACCAGAGCTCATATCTCTAAAAACGTTAGGCGTGTAATGGCCGATTTTCTTGTCAAGGACAAGGAGACTGATAACTTAGATTGAGAAGAATATAAATTTAATAATGAAGAATAAAAGAAGTTGAACATACATAAAAATTAAAACTTGGAATGAGACAATACATGAAAGACATACAGACAAGGTTATAACATGGGGAGAATCACCTCAGAGATCTGTTGTCACATAGAAGTCCGAAGCTATTCTGCCTGGTCACTTAGAGACACCTTTGTTTAAGCACTTTGGTTGTGTGCATCAGTCTGGAGCCTGTTCTTATGATATGAAAGATAAAACAGAGGTCTTGTCTAAACATTTTCCTGATGGAAGGACGCTGGCTTTGCAGATGATTTACTAAGGACAGAATGGAATCAGTTTAGGAGCCTTATGGTCAGAGCTTTCAGCTAGACATTAATTAAGAGCAAGGTAATTAAGTTAATATATGAAATTTCTACAACAGGCGCTTAAATCAATTCAGAAAAATTTTCTTGTAAATTTCTTTACTTGTGTGGTTTTTTTTTTTTGCAAAACTTTTTTAATAATACCAAAATTTTCTTTACATTACAGAATTTATTGCAAACCCAGTTCCGTTTCTTACCCAAAGATACTTTAACTTGTAGACCTGGGAATTCAGAATGAAACTATAGCTGGATGATGCTGCAAATTTTAGTATAAATCCAACACCAAAATTCCAGAGCAAGTATCGTCGATATTGATACTGATGCCAATGTCGATATTTTTTGCGTGAAATTTCGCAATTGTCTAATGAGTTTTGATTTTCATTATTGATTGTGAATACAATCATAATGAAACACAGCAAAAAGATTTTTGTTAAATATCTTTTTAATAAAAATATTTTAGATGTATATTTTAAAGGTCCTATATTTAGCTATATTTGCCGTTTCATAGTCTGTTCTATGCACATTTAAGATAATATTATGCATTTTTCAACATACACCATACCAATCATTTCTTACGGCGAGTTTTTACCTGCAACTGGGAACAGCTTGCTCCCAGCTCCTCTCCTTCCCATTTACTCGTCCAACCCTGACGTCACTACAGAGCGCGTCTCCCCTACTTTCCCCGTAATGTAGTTTAAGTTGAGTGCTAAAGTTTTCAGGTAGGGGCAAGTGAAGTCTCCACAGTGCTGTGTCGCTGCGGTAGGGTCAGGCGTTTGCTCTGCCTAAGCTGCACACTTCTTTTTAAAAAAAATAAAGCTACAAAATGCATGGATAATAAATAAAAATATGTCAGGAATCGTTTTAAGGTACAATTAACACTAATAGAAAATTGAAAGCTCATTAAAGTAAATTTTGCATGATATGGGTTTTTTGTGTGTAAACAGTAAGAAACAACATCCACAAGGTCATGAAATAATAAAGTAACTGTGTTTTCCCCTTTTTAACAAATGTGCTTCAGGAAAAAAAAGGTTAAAAGCAAAACCAACTGTTGGTTCTCATTTACCTTCTCTGCCAGAAAAACATCAATATCATCTGGCTGGTATTGAACAACACAGATACTAGCCTCAATATGAATTTTATTCATATTTGCATGGATCTGCGCAGACCTAAATCAAACCAGCAAGATTTTTTACTGAAATATAACCACAGCTTTTAAGTCAGACACTTCTCATTCAAAGCTTTAAAATATGTAATTCTTGTTAGTAATGTATGGACAAATGCATTGCAGGAGCAATATCATATTAAGTGTCCTTCAAATGCCTCGATTCCCACTGCTGGAATCATAGATAGACTACTTATATTGTGATTTAACAACAAAGTCTGTTTTTTTTTCCTTTTTCTAATCAGTTTTTATGTATTATGCTTATGTTGTCTCATTTTTGCTTCCTTTTAAGAGTAGCTTTCTGATTTATGCCAAGCCAAAATAGATCTGCAGCTGCAAGTTTTGCCAAATATGTTTTGTTTCAAGTGCCAACGATGTTAAATTTATTCCTCAACGTGTTGGCATGATCTGAGTAGCATTTCAAGGACTGTTTGAAGAGATAAACCAAAGCAGCTCTTCAGCTCATCCTGACATTTTTTTTCCAGGTGAAAACATCTTTCTCTTTTTTTTATTAAAACACACACAGACCAAAAGAGAAACAGAGAATCCTCACATTTTTAATGATTTACGTTTTCTGCATTGCAGTGATGGACGAATGCTCTTTCACAGACCTGAAAACAAATGGATGGGCTAACAAACATTCCTCAACTGAAAATCTAGCAGTAATAAGCTCTTACAATCAATTTCTTTACCACGAAAAGTCAAGTGAGCAAAGTGGTGTGCTTTTTATGAGGATAACAAAAAGAACTCAGGTATGCTTGGGGGTGGAGGTTGTGTTGGAGGAAAGGTAAAAGTTGCTGAAAGGCTGTGGACTGATTGACGTAGGCTGGCTGAACTATAACAGATAAGGACTGGAGACAGGACAGACAGGACTGCAAAATACAGAAAAGACTATAACTAAGAGAGGGGAGGATTGGTGTTAAATAATGATAATGAGAAATAAAAAAATATTAAATGCTGCTTTAGCAGTGCAGTCTTACTGGAAATGCAGAACAGAGTGCATGCTAGAATACTAGGATCTTGCCATGGCCTTCACTCCTACAATCAAGTAAGCACAAATTCCCCACATGCACAGAATGGATGTGCCACTTAAGGTGAAGTAACAGGTCAATCTGACACAGCACTTGTTGTACAAGAAGAGGGAAGGAGCCACAAAGGCTAATGAGACACCTTTTCCCCACATTATTAAGGTTTAGTTTTCTGTTCTCTCCATCCCAGTATGGCATAACTCCCATCAAAATGTCACAATTTAAAAAAAGTGTTTACATACCCAATAAACCAACATTGTTTAGTAATTAACTTTTTTTCTACAAATAATAAGACTATACATATTCAGTCTGACTATGGGAAGGCATTTCTTGCATTTTAGGTAATATTTTGGTGAACATAATTTATTTTCACCTCTCTGTTCATCATTTATCTTCTGAGCAATATCAGTGGACCTGATAGTGTATTTTCTGTGTGGGCTAAAAAGCATCATGATATAATCTCAACAACCAGTTAACCTGTCAGGCAAACAAACTCCTGCTTTCTCAGCTTGGTGTTAAATCCTGCAGTGTGCTATGCTAAAACTAAAGCTCTGGCACAGTTAGCTGTGACTGACAACATGAGGAAACTTAGATCTGATAAAAAAGATCAAAAACTTTTGTGGTGTGAGACAGACCATTACTTAAATGTGGATGAAGGGTATTTTCTTCACTATATTAAAAAAAGTACTATTATGTGAAATACTAACTAGCTTGACAGCTTCACAAGCTTTTATTATTAAAAGGCTGCTTGGCCTGTTAGCAAACATTTCAGGTAATGATGTCCACTGCCTGCTCATGAAGCCGTTTAATAGGTGCATATTTCAGAACACCATAGAGAACATCAATGTTCTCTATGGTGTTATGAACTATGGCTCTTTTACTGCAAGTAATAAATTAATTGCTGTACATCTAAAGAATAATTCTTGTTTATTGTGACAACTTGAGTCTCAATGGTTAATGTGGGGGCTGTGTCATCACATTTATCTTCCACCTACACCACCAAAATGTCAGCCAGGAGCGTTCCTAACACAAAGCATGTGCATTCCTCTCTCGCAGCATACAAACTACTATGAATGAAGAATCATTTGACATTTGCACATATAGCACCTTTGTGACTGTATATAGAGCAACCAGAACTTGGTGTGACTATTAAATCGGTCCAGTGCAATCAGACCTTCTACGGTGCAGGAGCCCTGGTAGGTTAACGTAATCACCCAACATTTTTATTTCACCCTGTCTAGTTCCTCTAAGGCCCCATTCTCATCTGTCTGAAATGTTTTTTCTATCACCACTGGAGATGAGGAGCTTGCGCTTTTCGAGGTAATTGCTGCGCTTCCTTGTGTGCCTTCAGACGGAAATATTCTATATGAATTATGACATGACTGCCATTTTTATGAGCATCAATAACACAGATGCACGTAACGCCGTCATGGCATCTTTGGTCTGGGCATTGCAAAAGCTTCTTTTTATTATTATATGGGGGAGCCCTCTCTGTCTTTACAAAAAGCATGGGTTATTATTTGTGGCATGCATTATTTCTAAATGAGATATCTTAAAAAATGCTTTGTGCTATTTTTTCCCAAACATAATGCTCAATAATATAAAATCTTCATCCATCAAACAACTGCACTTTTTTTTCTTGAACCTATTTCAGGCACATTATGAATTCTCCCTCACCCTCTCTTTCTTCCTCTCACACTGTCATTTATCTCCTCTGAGCTTTCGCTGACTTGAATGATTTATTCACATCTCAAATTTAGTCTCTTGGTAAGATGTGAATGGCGTCTCATTCCCTTGGGGCGGCTGGCTGGTCGCAGCTGAATACATTCTGAGCCCACGTTCCTCCATTTCCTTCATCCCTGCCTGACGTTTGACAATGACTAAAAATGACCCCAGTGGGTGCTCAACAAAGAAGAATAAGCCAGCCTAATCATAAAGCCTCACACACTTTCCACCCATATTGACATAATTTCAGTTTTGTAGACATATGGAACGAAATGTTTTATTTATTTATGTATTAACAAGTGGGTAGGTGTACCTTGAATTTGCATTAAATTTATATTCTTCTCAATTTGCATTAAGAAAAAGGATACTTCATATACTGTAGTACTTCTAAAAGAGCACTCAAACTTAATCAGGAAGGAGCTCTGTGATAGAAAAAAACAAGAGAAGCCAGAGAAAAAATACAAAAAATACAAAAACAAAAGACAAGTTGAATATTATAATGTATGCAAACATTTACAGCATCCAATGGTGAATATGAGGTTTTAAGTTGATATTAATAACACTAGAAAAACAGGTAAGAATTCCTTTAACCCTTTAACTTCCCGGTCTACCATTTGGTAGAGGTAAATTTGCTGTGATTATGATGATTTTCTTGAACAAA
>JBAMHX010000011.1:16927646-16939052 GCA_037177515.1 Pseudomugil tenellus
AGGCACAAGCTTGGTTGCAGAGTGAAAGTTTTAATTCCTCATTCTAGGACTGGACTGAGTGGCCATGTGTCGACCATTTGGCACTCCTTTGTGGAACAGAATTACCTATGCATTAGCTTAACATGGGGGATATCACATTTAAACATTAAACACAAATTAAAGTCCTTGAATCACGAAAAAGAAAGAATAAATGCACAAACATGGAACAGAGAGAAAAGTTACGACTGTTTGAAACATAATGAGTGCTGTCTTGTTTATTTGGATGTGTGAAAGCTTCTTTTATTTTAATTGGTTTTTATCATGTACAGCCCTTTGTGTTGCGTCTAATGCACTTTGGAAATTAAGTTTGATTTGATTCATTAGACCTTTGCCTTTACAAATTAGACACACAAGTTATTTTCTTATCAAAATATATTTTTCCACTTCCATTAAAAAAAAACAAATAACTTTTTCATTGAGGAAATGAGAAAGCTCTTTCCCCCCTTTCAGTTAACTACCCATGACATGACAACTGACCTCAAGTAACATCAGAGCACTATTTGAACAGGCAACACACACAAAAGTAAGCACAACCCCCCCATTCGTTTGAGGCGAGGAGGAAGAAAATGGCTCTAACAGAACATAAACATTTAAATAGATATATAATAATAGATATATATTAAATAATAATAGATCATTAATTTTGAGGTAGACAAAGAGCTGCAAATCATAAACATTTACAAAAAATCAAATTTCAATACTCTCAGACCTGAGATTCTTCCTCTTTCTGGTTCATGCTCATCATATAACTTTTACTTTAACATTCTTTGTGTCAGCGTGTAAATATTTCCAGAGCTAACTGTCCATACTAATAGTGACTATTAGTGTTTTTTTTACGTGTTGCACATGTAGGCTGCTGATTCCTGACTTTAAGAATTTGCTCATCCATCTTAAGGGCAATTGGTTTCTTCTCTGAATTAGTCTTGGATGGTGGATGGTGCAGCTCAAATCGAAGCAAGAAACAAAAAGGAGAGACTATCTCGAAACACAGAACCTTTTTAATGGTATAATGTTCAGCACAAAGGAATATACACCTGACCGACTGCAATAATTACAAAAGGAAACACCACCGTTAATATCCTAACAAACAAAAGATAAGAGTAGAAAGGATAGTCTATCTAATTGGCCCAACAAAAGCTCTACACATGTTCAGCAAATACAAAAACTGCCTTAGAGGCACAAGTCCAGACCTTAGCAAAAGAAAGAGGTCAGATACAATGTGGCACATGTCAAATTAAAACAGAATCTCTACCAAGTGGGCAAGGTGCCTAACAAAACGGACACAGTTGCCACTGAACAGCCAATCCCAGTGAGATCATAGCACATGGAAATTAGCAACCCTAAAGTTGTTCTTAAACTGTTTGACTATTTGTTCATAAAGTTCACAAAGTAGTGAACCTCACCTTACCCTTGTTTGTGAACAACTGAGGCTTTTGGGGAGCTCCTTTTATACCTAATCATGACAATTAATTAACCTGTTCAGTTGTGAATGTTCTAAACATTTTTTATTTTTTAACGTCATTTTTTAACGTTCCTCTACTTTCCCCTTATCACTAACAATTCACTGCTGTTTACAGTTCAAACTTAACACACACAAAATATTTAATAAAGAATGTTATTAAAGACAACAATGGAGTGCAAGTAGTACTGGGAGAAGCCATCTGAAATTTATGAGCTCTCTATTCAGAAAAGTAAGATCGATTTGTCAGTTCCATCAAAAATTCCTGAGATTTTCAAGTTTCGAGGAAAACTTGAGCACTAGTCTTTTAAGAAGCTAAGCTAATACTGCTGTGGACACTTAATTCTTGGGGTATAGCTCACAATTACCAAGAAAGTAAAGTTTTTGTAAGTATTGTCATAGCAATAAACACTACCCTGATAAAATGGTGTAGAGGAATTTCATTTATTAACTTAATTACCTTGCTCTTAATTAATGTCTAGCTGAAAGGTCTGACTATAAGGCTCCTAAACTGATGTCATTCTGACCTTTAGTAAACCATCAGCTAAGACCTTGGTTGTTGTAGTCAAAGCAAAGCCAGCATCTCTCAATCAAGGAAATGTTTAGAAACAGATTGTGACCATGTGACCGAAGTCTTTAAATAAAGCTCCCCTATCTGACTGGGGCAGAATAGCTCCAAACATCTGTGGGATCCACAGGTCTTTGGGGAATATTCTCCCTGGGTTATAACCTTGTACCTTGTCTGTATGTCTTAATGTTTTGTCCCTTCATGTTTCAATGTTAACTGTATGTTGAACTTCTTTTATTTTCATTATTAAATTTATATTCTTCTCAATCTAAAGAAACCAGTGTCCATGTCCTTGACAGGAAAAACAATCTCCTACAATGGTTATAAAGGGTAATGTTGTTAAATTAGTTACATTCAAAACTATACATTATATTAGGTCAGTGTTTCTCACTCCTGGTTCTCAACTACCACTGCTATCCATGTTTTAGAGCAGGAGTGTCCAAGTCCTCGAGATCTACTATCCTGCAACTTTTATATGATTCCATTCTCCAGGCCTCAAAGGATGACATGAGGAATTTAGCCGTTTGATTCAGGTGTGATGGAAGGGTTGCATCTATAAGTTGCAGGATAGTAGTCCTCGAGGACTAGACCTGGGCACAGCTGCATTATAGGCAATCAGTAGATTATGGCAAGATCATGGCCCCCAACACACGAGGGGCGACATTGCTTATTCATTTCTTATGGAACCTGCGCAATGAGATGAAAGTCGCTGCCGTCCTCCAGGCAACATTCGTGCATGTGAAATGTCACTCTCTTTCACATCCAAATGCACAACAGAGCTCGTGACATGACACAAGAAAGTTAAAAAACATTCAGTTTTTGCTGCTGGCACAACAACCAATCAGGAAAGGATTCATTTACGGACTAATGCGCAGGCTGGACAGTGTCAGTGTGGTCTACTCTGCGACCACTGTCAACATGGAAGAAAAGATCATTTTAGTTGTTTATGACTATTCTCATCCTTTTTTTTAAACTTATCTTTTCCAGCATCAAAGCAGGCAGAATGATGATCTGGCTGCTGTGTTGTGCTGAGAAAATTTGCTTTGTCAAGAGGAGCTTTATTTATAAATATATATACAAAAATCTTCATGATAATCTGAATTCTTTATTTATGTTAAATAAATGTTTATTCGACAGAATTTACGTGTATTGCCGGGCCCGACCCAAGAGGACAGAAAATCGACAGAATAACAACAGAAAGAAAAGGAAGAACTAACAGAACACAAAGAAAGGACAGAAACACACCAAAAAGAAAAAAACTGCAATCTAACCACATATATTGTGCTAAAATTCTCTGAAACATAATAACCAAACAAATTTTTCCGAGACAAGTGTCCTGATGCCTCAATCTGCAACAGTTTATCGTTTCCTGTGTGTTGGACATCACCTGGCTGGCGATAAACTTTCTCTGTCACTGTCGTGTGTCGATCCCTGTGTGTTGAGCCCATAAGACATGCAGAGCAGTGGTCCTTGAGGACCAGGATTGAGAAAACACTGCATTAGGTCCTCAGAGAGGTTTAAGGAAACAGGGACCTGAACTAATTTTGTTCCCAGGATAAGGACAGTGTGTGGTCTGAATTGGTGACATGTGATGTATTTGCTTTAGTTCATATTCGTTCATTAAGAAACATTGAGGAAGAAGGGGAGAATGCAATAAGTTTCAGTCAAATAATTATTTTGTTTGACAGCATATTCTGTAGACAATGTCAAATTGCATTACTTTAAAACAAGCATTTTGTCTTCTCTTTTATCTTAAACAACATCATTTATGTAATAATATAATAATAATAAAATAATAAAATATTATTCTTAAATTCATTTAAAAGCTTGTGTTTATACTCACAATTATTAAGTATTTTGTATTAAATAGTGGTTCATGGTGATTATTTTCATTTTGAGACAAAGGAGAGGCCTAATGAGAACCTGGACAGAGAGGAAGAAAGCATAGGAGAAGTTGTAAGTCGCCCTGTATTTCTGAAGACCTTTAATACTTCACCTGACAGAGCAGAAACTTCAGAGTGTCTGTCAGACTCTCATTTCACCTCCAGTGAGAGAGGGCTGTATGCTCAGTACTCTCTATCCTCATCAATCCTGTCAGAACTCAGGACAAATCAATGTGTGCCTTTACATAAAAATATCTTTGATCAGAAAAGATGGCCTGAAACTTTCTCCGCCTGATTTCACGACATAAGACAAGCTGATTCCCCTCCAGTACATTCATTAAAGTAGCAAAATGCATGCAGACAGCTCCAAACTTTTTATGCAAATGAAAATGGAAATATAACTAAACCACTATCTAGGCTTTTTTAGTGAAGTGTGATCCCTATTAAAAATTATGATCAGCCTCAAGACTAAGTTTGCAGCCTGTTCATTAGTCTGCCTTGACTGGTAAAACTGGTTAAAGCAGGGGAGATATGTCTTCCTTTTCTGTTCACAGCTGATTTCCAATGCATTTTCCTTGATGACAGTTCAATCTAAATCTTCTAGTAAAAATTAGCTGTTTAATTTTGAATAGATGTATTCACCTAATGTGTGTGTTTGTGTATGCTAGACTGTGGCAGGCTTTGACTGAGCACTCTGTGTTAGTTGAACTGCATGTTTTCAGCTGTTAATAAGCTAACAACTATAAACGAACGTGCAAAATGCAGTAATCATACCTTCCCTAATCAGCAAACATTTCATGAAACCATGATTTGCTTTGGGTCAGATTTAATATGTGGAGACACATTGAAACAATTCCAAATCAAAGACATGACAACGCAGTTTGATGATGTCATAATCACAGGATTTATTGCAAGTTGTAGCAAAAAAACAAAACTATCTGAGAAACTCCTCTTATATTTTATCATTTTGACTTGGAGGAGATGTAGCTGAAGAATTTGATGTATAATATGTACATGTGGTGTAAATGTTGTCATAAAAACGTTGAAACCAATAATTTAAAATATTACAATTAAATCTGCCGATTAATTCGTCAAAATTATCGATATGCGATAATATTGGTGACCATTATCTCTAACTACAGTAAAACTTTCAGCACAATGTAACACTCAAAGAAATTCAAGGAGATTCACAAAGTCATATAGATTATGTTTTTTAATGCTTTGTTCCCTGCCGATCCCTTAGATCAGCAGATCAGCTGTTCCTGCGGGTCCAGAGGACACACAGGAAGCTCAGAGGGGACGGGACGTTTTCTGTGGTGGACAACAGCTGTGGAACCCTCTGCCACTGCAGGTCAGACAGGCTTCTTTTCTCTCTAGTTTTAAATCCCTGGTTATTGTTAGGGTTTATGGGTTTTGTTAGTTTGTTTTCCGGTTTTGTTTTGTAGACTTCCTCGTTTCCTGTTTGCTTTATGTTTCTGTTCAACTTCATGTTCTGTTCATTGGTTTCACCTGTCTGAAGTATGTTCACCTGCCCCTCGTTTGTTCCCATGTATTTAAGTCCCTTGGTTTGTCTGTTTAGTTGCTGGTATATTAGATTTCTTTATTCCTGAGTTCCTGTCTAGTGCTTCGGTTCAATATGAATAAATCCGGTTATTCTGCATCCTGGCTGTTTCCTGCTTGTCCTCCCTGCCTTCTCCCTTCTGCATTTGGATCCACCACCTCCCTGCATCGTAACAGTTATGCACCCAGGATGAGTTTGCTTTTATTGCCTGTATTGTTCTTATTGTGTTTACTGTTTTTATTGTTTTATCTTTCATATCATTAAACAATAATGCAATGTTTTTTGGGGATAAAAATGGGGTCAAGCACAAACATAAAATAATAAAAAAAAAAAAAAAATTCGAATTCAATCATTTCAAAAGTGATTAAGACCTGTATGCTACTCACAACACTGGATCGATATCAAAATACAGTATTAAATGTTAAAACTCCATTAAATTGTATGTCATAAAAGACAGAGGAAGGTCTAGCACTGTCATACTTTGGGTTGTTAATAACACATTTTTACAAAGACAAATCTGAGACAAATTACAGTAATTTTTAAGATGTAATATTTTTTTCATTTCTTGTGTGATAAGTGCTTTCAGCTGCTGAAATTTTTCAGTGGATGACAGGTTTGCGATCATGCGGCTCATTTAAGGACCATATTTCTTCTGCCACACCGTGCTGTTCTAGATTCAACATGTTGTTTGACATTGTCATGTTGAAATAAACAAAAACTTCTATAAAATAGACATTATTTTGGTAGTATATGCTGCCACAAAACGAATTATAAAAACTCTAAATTTGTGATTAAATGATTAAAATATCTTTAGTGGTCGATCTTGTAAACTTCTTTTTTCTTCACATATTTGTGCTTCGCAAAAAGCCATTTTCACTACATCGCCAGTTGTAGATGCAGCTCTGCCTAAAGCTGTGAAGATCGTTGCCATTCAGCAAAACTTTGAGGCTTTGTCCCACTTTAAAGATAAGTTGTTTTCTCTTTTGGGTTTTTTCGTGTTTATGTTTAATCACGTTTCTGTCATTTTGCCATTAATGTGCCTTCATGTCCCCAACTGGAGCTTTTCTGAAACCTTGCTACTTTCAGATTCATTCATTTAAAGAATTTGCTAAAAAAGATTACCCCTCCTGTTTTTATCTACACCATGAACAAACTTCCAGTGTTTTAGAGGGGATTTAGAGCTCTTGTCTGTATAAATATGTCTTTACATGATATTTTTAAGCTACTTTTGGTGATGTAGAACTGTTTTAGTTAACGATGTACTGGGATGATTATTATAATAGAGATATGGAAGATCACAGCTACTGCTGGATTCTATTCTTTTTTTTTCTTCCATACTCCTAGATTCTGTAAACATTTTAATCATGTAGATAATGAACTCCCACATAGCCAGAGTATTTCACAGGGTTATAAACCTCTCCCCATCTTTACTTCTAAATGACTTGGCTTGTGTGTGACGCTCCTTTTTATCCTTAATCATGTTACTGACCTTCAGCCAGTAGGTGTTCCACAATTTCCCCCTCTTTTCCTTTTTCCATCGTGCAATTTATCCAATTTATCTTTATACCCATAGAGAATATATTCGATTATATAGCTGAGATCAAGTTTTAAAAAAGGAGCATTCATTTGTTACCTTCAAGAAAGAATGCATTTGCACAATTTATATGTTTTTAGTGTGCTATTTTCTCTAAAAAAATACACAGTTTAAATGGTTTTTAATTAACTGCAAGCATTTTTCTCTACTTCTCAATCCTTTTGTCTTGTTTCACGTCTGCTTTAGCTTTTTAATTGTAGCAGCATCTAGAAACAGTCCAATTAAATATTAAAACTTTGTTCTGTTTCTGTTCATGCTGCAGTGAGTATCTATTATTTATCCTCACTGCCTTATGGAGGAAGGAAACCACAACTACTATGACATGGTTTATTATTTATATCATGTAGTTTTCTTTATAATGATAAGATATATACAATTGTTGTGCAGCACATGCATTCATTCCTGATCATAAAAAGGGTGTTTAACCAGGGGGAATTACTGTCCTGCCTCATGTTGGTGTTCAGAAAAAAAACCTAGGTGTTGCAAGAGCCGTATTGACCAATTCCACATACAATTGTTAGTTTAGAGGGTTCAAATACTGTTATTCCAGTTAGAGTCTAATTTGTGCATAAATTTAGCTGATGGCGCCTCTTTCCATTTCAAAGCAGAATGTATTAGAATTAATCTGTTTTGAATTAAGTCATTTGCATTTCTTGTAGCTGACACCTGTTGGCACCTGAAACTAGGCAAGACACATCTTATTTGTATAGCATATTTCATGTACAAGACAATTCAAAGTGCTTAACAGACATCAACAGCATGCAGGTGTTGTAAAGAAACAAATCAAATAGCAAAAATTACAACAAAATTGTAAGTTAAATTAAAATCATAAACAAGATTAATTAAAAGTTACTAAAAAGTTACCGTGCAAACTTTTCGCATATGTGCAAGAGAAAAGCAAAAAAAAAAAAAAAAAAAGTCTCGAAGTGTTTCTCGCACATTAAAGGTCAGAATTAAACCTGTGGTCAGATTCATATTTTTTCCCTTGTTTCCAAAAGAAGCCCAGCTCTCAAAATAGCTCCCGGCTAAAGCTAAGAGAAAATTTAATTACAGTTATAAGAGAGAACACTGTTTCATATGATGGGCAGCTTAGGTGCAAAGTATTCAATCAGAAAGAAAAAAAAGCAGTTTTTGGCAAAGTACAGCAGTTATAATTATGCTTTTTTTTGTTGAAGATGTTTAATAAAAAGATATTTCATTTTTCCTTCTGATCATAATTGGTTTACTGGTTTCACTAATTCTGTGGTTCTCAACTTTTCAACATTGTGCAAAATTATTTCCCAGCATAATACCCCCCAAACCAGGGACTCATTTCACTTTTTAGTTCATGGGTCACGTGTGGTGAAAACAGTTCCCTAGTGGGTCACACCAGTAAAATAACAGCACAATCAACTATGAATAATAAAAACTTTTCACTTTTCACAGACATTTAGCTTATCCTGTTAATTGCATAAAATTTCTGAAGAAAAATAAAAGTAATTTCAACAATGTTTTGCCTCAGTTAAACATTTAAATCATTACATTTTTATGTAATATCTTTATAATATATTTTAAGTAAAACGTATAAAGGGAAATATTTTAAAACTTTTAGGAGATATATGTTTTGTTGATGTATGTAGTGTCTTCAAATACATGTACCCCCATTCTAGAACATTGCTCTGATTCACTTAAAGATCAGATGAGAATATTTGGATAAATGTGATTATCCAAGGAAATTATTGACAGAGTGCAGCTGTCCAAGCTCATGAGAATCAGTTCAACAAGCGTTCATGCAGAAGAGAAGAGGGGGTCTTTGCTCAGAACTGCTCTTGTATGATGACCTTCTTCTCTGCCCACTTTTAATCAACTCTTGAGTCTCTTGGGAATTTGTCAGTGTTAAACAGCCAAATAAGATGCACAGCTGACTCCTGCTTACCGTGCACCCTCTGTTCCACTCATCTGCTGCATCTTTTACTTGGGTTTACATGTGGCAGAAGCCGTAGCCGATAAGACAGCTGCACTCACAATGAGCTTCATCTGCAACATTTCCTGAAGGAAACAAAAAGGTGACTGGAGTCTATGTCAACAACCTCTTTTCCATCTGCTGAGGATGTCTTTCAGTGTCTGTTTCATCATATCCTTTTCCCTGGTATTATCAGCTGTGGACAGTATCGGCTGATTCTTGCTCTTTCTCAGAAGCCTCTGTTGTTATTGATTTTTACAGAGTTCCTGTTGGGATAACTGCCTCGATTGCAGTTAAAGACATATCACATTTTTACCCATATGGTAAATATATCCTGCAAATTTATTGGACTCTTAATGAATTTTTAAGGCCACATGATTACCATATGCAAAGGATTCATTGTGCTTTAAAAAACATTCTGAAATTACACTGTTGAGTGTGATGAATCACAGCAGGAGAATTTAAGACAAATGGTTGGGAGGCTGTTTAACATGATTAGTTGAGGAGGTAGGATGCCTGGAAGGGAGCTGATAAGAAGATTTTGGTGTCACCAAGAGCTACTGAGGTATTTAGTATATAAATATAATGACCTGGGACTCCTCTCAAAGGATTTGTGCACATATTGGTTTTATCTATCACTTGGACTAGATTGTTTTCATTTTGGAGTATGGGCTCCAAATACAATTTTAACAAGAGGACGGTTAAATGGGAATCATCGCCTCACCATTGCTTTTGGATCAAGTAACATTTGGCAAGAACCCTGATTTTTCCAGATTATAACCATTGAAAGCAGAAAACAAAACACATCTTAAAGCTGCCTATCTTCATCCACAATCAACAAACACCTTGTTCCAGACAATTGCAGTTGGAAAAGAGGATGAAGTAAATTGAGTTTTCCAAAGCCAGAATCTGATTGGTGGTTGTTTGATGGGGGTGGAAGAACAGTGTTGTTTGTATGACAGGTTTGAGTGTGGGTGCAGACAAAGCACATATGCCTCCTCCATATATACAAGCCCTCTTTTCTTAAAGCCCGTATTTTCTTGTTCATTGCACACATAGCACATGTGCACATTTCTGTGTCTCCGGGCTAAAGATGGCACACACAGACTGAGGTTTTAGTGCAAAAAATAAAAAAAGAGAGAGAAAAAACAGGTCTTCTTAAACCCTCATGTGTTTTCAACCAAAACATATTCTCTCCCACTGTTTGCCTCTATCTGTTATCCTATAATTCTGATGAACCAGCTCACTGTATTGCCCACAATTTCCTGCCTTTCTTTTCGTTTATAAATGGATCAGAATGCCAGTCACTTGTAACATCCACCTGCTGCCATCACTGCACCTTTTCAAATGTCACCGTTTCCCTTGAGTGACCAGACACCCGGGAGAGTGATGTTATAATCATGCTCACAGAACAAAGTACCACTGAAACATGACCACAGACCTATTAGCAATTAATCAATCAAACTTAAATGAATTCAATCAATATTGCCATGGCTGGGATTGTCAATGATTATAGATGTTCAGATGTGGAATTATGCTAAATTCCTGGAAGACTATTTGCAAATGTTTAGATTACCCTTTAAAAATGGCTAAATGTGCTGTAGCAGCTTCAAGCCAGTACAAAAGAATGATCTAGATGCGCGCACACACGCACACATACACAAAAGTAAAAATCTATCATTCTTTTTATCTTGTGATTCTCCAGATGTATTTTTAATCACTTCCTTAATATTGGAGCTACTTTGTAACACTCAGCTTTTAGCTAAGTTTAATTTGTAATGCAAATTACCATCCTCTGCTGAACACCACTAGTGCATGTGCAAGTGGTTTTATTTATCCACTCACATACAAATGAGAAAACTGATTGTATGCATTTTGGGGGAGGACAGCTTCACAACAAGAAAGAGGACCGATTAGAATAGATGACACACTGGAGGATTGTCTTTTTGTCATGAAGTCAAAATGGACAGACAGCAAAAGAAAAAAAAACAAACAAAAAACAAACACAAACAAACAAATAAGATTTTTTTCTCTTAGTTTTATCTGCAGCACTAATGTGTGAGTTGCTCTACTCTGGGAGAATGTTAAATGTTACTATAAAGCCTCTCTATTTCATCTTGTTGCCAACATGAAGTAAATCCTCTGTGGTATTTTTTCCAACACTAATTCAACACCTCTGTGGAAAAGCTGAGGAGCTTGTTTTATTAGCACCTGGATGCGTACTGCTGCTGAAGTTAGAAAGGCAGAATAATACAGCCAAATAACGCTGCATGTTCCCTCTCAGATCGATCGATCTATCTATCTATCTATCTATCTATCTATCTATCTATCTATCTATCTATCTATCTATCTATCTATCT
>JBAMHX010000011.1:16944031-16966917 GCA_037177515.1 Pseudomugil tenellus
GAACGAACGCTCCAACACCAACACCACCACCAACAACACCACCACCACCACCACCACCAACAACAACGCCACCAAACAACTGTGAAGAAAACTAGTCATTTTGGTTACCCTGCTGAAGTCCTTCTGCAATGATGTGTTGTAACCTATCATGACATTGTTTGTGCCTCAGCTGTTTGCATATTTTTGGATTTTATGTTCAGAGGAATGCTTGGTTCTGTATGTATTTTAGTAGTCAAGTTTTTAAAGTAAATGTTCTTTATCAGGTGAGAATGAATAAATCAGTTGCTACGTTCATATGATTTTTATGTAGAATTAAAGTTAAGTTCACTTAAAGAGATGAAAAATGACTGTAAAAGCTCAGTTCCAAAATGACAAGGAAAATTCTGAGTTAAATTTAATTCCAAAGTAAGTGGCATATCTTTACTCATTTGAAATCCAGACTGTCATACATTTATTCCACTATAGGTTAATAACGATAGTTCTGTTCGGTCCCTTGTCCCACCTTGATGACGTACATATTCCGCGTGATCTCCTGTCTACTCAGCTGCTGAAAAAACTGATTAAGTGTCGAGCTAGTATTCACAATTAAAATCCAAAATTATGTGGCCCTGCATGTTGTAGCTGAAAAGAAAAGAAACAGGAAGTGGAGTTTGTTTCTGGTCCACATGTCACATTCGCCCGTTGTCCAATCAGAAACCCTTCCCAATCCTCAATTGAAGATAAATGATATTTATTTTATTCTGAATTTAAACAAAACCATAGCCAGTGTGTCTTTGATCAGATTTAAATCGCATCATTACGTCGGCATAGATTTTTTAAAAAAAAAAAAATCTGAAATAAAGCCAATATGTTATTATGTGCTGTAATGTTTGTATGAAAATTAGAGGATTTTCCACAACTGCATACAGACAAATGTTATGCTTCATCTACTTGAGGTGTTCTTTTTTAAAATTAAATTTAATAAATGAGAAATGTTCAGTAGGTAGGCCTGGCAGTCTTGGAGTTTTTAAAGCATTCTTACTTTTCTCCTCAGTGTTTGGTTTGTCAGGACTTGTCCCAGAGCAGAGTGTGAGCAAATCTTAAATCTACTTCTCTCCTAGGAGTTCAAAGCTTCACTTATTTTTCTACTGTTAACTGCTGAACCTGTTGAACATTATACTTGGAAGGTTAGAAAATGACCGGTTGTGCATTCCACTCATGCTGACCTCGCTGCTTAGTGCATGCCTTTTGGTAGACATGCCTGTGTTTTTAATACCAACTCTATCTGAACCATGGACTGTATAAATACTGGACAGCGCGCACGTCACGTGACCCATAGGTTTCTGAAGAGCGGATTTGAGGCCAATAGGTGGGTCATACTGTCGCCATCTTGGTGTTTAGTCATTACTGGAAAATCCCAAAATAGATGAAAAGGTAGAGTTGAGATGGCTCCGTCACGGTGGAGCCAGCAGGAAGTAAGCAGCTGTAACCAGTGATAGCGCGCTAACACACATCAATTAAAAGGACACGCCTCTAAATTTAAGATTAAAACGACATCAAAACGGAGGCCCCCCCAGAGTTGCCATGACGGAAAATTGGACCTGTTAAACTGAAAAAGGTTTTGGAGCCACTCTGTAATCATGTTTATTTCAGCTGTGAAATCGACATTTTAACATGGGGGTCTTATTGCTCTATCTCGGAGCCAGTCCTCTAGCAGTGATGGGTGAATTGCAAGTATTTCTACTTATTTATTAGCTTCAAATTCGGCAGCCAGGGATTGCCGCCTGGTCTGAACGCACAACTATTTAGCACAAGATGTCATTCTGGGTCGGACACGAGCAAATGAAAGGATTAAAAGCACAACTTTGCTTTTTAATATTTTAAAATTGAGGATATTTTACCATTTTCTATGTGTTCCCGTTTAATTTGCTCAGTTGGTCTTGTCTTTTTCATGAATTAAGCCTCATTACCATGACAACAGTAACACTCCTTTCCTCCCCTTGTGGTGAGAAATCAGCACATCATGCAGGCTGTGTGAGTGGGCAGGAGTTTCTAATTGACAGGGAGAAAATGAAACAATAAAAGGAAGTTTCCATTTCTGTTCTTACATGTGACAATGTTTTTTTAGAAGATTAAAAGTTGATGTGAAGTTGGGGTACATGCCTCTTAATGATATAGCCATTGTGTTGATGTAGCCATTAGATATCACTCTAGCTCAGTTACTTGTTCTATAAAAGGTCTGGGCTTTTAACAAAGCCATGAGATATTTTCACTGTTCACACAAAAGCACTATACTTTCTGTGTGGACCCAGTAAAAGGGTCTGGTAAGTAGAGCAGATCGGACTGGATGTTTATTTATTTTTATAACATATTTTTTCTCATGAACACTTTCATTGTCATTTTTTGCTAAGCCATCAATGACCTTTAAACATTTGATGGAAGTTTCTCATTTAATGTACAATAACCACATAGTTCAGGAACTTGGTTGATAAAGCCCATTTGTTCATTTGTTGCACAAAAACACAAACAACTAATGCAATAAGTTTTATATATATGTGCGTTTATTTTTATACATGTATATTATATTATATGATAAGTCTTTAGCCAGAGGACCTCAAGGATCTATTTTCAGTGTAATGGCATAAAAGCTCTGCTTAGTATTTGGGTGCTACACCATGAAGTGTTTCAAGACAAACAATAGCATCTATAAGTCAATTCTCAGCTTGATGCTAGTAAGTATAAAGAAAGTATCGATATGTTCAAATTTGCCTGTTTTTAAAACACATGCAGCTGAATTGTGGACCAACTGGAGGCGGTTAAGGTAAAACTGGTCTGTACCTTTTTAAAGTCCCCGAATCTGTGTGCTGCAGAAGTGGCATTTTTTTAATGTGTGCTGGACCACACTGCATAGAGGGTTAAGCATGTCTCAGAGGAGCTTAGCTATGTGGCTGAATCACTCTTTGGGGAGTAGCAGAACACACTAGCATATTGTAAGTGTGTTCATGTGTTTCAACGTAATTTAGTCAAAAGGAACTGAAGCAGTCTGTACACTGAGTACAGTCCCATAGGTCCTACACACACTTTTTACATAGTCTGCTGGGTGAATAAACTCATATTTGCTGGTTAACAAAAGCAGATGGTAACCTCCCCCCTTTTTTTTTTACCTCAGCATTTAAATCCCACAACAGCAGTCTGTAGATGTCACAGTTTTGAAGTCTATATTCTATTATACTTATAAGTCTATACTTCTATTTGAAGGCATAGTGACATATGTGTTTCACCTCCTGACTTTTTTTTCTTGTACATTTTTTATACTCAGAAAATGGTTGGATTATTTTAAGCTTTTCTCAAGTCACAACTATAAGCAGGAATCTTGTCTGCTTGTGCTATTTTTATTTTTTTTATTTATTGCTGGAATTTCATAGCAACACAAATGATTTTTCTCCGACAAAATAGATAGAAAGCTATAGTTTAATCTCTCTCTACTGACTTCTGGCCTGTCTTTATCACCTGCTGTGCACAAGCAATATTATTATGACAATATGAGTTTTCTTGGCTTTTAATTTTTTACTGTTAGCCATGACACGGGTTAGCCGTAGGCTTTAACATTGACTTTCCAGCTACTGTGTCTGCTCATTTCCACTGGACAAGATTAGCGAGGCTAGAACATCTGCTTTTCAGATCCTTTTTATAGCAGTGTTGGTTGCTCGTTATTCATTATTTCTGGGGTTGATAGAAAAGCAATTTATTTGTTAAAGGGCGTCAATACACTGCAGCCAATTTTTTTGTATATTTAGTAGATAATTTCCTTTTGCAGCACAGCTTGTCTGTATAAACGAAGCAAAATGTGATTTTTTTTTTTTTTTTTTTTTTTTCCTCCATTAATTACATATAAGCACTCAACACAGTGTCTTTTTGTTTGGGTGGTTCACATCTTCTGTTGGTCTCTGTAGTTTCTCAAGTCATTGGTAACTAAACTGATTTTTTTCCAACTCATGTAATCAGTTATATTATTAATTTATAATATTTATAAAAGTTATTATCATCTAAAATGAGCAATATGCAGGGTGAGTCTAATGTTCAAGAAGTGAATCTGTGGAAACTGGTGCATTGCGATTACTGTGGCGTATGAGATGGTTGCTTTTGCATGCACCCCAGCATTGAGATTCTTTCTCTACTTGTTTCACCTTTCGCCCCCTTGCTATTTGGACAGTCGCCTTTTCCCCAGGTGTACAACACGTCTGACGTGTTCAAGACTTCCTGCTGAGTATACTTGTTTAACTTGTTTAACTGACCTCACAAATTAGATACAAAAGAAGGAAATATGTCAGTTGCTGAATGTTAATCTTATTGTTGCTTCATGGTCAACATACTGATTTATCTAAAGTTGATTCTCTGAAGCATTTTATCTCTTATTGGTTTGAAATAATTCTAATTTAGGTCTAAAGTATATAAATGCAGTCTTCTAGTTTAGGGCAGCTAATTATTTTACAATTTTTAACTTTGCGATTACAAACCAGTGGATATTTTTCTGTGTACTGGTACATTGATTAATCTCCACTTAAACTAGTAGTTAGGTTAAAACTGCAAGTTCAAACCTCTGGTATGGATGCAGAAACGTTAACCCTCTCTTTACAGTGTTGTCTGGATGTCAAATGCCAGATCATGAACCACTGTTTACTTGGTTTTACATGAGAACTCGCAACAATCACGCTGTTTACAAGACAAGACAAGGCAAGACACTGACAAGATGGTGAAGAACTGGTTTTCCATGTATCCCTGATCCAGCACACCTGATTCAAATCAAATGGATATAACGGCTTGACAAGATCTGCAGAGTGACTCATTCAGTTGAATCTGGTGTGTTGGAACAAGAAGGCATAAAAAACTTTCAGGACGAGGGCCACGGTTCCCCTCTCCTGGTGTAAATGCCCTTTATAAGTGTTTGTTTTTTTTTTTATATTGCACATAGATTTACATTCAGTTGCACACCATTTGAAGAAATGGAGGATCTGAATGTGATAAGCAGCTCGCTGCCTAGTCGTCTGACTAAAAAAGACAAATACGGACTGAGGAATGTCATAATTTGTTTAATAACTCAGCTGTATTAAATGCCATGATTAATTCAGCACAAAGTTTCCTTAATATCATCTCTTTCCATAAAAGATCATGTCTGAACAGTGGTGGCAGATCAGTGCAGTTTATGCACAGGTTATTTGATATATCAAATTGGTCATGCTGCAGTCTTTCTCAAAATGCAAGATTTGAAAGGAGCCAGAATCATCACAAATAAGGACGGTAAAGGGTTTGTGGTGGAGTCAGTTCTCTGTACGGACAAGGCACCAACTCCATATGCCCAAAATATGCTTCTCTTGCCAAGATGATGCTGAATTCAGAATTTAATACTGCATGAGTAATAACTCTGTTACTAATCTAAAAGAGAGATTCCAAAGAATAATCTCTTTCTTTTCTTCTGCAAGGCTTTATTCATGGAAAAGCATTAATTAAAACTTAAAGACCTATAAGTTTGTGGTTTGTTTTTTTTTTAAACATTAAAGTTTAGGGAAATGAATGACTAATCCTTAAGATAATATTAAAATCATTAATATTTCTGACATTAATTGTACCAAGAAAATCTGCACTCACCATCCCAGTATATGCAAACCTGTATGAAGTTCTTTTTGAAACTGGGAGGTGTTTTTGAACTGAAACTTGCCATGTTAGTTTTATTCATCACCTTTTCTGAACTTAAAGTTGTACTTGTATTTGTGTTTCGTCTTAAAGCCGCTTTTCCATTAGTACGTACTCCCACCGGGTCTACTTGGCTCCATTAGGCTTCAGTTTCCACTATAGATATTGCGTACCAAGTAGATACTTGCAGTACCTGCTTCCTTGAGATTCCAAGTTGGGAGAGTCAGGTTCAAATTGTGACTACAGGTTGGAGTAGTGATCAGCCCGAAGCTTTGGTATTAACAGCAATCCGGGCGGCAGCTTCAGAACACCGATGTACTTTCTGAAGCTCTGATTCTTGGCAGCTTCATAATATGCTCATCATGCCGGAACATTTAGACTGTCTCCCACATCGGAGGGTCCTGAATTATAATGGGAAACCAGTAGAGTTGAGCTGGTTGAGTAGAGCAGAGTAGGTACTATTGGAAAAGTGGCTTTAGTTTTACGCTGCATACATAAAATGGGCATAAACTGGGTTGTCGTAAAAGCTTTTGTTGGGATTGTCTTGCCAAATGTTCGAAAAACAAAACGTCTGTCTTTTTGCTGTTCCTGGATAGTTTTTCTAAACACCAAAGCCATGTATTTTAAGTTGGCTTGTGATTTCTGAATGTGCACCAAGTGTTTTTGCTTTATCTGCTAGCAATGTGATGGAGTAGCAATTTATCTAAATACCAGGCTGAATCTCAGCTTTTTATCCAAAACTAAATATGCTTGTGAAATAAAACCACTTTAATCCATTTTCATTGACTTTGTGCTTTGGAGCGCAGAGATGCATCCCCACCTCTGCTTATGTGTCTAAAATGCAGTAAGAGGCTTATACACAGGCAGATTTATCTATAACTTCCAACTTTAATGATTGGGACGATTAGCTTTATTCTTTCTTTTTTTTTCATGTCAGACAGCCCTCCTTTGATACCCTTGGTAACCACTTGACTTTCATTTTTAAACCTCAGACAGATTTTTCATCTTCAAAAGATCTTTCCTTTTTATTTTCATGCTTACTACGTTACATGCCCAATTTTACTGCCCAAGTACTTTGTTTAATAAATGCTTCTTCTTGACAAATGATTTTCAAGATTCATAGCCTGACAAAATGCTGTTTATATGATCTTATCTAATCTTTTCTTGCACAGTGTAATTTCCCACAGTGACATCCACCAACCTCAAATTAGTCATCATGCTAATCACTTATTACCGTTTGATTGAGACTGAATGAACAAACCATTTAGCGCTCCAGTTATGTGGTGTGGGTATGTATGTGACTCCATAACCTGGAGAAACTACAGGCTTTCAGAATGTCATTGGCTCTGAATACTTGTATAATTTTGGTGCTTCAGTGGATTCAAAGTTTTGATGCATAAATATCTCAGAACTAATTATTTGTGGTTTTGAAATGATTTTTCAATGATCAAAAGCACATTTCAAAAGCTTGCGGTTGGCAAATTTCAAAGTAGCACAGTATTTACGTTACATGGAACCTTATTCAGGTGTGACATCATTCACTGCAAGCCAAACAGCCTGCAGACCTCACGCTACCCGCACGTGCCGACCGGCCCGTCCAGACTATGAAGTAGACTAGACCTGTTATTTCTTTGGGATAAATAAGGTTTTATTAATCAAATGAAGTTCAGTTTCATTTGCCACCATGGGCAGACAAGCTGGGATGGCAGTAGCATTGGTTTGTAGCCTATGTAATGACAAGTTTAAGCCAATATTGTTCACTGGAGTTAAAGATGGATATGGCAGGGTGCAGGTTCTCCCCACGGAGACGTTATCTGTGCCACTTGTTTTCGAGTCACGGGTGAATGAAAAGAAATAAAACTTAACATTTATCCACCTAGTTAAATAAACATTACATTTGCAATTGTTGGGGAACAGAACTGAAGCACTAAAGACCATTCTCATACACTAAGGTAGGCTGTCGAATTTCCTAAACCAGGCACGCTCATGTTTGGTCCTTTAGATTTACCATCCTGCAACCTTGTCCAGTACACCTGAATCAAATAAATAGCTTGTTAGCAGGCTTCTGCAGAGCTGGATGAAATAATTTCAGCTATTTGATTGTGGTTGTCCATCGCTGTTGTTTTTGCCCGGTTTAACCTGAATCTCTTATGACAAGTAACACCTGTTGGTATTTAATTGGTGTTCAAGGAGACTGGCTCATAACAGCAGGTGAGTGCAGCCTGGAGAGATGCAGCTTGTGTTCACATGTAGGCACTATGCCAGATTACCTCTAAAATAAGGTGTATTTAACTTGGAGATTTTTTTCTGAATTTTTCTATTTTATGGGTCTGACAATTAAAACCTTTCTTGACTTTTTGTTTTGTTTTCCAGACAAAGATTTTATTTTAAATTTAATGGTGACATGATATAGAGGTTTAGTTTCCATATAGGACAACATATGTTGTAGTGTCACCCTCTCACGCCTTTCGAACTATTTACAAAACCAGGCCTTGGAAACGCGTTCGCCTTCTGTTTTTTTGTGTGTGTGTGTGCATGGACCTTTTATTAATCTCATTCTATTTTTCCTGTGTTTATTTTCTAAATTCCTATTTACAATTTCATTTTTATTGTTAGACTGGATTAGGTATGTGTTATTAATATGCTATATTTTATTTTTAATAAGGCTGCTTACATTTTAATGCAGCATTTCAACCTCCACATTTAAGAGTTATACATCAACTAATTTATTGTCAAATTTAACATAATGTTATATTTTGCTATTTTTCCGGCATAAATGTGGCTTTAAAACAGCAACTTTGTTCCTGATGTGATTTCTACTTCAGCCACCCTGTGCAGGCATTGATTTGCCACTGGCTTAAGTTGATTGCCTCATTTGTTTCTGTGTAAACTCCACCGAGCCCGCATGACATTTGCATTGCTTGGTGAAAACCTGATTAGCAGGCTGCTGGGGGTGTACCCATGTTTACAGGAAAGCAGCTAAGTACATTTGAAGATGAGCTAAAAGCATAGTTTTAGTGCAGTTTCACCGGGATAAAAAGAGCAAGTGTGTCATGCTAAAAATGCATTAATATATAAGTCATTTGGAAACTAAAAAATAAAATACTATAACATTGGAATTTTCCTTTTGGGATAAATAAAGTATATTTAATTTTCATTAAAAACAAAATGAGTATACAATTGTTTTACTATAGTATAACAAGAATTATGTAGACGACGCTGAGCATTTAACTTGAGACATAGCTTGTGCACTTTCCTATTTGATGATCATTATTTTGTGAATTGTGTTTTGAAAGGTCTGTGCTGAAGCATTGGGATTTAAATCCATACTTTTTTTCCACATATTTGTGTATTTCAGAATTTAGCAGTTTAATTATGGTCTATGCACAAAAGTGAATTCATAGGACAAAACTCTAGTGACTTTAAATTGTTTATTTTTTTTCAGACAGCATGTCTCAGCAGGTGGTCAGGTTGTTATTGTCCTCACCTTCCTCAGTGAATTTTTTTTTTTTTTCCCCTTAATTCAAAACACAGGTTGTCCATACGGCTCCCCATACATAGACCTGGATGATTTGGTTCTTCTAACAACAGAATGAGATGATTATAATTTGTGAATTTAGCAACAAGTTATGGCTTCTTAGATGAACACTGCTACAAAAAAAAAAGAGAAATACATGCCAAGATGGATAAAATCATAGAAAGTCATTTTAGCAAATGATTCAGCATTAGTAAACTAAGAAATAATATGTTCGAAACTAAGATTAAACTAAGAAATATGTCAGCTTTATGTATATAGCCCATTTAAGAAAAAACAAAGCTCTTAACAAAGAAATGTACACATGAAAATACACACTAAAATAACAGTAAAGTCATGAAAACTTAACTAATATGTTGAGCATGCATTGGGCCTGGAAATGTGTTGGATTTAGCCACAGGTTAACCATTTATTTAACCTCACTATATCAAACTCGTTCTATTTTTCTGACAAAGATAATAGAAAATATACCAGTGAATTTAGGAACAGCTTTATTGGGATTTTTTTTTTTTTTTCTTAGCCGGTAGTTGGGACACAAATACATGAACTGTGACACATATATTTGGCCCGAAACAGCAATCGGAATAGATGTTTTATTACACGGATGGTTTCACTTTAAAACTTTAAAAAAATCAATTTTTATTAAATAGCTGTTATAGCTTTTTCTTATTTAATCATTTTTTCAATTTTAATATTTTTGTTTTTTAATGTTAACTCATGGTAATAATACTTGACTCATTTAGCTTAAGGTCTTAGCATATTGCTGGTGCTGTAGGCTGTTGAAGAAAATGTTCCCAGCAAAAAAAAAAATCTATTTTTTTTCTGTACTTTAAAAAGATTCAAAGTCTTCTGTGGGACTGATAGTAATATTTCTACATCTAAAGCAGACCCGTGATACTAACAAACATGGAGCTGCAAAATTTCTAGGCTTTCTGAAGAGACCTAATAAATGCCCTCTGAACAAAGAACATATTCATGCCCATACGCTTTAAGTGGGTTGTGTTCACTACCTCTGGACGGCTGTAGGTCATTTTCCATTTCCTGTGCACGTACATATTATTTCCAAGAACAGATGAAAGAAGTTGATAAAGAAAAACAGAAATTTTGTTGCCCAATTTATTGCTGTTACCAACTACATAAGTCTTTTGTTATCTCTCTTATTAAGTTACTGATATGTGGAAGTTATGCTGGCATGCACATGACCTTTGCAGGGACTCAATTTTATTTTCTTCAGAAAGTCAAAAGTAGGGTTGAGGTTTTGAAAAGGCTCCAATATGCATTTGTCCAGATACTGATTTGTGTGTATGGGGGCATGCAGGGCAAGCCAACAACAGTGTGAAATGTTTGAGAGGGTGTTTTTTAAAAAAATTTTTTTAGGAATGAAGCTAGTTTATTTGCATTCTACCATTCGTGAAAGGTTTTGCTTACTTAGTGTACTGATGCAGTCAATTTCTGGTAATGGATCAGAGCTAGGTAACAGCAGAACACTAAATATATATTCAACTTTTTATTGGCAATATTTATTTATTACATTATAATAATGTGTACAATTTATTCATTTTTGTTCCCAGTTGATTTAAAAAGAAATATTTGAGCAAAGAGTTGATTGGACTTGTACCACAGGAACCAAATGCCAGTTTAGCTGGTCACACAGTCATCTACAACATGTACGAGGACAGGTAAGTGCGAGGAAAAGATTCAATTTTATAATTGCTGCCAATTACACATTTTTAAAAACTACAATATCGGCAGATTTAAAACGGCCTGCCGATTAATCGGTCGGGACATTGTTTTTGGAAATCATGGTACTGTTTTGAATAAATAACATATAAAAACTTACACATTCACTCTCTGCAATTTTCACCCACGCTGCCTGTCTTTCCTTTATTTTTTTCCTGAAAATGTTCATAATCACTACCTCTACGAGTATTAGGGCCACACTGACAAAATGTGAAGGATTAAATATTTTCTCCCTTCCTTCCTTCCTTTGAGAATAAACCTGAAATGTCAAGAATAAAGTCATAATAATAAATATAGTTTCAAGAATAAGATCAAAATCATGAGAATAAAGTCAAAAGTAGCTACAGTTTTGAGAATAAAGTAAAAATAAGTTGACATTAATTTGGAGATTTTCAGATTAATGTGAACCTCCTTTACTCTATAAAACACAATGCCTAGTGTGGGTGAGCTAGAAACCTTGTACTTTAGAGTGGGCTTCAGCAATAAGGAAATTATTTCCCTTTTAGCACACAAGGAGCTGAATAAATAAGTAGGCCTATTCATACTTTGAAGAGAGTGTATTTCGACTTTATTCTTGACATTTCCAGTTTATTGTTATAGAGAAGAAGGTAGAAAGATAAATTATCATCTGCAAATATTTTATTTTCAGTGTGAACCTAATACTTCGTATAATCACCGTATGTCTGCATTAAAACTTCTCATTCCAGGGAGGAAGAACGGATACTTTTTTTTCCAGCGGTTGTCATGGTGACTCGTTGTTTCTAGGTTCCATTGATGATGGCTTTTTAAAGTCTTGGCGCTCATGTTTAACTCGGTGTGAACTAACTCAATGTTTATAAAACCAACTCACAACAGCTGTTGTGAAATGGAAAACTCTGAGTTTCTCATCGCAGGGTTTGTCAACTTATAGGTATCTCTCAAACTCAGGGTTTGTTGAACTCCCTTTGTGAAACGGACCCCAGGATAGCCATATGTGGCATGTTATTTTGCTATTTGACAGAAAAAGTATGAAAGCTTTTTAAATTTAGCTGTTTTCTGGATCCTTGTCTCTAAAGCAATTATAGCCGAGACCAAGCTGTGTTATATCACAGATGACATCTTTGCTGTTTCTAAAATCAGTGTGAAGTAGCACATGAGTGATAATTGCTTTCCTTTTTTCCCCCAATGTTTTTATTTCTCTTGTTGTCTAAGTGATTCTTCATGCTTGCCTTCTGCCTAATGATATTATCAGTTTCTGTTGCTCTTGACATATTTAATAATGATAAAAAAAAAAAAAAAAAAAAAAAAAAAACGAAAAGAAAGTTTAAATAAGGGAATAGACTGGGTCTTGACTACCTTTCAAATTAGGCCAATAATATAGACATCTGAAGCAGACAAATACGTCATTGTTTAGTCATATGATGATGTGGACTGCATTGAGTTGTAGAGCTGGAAAGTTTTATGGAACCTCTTTAATCAACAACATCCGGATCATGTGATGAAACATAAAAAAATCTGTGGTCCTAAAGCCTTATTAAAAAAAAAAAAAAAAAAAAAAAAATCAAATTAGCATGTTGAGATTAGCCAGAACACCTATATATGCTACTTGTATGTCTTCTTTACAAATTTTGTCACAATTACTCAGTAAGAAGGAAGGAATGAGACACAAAAGTGCAAATCCAATCATTGGACTTTTTACTCTTCTTCCACTTATTATTCTTCTGCATGATTCGGGTTTAGGGTTAAAAGAATGGGGTTAATATTAATGTCCATGGCTAGGCATATATGTAGAATACATGGTTACAGATCTCACTGTTTATAGGTTGTGATTCCAGAGGATACCTAAAACAATATTTTGACATCTAACAATCTACAATGATGCATCGTGACACTGTTAAATTTTGGACATATGTATAAATGTTTATATTACATTGTTCTAGTGAGACTGGTTTAGGGGCAGATTGTTCTCAAGTATAATGTGGCAAAAGAGGGGGAAAAACAACTCTTTTATTGACTGATATTCCCCAGTTATCTCTTATCAGATGCTGTCAAGGCACATGCCAATTTTTTTTAAGCAATGAAAAACACATTACCTGATAATTTAGGAGTGTGAAAAGAAAGTGATAGCATGCACACAGGATACAGAAGAAAGCTGTATCTCTCCTTTCCAGCTCTTTTCAACCCCTTGAACATCTACCTTCTGAGTTATTTGTTTAAATACCTCTTGAGATAAAGGTTAATGCTATATGCAGTTGATGTAATGAATTTCCCTGTAACATTAGAGCTACACCAGATAGTATCAGTGAGTATAACTATTACTACAATAAATGTTTTAAACAGCTACTTGTGCTTATTTTTTAAGCTGTCCCTCCTATGTTTACATGTGTGTGAGACTCAGTCTGTTACTGTTATATTAGTGTGAACTTGTGTCCAATTATTTAAATGCAGGTGCTCATGTTACGTGTATGTGGTCATGTACCATATAATCTGTGAAACCTACGTTATCTCAAAGTGTATAGCAACAGTGTTCACGGTCGATCTCTCAGAGAGGAGAGCTCCTATATAACGAGAGACTGTAGTGGCCTCTCATATACTCAGGAGGCTGTCGCTTCTCTTAATTCAAGCTTTATCAGTAATAAAAGTGGGTTTATGTCCATGCAAACTTGAATTTGTGTGTGTGTGTCCATTATCACGCCGTGCCTGGAATTACAAACTTCTCTCCCAGGTTAAGGAGTAGACTTGATACTAGCTGCACAACTCTAAGCATTTCATTAAATGAACTACATTTTTCTAACTAAGTAATGAAAACAATGACAACCTATTGGATAAGTTTAATTTCTCTTTTTACCCTTTTAGTGAGCAATACTTTCCAGCAGTAAGGTGACGCATATGGGGCTCTCAAATGTGGGCTCTCAAATGTGTGCTCTCCATTGTCGAGCACAGCTGCCTAGCAACAATGCTTCAGCAAGCAAGATAAACTAAGAAAGGATGGATTAAGTTAAAGGCCTGTTATAGCTGCTCTGTGTTCATTAGGCTGTGATCAACACTTAACTTTTTCTCATTTACTTTTAAGACAAATGCTTATTGAATTGCCTTAATCAAATAAGGTTGGGACAAATATTGACTTTTTAAGGTTGTACATTATCCCTTCAGGTAGTCAGTAAAGATGCACCGACAGGACTGTTATCAGCCAGTAATCAGGTACGGTAATTTGTTCTGTGGTATCTATATTAGACAATAAGAAGACAGTCAGATTTATCGTTGCAGAAGAGTTCTGGAGAGAGTAGCAAGTCCCATCTTCAGAAACTAACTTGATATAATTTTATCTAGTAAATATTGGAACTAATTCTAGTGTTTAAACTACAACTTTACTCAAAAATTGTCCCCCTAACCTTCACTTCTACTCATATTTCTGTTACTGTAATGCGAATACACTTTGATTTAATGGTTAATTTAAAGCAGATAGATGGATGTATCTTTGCATTTATTAAAGATATTAAAAGTATTACATTACAATACAGTCATTTAGCACACAGCTTTTCTCCAAAGCAGCTTAAATCTGAGACATGTTAGGTTTACTTAAAGAGCTCCATGTTAATCTTCCCAGAATACAATGTAAACAAATTAAAAAAAAAAAAAAAAGTACTCTATTTGCTCTAAAAGCAGAGAACACTGTTTTAAGTTAGTCTTTACTGTGATTGACTGGCAACCTGTCCAGAGTGCACCTTTCTCTCGCCTGCTAATTGCTGGAATTTAGATCAAGTGTGTTGGAGCATGTAGACATTGAAAACCTGCAGGACTGAAGCCCTCATGGGACCAAACTCAGTAGCCATACTATGCAGTATAATGTAACAAAATAATTACAAGCTTATGTGTGCAGTCTATATCCCTCACTAAAGGCAGTTTTTTTTCTAACACAGATGACATTCCTCCTCAACAGGTTAAAATTCTTCATTTAATTTCTTCCTATGATTAAATTGAAGAGAATTTTTAGGGGAAAAAATCATTTTCAGATTGTTTTTAATTTGATGTTATGATATATTCACTTGTATACACCATTCATAAATGCATTAAAGTATCATGTAAACCTACGTTTATATGCATAGATAAATGGATATTAAAACCGGAAGTATGGGATCTACTTCTACCCTCTAAATTGTATGTGGTAAATGGTTATTTTCACTGTTAACAGACAGAAGAATCAGTGTTCTGCAGTGAGAGGGTAGTTTTCTAGGTTTTTTTCATGTCTGGTTTATCTTTTTCTGTATTTTAGCTTTTCATAACTCTTTTATTCAATTTTTCAGCACAACGTTAAACAGGAGTAAAGAGGAAGGAAAATGTAAACAGGAAAGTTGGAAGACTGCATTTCCTTAAGAAACTGACTTTTACTGTGCGCTGCTTTTTCTCAGACTTGCTCATAAAAAGAAACTCATACAGGGTTGAAGACATCCAAGTTCAGATTTTAATGACTTAAACTCAGTTAACAAATCCAGCAACATAAACAGTTTGGCTGAAAAGAAATGGAAACAAAACCAGGATATAATTTATTTATTAGAAAAGTCAATGTTTTACCCTACAATATAAGAAAACATATTGAACATTGAAAGTTACATATTTTACTATTTCCTGCTAAACATCCCCACTTTTTAAGTTTAAATGGTAAAAATTATGTTTTAAAACCCTCTTTTCACTAACCTGGCGGATATTTAGCATTGACCTTTCACCATGTAACTAACATTGTATGTATGCTGTTAACTTGCATGTTGTCACCAGTTTACTGGGAAAAGCTCATTTGCAACATTTCCAGTACTGTGGTTTACCATTTGATGCAACAGAGTGATCTCTTTTTGACTTTGCTGTAAACACTGTTCATGAATCTGTGGTGAGTAAAAACTTGGCAATGCTTTGAGAACAGAGAAAAAACTCTTACAGTTGAAGTCTCTTTAGTCTTGTGCAGATGGTTAAATTGACAGGACTGTACATTTACTGTCACAAATTCCATTAAATGTTAAACATCATCTTCTACCAAACTAATGGGACGTATATATTCAGTTGTTACCTCTGGAATAATTTCCTCTTCTTTTCTTACATTAAACCTAAACTCACAATTAAGGTAAAAAATTAACTGGTAATTCAGAGGCAGCAATGCCTTTGTCTACAACGTTGCCTGCAAGAGGACATACTGAAGGAGATGAGACATTCATTCAGTTTTACTCTGCCACCTTAAATATGTGTTCAGAGAAAACCATAGAGAAAAGTGCTTCCTGTCTTTGCCCACTGCTGCAGCCTCTTAGAGGGAATGTTTGCAACCATGGTTATTTACAACCATGCAAATCCTTTTATGCACATTCGTAAGCTTTGCACAAATTTTTGCAGGAAGACTAAACTTTTATAAATATAAACCCTGAAAACATTTGAAAATGTTTTGCAAAATGCTCTGCAGATTTCCTCAATGGTGGTGTGCAAATTCATAGGAGGAGCAGATTGGAAGGAAATGCATCAATTTGATGTATAAATATAAATTGTCAGTAACAATAGAATTATGTCTCGTCTTGTGCCCTCGTCCATTTAGCTCCACCATGGTTGCATCTAAAATAATAAAGGTTAAGAATAATGGTCACATGTGGCAGAACTGCACCACAATTAATTTATGGGACACATATTTGCTTGTGTTGCATCTGTGAGGAATTGATATTTATAACACAGGAAAGAAGGGGAACTGAGGAAGTGCTCAATCCAAAACTTGTTGTAATACAGTGAAATTGAGGGATCAGAGTTGTGTCTCTTTTTATTGTTTTATCGTATTATTTTCGCATCTACAGTCTTCCATTTTCTGTCTGCAATCTTTCTTGGCTTTTTCTGCGGCAATGGTGCTGCTTTTGGCCAGATGTTTTTAAATTTTTTTTCGCGTTTTGATGAATAATTATTTGTTTTCTCCATGGTAATGTAGATGTTCTGCAAGATTTCTCTGTTTGGGATTTGTTAAATACTGCTAACACCACCCCTTTTTCTTTTTGTGAGCATGCACTGATTGAGATGGGAAACCCTGAATTAAATTACTGAGTTGATAACAAACTTTGTTGTGCCATTTTTCAGGATTGCAAATGTTTAAGTCAACCCAGATAAAAGTCATATTCCTAGTATACTTATCCAGCTTCCTAGTACAGACCACTGGACTTGCAAGTCATTTTTAAAAAACAACATTCTGCACTTTCAGACCTTTATTCCACATTTTATATGTTGATATATCTATGTACTGTGTTGCCCCCACCTGTCCACCCCTTCCAAAAATAAATAAATAAATAAAAAAAAAAAAAAGAACGAGACTAGATTTTGTCATGCAAATCACTGCAAGAGAATATCTAAAAACTCACTTTGTGTGAACATAGTTTGTTATGCCCTGTGGAAATTTGCCAAACAAAAAGTAACCCATAAGTAAACATGCTTCAGAAATACTTCTGACTTGCCCTTGGCCAAAACTCCTTTAAAATGCACTCAAAGTGTCAGAGATTAAAATTTAATTTCAAATGGTTTTTACTGTATCTAATCTTTTAGTGCTTTGTCCATGTTAGTTTAAAAACCAGCATTCATAGCATTTCATTAAGGGAAGGCCTTGCAAACTTAACCAATATAACGCTAAAACATGCACCCCCCTCTATTACAGCATGGCTTTATTATAAAAGAGTTTAGCTGCTGGACTTATTCAAAAGTTTCTAAAATGTTGAAGGAAATTATTATTACCCATAGGTCTGGGTAGTTATTGTCCAAAAAAAATAGGTCATAGAATAAAATGTAAAGTCATTTTTGGTTACATTATAACTTTTTTCTGAAACAAAATATGCAGCATTATGTTGCCAAGTATGAATTAATTCAGTGTCCCTTTTTTATTTTCTATTTTCTCTCCAAGATATGGAGCGATTAGTCTGCTCTCCCATTAGAGTTCACAATTCTCACAGCACACACCAAGATGCACTCACAAATGGAGCACTTTCGGATAACAGTAATGATTCTTGTGAGAATCTCTCAAACTAAAATTATCTTGCAGCCCTCTAAAATTCTATGGACTAAAAGCAAAAACATTCATCTTTGTGAGTACATTATCATGCACTTGCAATGAAAGGAAATGGTCTTTATCTGCAAAGTATATTAATACAACCAGTATTACTTGATGTTTGTACAGATTATGTAAGTGCTAAAAATCTGCTACATTGTGCCAGCAAGTCTGAAAGGGGAAATAATTGGGTGTGCAAATTTTTTATCCTCTAATAGCCATTTGTTGTGCGTCATTAAAGTCTGCTTCATTAGATCATTTAATTAGTCCTAACTGTTGCCCTGGACAACAGGCATTCTCCATCTGGTATTTCATGCTACCTGTGGCTCTACAGCACCTCCAGGAACTTCAGCTCATAAGTAGTAAATCTGTGGCAGCTTTTCACGAAATCATTGTCAATGTGGGAAAGTAATGCTCATATATGATTACTGGTTTCTCAGTATACCAGAGACAGAGCTCTGAGGCTGTTTGACATCTTTGTTTACCTGCAGGTAAATGAGTTTACTGCAGTTAGTTCTTCTGTTTTTTGCTGGACCCTTCAGAGCTCTGGTTTAGCACCTTAAATGAACTTCACCTCCCAGTTGTGTGTACACAGAGTGTCAGCTTTGCTCTACCTCGCCACATCTGTGCTTCTGCTGCGTAGGCTTCACAGTGAGCCTGCTGTGTCAAGATGGTTCCAGAGATAGAAATGCCAAACACTGCCTGCCAGGCCTCTTTGACTTCATAGAATTTAAGCCTCTCAGTATAATGAATGGTAAAAATAAACTACCTCTATACGTCTAATTTTATAAACGACAAAAACTTTCTCTTGCAGAACATCTACTAATCTTTTGCCTATAACTGCACTGCATGACTCTAAAAATGAATGAACTTTAAGATTTTATAAATGTTTTGCCTTTTTGATCAGGACCTCTATAATCAGTACTTGGTTGCCAAACAGGGCAACCTGTGCTATGCTAGTTTTTCAATACCAAAGAGTATTTCTATTTATTTATTTCAATATGCAAAAAGCATTTAGTTTATGTTAGTTATCAGGCAGTGCTTTTTGAAGTCTCTTCACTAATATTCAATAGAAGTATGGTGACCTTGGACCAGGACAAAGCCTTGAATTTGCACCTCTTCAGCCAGTTCATTCTGTTTTTTTCAGTTGTTTTAGGTCATTCCACACCAACGAGACTTTCTCAGATTATTACAATTTTTATTTTTTTTTTATTTTTATTTTTTTAAATGGTGTGATTTATTTATTTACTTGCTGGCATTTAGTTGAAACCATTTTTGTCTCCATCAGTGAAATGAGCTATGTGTCTCTGGCTGCGGCACAAGTCCGCAGCATGATCAGTCCTCCCCCAGGCTTAACAGTTGGATAGGTGTTCTTTTTCGTGAAATCATGTGCTATTTTTTTTTCCTATCATGACTTTTGTTCATTACAGACAGCAATTTGTATTTCAACTTTAGTAGGACACCGATCATTTCAAAAATATGAATTGTTTTTTCTTCTGAAATGAACTTTTTTTTTAAAGTATTTATTTTGCCTTCTCAGTAAGACTGCAGTACCTCTACTTTTATCGTCTCAAAGGTCATATGCGGATTTGATTTGCCTCTCTTGGGATCCAATGCGCACTTCTAATTACTTCACATGAAAGTAATCTTGGTCTTCAAGAACTCAACTTGACCTCAACTGCTTCTCCTAAATGTCATTTATTAATTCCTTTACAGGCCCAGGCTACCTCTAAGCCCTTTGCTAGCCTCTCGTCGTTTCATGGGCATCAATTTATTTAGATTTTTAGAATTCCACTCAGCTGCTTAGAGACTATGGCAACTGTAGGTTACAAGTTCAAATTATTCATGTAGCTTTGGGATTTAGCTTTTTTGATGACTATGATCATGTCACAATACTAAAGTGAAAAGGTTTTTAAGACCTTGGTAAAAATGATCTTCAATCTCTTGAGTTGTTAAATTGGCCACACACTTTTTTTTTTTTTTATTTTTTATTTTTTTACATATTTATCCATCTTCAAATTGGTCAACAGCTAACCAGAACATAAATTTTAAACAAAAAAATGATCAGTTTTTGCATGGCATGAACTGTAGATGAAGTACAAACCGCTCAGGCAAGTCCCATACCAGTTTACTGGAAAATTCCTGAAAAATTATTTCGGGAATTAATTGTTATTGTGGGTTTGTTCATTTTCAATAGGGTGCCTTGCAGTAGAATTCACTCTTGGCTTTTTTTTTTTTTTTTTTTTTTTGTGTGTGTGTGTGTTTTGTTGAGACTTCCTTTATTGTCATTGAACTGAAATGGGGCAATTCTTCAAGGGGCATGATTAAAAAAAAAACATGAAAATAATATTAATAATAAAAGTTATTGTAATGCCTCACAACCTGGAGTTCAAAGAGATTGCATGCTTGTGAATAGGTATTGATGCGTGGACTTTGACTAGCCCATTTAAATAAATTTATGCTGTACGTTTCCATTTAAGCCATTTAAGCCCTGCTTTAGAAGTACACTTGCGGTCATTGTGTTGCTGGAAGATGAACCTTTGTCCAAAATCAAATCACTTAGACTGTTACAGGTTTCGCTAAATGTCTCTGTATTTAGCACCATCCATCTCCCCCTCAGCCCTTCAATCGGAGACCCAGCTGGGCAATAACATTCTGTCCCAAAATCTAATCAGTGACATCAGAAAATGTTTAAAAGTGTTTTGTATGAGACAGAGCTGTGATTCTAATATTGAATTTCCCAACAATGTTAAAAACTTGGTCTATGTTACAATATCCCATCGCAGTAGCAGCTGCAACTGAATCACAAAGCTTTGGTCCAGTTGCCGCTCCTTTTGTATACCCTTACATAAGTGTTATGGACTTAACCAGTCAACAACAGAGCAAATTCCTTTGCTTTAGTGTGACATAATAATGGAAGATTAAGTAGGAAAACTCAGTTTCCCAGCAACCTTTACAACCTGTTCTTTCTTATGGTAAATTACCACAAATGATCCAGCAGTATTTTGTTTTTTGTTCATCACAAAAGCACATTTCTCAGATAAACTACTTAAACAGATCTTCTTTGTAATATGACTTTGACGACATGCAATGATGGCCAGCTTTGACCCAAGACATGAATTCACTGTCTTCTTTATTGTAACACACCCCTCTTTGTCACTGCTGAACCTTTTTGTGTAATTACACAAAGCAGTACATCGGGGTCAGAATGTGTCCCACAGGTGAAATACTGCTTTTTGGTGAGTTTCAGCAGCCCTGGACAGCTGAATAAATCTACAAAATCAATTCTTCTATTCGTACTGTACGATATGCCCGTTTGTGCTGTGTCACAGTAAATGTGTTTGCAACGTGAATGATGTGTTATTTTATGCAAGAATGTTGGTATCTGTAGTTACCCTCGCTGCTCAGTAGTGATGATTGTGGTGATTGTCTTGCATTTAATGTTTAATCCACTTCACCATGGTGAGCAGGTTGCATAAAAGCAATAAAGTTGGTGTGAAATCAACATCCCAGAAGCATTAACTTAGTTTAAAATATACTCCTACTACCACTAATAATAGTAATAATTATTATTATTGAGTATCATTATGGTACATATTGTATTTGCAAACCAAAAAAACTGGCTTGCTTTATGGACCGCTTATCTCCAGCTGGTTGCTGCTTGTTATGGTGTAGCTTCTAACTGAAATAAAGGAGCATTTCACCACTTTATCTTGGGGTTTGTTTAACTTTTTAAGAATAAAATCTTACTCATTATTTTTCTTAAAATATAAAAGATTCATTAGTGACCCCTGAATAGTTTGTGCCATAAGAAATGTTTATATTTTCTAGAACCAATGACACAAGCTGAAAACAATTCAATTCAACTTTATTTGTAGAGCGCCATTTTACGACAATGTCGTCTCAGGGCGCGTCACAGAGATCAGTTCAAGTCAATTCACAATAAAAAAAATTTGCCTATTTAAGAAAACCAAAAAGATTGCATCGAATCATGACTTCGATCCAAGCTCCCATCCTGAGCATGCAAATGCCAATGTGACTAAATAAAGGATTCAAGAGAACGCCATGAAGGGAGAGGTCACATTGTTGTTTATTCACTTTAAAGGGGGGAGTGTATGAAATGCATTGTTTTGTTACAATTTAACATGATTTACTTGATTTAAATGGTTTGAATGTTAAGCTTGGTAGGAAAAAAAACAACGAAAAAAGTTGTTAAATAACAGAAGAATCACAACTTTTATTGACAAACTGGTGCATAACACACTGTATTCACACAGTAGGCAATATCGGTTATGATTTTTGAGCTGTCCTTTTGTTTAGACAATATTGTGACTGACCAATGGGGGAAAGAAGTAGTGAAATTCACAATTAATTAAACTTGAAGTAGATAATGTGGTTATGAAAACTGCCATTTCTGTTGCTGTATTGGTTGTAGTGAGATACTGTTAGGGATATTGGTTCTCTTGCAGTGGTGCATTTCGACATCTTCTGAATGGCCCTGAAGTGAATCACTTTCTCACTGCTCTGTAGATGCCAACAGTTCCCGAGAAATGCAAATGGGTTTTATCTGAGATGAGAGATTCTGGTTTTACACCAGCTGTATTACTGTCATTTCAATCTGCTTTTCTGAACTGCTGCATTACGGCTATGTGTATATGTCTATACCACTGATCTTTCTGGTACATTAATGCCATACTGACAATGTATACATGACTATGTATAATCTTTTGTTTATATAATGTGAAATTAAATAGCTGGCTGTTTTTTTTTTTTTTTTTTTTTTTTTTTTTTTTTTTTTTTTTTTTTTTTTTTTTTTTTTTTTTTTTTTCCCCAAAAACCCCCACACGACCCAACCCGACAAAAAAAGATTCTTTTTTGTAACAAAAGAAAATACCAAAACCCGTGTGTTTT
>JBAMHX010000011.1:16967017-17013652 GCA_037177515.1 Pseudomugil tenellus
GGGTGTTTTTTTTCTGGGGGGTTTTTTGGGGGGGGGGGGGGGGGAGGGGGGGGGGGGGGGGGGGGGGGGGGGGGGGGGGGGGGGGGGGGGGGTGTTTTTGGGGGGGGGGGGGGGGGGGGGGGGGGGGTTTTTTTTTTTTTTTTTTTTTTTTTTTTTTTTTTTTTTTTTTTGTTTTGTTTTTGTTTTTTTGTTTTTTTTAAACGAGAACCATCACATGACCCAGCATGACAACAGAATATTCTGTTTGGTAGCAAAGGAAGATACTAAAACTAGTGTGATGTGCTCAGGCATCTTGGTCCCAGTTAAAGCTCTAGCAGCAGTGAGGTGCAGATGCTTCATGCTCTTTTTAGGAAGTCCTGTTAAAAGAGCATCACAGTTATCCAGTCACATATGAATAACTTTTTCCTAGTTTTTTTTGGGAGACTAAACTTTAATTCTGTTGGTGTTCCTGATTTTGGTAAAGAGCTTGTCTATGTGACAGCTTTGATGTTGGTGCTAAAAGTCAACGCTGAGTCAATCTACTCTCCAAGCTCACAGACTTGGTTGGTGCTTTTAAGAGCCCTAGTCTCCACTCTGCTGACAATCTTTAAACTGGCTTCCAGTCAGTCACAGAATGTATCTTAAAACATTACTAATGGTTTACAAATCCCAGAAAAGTTTAGACAATAAATCATAGACTGTATATAAAAGATGGACTGAGCCTCCCAGTATGATTCTGAAGGGCAAAACTGAAGGGCAAAACCTAAAAATACTTGTTGGGTGGTTCTTACTGTCACCATCTTGCCCATGTTGGGCATGCTGTCGCTCCCAGAAAATACAAAAATGGTCAAAGAGGTGGAGCTGAGAAGTAGCTGTGAGCGTAGGGTTGGATGATTGACATCTAGCAAACTTCGAGCTGCCTGTAGCTAAGAGCTAAATGAGCTAACGGAGGTACAGTAGGTAGGCGAGGTCTTAGCCGGCTAAAAGACACATTTGTACTACGCTCTGCCTTCTTGCCGTGGTAATGGATGCCTGTTAATCAAAAAGTCACAGCCCATATGTTCAAGATTAGAGGACAATTAAAGAATTATTAGAAAAGGTCACCCCCTTACAATTGTCATAAACAAAGTCGACCTATAAAACCTAAAATGGTTTTTACACCAGGCTGTAAACATGTTTATTTCTGCTGTCACCCCGCGTCTCCCTGAACCCCTGATAGGTTCTTATTTTAGACCAACAAAGAGCATGGCTTTTCCGAAGCACTTGGCTCCAGCATAGCCGAGACTGTAATCCATGGCTGTTGAAACACAGAACTGATTCTAGACCAAATTAAATCTGAACCAGCCCTGGAAAAGCCATGGTCTGAAAGGGGTTATAGTAGAATAGTTTTGGACCTCCCTGCTTTTCTTTTTATGTTATTCCATCAGCAAATAAAAATGTTCTTTGCATATTTAACATCCTAATGTTTCTGCACCAGATTACTGTCACTGCTTAGCCAAATAGTAGTGATGTACATTAAAGGGGGAAAAAGTCTATTATTGACTGATTTGCCAGATTTTAGACTAGCTCAGCTCAGGCAAACTGATTAAAAGGTTTCTTTTTACCCATTGCAAAAATACTGAGATATGAAACCACAAAAGTGCATTGCAGTTATGTTTACTACATTAACATTCCTGCTTTGGTTCTATTTGGTTAACTTTTTAATGCTATGCTTGTGTTCCATTGTGGATGTGCTCTGCTGATGGTGAAGCGACAGATGCTGGACTGATGTCAGCACAAGATGTTGAACTGTTATTACACTGTCAAAATAATTTAAAAATGATACAATTTTTTAAATATATTAAGTTTATTATAATCTTGTGATTTTGAGCAATGAATCCCCTCCTACGTCCCTCCCTCCCCCATGAACATCTATAGAGCAGTGTTTCTAAGTAGGGAACTTGTGTTTTCCTTCTGACTTTAAGTCCAGATAAAGTAGTTATTTATAGTAATATCTACAACAATCCATCTAACATTTAAGACATTTTCCTTGATTTGTAAACACACAGAACTGGTCACGCTAGCTGTGAATGTTTGTACATTGAGAAGTTGTATTTACCTTACTTTAAAACTAATCTTTTCATGGTACATTCACACTTTGAACCTACTGGTTGTGCCAAGAAAGTCAGGCAGATTATTGATCTAGATACCCGAGGTAGATATCAGGAACATATGTATACTTCAGAGATAGTCCAAGATACTTTTGTGGTTTTTGTTTTGTTTTTTAATCTGCCAAAACAGAATGACATATCTAGTTGTCTTCGTTGAGTCAGTGAGAGATTATGCCTACTAATTGTTTGGTAATTAATGAATTAAGATCAGACCTTGTTATAAGTGGATACAAGAGACAAACACACCGTTATGGATGAGCTGCTGTTGCTTGCTGCTGTTTTGTGCAATTTGCACCTTATTCAGTCTGGACACCACATGGTGCTAAAATATATCCCAAACATGATGGTGATATGATTTTAAAGCTCTTGAATAACTGTGTTTCCTGTTTAATTGTGGAAAAAAAGGAGATAAAACAGGTGTTTTTTTTCATCTGCCTTATTTTGAGTAACACATTTGATCACACTTGTTCCTCTACACCCACACACTGCTTTGTTTCTATGATACACTTATTTTTTGCAGAACATCTTTTTAGACACCAACCAGAGATCTCTCGGGAAATCACACCCTTCCCACAATATCCTCTTCATGTGTTTAGCAGCTTTCCATCCCTGCAGCACATGCTCAGTCACAAAACCTGCAAATGGAGCAGACAGAATGTAGTGTTTCTTCTGATACTGCTAAATATGACCAAAGTGCTCAGAGTCTGGCTCTTACTTCTATTTTGATTTATCTTTTAAGTTTCAAAAAGAATCACATTATTGAACATGCCGGTACTTTTCAGATCTTAAGGTTAAATCCCCATGAAAGTCTTATTCTCAGAATAATTCACTATACCAGGAAATATAAGTCCACTCAAGTGCATACAAACACAATAAAACCTAAAGCTGTTCATGAATGTCCTCCTTGACAGTGAGAGGATCCAACAGGGTCATTAGTGACACTACTTTTGGATGTCATTATCAAAGGTGGTTTCCATCAGGAATGGTGCTTTTAGTTAAGAAGAAGCCATTTATTCATTGGCAGTTGCTAGGCAACTGTATCAGGCCATACCCTTACAAGTCAAGGAGCATTGGTGTGGATATTTAAAGGAGAAAAAATGTGCAAAGGTATGCTATGAGTGGTTCATTGTTTTCTCTTTTTAACAGATAGAAGAGGTATCGACAAGGAAATCAACCTCAGCATTGTTGGTCTGCTTGATTAATGAGAATTCAGTGCAATCCATATCCCCTAGAACATCTCTTTTGATATAATGATTAAATAAAAAAAAAATGTTTTGCTCGTTACTTTTCTTTGAATAGAACATTGTTGGATACAGTTTGGCATTTTATCTTAAATAGATGAACAGGTACTTAAAGCAATTTATGGTTATACAATAATCACATCTGCAGAGGTAATGGAATTATAGAAAATTAGCCAAACCTCATATGTTCAAATTAACTAGTCCAGTTAACATAATTGTCTAAAAGCTTAATTTCATCTATTATGTTAGCCCAAAGCACAAGTCTCAATCAAGTGCTGAAATATTTCATGGGTTTTGCTTATTTTGAGATAAATTAGGAAACTAAAAACATTAAGTTACCAGAGTTTAAAAAAAGAAAAAGTACACACTTTATATTGGTTGGAATGCTGTGACTTGGGCCCAATCCCATTTCTCATTCTTACCCCTTCCCCTACCCCTTGCCCCTCACCCCTTCAAGTGGAGCTACAAGTGGTAGGGCTGAAAAGTTGGCCTTACAATTTGGGACACCCCTACACGGCCAGCAGCGAAGCTGGAAAATTAATTTTAATAACGTTACCAGAGTAGATAAGCATGTCTCGCTACAGAGCACCGCTTATGTTCAGTATGCTACATTACTGGAGCTTCAACTGGAGCTAGCGACTTTTTTTTTTTCCGTGTGCATTTTATTAAGAGATTGACTACTACATATTAAAATGATGTTAAACTATACAAATCAACGTTTGTCATAATTTTTAAAAACCTTTCAGTAGAGAAAATACATTTGTGAACTTCTTTAGTCTCGGCAGTAGCCATCACGTCAGTAAATCACAAGGTATTCTGGGAAATTTTTCATACCCTATGGTTGGAAGTGTGCTCATGAAAAATCTTCGTTTGAAGGGGTATATAGCCCTATCACTTACCCCTTTCTCTCTGTCCTCATAGGAATTGGGACACCCCTACCCCTACACGTGAACGCTCAAAACGTAGGGGTAGGGCCAAGTGGTAGGACCAAGGAGTGAAATGGGAATGGGAAAAAGAAACTATTTCCTTATTACTGTATTACTGTGACTCTTTCTCTATTGTCAATTCTTTTGACATTACAGTTTAATGTTACGCCTGTTGCTATTCTTGCCTCCCTGCTAATATTTCATGTGCCCCTTGATTGGGTAGAGCAGGGTTAGGAAACTCCTGCAAGTGTTGTGAGTATTCCTGTTGCAAAACACCTGACACACATCAGACTTATGCAGAGCTTGACATCAAACTCTGCACAAGTCTGCTAATTACCCATTGATTTGAGTCAGATGCAGCAGTGAAACTCCCATCACTTACAGGAGTGCAGCTCTACAGGACCAGAGTTGCCTACCCATGGGTAGAGACACCACAAAGAAACCTTAATGGCAAGGGTTGGAAATCTTCAGTTTGGAATAAACTACTACTCCTATGTCTTTCTGAATCTGTGAGCATCCTCTTTTCAAGGTCACTTAAAAGATTAAATGACTAACTGATCTCTACAAGAAATAGGACACCCTGCCCTCGATGGCCCTTTACAGACCTTTTATTTATGCCATGTCTACTCATTTACATTAGTTTGGAGAATGTATTGGATGATTTCTTTATCTGTCTTTCCTAAGAAGTTGCATCATATTTTGTCCTCAAAATAGTCATTACTGTTTTGTATTAACCAACTTGGTGTGCCTACTTCTTATCATGTGCTTTGAGCTGCTTCCTGTTGGCTCTGACTATTTTTTCCTTTTCCTGAAGACAAAAACCTCTGTTAAAGAAAGCTGTCTGTATCCTTAGGAGATAAGCTCAATACTTTCCCTTGTTTTTCTCCATTAGAAAAGTGCCCTGTGGAGTAGCCATCAATTTTTTGACTGTTCTCTTGTGTGCATGTGTGCACATGTTTGTATTTGCCTTTAAGTCTCTTGTTTAATTATGGTGTAAATCATTGAGTTAGTGGTGATCTCTTAATTTTGCTGTTATTTATCCCCATTCAATCTGCATGTGATCATTATTACCCAATAATAAAGTTGCTGCAGTGCATTCAGCTATCATAGTTAAAGGCAAATGAACAAATGTAGGAAATATAATCAATTTCATATCACGGGAGTAACATTAAATTATTTAAATACATCTTTTTTCTTTTTCTTTTTTTTTTTTTTTACCATATCACTCAAATGACCTTCCTTTCAAATCCTCTATGTATGTTTTTTTATTTCTTAAGCTTTAAAATGTCTTAGCTTGTGAGCTGGGTAATACTGTTGCTTTAAATGTCGCTACATCTTTTGCGTTATAAGGAAGGAATAAAAGAAAAAAAAATACTGCTGATGAAATCATTGCTCAAATAAAGTCGACTGAGTAGTCAGTTCAAACAAGGCACAAAATGTGTGCACAACCACCTTTAGGGAATATTGCTTTGTAGTGAATACTAGCCTACATTAAAACCATCTATCGCCTCCTGAATTGAATCCAGTCAGCGGAACTGTGGATCAATATTGATGATTTAGATCCTTAATTCTGGGTCCATTTACAATTGTGTGTTTCTGTGTGTCACGATCACATCCATTCACTCTTACCAGACTGCTTATAAGGCCAGGAGGACATCTGGCACTTTCTTTCACCCTGACTTAAGAGGGTTGCCTGTTTTTGTGCAACTTGTATTATGTAATTTTGTTACACAATTCAAATCCTCAAGGGAACTACTTGTAGGTTGTTTGATGCCACTTATTCGGTGTGCAGTTGAGATGTGCATTCTTCAGAGAGGCGACCGAGAACAAGAGTAAACTTTTTTTTGTGTAAATAACTAATTCTGAATTGCTCTGATGGTACTATTCATTTCACCCATTTAATTGAAGTAATTGATAACAATATATGCCCCTTTCTCCATTTCTGTGTCAGGTGTGCACCATGGCGTCTAAACCTCACCCTCCCCTAATGAAGAAGCACAGTCAGACAGACTTAATAAGCCGTCTGAAGAGCCGGAAGATCCTTGGAGTTGGTGGTGAAGATGATGATGGTGAAGTGCACCGCTCAAAGGTCAGATTACTTCAGATGAACATGACAGTTTATTCAATATGGGTAGAAATGTAGATGGCAGGTTCGGCCAGTAAGCTCATTAGCTCAACAAACAACTTGGTTATAAATGGAAGCACTGAAGTTAAACTATCATCAGTCAGAGTAATGTTCCATCATATCTTATGTTTAAATACATCTATTAACCCTGAAAAGAGCTGAGGGTTCTTTATAAAAACCAGTGGGCAACTAATTGGTTCATGTCTCTACTGTGTGCATTTGCTACTTATGCTTCAGTGAATCTATATCAAGTAATCTAGTAAGCTCCAAGCAGCTCCACTGAGATGTGACAGACTTCCCTGGGAGACTGCCTTCCTCCAGTGTTTTTTATTCTTTCCCCACGTGTTTGAACATGGACCTGTACTTAAATAGCGCTTTTCCAGTCATGTTGACCGCTCAAAGCGCTTTATAACATGCATATAGAAAGTGCATACCAAAACATGACGGCAAACCAAAACATGCGTATAGAAAGTGCATACCAAAACACGACGGCATACATGCTGGTTGTTTTTTTTAAGGAGGAACAAAATCACTTGTCAGCTTGTCATATATCTACATATCACAGCTGAAGACTGACAATGATTTCCTCCTTTCCAATGGATTCAGATATCAGGATTTTTATTTTTTTAAAGATTGCATCGCAATGTGACGAGGCACAGCAGACAGTTCCTCTCTGAAATATTAATCAGGCCAGTGAGAGATGGGAACAGGCATACGGTGGTGGCTGATCGCTTGTGATGAGATGTCAGCCCCCTTTTCTCAGTCCTCCCAAGTGTTTGTTTTCTCTCTCAATGTTTTAGCACGAAGCCTAACCCAGACATCTGTCACATAAATCTCTTCCACAGAGCACATTCAGAGAGACGCATACAAAAAATTAAACACTTAATTGATAGTAACATTGTTATTTTTGAAAGAAGAGCTCTTGAAGTGAGAAACTGGCTTAAATGAATAAACTTTGATCCACCAACAGTGTTTGCCAAATACAGTAAAACAAAGGCTAATGTGAACTGGTGTACTTGGTGTTTTGGAAAGTGGACTTCCGTTCTGAGGGGTGTCATTGACCTTAATTTAGAATTAAATAGTGGTGTCACGGTGTCATTTTTTTCCTCCATTGTGCTGTTACTCTTGTTCTTCCTTTCAACCTTGCCACACGTTTCTCTGCAAGAGAGACCCATGGGATCTGATCTAAAAGTAAAGTTAGCTGCATGACTATGTGGAAAGGAAACTGTAGACTTTATCCTTGTGGTCTTTGTAAACAACGGAGGGAAGTGCTACTGTATTCCACTGTCTGACTCTTCCTGCTCTCTTACTGATAAGAAGACTGTTCATATTGGAAAAAAGGCTGACAGTAATATGTATTTGTACATGTGTAGCTCTACTAAGAGATGTTGCCTGAATTGGTACTACTATTACTAACAGCTTCTTTAAACCAGTGATACATTACTTTGGTTCCCCTGTAACAAATGAGCCGTGGCCCTCATAAGCTGACGTACCATGATGCTTTGTCTATATTTTGTATGCCTGAGGCTTACCACTGAGACAAATAAAACGGTGACGACTGCTTACTCTAACCTCACAAGCTGACAGTTATGCTGAATATTCTGAATATTTTCTATGCCCAGGACCTGAAAACTGGCCCATTGGTGGCTGTATGTCCTGAGCCTGACTGAGTGACTGATGTCAATGCCAGCTGTAATTAAGTGTTTCGCCATAAATGGCTGTGCATTTGTGTCTTTTCCTGTTTCTCTTTCATACCCTGTGTCAACCCAGTGCCATCAGTTAATGTTCAGTTTCCTTTGAGTGTTTGTCATGCCAGTCATGAATATTTATGTGTCCCTGTCAAAAACAGCCCCTGGAACCATGACACAGGAAGCTGATTCACCTGGTCATGTGATCACAGCTGGTGCAGATAGATTCATAATCAGGCACTTGAGCTGCATATAGGGAGAGGAATTTAATGACTCCAGTCTGCAACTGTTCATCTGTACTTATAGTGGTTTGGCTTAAAGGTAGTGTTCTTAAAGCTCCTACCATGAGATGAAAAATAACAGCAGCTTGGGGCAAATGAATCACTTGATTCTACATTTATCATATTTCTGTTTTGTTTTTTTGGCTCCATCTTGGATCCCATACATCTTGGAAATGGGATCACCACCTGGATCCAGGAATTTTTAAAGGGATTCTTTCTCATTGTGAGATCATTGTGAAGGGACCATTTTCAATATATATGTGTATAACTCCACAATCATTTAGGGATGTCACGATTCTTCAAATGTTCGATTCTCAATTTTTGCAAAATGAAATAATTTTCTTACAGCACAATGGCCTATGCAATTTTTAGACACATCTATTCTACAATGTTTCTTTGTATTAAATTCTACAGAGTAAATCTTATTTCAAAAAAGATGTGGGACATATAAGCAGCTTTTTTTTATTTGCTCGAGATTGTGACATAGTTTTGATCAATATCGATAGAAAATCAAAATCGTGACACCCCTACAATCAATGGTCAGGGTGCTTGGCAAAAATATAGGTGAAGTTTCCAACAGGTTCCACTAGATATCAAAGACAGATGTGGATCCCAGAAAGATTGTGGATGCTACAATCCAGAAGAGGAGAAATAAAAGGATCTTTGGAATTTTTATAACTGCAATGGAACAAATTTAAGATATAAACATGCAACAAACACCCCAATAAAACCAAGATACTGTGGAATAATTTTCAATTAATTTATTAATATAATAGTATGGGCTGAACTGAGCTGCTTGGCGGAGATCTTTAGTGATGTTATAGTTGATTATGTTTCGCAAAGATGGTATGGATCATTTTACAATTACAATGTCATAATTCACACATTCTGAAACTGAGTATGAAAAACTATAGAAGATTGTAGGAGAAACTGTTTTTATCCAGTGTCTGACTGTAAAGAAAAATCATCAAGTGTTAATAAACAGGCAAATTATTGAATCAATAGTTGTTTAATATAAAAACAGTTTAATCAGAGCAAAGGCCCACACAAAGATTGTGTAAACACCTCCTCTCTATCAGACTGCCAGGATCAAGCTTTGCCTGTCTAAATGTATTGGATCTAAAAAAAAAAAAAAAAAAGCCAAGTTAACATAGCAATATAATCATTCAATTGTTTTAATATGATTGTTTGGTTGTTGTTGGAATAATTGTATTATTGCGCATTTTTCACCCACAAAGAAGTGATTTTAATGGGTTAGTATAATCTGCTAGGAACACTTTTTTTGGACTGGTTTTCTTACATGAACAACTACAGTTGATACATTTCTCTATTCACCATCTGGGAAAGTTAAGACAAGCTTCTCCCATCAGTCCTTCTTTTTTAGATGTTGGTTACAGGCTCTTGGTCTACCTATGGTGGAGCCACAGAGTAAACACCGCTCTGAAGATCTGCTTTCACTCACTGCATGTTTATAGACACAATGAAGTTTGGGCCTGTGCGTGCTTTTTCAGATCTCTTTATTTGGTGTCCATGCAAACGTTTGCTTTTGAATCTCCAGTTGGAATGTTTTCAATCAAAATGAGGATTTTGTTCATATAATCATTCTGCTGATATGTTTGTGTCTTAGAGACTGTAAAAGTATGCTTCTCACCTCCTGATGGGCTTGCTTATCAGCCAATTTGTTCTCTTGTTTCAAACCCTGTACCAGATATCTTGAAACATAATTTATCCTGTGGAACTCTTGCAATAATACAAATAATACAAATTAAGGCTGTACTGGGTCTGTGAGAGACATTGGTATAGATTTGTTGTTATCAAAATCCCTTCTTTAGATTTTAACTGGCTTGTCAACTAATAGGGATTGGTTTGTTGAATTTTTGCTAACTTGCTAGCAATTTATGCTTTTCCTACTTGTCTTTATTTCAGTTCCCTGTAGAAGAAAAACTGTCTAGTAATATCCATATCTTCATGTTATATTGACCACCATCAATCTTATGTGATTTCATGTGTTCCAGCATCTTGTAGTTGATCAGCCTCATCGATGAGGAAACTCATCTTTCACCTTAGGATGAAATATCTTAGTGCAGAGATTTCAGATGAGTTATGACTTGCATGGCTTATTACGTTGTTTATGAATTACACTTTTCTCAGTCTAAATTAACCAAAGTTTATTTCTTCGTTTCTGCCACCTGTAATAAGTATAAGTCAAGCAAGGGGAAATTTCTTTACTTTTGCAGCAAGGCCACTATGTGGGAAAAATTTAAATTAAAAGGTATTTCTAAACAAATTCAGGATTTCTTTTATTTCTTCTTTTTACAAGTAGCATCAGCAAATACACTAACAACTTGCAGTATTCATTATTAAATTAATGTCAATATGCAATTCCTTTTTTAAAATGTCCATTTAAAATGAGAAATTACAAAACACTTTGCAATTTGATTTAGTTTTGACCATATACTGTCCATGTATTTGAACACAAGGGAAAAATTTACTTTTTATGACAAATGAAAAAAAGTTTAAGTGCCCAGACACATAGATGTAAACTGTTACAGAGTTGGGTATAGTAAAAGGCAAAACCCCTTGAGGCCCTATGCGTTGATCTTTCAAGGATATGACAAGTTATGTTGTTTTATTCACTTAGCAGCATCCTCAAACAGAAAACGGTTTTCCAGTTGAAGAGTTTCCCTATAAGAACTGCTATCCAGAATGTGATTCATCATCTCTGCCTTTGTGATTTGAATGTGTCTGTGTATATTTTGTTTCTGTAATGCCGCCCGAGTCCAATACAGCAACCATTTTTGACAGAAGAGACATTTAATTATATAGAGATAACATTGATGTCGGGGACACAATGGTGTCTGCAGGCTGTTGGTGAATGGATTTTGCTCCTCTGCGGAAACGACCACAGAAACTTTTTTTTTCCTTCTACTTTTTTTGTGACTGTTTATTTTACCCCAGACGTTGTGAATTTTAGCATAGAAATGAGTCTGTCTGAAATTGTTGGAGGCTTTTCTGACCAACCTTCCACACTTGCAAAGATCTAGGAAATACATAGATAAACTGTTTTTTGCAAATGAAAATTTGATTTAATTAAACTCTGCTAAACAAGCAGATAAAGTCAGTAGGATCTACGAACTTGTACAGAAGACACGAACTGAAGCACTTCAACTATTATGGACATTTCATGACTGCTATGTTACTTTAGCCAATTTATTCAGGTTTCATTAGTAAACGGGTTTTTTTTCTTGTCCCCTTTGTCTATGGGTATTGCATGAGGGCTGCAACAAGCAATAGTGTTCAGTGTAAATCCTTTTTTAGCTTAATTTTTGATTACATGACTTTGTAAAAAATCAAATGAGAAATTTGTAATAAAGCTAAGCACAAGGACAATTTCCCATCAAAAAGTTTATTTTGTAATGTATAGCCAATTATTTATTTAATTAACACATTTTCTATGTAGTTGCAAGGCAATGATTAGTCTGATTTAAAATACATTTAATCATGGCTTACTTTAACTAAAAGTAATTTTTTATTCGGTCCTTGATTATTTCTACATGAACATTATCTCTGATGGATGAGAGCAATGCTAGTATATATTAAGTAGTAGTGCTAAGAGTTAATGCAATGACCATATTTTGAACTTTTTCACCATTAATGTATGATGACATTATTTTGAGTGACATTGCTTAAAATATCGACTGGTATGTGTCTTTGTGTGAAGCTAAAATAAATCATTCTGTGATGGTGGCCCCATCAATTTTGTCTCTTCAAATATTTCTTTTGTAGCTACCTAAACCTCTACAATCTTAATTTGTGTTATGTGTGGTACTGTTGTAGTAGTTTTTAAGTTTATATTGTTTGTCACAGTGTTTCTTAAATGCAGTCTGTTGGTTTTCTTTCTGCTGTTATTTGTTATGAATTTGCTTGTATGAAAGCAGATTGGATGCCAATGAACTTGCTCGATTTGATTTGTTTGTAAAGAGCCCTGAGAAGATGTTGTGAACAGGCACAAAACAAATAAAGCTGAATTGAGTTAAATTGCTTTGCTTCTACTGTAGTCACGCTTGTTTATTTGACTATGAGATTTTATAACAAACAGGAGATGAATAAGAACATTTAAAGTCTCTAATTATGTTGTTAAGCAACCTAATCAATCTAAATATTCTCAGTTGAATGTTTTTATATGATATAGATCTTGTAATATGGCAAGATTGTGATAATATTTCACCTTTATAACTCATTTCCCTTTTTTTTGTTGACTTGTTTGCTCATAGATCAGTCAGATGCTTGGAAATGAAATGAAGTTTGCAGTACGAGAGCCTGTTGGGCTGAGGTGAGACTTCCGCCTCTCACTTGGTCAGTATCTGGCCAGCTCACAACTAACACAGCTGAGTGTGTAAGGTCATCTGTATATCACTCCCAGTAAAGTTCAACCCCGTGTAAACTCTCAACAAACATGTGTGCCATCTGTATTTGTTGTGTGAAGGATGCTGCATGTCATGTAATGTGTCTGCTCTTAGGGTGTGGATACTCATCTCAGCAGTGGGATTTACAGTAATGGCTCTGATGGTGAGTGCTGCTTAAATTAGAGACTTTATTTTTTTACTTCTTTTATTTTTATTTTAATTGTCTTCATAAAAAAATTCATTACATACAGGAAATCTGTTTTTTGAAACTAAACAAGACACATTTTGCAATTTCAGTTACTGATTATTTTCCATCTTATCACTGAGGGCCATCTGCAGAAACAGCTTCTTCTTTGTCTGCCTTGCTAACCAAATGCTCAATATCCTCAATGTTTTAGGCATACACAGCTATGCTCACTCAAAAACTAGAAGACTGGGAAGGACAGATGCTGTTGTGTTGATATGACAGAGCTGTGTTGTGCCTTTGTTTTCCCCACACAGGCTCTGGTGTTCCCTAACCAGCTATATGAAGTTGTTTTTGAGGACGAGCTCTCCACAACTAGCATCTCTGTTCGCCTTTATGGAGGAGCACTGCTTAGTAAGTCACTGTCCAAAAATGCAACACACACAACCAGATGATACATTAAAAAATATGCATGGCTGCAGCTCAGTGACCCTGCTTGAGTGAAGACTTTGTGCTGCGACAATGTTGGCAAATTTTCTCTTTCTTTTGTTGCTTTTTTTGTTTATTTATATAAATGCTAAAAATATATACTCCTAAACTGCATGCTTCTCCTGATATAATGGCTTCTAATGCATCCGTGATGGCTCATACACACGCTCATTGAGATCCTGTATAAAGAGCTCTCTCTGCTTTAGAAACACCCCTGTAGGCAACAAAAAGAGGCTGTATAATGTGATGCTATTTTGCGTATATACAGTTTACTACAAAGGCATGCTACGGGCACAGAGACCAATTTTCTAGAATACTAGCAGCTAATGCCCCAGTTGCCTCTTGTTGCTGTGGTGTTGTATATCAGTTTTTAATCTGGTGGGAACTCGGTGGGGGGTGGCACAACAGTGTGGAAGGACAGTGTGTGTACTGTATGAGTGTGAGCTGCCTTGAAACTCACAGGAGCAAATGTGCAATGTTCCAAATTTGCAAACTGTTCCATTAAAATTGAATACATTAAGCAGCACATGAGTTGCTTCTTTATAGGAGAGTAGGCAAAACAAGGAAGAATAGGATGTAAGAGTAAAATGTTATTCTGTCGTTCTAAGTCAAGCTCCTTTTAAACTGTATTCCCATTGCTCACAAAAGTACTCAGAAACACAAGTTGTACTAACACAGTGCTTTATTGCTTAATTAGCAATGTAAAAATGTAGGATTACCTTCTTGCATGTGTAAGACAAAGCCCTAGATACAACACGGAGAAAAGAAAATAGGTTTAAGCTTCATTAGAACACTGAAAGTCTTCCGTTACAATAAATGTCAGTGGAGCTGTAGGGATTAGCATAGAGAGAGGGTAATGTCTTACAAGACACGGTGCGGTAGTGGGGACGAAGAACAGGGGTCTCATCTGCCACACAGATGGATCCTGGCGGGGAGAGGATACAGTCAATCAGCCCTCCCACCTATCTGCCCACCCCTTCTTGTTTCCACAGCATCACTGGTCTTTGTCGGTGGGAGTGAAATGGACTGCAGGAAGAGTAATGGAATGAAATGACAGAGCACAAGCTTTAATAAGAATGAGTTAGTCAGAGAATTTGGCTAATTGGGTTATCTTGTCTACATGCCATTACAGATTAAAGCTACAGAACTACAGCAGCGAAGTCATCTGTTTGGTTTTGTGTGTGGAAATGCTCCTGCTCATTCCTGACTTTTCTTTTTTTCTCTTTTCTGGTTTCATTCCCATGCCCCTCTACCCTTACCCTATAAATTCCCTTTTATCATACTCCTTTCTAGGCCTGTCCCTCATTATGTGGAATGGTCTCTACACAGCAGAAAAGGTCATCATCCAGTGGACTCTGCTCAGTGAAGCCTGCTACTTTGGTGTCCAGTTTCTAGGTAATTAACACACATTCTTACTGCATGTATTGATATAGCTATGAGACTCTGAGAACCTCTATTTTTATGGTAGTGAGAAAGTCCAGGAGTTGAGACCAGCCATGAGTTTAGAATTGTATTTACTGGTTATGTGCATGCTGATAGTGCCCTCTTGTGTCAAGTTACTAGATTTGCAGTTTGCTGATGTGTTAAAGGGATCAACCTTTTTTAATTAAATCTAAATCAATGCTATTAAGCTTATACATGCAGCAAACCATATTTGGTTGCAATGTTTAAATGATTTAATTTCTAGATTTTATTTCACATGACAGCTAAATATGTTTAAAACCTTGTGTTGTTTGGACTGTGCTAAACAAAAGGAAAACACAAATATTCACATGGAAAAAAAACTTCAAATTTGATATTGGACTAATTCACATCCGATTAGTCTTAAGTTGGTATTAAAAATTCTGAACTAAATGGTAAGGAGACTTTTTTAAGCCTTTTTAAGCAAGAGGAGGGCATGTTAAAATTGAATTTTTTTTTAATTCAATCATCTGCTATAAAGGACATTTTAAAAGGATCCAGGTAATACTGGGACTAAAATGATTTAGGATGGAATTGGGACACTTGAGAATTTAAAATATAAAATTAAAACATTCTTAAAATATTGATATAGTACTTTATAGTTTTTAAAATGTGATATGTTGTCTTTCTGTTATTTCTATTAAAATGTGGTTCAGATTTGTTACACATTGCAGGCTGTTTTGGAAAAAACAAACAAACAGGGTTACTTTCAAAGTTGGTCAGATAGTGCAAAATCCTTTTTTGTGTTCTTTCTAAGCAACTCATTAAAATCACTCAGTTGATGTATATACTAAAAAAATGTCATGTAGAATTGTAGATTGACAATTATAACCACCGTCGCAGTTTAATAATTGCAAAAAGAGTGTGATTTGTCCTTTGCTATTTCATTTTATTCAAGTTACCAGTGCTGTGGAAAAGTTCTCTGCCCTATATAGAAAAGAAATGCAAGTAAATATTGTTCTGTGGTTTCAGTGACATCCATCACCTTAATGGAGATCGGCATCCTGCCCAACACTGCCATACTCTTGCTCCTCAGTCGAGTGCTCTTCTTGGCGGTCACCATGGCTTACTACTACCACCTGGGTCGTAAACCCAAAAAAATCTGAGCTGACCATGTGATACTTCAGGAAAGGGAGCATAGATCACAATTGCGGGGTCAGAAGGTTTGGATTATACTTTGACTGGGGCTTGGAGCATTCCTTTGTCTGGAAATGCCCCCTGCCCCCTTCCATTTGGACATACCCTAATGTAAGCCCCAGTATTTAACAGAAGAGCACATTGCCACATGGGAGACTCTACAACAAGAATGAGAAACCTCACAGTGACGGTGAACTACTCTTAAACTGGGCTGCAAGTTCAAGCCCCTTTTGACACACATTCTTATGTCGTGCGGTTTCTATTGGTGTTATTGCATAACAGGAGCTATCAGTATGTAGTGCATTGCATTTGTCTGATTTGTGTACAGGACTGAACGCTTTCAAACATGTGGCTATATTATTCATGTACAACTACATGTATTTCATGTTTTTGTTTTTTATACACGTGTATGTATCTATATATATAACAAGTTATGCTCCTGAACTAAGAGTTTATTAATTATCATTTATTTCTTGTTTGATGCTGTAGATGTCACGTCCTGCAGTTGTCTTCTGAAGTGAAGTGTTAACACCTCATCGCTTTCTGCTGAGCATAATGAATAGAAAATGCATTTGCTGCGGATAGAGTAGCGTGCAGTTCAGATAAGATAACGGCTGAGTGACTGACAGTAAGCTTTTTCCTGCACTGCTGATAGCGGTCCTGGCCAGCATTGTTTGTTTGTTTTTTTTTCCCTAACAATTGTGACCATCGGCTACATTTATATTTACATTATCTAAACATTATCCTGAATTACAAGTAGCCATTTTAGTCCACAGACTTTCAGTCTAGAGGTTTAATCAAAGTAAATAGAATACCCATTGAACAGAAAACAGTAGTTAGTTGCACATAATGACGGTTTGATTAAATTACTGCTGTATGTATACTGATATGAGGGACTTTAACCTGAATGAAAGTCTGACCTTTCCCATTAAGCTGATATGACGAGTTGAACACGTCAGCCTGCAGAATAAATACAGCTTCACTGTTTCACTTTAGTGATGTAGCACAAAGCATTTTTTTTTTACCTAAATGTGCATCATTTCATTAGTTTTTCCTTAAATCTACTTAAAACAGTCATCCACACTGCATCTTGCAACTTGTATATATGTAAATAAATGTAACTACTAGAATTCTGTGTTCTTTTGGACCAAACAGGGACGTTGTTCAGTGTTAGTAAAATGATTATCAAAGGTTAATCCTTTTTCTTGATGTCTTATTTTGTACTTTGTTTAAATTATATTGTGGGTTGTTGTTAAGCATGCAGTATAAGTCATAAAAAGGAATGACATGAACTTTGTAGCATTGTCCAACAAACCAGAAAGCAGAGCTGAAAGATATGAGCATGAAGGGTTGCCATAACCAAATGATCAACAAATTCTAAATAATGTTTAAAAAAAATGGTTTTTTTTCCACACTTGCAAGAAGTGGGTCTATAAACAGATTATTTTCCAAAGGTTTTAGAAAATCATTTTTAGTATGTTTTCTACCTCAGGATACATTAAAAAATATTTCAAATATGAGATAATTCAGTTCTATTTTAGATGCCAGCAGCCCCAATTTGTCTCAACTTGCACCAATTAGCTGATTACTTTTGATACACAGAAACATCGAGGTATTAATGTACTAATTTAACTTGAAACAACCTTTTGAGTAAAATGGGGAAATGTGCTGCAGGTCTCTAATGGTGGTTCGTGTCTTTGGAGAAGACCACATTGAGCCCTGCTTTTGAAGTGAGAAGTCTTCTGGTTAGACTGCTTGTGGTTGCAAATCCAACATTGTAGGCAGATGTACATGTTTCTTGGGCAAACTTTAATTTCAGATAGGGAATGTGAAACATGGGCGAGGTCTCCTGTACCCATAGAGTAGTAATTATCTTTTTTAGAGTGCTTAATTAGATGAAGTTCTCGGAAGTAACATTGTGTGCACCAGCCTACAGTACTGCTTGGTCCTGACTAGCATAATTATGGAGTTCAAGGAAAATGTCATTCCACTTCTGCCAGTACTACACGCCTCAAATGATCAGCCTCTCAAAATATTTTAAAGGCTAAAAGGCAGGTTATTTTTGGAGAGATTGGTAATTTAGCAAAGGAAGGGAGGCAAAAAGACTCTTTCATTCTTCTGGGTAGGTCATAAATTAGACAAGATTTTACACTGGTAACTAGTTTTTTATTCGTTCCCCTCATTCAACATTTGTTATAATTAGCATACCTTCTCGCACTGTTTCAAGTTGTAGCAATGTGTTTTTCTCTATATATGTGGCATATTGTACCTCAAAAGTCATGGAATTCCATCTACTAGTATGAAATAAAGAACACTTGTTTAATCACTTGAAAGTCGATGCAACCGCTTTGTTTACTACACCCAACGCCAACAACAAACTACATGTAAAAAGGGATAAATTATGACCAAGTTTTTAACAGAATAAATATTCATACAAGTATCAGCTGTGTTACAGTTGACAGAGGATGTAACTCCTCATTTAGGCTGAAAAAGCCCATCATACATACGATTTGTAAAATGCTTTTCGCTTCAGTAGCATTTAAAGTCCTGATTTTCTTTTCTTTTATATATTGTATTTCGTTGACATTTTTGTTTTGTGTTTTTATCTTTATTGGCATCCTGAACATTTTGTTTTAAATACTATGTGCAAATTGCTTTTAAAAAGATTAAACCCTCTTTTCAATTTCCTGAGCAATGTCACAGCTGCAACAAAGAAGATGGCTTCATCCAGTGTATACACAATTTTACCAATAAGGGTTATTAGCATTACTTTATCTTGCTTTCCTGTATACTGTAGTATGTAATTATTCATTATCTAATCACAGGAATTGATCTTACATTTGAAGTAATTCAAGCACAATGTTCAGCTATTGGTCAACAAGAAGTTATAAAACAGCCAAAAATCCTCTTCAGTCAATAAAATGTCATTGATGTACTGACCCAAACATCTTCTATTGTTAAGGTTTCTTCACTGAACCTCTTTTCCCAAAGAGATTGGTATAGTTATGATACAAAGAAAGCCCACAACAGTAGCCCAATGTTGAATAAATGACTGATACAAGCTGTGAGCCAATCAGAATAGTGTTAAAATGTTTGTATACATCTTACGTTGGCAGCTTGAACAAACTGTATGCAAGCATCTACACACAGCAGAAGGCTCTTTTCCACTTTTGATCTTTTTAGATTTATTATTATGCCCTACATCTTTCCTTTGTTCTCTCTTATATGGTGTTCTCCATACAAATTTGCTTTTCACATTAATCGGCTTCTGGGTTATTTTTCTTTTATAATACCATAATTATGATACTTGCATAATGTAACTGCTTGTCCTCTCTGACATGAGCCAAAGCACTGATCCCCAATATCAAGACAGAACTTCCAGGCAGAGGTAAATGCTTTAAATTAATAATATGTCATTTAAAGCAGCCTTTGCAGGTTAACTCCCACTTTCCTTAAACAACTACCAGTGGAGAGGGTTCAAGAACAATTTAAACATAGTTAAATGAATCTTTTTTTCCTCAGACATTACAGATCCTTTTCAACATGTCTCAGCAAAGAACCTGTGGTGTTATGTAATCCAAAACTTGTAGTGTTTTCTGTTTTTAAGATAAGGAACATGCTACAACATGACCATCATCTGTTCAACACAAAGATCTCGCAGCAGAGATAGGATTTACCAAACTTCTGTAGTGACCAGGATCTGTTGGAGGAAACTTAAGTGATGATGTAAACTGCCTGAGTGGTAACATTAACTTTCCCCATCATGTGCCTTCACTCTCCTTTATTACACACATACACATTGGGCAAGTGTTTAAAGTGGCCTCAGTACAGCATGGAAAAAGTGTGTAGTTAGTTGTTTATGTGCTACAAGCTTCCACGTGTCCCAGTGTGTGTGCATTCTTCTCATTCTTGGTTGATATCTTTAGACATGTTAGCAAACAGCACTTCACTATGACTTCTAATGGGTATTTTAAAACTGAAAATCATCTGGTAGCTTTCCTCATGAACATTTAGAAAAAAGTATGCATGTTTAATTGTTTCTGAATAAACCTTTATCAAATGCTTTAAAAAATGACGCTTTCCACAAAGTAAAAAAGAACAATATCTTCTGAAAGTGCTTTCTCTTCTTTTATTGAATGAAAATGGTGACTATTCTCAATTAAATCTAAACATTTTACATGTAATTTTGGGATAAACTGATTTATTTGAGAAAAAAAGAAAAGAAAAAGCTGTAAACACAGATGACTAGTTTTGACATGTAAAATACCATGATGGAAATGTAATTAAAATCAAGTCCTAAATTGAAATATTTAATTTTTTTTTTTTTTTTTTGCTGTTTAACCCCAAGTTCATTTTCAGAAGGTTGTATTTTACCTTTTACATTTATCTGAACACTATATTTAATCATTCTAATTAAAAAGAAAAGGATATATAAAATGTGTATGACGAGTTTGTTACATGTTTAATGCGTTGCTATTAAAGCTCAAACCTGTGGTTAGTTAACTGCTAGGCCTATCTATAAATGTGATTATTAATTATTAAATTTGTCATGAAAAATGGCACATATTTAGAGACTGAGCCACTCGAGTGAATTTGCAGACCTTCTTTTCAATAATCATTAAGTTTTTAGTGTTTTGTGAAATAAGAATGTGAAGATAATCATGAATAAATTTGTTTTTATGTTGCTGCTCATCTCTAATAATGGCAACGACAGATTCACAACTAATGGAAATGTGGATTTAAAATGGTCTAATAATCATTTCAATACCTTTTACTTGATCCCCAAAGTTTCCTAATTCTTCATAAACAATTTCGTTAAGGTTTCTTTTTCATGAACTCAAATGTGATATATTATTGTGGTTGTTCTTCTGCTTTTTCTCACGCAAAGCTTCCTATTTTCTGTTTCTCTTCCTATTGCTGCTCAGAAAACATTTAAAAAGCTTCATTGGCACATGTGGAGCTTTTTAATAATCGATATATTTGGGTAAAATAACGGAGAATCTTTATTCAGTCAATATAAACACCAAAGGAAATGACTTGCAACAGGTTTCATACAAAGCAGTTTATCTTTGGCCTTTATTTAAACAAGAACATAAATATTGTCGCAAACACTTGAAACAACAACGTCATTAAAGTTAAATACCCGGTCATAACATGATAAAGCACGTGCTGTCTGTAGAGGACAGGAGAGGGTTAACATGACTAGCTAGCTTGCCACCGCGTGGTGGAGCGTGAACACTGGTCCACGCAGAGAGACACCGACAAACACTCCTTTAGTTTCTCACAGGACTCGTAAGTCTCGGAGAAGAGAAGATAGTGGACGTTTACTTCTGGAAACTTACTCAAAGTAAGTTTTTTTTTTTCTTTTTTCTTTATGCTAGCTAACGATAGACCCCAGACTGAGTCTGAAAAACTGCTTTGTAAGTTGGTCCAGACGTGTTTTGACTTGCGTCGAACTTCTGTAAAACGGAGTCGAAACAGGACTTAAACTAATACTACAGCTAGTTGGTTCGAGTTAATGTGAAATTCTATTATTATAGCTGAAGTAATATAAACTGTATATGGATGAAAGTAAATAGATTTGCATCCCAAATTAAGGAAATGCATTGGAGTTAATCTGCAGGAGTTCATTACTTTTCCATAGTTCTGGGATGTAAACCAAAAACAGAAGTTTGATTACATCTACCAAACTTTGGAAAACTACAGAGAAATAACCTGTTTACTATGCTCACACAGTTGACGTGCTGTTAGCGTCTGAATCTGCCTTGCATCATGACTTCTTTATACATCAGTCCTAACATGAATAAAAACAAACATTAGTGTAATAACAGTCCCTCAGTATTCGACACGTAGTCCGGTGTTTTTCTTGTGAGGTGGCTTAAACATGTAAAAAGCACAGAGGTTAAAACCTATTTCTGAGCTGTACGACATGCAGAAAAACAGAGTGGTCCCTAAAGACCTCCAGGATTAGCTTTCCTCTCATCACATCGGAATGCAATTATTTATTCATATTTATATTAACTTTCCATGAGAATGTCCAGTGTGTTTGGGAAATCAGTAATAACTGTGTCCTACTTTTTAGCTTCCCACACTTGTTTGTTGAGTGATGCGTAATTGAGCATCACAATGGCAAATAAGAAATGTTAGCCTTCATTTAAATTAGACAAACCCAACATGTTGCTGGGTTGTGATCCAGGTGTGAGGGTTCAGTGCATAGTTTAAATTGATTGCTTTTATACATACACACACACACACACACACACACACACACACACACACACACACACACAAGATTTAATGCTAGAGTGTGGCTCACTGTCACAGACATAAAGACACCATATAGTGTTAGAATACAGCTCTAATTAGATATATATTTGAATATGTTTGCATATATATGAGTATAATATATTATATATTCAAATTAACCTTTCTGATGCAGCTAAAAGTTTATTTCTGTGAAAACTGCTAGAAATGATTTTATGGACTCTTATTGAGAGCCGCAACGGGGGTAAGGTTCTTTAGATGAGTTCAACCTGTACTCAGAGCTACATTTTTAATCTTTATTCTCATCATATAAACTCCCTGATGGCTACAAATGAATAACGGATCACTCTAAAACACCACATTCTGGTTGAGCTCGCAAAAACTTCCGCAGTTGTTTACCACATGTTGGTTTTCTTCATTATGCGAGTGCGTCACTTGTTTGATGAACTTCTTTTTCCAGTCAACTACAGAAGTGAACCAAATCATTTGCACATTTCTGAGTAGGGAGGTGCCTCAAACTCAGATTAAAAGCTGGCCCTTAATTCCAGGATTTGGGTGGTCCTCCCCCCATGACATGGCTCTGCTACCTAATGATAGACTACTTATTTACCTTCTCTCTGTGCGTTAAATGTTTTATATCAAACACACACGAATCTAAATCTTCCTAATGTCGAGGAAGATATTTCTAGCTTCTACTGATTTAAAACTTTTGCACGTGTTACTACAACAGTCATAACTAAAACTCACTTTCAGGCTAATTGTGAATAAACGATGACTATGCTGTGTATGTTTTATGCAACAACCAGTTACATTTACTTCTGCTTTCACAGTGCAATAGTTGCCCGTTTTTAAGCAATTTGGTGTTTAACAAATTCACTGATGGGGCAAAGAAAAAAAACAGCTTTCAGCTGTTATAGCTGATGCCTCATTATTTCCATTTCCTTATTTCCCTTCATTATCATAGTCTGGCACTTGTCGTTCAGTTTAACAACCCCATTAATGCATTAAAAATGTATAAAGGAAAGTTCAGATACAATCGAGCATGTTGTTTGCAGGCGAAAATGTTTCTCATAAAGCTGAATTTACTTCAGCAGCTCTTTTTAGAAATATAAACACTCTAATATCATCGCTAAAATTCTGTGTAGACTATAAGTTTTACCATGTTTATGTAGAAGGATAAACTATATTGTTACTGATGTTAAACCAGGATTCTGGCCTTGGTATTAAAGGATTTAAAGGGACCTTCATGATGCATGCAGGTTTATTTTTTCAGTGCCATGACCTCACAGATGTGTAAATGGGTCATAAATGAATATTGGTCAGAACTGGTAATGGGAGGTTGGTGCCTTCTTTTCTGCATTGTCGTGTAATGTTAAATCCGTAGTTTCCTTTATACACATGAGTGCAACCATCTGCCACTCATGCTGTCTTCATCTCCTTACACCACGCCTCTTCGCTAACTGAACAATACCCAAAGGCTTGTTTTGGTTGAATAACTAATCTTTCATTGTATTTTAGACCCCATTTGCTGGAACTGTAGCCTGACAAAACCACAGTGAAATATGTTGGTGACTAAAAAAAAAGTCTGTGGTTTTGAAAGTTCATGTGACTAATTTGGAGTTTCCTCCTTTGTTTTCTTTCTCGTCTCCTTATGCTGCCATACCTTGCAATGTCAGGTTAACAAAGCACATTTAACTAGAAAAGAGAGCGAAGACCTTTGACGAGCATTTCTATCCATATTGTGAAGAATATTTCTAAAAATTCCTGTCCATGTTTACTTCTTAAAAAAAAGTGATGTCCTAATTATACCACGATCCATAGAATTATTTATTTTCTATACTGTTTAATCCAGTTTAGTATTGTGCAGGTCTGGAGCCTATCCCAATACTGCGCAGGTGAGAAGCAAGGTTGCCAGTCCTTCACATCACAGAGACAAATAACCGTTCACACTCACATAGGGAGACATTTGCATATTTTACATGTTTTTGGATGTTTGGAGGAAGCCAGAGCACCCGGAGAAAACCCATGCATACACAGAGACAATGCAAACTCTACACAGGAAGTAGTCCGTTCGAACCTCACCCCCAGCCGAGGCTCAAACCGTAGACTGAGACCCAGAAAAAAGAAATCACAAAAATCCACCCAATACTTTATGTGTAAAGTTTGCTAACAAACAGATAAACGTAGGAAAAAAAGCTCTTTTGCGGAAGTAGGAATGAAATTGTTAATACTGTATATCTGGATATACTTTCTCCAGCAGTTTGTCTTTGTTTTATTGTTTGTTTTTTTGTTTTACATGTCAATTTAATTGTTTTCCTCATCTCAGTGGTAGCAATAGCCATTGCAAACAGCATGGATTTCAGTGTTGAATGCAGCAGTGTTATCATCCACTTTGAGTCCCCTGTGACAAATTGCTGCCCTCACAAGGTTTTCACTCAGTATTGGAAACGTTTTTCCACCTTAATGATCCAGATTCTGCATAAAAAATAGTTTCTTTTTCATTTGTTTTTTTAAAAAAGGTAATAAGTGGGACTGAGACGATGTAAGAAGCTGTTAAAAATGGTCACAGCTCAGTCAGCAAACAATGGTTATCATAACTAAGCCTTTTTTTAATCTGTACTGCTACTCAGCTTCTAGACAACAATCTCCTCTGCGGATTATCTTCTTAACAGACCCAACTGCTGTGTGGTTTAGGCTTTACAATGTTCAGGTTTGAAATTGTGAACTCAGTATTTAGGCAAGTAATATTTCTTTTAGCTGTCTGCAGATCTGCTAAGATGGAGTGTGCATCATAAAACCCAAAGCCAGTTGAGCATTAGAAGCTGAAAACATGGATTATGTTTGTGAATGAAAGTGAAATAATTAGTATGTTTTGACAGGTGTTTGCTATATTTAAACATAACTTTACCTCGCTTCCTGTTCAGAAATGGCAGCTGTGAAATGACTTCTTCTCTTTCTAGTGCATATATTTATATACACAATGTTAATCAATAGATAAAGATGAAAGTCTTACATGTAGATGTAACTGAGAAATGCTACCAAATTTTAAATAAATCTTTTTTTGTATTATGTAAGAGTCTGTGTGGATTAGAAACTGTTGTTTAACACACAATAATGCACAAATATACTAAAAATGTAATGTTGAGTAGGAAGAATATGACATTTAGTCATCTGATACAGAGGGCGTTGCCTTCACTGTCCTGAAATAACTACAATGGATAGTTATGTTTTTGGTGGTCTCTGTGTGGATGAGGTGCTGTAGTGTTGGAGTAATATTTTCTTTGGGCCTGTGCAGTTCTCACTGAGCCACATTGCCAAAAACAGTTACATAATGTGCACGCTACATATGGCGCTGTCTTGGCCCACAGATGTTCTCTAAAAGGAAACGTTGCTTGCACAAAAGTCCTCAAATGCAGTATTACAAGAAATACTGTGTATGCTGTGTGAGGTAAGCTGGTTGATGTAGCTGTAACATGCTCCAGTTTAAAATATCAAACTGCTGAAGTCTTTGTGATTCACAAATGTATCTTCTATGTCAGTCAGTCACATATTTAGTTCAGTTTACCACCAATATATTCTGAGGCGCTTTATGACTATTGCCCTTGTCAACATAGTAGTGATGGGCTTGGTTGTCCTTTTTCTTTGATGATAGCAGCGAAAACCACATGCACCACATGTACAGTCTGTCATGGCCTCTACACGATAATCTTGAGTTCACCCCTCAACACTTTATAGTGGTTTTTCCTCCCATCTTACACACCAGCGTGGCTTGTTAGTGAAATATACAACTGAGATGTATAGTTCACTAACCCCCAACTACAGCTTTCAAATCTATAAACTAACACAGCAGGTCGTTTTTTTTTCAAATAAATGTGGGAGTTATAAGGAGGTTTGGCTTTTTAAGACTGGTGAAACGACTATTGTAAAGAAATATTGGTAATAGTATTTAGGCTTTCAACGTTACAGCTTTGTTTAATCAGGAGCCCAGCTGTGCAGATTTTCCTGTCCTCATTCTGTGGCTCACACAAAACGGACTGTCTGGGTTTAGTCTTATTGTGTCTTTCCTTCATCTACTCTCTGTTTGTGAGTCATGTTTTATCTCAGCCTTTTATTTCACTGTAATAATCCCAACTTATTTGCCCTCCAGAATCACAACAATGGGAAAAGGCTGCATCTCAGTCACCAAGTACTTTCTCTTCCTCTTCAACCTCCTGTTTTTTGTAAGTAGTCACATTTTATGTCTGGTTGTATATTGTATGTATAGTGTCAGAATCGATTGAAATGCAATTTTCCCTTTCTCGGAACCTTTGTATACGTTAGATGGCGAGTTAAGATATTTGAACCTAAGCTGAATTGTACTCGCAATGAATTATGGTCTGCCTGTGGCCTTTCAGGTTTTTATTTTAAGATTATCTTAAGTTCAGATCACACTGTTGATTAATAAAGGTAGTAGAGAAATTGTGGTTGTGAGTTTGCCTGGGGAAAGAGACATTATAATGCAGTGTGGCCTAAACAACAGCAGATGGTTTCTGTTTGTTTCCTTCTCTTCTAACTGACTACAACATAAAGTCCAGTGGCTGATAAACCCCCATGCCCCTAAAACTGACTGTTAGGATCTCCAGACCTTTCCAGCGACTCTACAGCTATAAACCTAAGACAGACCTTTTGAAGTGAACTCTCAAATGGTGTGTAATAGGAAGCGTGTGGGTCTGTGTCAGATGTTTGTCCATGTGGACATATTATTATGGTTGGTGAGGCTAGAGGAAGCCAGGAAGTAGTGGGCTAATGATGGCTGCTGGGCACTCGGTAGTCTTGGTAAATGAACAGCTTTAAACCAGGGCACTAATTACTGTTATGAGGCTGTGGAGGGGTAACAATATAAGCAGGAAGCTGATTAATCAACAAAACCCTGCACAAGATTTTGCCCTCACAAGAGTGCTCTATATCTTCTGAAAGGGCATGCTTAATTTGATTGATATTCTAAACTTTGTCTGGTCCACAAATTAGTTTTTGCCGTATTCTTCGCTGGTAGTTGTAACTTTTTTTTTAGTTTTCGACAATGGATGTTCATTTTAAGTGATTTTGTTGATGTTTTCAACATCCATGTTTCTCGCAAACTGTTGCTATGAGAGAAGGAGATTAGGAGAGAGAGACAAGGAGAAGAGTTAGGGTTTGATTAGTTCCAGATGTAAAACAAAGGGAGCAAAAAGAAAGTTCCTCAGTTTAAGATATGCCAGCACTGATTCATTGTTTTGCTCTTGTATAAGATCTGGTGTCTGATTTTCTGTTTTTCTCCCTCAACAGATCTTTGGTGCAGTGATCGCTGGATTTGGACTGTGGGTTCTCCTTGATAAACAGAGTTTTGTAAATGTTCTATGTAAGTGTAAAAGTGTAACAACACACCTGTTGGCTTTTCACCAAATTCGGTCACAGAAGAATACATTCTACACGTCTGAACAAAGTGCTCTGGAAACATTTTACATGGAAGGAAAGATTGGGGGATGTGGAAAGTCCTGAAATTCTGGGCCTTCTCTCAGCGGTTTATGGAGAATTTTATCTCCAGGTGCTCGTTCCCATGAAATCACAGCGGGATGTTCAGACCAAAATAAAAACTTGACTCATCGACGAGATTTTCTCATTCTTAGCAAAGTAAAGTTGCTCTGTAGACATGCAGATGAGTGATTGCAAGCTCATCTGTGGGGGTGTAGGTTTGTCAGTGGGAGGTGGCAAGCTCTTGATTATCGAGGCAGTTCATGTTGTTGTACCTGAGGTTGGAAAACAACAGTTTTTTTTCCTCCTAGTTTCCACAGTTTTACTTTTAGTCCACCCTGATGTTGAGATGCTCAGAACAAATGGTACCGCACATTTTTGTTGATTCTATCAGTTTCCTGTAAATAATTTACTCTTGATGGGTGTGAAAATAGGCTTTTGTAAAGGCATCAGTGTGTTTAATTTTTATTTTATGTGCTTGAAGAAGAGTATGGGTGGAAACTGTTGCTACAAATCTTTTTATAAATACTTTTCAGTGTGTTCACATAATAAAAGGAGGAGTTTAAGTTTAACTGGGCGCATATGTGAAAGCTACAGTGAGTTGTCTAAACATTGTGGAGGTCATCTGCAGCTGGTCTTTTGTCTTACAGCAGTCATTCTGGTTCCTATCTTAGTATGCAGCTTTTCAGGCCGGTATCATGGGAGAAATCCATTCAAGGTTGTTATTGTGCTGAGTTTGCTAATCTGTGTTTTGGGCCTTCAGAAAACAAAGGCAATATACATCTTTATTAGCAGACCTGTCTATATTTGTGATAATTCAGCTGTCCCTCCATGGATAGCTTCAGGATATTCTTCCCATATTGATGTATTTTTGTAGCTGGTGCCTACTATGGGCCAACCTTGACTCCTCCTTAGATTGTAACTTGACTGGAAATTTCTTACTACTGTGCAGAGGAACAAAAGATGCAGGCAACTCTGTTTATTGACTCTTTGAGTTCCCTTCAGAAATTGTACTTTTGCCTGACCATAAACAGGATCTGTATGTTTTCAGCTTCCATTCTTAAAAGTTCTATTAGTAGAGGCCTCAGTGACCTCAGACAGGGAAACTATGGGAATGTTGTGGTTTCAAGCCTTATGTATTTTTCAGTTAAAGGACATCATCTCCTTCGTGCATACCCTTCTTTGTCAATGCACCTAAGTTAATAGTCTTTTCCAGTGACATGATAGCTTTAACATATCTTACTGGTGGTTGCCATAACACAGCTCACCATATGTTTATACAACAGTAGACCTTTGAAAAGCTTTATGTGAACTAGAAAGTGCCAAAACGCAGTTTAGAAATGTGCTTTGTATTAATGTGGAAACTTGTGCAAAGTCTTGAAGAGAGAAAGAGTGTTTATAGTTGTGAAATGATTTTTCCCTCGGGCTATCTAAACTTAGTCCTGAATTTTAAGTATCCTCTAAGAAGCCACTGGTGTTTACTTTTTAAATCTGGACATAATGTCAACTCTGGCTTTTCACCTTCTGTATGCAAGCTGAATGTGTGGCTCTGGTTGTGTTTACTCTATGACCAGCAGTGCCAGACAGTTCTCCATCCTTCCACAGCAGCCTTGTTGAAGAGCAATGTCTTTTTCTTTATTTTTTATGGAAAATTCTTTGGAAACAACCAAAGAAACCTTTACAGACTATCTAGCAGAGACCTACATGGAAATTTCCCATAACACAGAGCAGAACAGCAGGATAACCAGACAAAGCCATGCTGACTGGAGGACCATATTTATTACTGCAGAGGAACTCTCAGGAAGCATCTGGTATCTCATGCTGTCTCACACTGATATATCTGCAGGTGTCTCATCTTACAGGGTTGATATGAGACACTGAGTTTTAAGAGACTTCGGGTTAGGAATGAATCAGAAATAGCTTTAAGGTTATGTCTCAGTGTCTCTGGCTGCATAACATATATATTTTCTACAAAACTGACCAAAAACAAAGTGAACTTGTCAATATATATATTTATTGGCTTTTGTGCTTCATTGCATTTCCTTAAACAGGAAGTCAGACACCCACACAGGATGCATCACTTATCATTCATTTTATTGATAACCAGAAAATAACAACTTATAGTGTGTTGTGTAACATAAATGGTTATTTTATTTATACTTTACCCCATTATCCCTAAGACATTTGTAAATACTTTCAAAATGTCAAAAAGGTTGTTTATTTTAGTTTGCTGTGTTTTCTCAATACATAGATGTGAAATTTCTTTTTTTCTATTTGTTTTCTTTCTCTCTATGAGTTCATAGATTTTTTTTAATTTATTTGACTTAATTATAACATGGATATGAAAGCTCAGTTTGTTCTGATAAAAGAAGTTAAATACATGTTAGTGAGTTACAGGATGACATTTTTTTTTTTAGCTATAATACAAAAACAATTCGAGGTAAGGAATACTCTTTTACAGGAAAACCCTTTTAGCTATTGAAGGGTATTAATTTTCAAATATAATCAAAATAGTACAAAACAATACACAAAATATGTTGAATTCATATTTAAAATACATGTTGTCTTCCCTTTGTTTTCATTTTAATATCAGCCTGCTTCTTAGCCAGGTTCATGCACTTGAGCCGTAATTAGTCCTCATAAGAAGTTAACATGCTTCCTTTCTGAACTGCTTATAGCCAATAGCCAAGTATGTTGTTGCTTTATATATTTGCTCCTGTATGTTCAGGTCGGTCATAGTGGTGGTACTTTGAGAGCTCACTATTTTCTGAGATGGTACACACTGTAAAAATAATCAGTGCGTAAAGGAAACCTGTGGACATTTGTTGTGTATGTGAATTAGAGACTAAAATGGCATGGTTCAGCAGTGTGCTGCATATAGGGCGTACAGCATGCACGTCTGCCTTCTTTTTAAACGCTACCCTGTAGCCACATAACCACTCAGCATATGTTGACCCAAATCTTTTTAGCTTTTAACTGTTCTGAAATCACCACAGCATTTACTGCTGTGACCATGTACAGTCAGCAGTGAACATGATTTTGGGCATCTTTGTACTGTATTTTACTTTGTTGAGGTTTCTGTGTGAAAAAGCTGCTGTATTTAACTTCAATTTTGTTGTGTTACAGTTGTTTTTAGACATTTTCTCTATAATATGTCAAATGCTTTTTGTATTAATTGTTTAACCCACAAACCCAGCTGCAGTTTCTCATACATCCATGGCAGGTGGAAGCAGTAGTTCCTACCCATCATGGAATTTTATTTATATAAATGTCGGTACTGGAGGAATAAATGTTTCAGTATTGATCCACATATTACTACAACTAATTATTCCTTAAATAAGTGCTTAGATTAAAGCATAGACCTGTTCTTACTAACGCAGTCATTTATTTATTTATGCACACTATAACTGAACCAAGAGTAATGTGGAATCGTGCTGATTAGACACTCCCTCATTGTGTGCAGACTGATCAGTGCAGTTATTACATTTTCTATTTTCAGCTGTTCATCTATTCATCTACAGTGTCAGTGGCAGAACTACGAAGACTCACAACTTGTCTCAAACTGGTGGTTTATCGGTTAGTCGATTGTATGAAATTATTGATTTACTATTTATGAGTAGCTGTGCCGTGAGACGATGTTTCTGATCCAAGGATTGGCAACTGAATGGCGTGTTAGAAAAACATGGGACGTAACTGGGTTTTAAACATTTTCCTCCATGCCACCGGTAAAAGTTACTTACTGTAATCATAACGTATCGTAACGTTTACAACAACTCATCAACATCTGCTCCATCATGTCTGCCTGAACCAGCAGCTAAATCTCTCACTAGAAGTTAATGCAAGTGTTATAGTCCAATGTTGAGAGTTGAGATTTAATTTTAATGAGATTAAGCTGCAAATCTGTATATACCCACACAGCTCGGTCCACGTATTATTTAATCGGAGCCAGTCGTGGGCATAGACTGTATGGTCGTAACAGAAGTTGTCCATCAGGACTTTCTTTAGAGGAGGAAGGCTTGCTGAATAAGCTGTGCAACACAGCAGGTTCTATTTAAGACACAACACATGTTATGTGGTAACTTTTAGTTTCAACAGTAGTTTAGAGAAGCATCTTTCAGAGCTTTAAAAAAACTTCATGTAAAAGATCCATTATGTGTCCCTTTCTGCTTTCAAACCACATATTTCTGCATTACTTCCTGTAACTATGCAGACTGTCCTTGATTTAATTAGGTTTGAAAAAAATAATTTTGTTAAAAGGAATGTGCGTATTAATAACTCTTTAAGTTTGACGGTTCTAATTGTTGGGATTTGGTTGGAAAATGTTCTAAGCCTGATAAATGGTTTGTTTCTTTCTGATAATGATGCAACCTGCATCCTGTGATAAGTTTTTTTTTTCCAGAAAAAAAGATCTTCAGTGTAAAACTGTGCAAGTCAAAGAAATTTGTTCATTAAGTACTCCAAAATAATATTTTTATTGAACAGGGAGAAGCAGAGTAATACAGCTGCAATTGGAATTGCAGCCTGTTTTAAGCAGTTGGGACAGGATGCATACTTTAGGCAGTGTTGAAGAATTGTCAGCTATGGTGTTTTTAGGATGCTTGCATCCAGTCAGCTTTTGTAAAAGGAATCGAAGAAAATCTGCATTACTCGCTGCATTGAATTAAAGCAGCAGGAGTGTGCTTTTGTGTGTTAGCTTCTTCTCTTGATTTGGGGTCTGCTATCTAATAGCGTTTCCTTCTTTGTTTGAGCCAGGCTTCTTTATAACTTGGAGCCATTTTTCAAAGCTCAGATTCTGGCTTCATTTGCAGACAGAACTCTGGCTCTGTGGAGCAGCTCCCAGATAACAAGCAGCCACATTATGGCTCCAGTTTATCTTCTCTCCAACCTTGCAAGCATTTTCAGACCCTACTCCCTTTTCCTCTTCAATCTCTCTCACTTTACATACCAATATCTTTCTGCATACCAGAGTGAAATAAATTAATATCCACTGTCAACTACAGGCTGACTTGTCCCGGTCCAACTCCCTCTGTTGGCCTACTGTATTAAAATCAGCTTTCATGGGAGAGAACCATTTAAATGCTCTGAAATAAACTCTGTGAAGAATTTCTGGCTCATTGAAACCATCTGTGTCAAAATGGTTTTGCATCTGAAGGAGGATTTACTGAGTAGGATTTGTTTGGGGAATTAACACCAGGTTGCTGTTTTGTTTTTTTTTTTTTGTTGTTGTTCATCAACAAACTGTTGATACTAACATGTTACAGTAGGCATCTTTGCAGTATTCTGTACAGGGTTAACACTTTCTGTCTGTTTTTCTATATTTACATCTTCTGCAGATGAATCATCGAATACAGTGACTGTGGCTTCTTACATCCTTATTGGAGTAGGTTCCTTCTCAATGGCCATGGGCTTCTTTGGTTTATTTGGAGCCATCTACGAAATACGTTGTCTGCTTGTTCTGGTAAGGAATCTCACATTGATTTACAGCTTTTCTGCAACATACGAAAGGACCATTCTCCCAGAGAAAGACAGGGATTACAGCTCCCATCTGATAATGGTTCCTTCATGACTGCATTGGACGCAATATTGTCAATATAAAAATTCACTCAACTATAATATCAGATAAAATATCCTTAATAATTTCGGTCAGGAATTTTTTTACTCAGGCACTGCACGCTCCTACCTACAGAAGCTGCTGCCACTCTTGCTTACCAACTAAAATACGTAAGGACTAAGTGTTGGTAAACAGTTTTGTTTTGCGTGAAACATTTATCTGGACGCACCTGCCTGTGCTCCCAGGCATGGTTAATAACGCATGATAAATTCCTGCTGACAGTAAAGCCCTTCAGCATTCTGCTGCTGTGTTGGACTGGGGGCTCACAGCATGTGTGGATTTAGGGGAGGGAGGTGTCAGAGATAAAGCCAGTGAAATGTATGGGGTACGGAAAGAGTGGGGATGGGCGCCTGACCTACACAGTGTTAAACCTGCAAGGGGTTAAAGTAAAGAACTGCTGTGACCTACTTCTCCGAGTGACAGTGGCCATCTGCCAGAGGACCCTCACTGATAAATGAAGGCACTTGGGGAAGACAAACATGCGGCCGTACACGCATTTTTACTTGTAAATATAATCTGATATGTGGCCAAACATTAGATTGTTTCTTGAATCTTCAACAACAGCGCGGGCGTTAGGGGTAAGCACTTATTTTGGTTAGTTTCCTAAAATGGCTTTCTGCTGCAGCGGAAAATAACTAAGCATTATGAATCTATTCATATATAATTGTATGTAAAAGTCAAATATGTCTGAAACTTACAAATTTGCAAAGGTGAGGGGTAGAAGGTGTGGGTAAAATTAGAGAATAAGGTTTTGTTAATATTTTTTCTACATTGGACTTTCCTTTGTATTATCAGTGGTGTCTTAAAGTTAAAAGTAATAAAATAAATGACATTTATTCTTATACCTCACAGTACTTCACCTGCCTCCTGCTCATCCTCATTGCTCAAGTCACTGCTGGAGTTCTTGTTTACTTACAGGGAGATCGGGTAAGCTCTAAAATACATCAGCTTACATTTCTGCATTCATTGTTTTTGGTGGGAGGGGAATTGCTTTAAAAAAACATTTATATTTTTCCTTTTACTGTATATATACTCTTGCCTCCCACCATCTTTCCTTTTACTGGTACAACTTTTGGCTATGGGAACTTGTGTTGTGCCCTCGCAGCTGTGAAAGTCTGAATGTAGATGTGCTGCTTACCACAAGGAACCCCACTGCATCCTGTGAAGAAACACATTTTCTGCTCTGTGAATGGAAAGTGACAGGATGTCAGTTTGTGGTTGATGCTACAGAGATGTAGGTTGAAAGGGAGACGAAGCAGGTGGACTGAAAAAAATTTGTCTACTCTACAGGAAGTTGTTGAACATCACCATCTCAAGTCTTTAATTGATGTTTTGTATTTTGTTTGAGGGAAACGCACAAAGAGGGCAGACATTTACTAGAAGAATGGATTTTGCAAAGCCAGATATTACAATTATTACACTATGAAATAGTAATTAACAGCTCAGAGGCCAGATAGAAAAAAAAAAAATCGGCGTGTGAAGGAATATTTTTACAGATTTCCCATGACAGAGAGCTGATGCATGTGGCTGTGAACATTTAAACTGGCTTTATAGAACAAAAAAATCTTACAAATTAAAGAATTCATTTAAATTAATGAGGATTAAAAACATTATTATAAAAATCAAAATCAAATTAGTATTCATGGGACAACATATATGACAACATATGAAAACATATATAAAACACAACTTTGAAAGCTCCTCATAAAGTATCCCCTATGTACTGCAAAGCTCTTCATCTCTTGTTTTCTCTGAGTTTCCATACAGCGTGACCGTGGCAGACTGTAGATCTGTGCTAGGATCATCCTTTTCATTCAGTTCTATTCAATTACAAGTCGGATCTATTACAGGGAAGAAGGCTTGTGTGTTTGTGTAAAAGGAGTATTGTGTTTGAATACAGCCATAGCACATAAGCTATTTCATTCTCCGATCCTGTCCATTCTTAGTAGGGATGTAAAAAGCCCTTCCCTTAAGTCACCTCACCACTCATAATAGGTGGAGACAGTTCTAGCTTTTCAGTATATGTGCATGTAGACATATGTGTTTGTTAGTTTTTGTGATAGGATATGTGTGTCTATGGCCGTAGAAACACTCCCTATGTTTAGAGCTCACCACAGGGCAGGGTGGTACCCTTTCCCAGAATAGGGTGAGGCTCTCGCTCATCTTTTGCAGAGTTCAGAAGCTGCATTGTGGTCACTATTTTTCTGAGCTGTTTTCACAGTGCTCCAGCCCAGTGTGGGGCTTCCCATGTGTAAACTACACCACTTCCCTTACAAACATAAAGTTTCACGGTTGATCAAGAATGGAAATGATTTAGTGTGGATGGTTTTATCTGATGTTTTTTTGTTTGTTTGTTGTTGTTTGTTTTTTGCTTTGTCTTGGGTTTCTGTCTTTTCTCTGAGCTGCTGAGTCTATTCCCTGCATCACAGATTCCCTTCTGAACATGTCTGCACAACTTCTCTTTAACAATAATCAGATAAAGTGTTTTTGCTCTGATTTACTCTGATAAGTCTCTTCCCTCTACAGTTAAAAAGTGAGATATCCAAAGTCATGCAGGACATGATAATCAATTACAATGGGCATAACAGAACGGCAGAGCACACCTGGGACCACATTCAGAAGGAGGTAAGTTAATGCGTCAGCCTGTTTACATAGTTAGTGTATGACTCAGAAAGAAAAAAACTAACTTAAAAACAAATAAAATATATATATATATATATATATAGTGCAATATTTTTTTTTGTTTCAGGTAATACTATGTAAAATTGTTTTAATATAATAAAATTACTACTTACTTTGAGCCAATACTTTATCAGAACTAATGAAGAAAAACAGTTTCTGTATCTTTTTGAAATTTTACAAAAATAACCTAATTCAATTAATTATTCAACAATAAGTCAGTCTTATAATCAGATGTCATTCCAAACATGGTCTGAGTAATTTCCTACAAAATGACAAGAGCTCAAGTTTCACACTACGAGCAGAAGTGTGCAGTCACCTGCAGCTTTTAATCTAACTATTTATTCTTCACCACTTTCTGGTTTCACAAAAGGAAGAAAGGAGGAAAAAAAAAAAAAAAAAAAAAACAGAAAACAATGTCAGGTCTGACTGAATGGATGATTTGAAACGAAAAGAGCTTAGACAAGGGGTGACTAACTCCAGTTCTTTAGTGCCAGACTCCCGCAAGTGTTGGGAGTTTCCCCGATGCAGCACACCTGACTCAAATCAATGTGTACTTAGAACACGTGGGCAGTTTGATATCAAGCTCTACACATATCTGCTAATTAGGTGGCTCTTGCAGGATTGTGGTTCTCGAGAAAGGGAGTTGGCCACACCTGACTTTAGCTCTTTGCAGAAGGAAACTCTACTGTAAGTAGTCTCTACTCGCAGCTCATGGCCATAGATGAAGGTTAGGGATGTTAAAACTAAAGCCTCATGAAACACTGAATCACTTTGACACAAATGCAGTGAGATCAACTAACTGTGTCGACACTTTAATCCTTTTGCTGGCTGCCTGCATGTGATGCATTTGAGTGGAACTGGAAACAAGGCTTTACAACTACATTACTGCCACATGCTTCCTTATTTAATTAGGGATTTAATGTTTATTAAAATATGTGTTCGCAATCCCAAGTTATTTTTTTCTCTGAAGTATCAAACTTATCAAAATTATTTTAAAACTTATCTAATTTATTTTAGGAAATCTCTTTAGTTATGTTTGTTTGGCTTCAGTCTGCTTGTCTTCTGGCACATTACTTCTATTGTAGGTTTCACCTGAAAGAAACAAAAATTCTAATAACCAACTTCAAAAGCATTTAAAAAATCCATACTGATAGTGTATGCTTTAGGTTATCCTGCTGTTCTGCAGCTGCAGGCCAAGATGTTTACTCTGATACTTCATTTGAAGTTTATACAATTTAACTTTAAAGTATGCTTTTTGTAAGGTTATTTACAAGACAAACATATAAATGAAAGGTATATATATTATATATTTAAATACTGGATAGTTACTGGCAACATCTCTTCTCAAAAAACAATGCGATCAAATCCATGGAAATTCCCCGGGAAGAGCTCGACACGAATAGATGATGTAACCAGGCCTTGGTTGGTGTGGTCACATGACTTTACTGAATCAGCATATTACTGTAAGGTCAAAACTTAATCGAGCACGAGCTCAAACTTGATGTCATTAGTAAAATCAGGAGTGTATATTGATTGTGAAGAGTTTGGCCTTTTGGCTCAGATTTTTCTTCATCACAACAGACCGATATGAAGACATTGCACCAAACCACCGGTCAATCTCCCCCTACATTTATCCCACACATGTGAACAAGACCATGAGATAAGACTTCAGGTCGTCCACTTGGGGCAGGATCATTCCCGACCCAGAGAGGACACACCACCATTTTCAGCCTGAGAGTCATGGCCTTTGCTCTAGAGGTGCTGATCCTCACTCCAGTTGCCTGATAAAGCATAACAAATAAACAACATTATTTGTAAACAACAGAAACCCAGTCCTGAACCCACCAAACTGGAACTCTTTAATATCCGGGCTGCACCTAGAAATTCTCTCCATGATGGTTATGAAAAAGCAATGACAGGGCGGCCCTGAGAGAATCCGACCTGTAACATCATGTACAAATTTTATTCTCTTTTTTTCTGGCAGTTTTGAGCCAGAAGCCTCACAGCTTTAAAAATCCACTTGTCTTTGCAGCTCTGGCTAGAAAACCCACAGACCTCAGCATGAATAGTTTTCACTGGAAGAACTTTCAGATAAAGAAATATTCCATGCTGTTGCGTTTGACTGCAGTTTCTGATGGTTATCTGGAATAACTGACAAAAACCTTGTTGGTGCGAAAGTGTTGAGCTCCTACAAATTCACTGTCATTGTCTTCTGAACGCAGTAGAAGCGAGATAAAGTAGACAGACACCATTAGGGACAAGCTGTAGCAAATGTTTGTTTTGAACTTTGGATAGACCTATTCAGACAATCATCTCATAGTTCATTTCTTTTCCCCCTTTCTCTCCCTCTGTCTTAGCAAAGCCCTTTTTTCTGATCTTTGTGAAAACAGCTGTCAAGAATGGATCGTCTTCACCGATTTGTGCCTTCATCTTATTTTTCCATTAATCTTTGTCTCTCCTTTCTGTCTGGTTGCCTTTCATTTTTGCCCCCCATCCCCTGTGTTCTTTCTTTGCCTCACAATCTTTTTTTCCTCTCTTTCATGTCGCCAGATGAAATGCTGTGGGTGGATGAGTCCAGGCAACTGGTCTGAGAACCTTTTGATCAAGAACAACACCAAATTTTTCTACGCATGCTCCTGTCGTAATGACTCTCTTCCTGGCACAGAAGTTAGGGTGTCTGGCTTGTGCGAGCACTCATCTAAAGATCTACCCATCTTTGACACGGTATGTAAAACACATCTGCTATCTATTTATTAATCTTAATTTAAATTGGCTTATTTCAGGACTATTCTATTACATTTTCTCATTGGCCATATTGCTGCACAGCTTTGGCTCCATTCCCCTCTATGTTTACATGTAGAAAATAACAGTAAGATTACCTGCAAGCTTCTAGTACAAATAAGAAAATTAGACAGCTTAAGGTTTAAAAGCTTTCTATGTCAATATTTTCTAGTTGTCAAGACTAAGTAACGCACCGATGTACACCTGAGCATCCATTTATTCCTTCATTTGCAATTTTTCACTTCATCTGTCAAAACAAATGAGACTTACTGATGCGATTTTCAATTTTATTTGAAATTTTTGTCAGTTTTTCTTTAAAAGCTCATAGTTGGTGTTGGATTCCAAGTAATGAATAGTTTAATGATCCCTGGTCTAAGTAATGATCTATTCTGATGCTAATCGTATCAGATTGAATTTAGGCCTGTGTAATTTAGGTAATCTCATGGTCGTAGGACTCCAAACTGAATGCCTGCACTTATTTAATAATACAAATAATAATGATTACAATAGTAGTACATTTCATTTGCTGGCACATTTTAAGTCTTCCAACGTTACCCTACAAGATCATAAAAGCACAGAAAAATTATTATTAACACTAACAGATAAAACACAGCAATCACACAGCAAAAGAAACAAGTGTATTTCACATTGTCCATTTAGAGTCAGATAGTGTTTACTTATTTCACAACCATATTTAATAATGCACATTTGAACTTAACAGGAAGCATTAATTTTAAGATTGCAGAGAACTTCTTTTCCCACAACACACGTACACCTGTGGTTGAAACACAGATGCAGCCGTCCCACAGCCCTCTGGCTTGCATCAAGTGTAGACTTTCAGTAGAAATGATATGATTTAGCTCTTACAGTAAAGTCTAATGAGTAGCGATATATTCTATTGTCTTCTTCAGTCTCATTAAATATCAAACTGAAGACAGGTCTTTTTGTGAGTCTCTTTTTATATTTATTTATTGTTGAATTTAACAGGATTTTATTTCATGCTCATCGTTGACTCGAAGCATTGAAGCAGAAATGTGAACTTGTTTCAGTTCAAATCAACAACTACCATAAATCGAGACCTTACTTATTGTCTTGTATCATCTAAATCAGGCTGATTCTACACCCTGGTGTCTGCATACTTTAGCTGTTCCTGAGGAACCATTGCAGCATGTCAGGACAGTATGAGTACTGCTACGTGTGATAAGCAATAACATGATAGTTGTTATCCATATCATCTGTCAGGGGGCTCACTGTTTCGGCTAATCTCTGGAATGCTATAAGACAGTAGCAATGTTGTTGACACATATACATTTAGGTAGTTGAATTGAACTGATTATGTCGGCCAAATCAAATTAATTGCAGCTGTATTTGTTCTACATATTAACTAACTTTACTTTGAGTGATTATCAATAACAATATCCTAGTTTCTTTCTTTGTCCTGATTCATCCCGTCCCTCTTTGGATTCAAATAATCTGATTATTTTGCATTTTATTTGTGACCATGTTCATTGTTATGAAAGGTTTTTCAGCAGAATGGTGGTCCTGCCATTACTGATAACATCACCCCGTTAAAATCGTAACGTTTCACTCATGTTGTGTAACTCCAGCTTCTAGCTGAGTGTGGTACTGTAGTCTACCAGGATCACACCCTGTCATCTGAAGTGATTTGTTTGGGTTGTATGATTTGTTTGAACACCAGAGAACATCTGCCGCTCTGTTGTTTGGTCTGCATGTTTCAGAATCTTTTCCCTCTCTCTCAATTCAGCTAAGCTCTGCTTTTTTTTCCCTGTCTAACTCAATCCAAAGCCAACCACTGTGCTCTGAGCATGTCCGTCTGAGATCACGCAGCCATTCGTCTCCTGGCATGTCAGACTGGAACTCCTTTTCTTCCTCTCTCTTCTTTTCTCACGGTTTCTCTTGCTGTCTCCTCTAGGGTTGTGCAAAGTTTGTGGAGAAATGGCTCTCGGAAAACTATGGAATTATTTTGGGAATCTTTGTTGGTGTGGCAGTTGTGGAGGTACGGTATGCATTTCACGACTCTTAAGTTACAAATTTATTCTGAAATACACCCTCACAGAAACAAGGTAGAGGCCATATGTTGCATGATATTCAGAAAAATTAACATCCTAGCAGAAATGTATGCTCCATAGTGAACATCCAGAAGAAAATTATACGTTTAGTTTAATCTGCCCCCTACTGGTCACATATTCCACTTATTTAGCAGAAGCACTTGCATGTTGCTCCGTCAGTCAGTTTCATCTCTGCTATCTAATGTGATAACTCCATTTGCTCCAGCTCCTCGGGATGATCCTGTCCATGTGTCTGTGCAAGAGCGTCGTGCAGGAGGATTATTCCAAAGTACCGAAGTACTGAGCTGATGGCAGAGCCAGCGTCTCATCACACACAGATGAACTCTTCATTTTTCTCGTCTCACTTTCTCCTCCTCCATCTTTACAACTGTACACATTTCTCACACAGCATGTCCCCTGCCCCCTCCACCAACACACACATACACACACGGACACAATCAAGTCTGACAATTTTTTTATCACATAAGTTTATTATTTGTATTTTTATATGTTTTTGTTTAAAGTTTAAGAATTGTGTCATTTGATACTATGCAAATATTCATTTCCTTGTCATGCTAACCTCAATCAAACGCTTGACAAAGTGTTACAGCGAGCACTTTAGTGACACTGAGAGCAGAAGCTGAGAGCCACATCTTTGCATTTACAACATGGAGTCAGGAGGGGAAATGAAGGGTGTGCGTGGTGGACCCTCCTTGGGGTTATTGCCACCCTGTGATCCTGCGGTTGGTATTTTTGGTGCTAAGGGTGGAGGAAAGGCAAGGCTGCTGTGGTGGAGGGTTTTGGCTTCAGTCATAAGCTCCTTGCTCCTACTAACCCTGGTATTAGCTCCGGCTAACACCCACCACCTCCTCATCCTTCCCCACCATCCATCATCTGTGAGCATCTCTCTCAGTTTTAAATGTGTGTGCATGACTGGTAAACAGTAACTCTGCAGAACAGCCAGTTCTGCTTGACGTACGTATGTGTAAGATGTTGAATTAATATTTTTATTCTTATTTTTTATCTTTTATCATTTCTTGCCATCCTTTTTTTAAGCGTAACATATGTATTATGTAAGAGAATTAGGCATTTCAATGCTTGGGCAGAATTTGAAATGGGAAAAGTTCACCCTCATACACCTGTTTTTCTCTGTTTCCTTTCTACTGTTTACAAAAAGCAGAGTAAGGTTGTCACTGCAGCTCATCAGCACTATTTTGGTCTGATTCTGAGAAACTGGAGCCCTTTGGGTCAGTTTGTCATCACCCAAAAAACCATGATATCTTTTCATTTAGCACAACAAGCATTTGAGAGCTTAAGAATTACCACATTTCCTGCCCCAGACATCTTTATTTAAGCACTTCACACCAGCCTGAAGTACAGTCACAGCAGAAATAGGCAGCTGTGTAACCACAATGAATTTGTACTTTTTTTGCATTGTTTATTTTCTTGGAAATACTTTTCTAGGCTTTGTGTTATCAGTAACAAGAGCAGAGAAAAACCATGAAAGTAAAGATATTTTTGGAAGTAACAAAATGATTCTTCATTAGCAATCTAACCTCTGTTTAAACTTTTACAAAAATGTTTTTCTTTCCTAATCCCATGTATCAGCAACCTCATTAGCTTCTCTCTTCCTCTTCATTTTATAAAAACATTATTAAAGCTAAATTTGTACCAGCGATGTTGCTCGCTACGCATCTTGCGTCCCTGGAGCATTAAAATCTAAAAAAAAGTACACCAGAAACACGTCTTTTCCCACAAAGCAATACATTGTTAAACACTTGAATTTAAAATGACAGTAACTAGCAAAAGATACTGTTACAACCCACTATAGGGAGTATTATGTTGGGTGTAACAAATCAAAACGTTGACCAAAATTAACGAGTTACAGGTACATTTATTTTAGAAACCCTGAACAACACGGGATACGTGAAGCTGGGTTAGGAACGCATCTGAAAAAACAAGTACTCCTTCTAGAATCCAACCAGTAGGCTAAATACAAGGATATAATAAAACACCATTTACATAAAAACAGAAGCAGCTCCATTAAAACAACAATCAGATGCAAATGAAATCCTATTTTCTAGCCCAGCATTCTAATTTCTGTAATTACAACACTCCTTAAATCACAAGTCGAAGCAAGCCACCAAATTACAGATACAAATCCCCAACACCGCAAAGTCAAAAGGCCGGGAGCAACCTGGCTGTCAACAGTTGCACCTCAAATGAACATATGTTGCTGAATTTATTTCCTGGAGGGAGCCATAAGGAGCGGTGATTGGTCTAACAGCAAAGAAGAAAGCGGGGTGTCACCGTTTCACCCAATCCGTTGTGGCAAGAAAGTGATTCTTTCACCAGTAAGAACCAGGTGTCCTTAATTATCAGCTGACGTAACAGAAACTTTGTTGTCTGTAGACCAGATAGGTGATATGTCTGGTCTTCTTTTGGTAAAGATGCCACAGAAACATAAAAGCTATTGATGGTCGGCAGATTATTACAGCTGTATTTTCTGCTTCCACTACCCCTGCCCTCCTCCCTGATCAGACTACAGAGTACTTCAGAGCATCTCTTGTTGTGTTAAACTCAAAGGTATTTTTAACACTACAATTTAAGAGCAGAAGAATTTAAGAAATAAAAACCGGGGTCCCTTTGAATAAACATGGGTGTAATTCAGTGGCCACTTTTATGTGGCTTGTAGTTTCTTCATAACATGAACAAGTCTTCATATCATGTTTGTTACAAAATAATTTTGCAGAAAGTAGAAAGCTAATCATTAGCAACACTTTCAGTAATTTTCAATAACTAATGAATTTAATTTAATGAGAAATGAAGTCGCTTTGTTGTTTTTAAATATTTTGTACATGTAGTTTGGTAGAAAAATGAGACCAGTAAGCCATATCTAGAAACTTACTGTTTATGACATTTTGTATGTTTGTTGAGACCTTAAAATAAACCTGAACCCACAACAATCTGCTGATGTTTTCCTTTATTTCAACTTATTTAAAAGCTTTGTTTTTAATGTCTGTGATTAAGTTGATACCCAAAGCTACCAGAAGATGGCAGTATTAGACTAACTGTTTCCTCTTCCTTCTGAAATGTATTGTAATTCAGATGAGCAAGATGGCTCATATGAGCAGTTGTCATAAATGAAAAATACCTTGTCACAGGATAAATTAGATTCTAGAGATATAATGTAATGATAGGTTTAATGATGACATTCTGAAAAATAAGTTATTTTACCTCCTTCCACTGTTCTACACCTCTATGCTAATTTCTCTTTTTGTTGCCTTATTTGTGTTTTTTTTTTAATTTTCTGACTCTTTGTGTCTCATAAAAAAAAGATACATTTTCCTTCTGTAACAAGACTGTTTCGCCGCAATATCCACAAAAAAAGCTATTTTCATAAGATCTAAGTGCTTGACTGTCTTTAAAAGGAAAAGGAGCCTCATGATGCCAGAAGCTCATACAGTAAAACACAACTGACCGCTGTGTTCTAGCAGAGCAACCCACTCACTGCTTTTGCAGCTTTAATCTACTTTTGTCTAAGATGAATAATGTTGGTATGATGAGAACAACTTTGTGCTCTGTCAGCAGGGAGTTTTCTTATTACTCAAAAGAGCACCGTATCAGTGAGGTCAGAGGGCTTCAAAAGCCAAACGAACAGAAACAGCTCATCTCTGTTAGAGAGATGATTAAAGTGAACGCAAAACATAGATCATGAAATGTGACTGAAAGAGAAACAAAGAAGGAAACCTGCTGAGGAGATTGGCTTACTGTTTTCCTGAATTCAGACTCTTGTATATTATTGCTTTAGTGCAGATAAAACATGTGCATTGCTTTTTGGAATTGTCATTAAATCCATTTTAAATCTTATTTGTCAAATAGCATCACTTCTTCCATCCTTTAATGTAAGTGGACTTTTTAAGAAAAACACTAAGATTTTTTTTATAACGTTGCAAAAACCAATTGATCACTTATTGAATCATTTCCAAATGATTTTTTGTTACATCTATGTTATAAATATGAAAGCAGTAACTGTATGTTTATTTTTCTATTTCTACCAAGAAAATTAAATCGCAACAGACTAAACAACTAATGAATAAATATAAATGTATGTTTAACTGATTAATAAATCAGTTAACTGCAAGTGTAACACGTTTAGTTTTTAGTTACTTTTCTTTGTATCCTAATTATTAAACACAGGTTGACACTTGCAGGATAATGTGCTGCTGCTAGAACACACAGACATACCTATACACACACACACACACACACACACAAACAAATTTCCGAGGTCGACCTCAATGAGGAAGGATGCATCCTTTGTTTTTTCCTCACAGCTGTCAGTCAGTAAGTCCGGAGCAGAGGAAGCGGGACTGATGACAATTCCTGTGAAAGCGAACAAAAGACAAAAACGAGGATGAAGATGTCACGTCTGTGTTCAGTGAGCAGCAAATAACAGCTGTTATTTCAGGCAGCATTAAGGTTGAGAAGCAATTATCTTGATGAAGTTAATTTGGGAGATAAAGTTTTTGTTAATATAGTGCATTTTACACCAGTACATGTAAAGATGAATATCTACCAGCCTATTCCCTTAGCAACCATTTTTCTTCCTCTCAGTGTATGTTTTTGAGAAGCCTTCCGCTCTGTTGATGCTCATCCAGCACTGATGACCATGTAGGTCTCTCTGCAGCTGCTACGATTCTCTTCCCAGCATCCTGTTCACAATATGTCGTGGGCATTTTCAGTCAGCATCTAACCCCATCTCCACCTGCAGACTGACCCTCTCTCTGGTCCCTTCCTCCTACACAGACCCTCGCTGTCCCCCTTTAGCCATCATGCACAACTAAAGTGCCTACACTTAGTTTGTTATGCATCTTTGCCTCATAGATATGTATAATAACATAACTGGCTGGGTCTATCCTCTGTCTGCTGCAGATTACTTTGGGGAACTCTAATCAGAAATGAGCAGTATGAGTCACAGAGCCCCCGTATAAGAGCGAAAGAGGATCAGCCTAGTTCCATTAGCTGTTTAAATTGTTTCGGAGATAGGCAGAGAGGCAGCAAGTGGACTTCAGGTCAGTGGGTGTCCTCCACCTCATTTCCTGCCCAGCGGCTTGTAGAATCCAGAAGAGTGATGGACTGACTCACACTCAGAGCCTCCTTCCTTTCTTTATCCTCAGCCCTTTTATACCACAGGTTTTTTTTCCCCTCATGGGCAAATCCATTGTGATAAGGGCAAGCTCTCCTCTCCACGTGGCCTCTTTGGCCTCTGCAGAGTAAATGCTGCTGAAATCACTCTGGCACAGCTCCACTCCCTCGCCAAACATCAGGGAGCAACAATAGAGTCTGTGAAAACACATGGTTTCCACTGGAGTCTAGTGAGATGAAGGTGAGAAGGGGTGGGGGTGCTGCTGGTGTGAGAGAAATACTATCCAAGTGAGGAGTGATAGAGTAAGAAACCGCAGCTGGATTGCAGAGCCATCTGCCTTACGCAGAGCCTGGGAGTAGCTGTAGACAGGAAAAAGATATTATTATGAGGTTGTGTTGTACCGACAGGGTTACTGGTACATTTTAGATAATATGTCTGCATATATTGGGTGGGGTGGGGGGGGGGGGGGGGGGGGGGGGGGGGGGGGGGGGGGGGGGGGGGGGGGGGGGGGGGGGGGGGGGG
>JBAMHX010000011.1:17022998-17034076 GCA_037177515.1 Pseudomugil tenellus
AGAGACGGTTATTATGGGTTTTGGGGAGGGTGGCGGCAGGTGAGAGACTACAGGAAAGTGTGCAGGTTGGGTCCCGTGCAAGTAGACTCCAATCCTGCTCTGCTTCCTGGTCTTACTCCTGAGTAGTCATGGGTATAAATAACAAATTGAATCCTTCATATTCCTTGAAATAAGAGCTGCTCCATCTAGAGTGGGATGAATGCCATCTCTTCTAATAAGACCAGGTTTTCACCAGAAAGTTTCCCAGTTATCTATGAAGCTGACAAAGTGTTCTGGACACCAGCTCGACAGCCAGCAGTTAAAAGATGAGATGCGGCTAAACATGTCATCACTGGTCAGGTTTGGCAGAGGTCCTGAGAAAACTTTGCTGTCCGACATGGTTTTAGCAAAGTCACACACTGAGGCAACATTTACTTTAGTGACCTCTGACTGGCGTAGCCAGGTGTCATTTGCTCCTACGTGAATAATAATCTGGCTGCATTTACGTTTATCCTTAGCCAGTAGTTTTAAATAGGACTCTATGTCACCTGCTCTGGCTCCTGGAATACATTTGACTATGATTCCTGATGGATCTGATGCCACATTTCTAACTGTGGAGCTCAATCTGACATTTCTCACTATCGAGTCTCCAATTATCAGAGTGAATGGAGAGAATGATGATAGAGGTTTTACCTGAGGTGGTCGATGTGGTGGAGCGGTGTGGACATGAAACCAGGTGGGCCGTTGCGGGGCGGGGGTAAAATACGGCTCAGATCTGCGTGTCTTTCTGCAGATGCGGTTCCTGGGTAGATTGCCAGGAGCCGGATGAGAGGGGGAAACCCATGGTGGCGGTGTGCTGCTGGGCCGAGACTCGTGGTCCAAGAGGGAGAATTCCTCCAAATTCAGGACATCAAATCTGTTGTTGAAGCCGTTTGATGGAGATGTAGCGAAGTGACGACTCCTCCCCGCACACCGTGGATCCACGAGAGACCAGGGCTCCTCTTGGGATGCTGTGGAGCTAACCGGGACCTTGGGTTTAGCTCCACGTTGGATACATGGATCGTTTGGAACCTGTGGGATGGCTTCCGCAGCGGGTCGGCCGTGGACATTTTTAAGCTGACCGGGGGCCGCTGTGCATATATCTACCGCTGTATAATTGAAAGAGGCTACCTTCGGTGCATGGGACTCCGGCTGAGAATCTCCAAATATAATGGTATCCATCATGATTTCAGCCTCTCGTATCTGGTGCAGGCTGGATATCCGCGCCTCCAGTTCGGCTACTTTTTCGGCCAGATGTAAACAGCTCACACAATCAGTATCCATTTGAGCGCTCTGTTAACGTTGGCAGCTAGCTAACAACAGCTGGGCCAGGTCGGAATCAGCTGATCAGATTTTCCCACCCTGTCACTGTAGGAGTTTTCGGAAAATACGAGTAACTCTGAACGAACTCGTTCGTTTGAACGAATAAAAGTTTGTTCTTCTGTTAAAATTAATGTAGACTAGTTGGTGTTACAAATATTGCATTTTAAAATGATGCAAAACCGGATAAAATGCAAGATTTAGAGGAGACGAGCTGACTCGTACCTAAAAATGCCATGCATGCGCATGAGTAGGCTTCAGATATTTTCCCGCTGCAACATATCTGATTCAGATTAAAGAGTTGTTAACAGGCTTTTGAAGGACTTGACAAAAACAGTCACACCTGAATCGAATGTGTTTCAGCAGGGATATATCTTAAACCTAGAGGTCGAGGACCAGGGTTATTTATTGCTGATATAGTTGAAAATGTATCACAGAATTATTTTTAATTTAATGTTGTGAACACATTTCTAATAATACTGCAGTATATGTGCTCTCTTCTATGATTGTATGAAGTTTTGCTTTTCTTCAGGATGCAAGAAATGTGGGTGGGAAGTAGAGAAACTTTGATGAGAGAGCCCCACTCTCCTTCAAAGCAGGCAGTGCCTGTGGGAGCTCATGTATGTTCTTTCTAAATATGAAAAGCATGACGATCTTCCCCTTCAAGAACGGCTGTCAGAATTCACGAGAGGGGAAGAAATTGTCATTTGACATTATGCCATCTCATATCAAGCACAGCCTGAAATGCCTTGGTTATCCACTGGTCCTCCACTGGTCTGCTTTCCCATCTTTCTATGATAGGTTTGTGCATCATCGAGTATGAATGAGAGGTGGGTGAATAACAGGGGGAAAGCACAGCGCTTTGAGAGCCTTGATGGTCGTGTCTGATACTTTTTTAACTTTGATCTGTAAGTTGTGTATGAGGTTGTGGAAAGGTGATGGTACATGAGTATGCACGTTTATGTATATGCCTTTATCCGTGTCTATGTGTGTATGTTTTTTGCAGTCTGTAACCAACTTTGTGATTTATTTTAACTACTGGGTCAGAAATGACCCCAAGACAATCTTTCTACTCAAATAGTGTACAGTTTCCCTGGAAGTATGAGGCAATGTTTCCCTTTCCCTAATGAAGTTATAAAATTACAAGTTAAAACAAACGGAAATGCGGCTTTGTGTCTTTTCTGAAGACAAGGGAGGGTTAATTACATTTCTTGACATGTCAGAGTAAAATCCTTTGACACAGTGATTTGCTAGGGGTTGTAAACTTCCCAACTAGACAGAGAAGATTTCAAATATGAGTTTTCTATTTTGTTCTACAGGTACATTTATACAAGTTCAGTTATCTGCCTCCCTCTGTCCACCCCCACATTTATGTTTTCCTCTTCATGTAGCTCCCCGTCCATCCTTAGCTTCCACACAGCTTGCTGTGGGTTTTGTGGTCTGTGGATACAAGAGTGAAAGTGACAAGATGGGACAGCAACTGTCCCTAAAGGGACGTGATGTCCTTCTGGCTTTCTAGTAAGCAGGAGTCAGCCAATCCAAGTGAAAGCCTCAGACCAAACTAACCATGACAGAGAGGATGGGACCTGACTTGGCTGGACTTTAATTCTACTTTGTGAGCACACTCATGTGAAGCTCTGTCCCTGTAAGAGCTATAAAAACACTTCTGTGGTCTAAAATATGTTGGAAATCCAAAACCATCCATAAAACAGATACTGATTTGTAAACAGAACCTGGCAGTGGAGTCAACAGGTGCCGTGAATCTGTATTGAGATGACCGATGATGGCAGCAGTCGTGCCACTCCTATTATAAATCACTCATAGAAGAGTTTTACTGGCTTGTCTTCTTTGATTCATATGCAGTTGTGCTGGTAAACCTCAGAAGTCTGCTCTGTGATCAGAGAAAGAAATGATGGGGCTCGTGGTTAATGGGAAAAGCAACCAGTGGAAGAAGTTTGCTCTTTTTTTTTTAGTTTCCAAGTCATCTGGCTCAAATTAGAGCTCACTGGCCTCTACTGTCACAGTGTGAGTGGAGAGGAGATAGAGGCATATGGAGAAGAGCCAAGAGTGAGGAGTGATGGAATTGGGAAGGGAACAGAAAGGAAAGAAACAATAACACAGGCAGGGAACACAGAGGTTTGGGGGATTTCTGATGAGCTTTGGCTCTGTCACCCTGAGTGCTCAGCACAATTTAGAGACATAAACACTTTAGAAAGGGCTTGTGTAACAATAAAGCCAGAAAAAGACGCCTCTGAGGCAAGACCATGAATGAAGCAGAAGTACTGCATGCAGGGAACACAGCCAGATATGATAGCATGTCCCTGGCATGTCCTTGCCTGCTAGCCCTGAGCACACTCCCGTTACAGGGAGATGACTTTCACCCTTTTCACCTTTAAAACATCCTTCTGCCTCAACATCCGTCCCCTCCTCCTCCTTTTCTAATACACTTGAAGAGGCCTCCAAGACTCTGACCGCCCCTGTCCACACCCCAGCAGACGGAAAGAAAACACAGGGACAAAAAAAGGGGTATCCATATCACTGACTGCAGGTTGGTGTTGTTTTCATGGTTTCATGGTTGGTGTGGTTTGTACAGAGTCACAGACGTGCTAGAACTAATTATTTCTAATGCTGACAACCTCACAGACAGCAGTTAGTTTCAAAGCCTTAATTTACCAACATGTGGGAGCTCCACCTGAATTTTTTTTTTTTTTTTTTTGCTTTTCTCTCACGACATGCATGTACTCAAACTCTAAATCAGTTTTGCAGATGGGGAGATTGTTTAGACGTGGTATTTTGTGTCTGTATGCATTCAGGGTGATGCTTGTCAGTTAATCCAGGCTTTTAGGCAGCGGGTAGAGCAGGGGGGATTTTGACTGTTTTGAGCATGTCAGTCTGTCTCAGCTTGTTGTGAAGCCTTCGTGCAGACAAGCTTTCTAGGTCAGACCTAATTTACGACCTGATATTACAGTGCATGGCATGTGTGTGTGCTTGTGTTTACATGTACATGTTACTGTCCTGGATTTTGCTGTCTCACTGTCCTCGGGCATAACTGAAACTCATGACCACCACCCTGTCCACAGAAAATTCTTCACCCTCCTCCCATGTTCCTTGGATATGTGTCGGTTTGTTGAGCTCTCAGGCCCAGAGGATAAATGTGAATGTAAATGTGTGTGTGTTTGTGCGTATTGTCATCGCAAAGCGGCTAGTATATGTTCATATGCTTCTCTGCATTGTCTCTACATTGTTTCTTTGTCTTATTATCCGGCACTACTCTACAAAGAGCCCCTCATATATACTCAAGATATAGTAAAGTCCAAAATGGTTGCAGATAAATATTTTACCAGGATATTTTCCTCCATTTAAAAAAATATATATTTCATGCCTTCATCAGAGACTTAACTGAGTCCAGCTTTGCTGAAATCAAAAGACTGGTACTGGAGAGTCCTGGTCTGGAGCTATATGATCCTTGTTTACCTACCCAAGTGACTACTGATGTTTCTGATTATGGCCTAGGAGTTGTACTCACTCAGGTCCATTCAGACAACATTGAAAGAATATTTGCTTTTGCATCCAGGACACTCTCCCCTGCTGAACAAAAGTACTCAACTACTGAACATGAAGCACTTGGTTGTGTTTGGGCAGTTGAGAAGTGAAGAACCTTCACTTGTGTGATATCTGTGGGGGCATCACTTCACACTGCGTACTGACCATTAAGCATTGACATGTCTTCTCATATCTAAAGGGACTGTTTGAGCTGGCCTGATAATCGCCTGGTGGTTGGCTAGATTACTTTGTTTTACATATGATGTGACAAACAACCCAGGCAAGCTAAATGTGACAGCTGATTGTCTTTCTAGGCATCCGCTTTCCATTACAGGAGATATTTTTGAGATACCAGACATGGTTTCTGCTGTCTTTCAGGAGTCTCTGCAAGCTGTGTCATTGACAGAGTTCACTTCAGCCTCTGATACATGTTCTGAACTGTCACAGCTTAGACACCAGATTCAGACAGGCTGGCTGAGAGGCAGGAAGCTGGTGTAACCTGAGCTGGTTCCATACTTAAATATCAGAGATGAACTGGCTGTGGATGGTCCACTTTTCTTGAGATGCACAGACCGATTGACCGTTCCTGTTTCACTCAGATCTAGAGTGGTGGATTTGGCTATGAAGATCTGGTACGTACAAATCAGAGACTCTGTGAACTCTATTGGTGGCCAAAATGGACGTCTTGGTACAAAACTCGATAGCTTCTCATGCACCATGCCAGTATACTGACAAGCCTGCGAAAACTGTGCCGGGACCACTCATACCAGTGGATTTTCCAAATGGTCCTTGGCAAAAGGTGGGCATTGACATTACAGGTCCTTTTCAACATTTTTCATGGGACTGCCCCTATGCCATAACTCTCACTGACCATTATAACAAGTGGCCTGGAGTAGGATTTGCCTTTTTGTCACTACTAACGTGGTTATTCAGTTTCTGACTACTGTGTCCTTCCTACTTAGTCTCAGACAATGGATAACAATTAATCTCCAATGCCTTTGCTACTTTTTTGAGAGAGAAATAAAACACCTGCGGTCAAGTGTGTACTATCCAAGAGCTTACAATGCCATAGAAAGATTAAACAGGGTTTTAAAGAGTGCCTACAGACTGCTGACAAACTGTACAAACCATAGAAACAAACTTTTACACAGTTCTTGAAACAAAATTGTGCCACACAACATGCTATGATGGTAGCTACACCATTTGATTTAATGAGGAACAGGACAATGTGCACAAAACTGCACATACTCCCTTTCTCATTCAACATAAAGACACTTGCGCAAGTCAAAGAAACAGTGACACAAAATCAATAAAAAAGTAAACAAACAGAAAGGTTGGTACAAGAGTACCTATGTTGTAAGTAAATGATACTGTCCAGAGACCTGACCACGTTCCAAAGGGATCGTCCAGATTCACAGAACCTCTGACTGTGATCAAGAAAGTTGGACGAACACTGACCTGCTCAGTGATGGTTGGAAATGGAATGCATCCAAGCTAGCATTCTTCCCTAAAGAGGCCCTAACCTGCACTGGTATGGACAAGGACACTACTTGTGATGGTTGTCAGAAGAACTACAGCTTAATGCACCAGAACAAGGCAAAAGACAAAGTCAGAGAAGAAGGAATTCACCCCAATGGTTAACAGGTTTTGATAGATAAAGGAACACAGGACTAACAGGAGAATATTTGTTGTAATACAAATGAGGGTGATGAATGAGTCTGTGGTCTGCATTTTCCGTACCAAGACATTTCCTGGTATATTTGGCATCTATACAAAAGTAACCATGATTATTAAACAGTAATGTCATGAAAGACATTTTATGCAGTCACAAAATGACTTAAAGAAAGTGTCAAATATTTTTCAGGAGTCCAATACCATCAACATTAACAGGCTTGATGACCGCCAGCCAGTTATCACATCTTTTTCTACTTTTCTGTACTTTAGGTAATTCAATGAGCAATCTCTTGTTTGTTCAATAAGTATGCTCACGGCAGCCAACCACAACACAACATTTAGAAAAAAGGAAAAGAAAATAAAAAAAAAAACAGGAATGCTGAAAATCCAATGGTATTTCATTTCAGCAACCTTTAACCAGCTAAAGACCCAGATGTGACAACGTTTTGACCTGATGTTTGCACCTGTAAAGAATGCTTTTAAAAAAAGAAAAAAAACTCCCTGATCCAGCTAGTGATCCAGACCACTCCCACAATTGGATCACTTGTCCAGCATCAAAATAAGTGAGATTTGTTGCTTTGACACAAACAGACAAAACAATGCCAAAAACAAAACAAAAAAACCCTGCTGCACAGTCTGTGGAAGAGAAGAAAGTAGACAATCATCCGAAGACAAACTGAGTAAACATGAATAACAATGAGATGAATGTCAACAGAAATATAGACTTTCCATCATATTCATGGTGTTTATATGAAGTATATATGAAGTGGAAATTGACTCTTACTACAGGTGTGGATGACAAGGGGGCAGAAGAATCAGAAATGTGGGTAATGCAGTTCCAGGAATAAAACAGCTGACTTGCTGACTTGAAAGCAAGCGTGGGTGTTCCACAGCAAACAATTTTTGATTTTCTCGGATCTGAAGAGTCACGTGCTCTGCTTGACTTCAGTCCATATCCCTTTGTCCTGTCCCTCATGTCTTGAGATGTAGCCTAGTTAGTACCTACTTGACAAACACTACAATTCTCTTTTCCTCACTTTGCATGCACTTCACAGTGCATCTGCTAATTTACAAACTACTTCACTCATTCTTTTCCAATTGCATGATAAAAATGCCTTTTAATGGCTTGAGTTAAACATTCATAAGAAACTGAAAATGAAAATATCAAATACAATACTTTTTTTTTAGTTTTAGCACCCTTCTCAACCTCCTGAACAGTACATAAACATTGTAACATCTCATCACAATGCACTGGAGTAGCCAAGGCTGACCTTCTTGAATGAATTAACAGTTTTTTATTTTATACAACTGTGGCATTTTTTACTGCACTGTGGAGAGCTGAAAAAAGTGTTTTTCATTCAAATGGAAAATAACATCACCGTTATTGTTTGTGTTCACTGGGTCATTAGGTGAGATGCTACATGGGGCTGCAGAAATGATGCAAACCATTAACACACCATCTCTCATTGATGTCTTCTGATAGAAGATATTCTGCTTTTACATTGTAATAATACAGTAACTGACTGTTATTGTTATTCTCTCAGGAAATAAAGGATGTGCACGCCTGTGCGCTGCATTTAAAAGAAAAAGCGGCATTACCTTGAAAACACAGTGAGTAATCTGCAGTAAATCTCTCCTGCTGCGTGCCCTCCTAATCGCTCACAGAGCTACTGTGTTCAACACACACTCTAATAACCCTCAGCTTTTGTTTCCTGACAAATGCTTCAGCTTTATTGGTGCTTCCTGTCTTTCATTTGTGTCTGATCCACCAGCTGTAGCCAGAAAGAATCTTCCTTCATTTTCCATCGATCTCCTAACCCAGAACTGTTGCTGCTCGCAGAGGAGGTGTCAGTGCAAAGAGAAATCTTGTCTGTGTACACCAAACTTCAGCGCTTTGACGGGATAAATCCAGAGCTGCAGCAGTTTGCCTATGTGAGAGCGAGAGAGTGATAGAGGAGGGTAAGATGACTGCAATTGTTGGCTTGCTTGTAAGCATGGTCTAAATAGTTCATTTCACAATTTTCCCAATGATTCTGTTGAATAAGTAGAAGGACAAAGAAGTAGGTTCTCTGTTAAGACAATGTTTTGGCTCTGACACAATCTAGCCTGTGGAACGTAAATGTTATAGCTCGTAATTCCTCCCATCTGCTTTCCTAATAGGTATCCACAGCTTTATATGGTCAAAGTATTTTAAGCAGCTCCCACTATTTGGCTGCAATATCTCAAAAGATCTGGCATTATCTAATTGTGTGCACATCAGTGGTTGAGCATAACGTGCTGCTCCTCTAAACAAGTCTATGTGATGTTGAAGTAGTTACAAGTTCACATTTACATGCATGTTGCTGTTTCATGGATCACATTTTCTGTGCACACTGTTTCCCTCTGATATGAGAATCATGCTACTTTCGCCTCAGCAGACTGGGCCAAGTCCTGCTTGGCTCATGCAACGAACTCTGTTGTCATGGCGACAGAGACATCGTGGCAGTTGGAGTGCATCTCCCTCGAAAATAAGACCAGCACGGAGCATTATGCATCTACTCGTGCTGCCTCTTTACTATTAATGGACATAAATATTTATGTGGTTTGGAAGATATTTTCACAGTGGATGAGAGCCAGTGGCCTGTGGTGTGCACAGACATGAGCTGATGAAGTGGTCTCTGTCAGACATTTGTGATCATCTGCTCTTATGTGGATGCACAATTGCACCTCCACCATGCTGGGTAAGAAAATGTTGAATTTAGCATAAAATGCAGACTGGGCTTTCATTGTGTTTGACACACATTTAAATCCATTTCTCGTCTTTAGCGGTGCTGCAGAATTGAATCATTAATCTCTGCCGAAGTGCCCTAGTAAATCAATTTTTTAATAATATTCTTTGACCGCTGTGCTGCAACAAAGTATTGATTGAAGTAGAAATGAGTGAGCATATCTATGGAAAGGAGTAGAGGGGAAGAAATTACGATTAACTGAATATGACAATTTACCCAAAATAACAATCTGATTTCAGAGTCCTAGTTCCCTGTTTTTCAGGCTGAAATTTCTCAGTGGATAGATTCTAACTGAAAACAGCAACAGATGAAGTGAAAGATTATACATTTCTTAGCACACTTGATAGTCTTTCACTAATCAAAGCAAAAAACATGCAAATGACTATTCACTATGTATGTAGTTGCGACTGTTTTGGAAATTTTGCATTAAATCTTAGTGATGTCTGCGTCATGAAATTGTTTCGTTTTCTTTGGTGGAATTTAGCATAATTTATGGTTATGTGGCTCATAGTTCACGTTTTAAAATATTGTTTTTAATCTTACATTGCTTCTGGTAATTTTTTTTTAAATTATTTAGCTTTTCTGTTGTTATTTCATTTCTCTTCGCATTAATCTTGCAATGTTGTCATTGTATGTCTTTTCGTGACTAATTTACCTTTATTTGAGGTAATTTTGTATCTTATTTCCCAAATTTAGTGTCTCTTTTTATGCTCACTTTTGCTTCTTTGTGGTCATTTGATGTTTTAGTTTTAATTTTATAGGGATGCATGGCCATTTTGTACCTTCTTGCTGTATTTTTCTTCTTGTGTTTGGTCTATTGTTTGTGAGAAACTTAAACCAATACTTCAAATAGTGTGCATGATAACCATATTTATTTTTAAAATAAGAGCAAAAATTGAAATATAGCTTTAAATTAAATTAACACAGTCTAGCGGAAATTTTTACTACTCTATTCCCTCCTCTTAGTCTTCCATAGATGGCATTCTTTTGTTACAATTTCACGCTATCTCTTTAGCAATAGGATCTATATTTTATTTTCTTCTGTGCTGCCAGATTTTAAGACAGTCACCTAGTTCTTCCCCTTCTCTCTCCAACTCTATTTTCTAACACACACATCCTCTTTTGTCTATCCTCCTTCTTCAGAGATTCTTTCAAATCTGCAATCCTTTCTGGTAAAAATGCTGCACTGAGGCTTCCACAGTGGGCTCAGATTTACAACAGATTAAATCATGAGTAGAACACATGGAATCTAAAGGGAGGGGGAAAAGATTCATCCCTTTTATTTTTCATTTGCATGCTTTCCTCCTCTTTCCTCTAGGCCTTTTGGTTAATGTGGCCCACCTCTCATAGCTGTCTCACCCTCTCTATAATGGCTAATTTAAATGGCTTTGATAATCCTTTAGTACAACAACATTAAACAGCCATTAAAGCAGGCTTCACAAAAGAGCTGAAGACAGTGTCCTTCCCGTCTCACTTTTCCCACTGAGGAAAAGTCCTCACTTACTTAAAACATAAGTAACATACAGAGATCTGATTTTGTTTAGTTTCTTTTTCAGAAATCAATGTATCCTGAACATGAGAAGACTTCTATGATAACAGTCTTCTGGTTTAGGAGAAGGTCTGTTTGACTTTTTTTGGAAGTAGATAAGTAATTTCTTGTTTTTATCTTAAGCTATTTGTGTTAGGATGCGCTGAAAGAGGGATGGACTCAAATGCAGGTACACTGGTTTTAATGTTCAAAAGTAACTAAAGAGC
>JBAMHX010000011.1:17034134-17049220 GCA_037177515.1 Pseudomugil tenellus
AACTGCAGGCTCTGACTCTCAGCTCTACCCTCCTACAGCAAGCCCGACGTGCCTAAAAAGGTGGAAAGAAACCAAAACCAAAAACACACAAGCACCATAACACTGCCCGACCAGCCGCCACACAACAATTTGTCTTAATAAAGAATCAAAATTCTAATTATATATGTAAATAGTATCTTCAAAGTTCTTATGAAAACTTTATTAAACAGGGTGTTCTATCTGTTATGATGAACTCCTAAACATATGAATTTTATCCAAAAATCTAACAATCTTTTCAATTTACAGTCCAATTATTATAATTAATAATTGCTTTTCTAATGTTTTATAACTATGATACTTATTATTTTCTTTTCTTTTGAAGGTATTAAGATTTCGGTAATAACAATGGTTTCAGCTTCTCAGTTTGACTTTCAATGTTTTTGTTGCTTTTACTGTAGTAGTTTCTTAGGCTTCAGGTTGTATGGACGCCTACAGACACAGATCGGGATTGGAGCTTGGAGAACAAGTTATTCTCCAAAATGCTTAAACGTTGTTTTATTTAAGTTCTGTTCAACATTTGTTATTCTCCTCAGCTTTTAACAATATTTTATCTCAATACTCCAGACTGGTCCCAGAGCTCATACAAAAAAATTAACTTACTGCTGTTAAATAGCAGGTTAATCATAATAAGTCATTCCCTATTTTTTTCTTTTCAACTTGTCGCCTGAGAACATCATCTCACAGTCTGTAGAAGTCTTTTTTTTTGCCTGGAAACAATAATACTAACTGTTACAGAAACAATGTTATTAAAATAAAGACACTCATTAGTGAGGATGTCTTACTTCAATCTTGGTTTGACATATGAATGGTATCATTTAACCAATGTTGTCATAAAAGAAAGCATACAGTAATTTCTTCTAGTTTATCAGCAGTGTGCAGTGTCACATCCCCTCCAGGAACAGGAAAGTGCATTCATTATTAAACAAGGCCCTCCGGCGCCAAACGTCTGCATTGTTAGTAGAAATTAACAAGGCACTTTCCTTCAGGATGAAAGTTTTCTAAAGGAAAACAGCTGAGGTTGAAGCGCCTGACTCAAGGTGAGTGACTGGAACTGATTTACAAGTTTTCCTGTGAAGCTAAAAACAATGAAGGCTGATGCAGGAGACTTTTGTTTTCTCAATGTGTGCTGTATTCCCTGAATCCACATTTTACTTTAAACTTTCATGTTTCTGTCAGAACAAACTGAAAAGCCATACTAAAGGGAATACGAATATGACATCAAAGACCTAAATCATTTTTATTAAGAATATTTATACAACCGGCTGACAAGAGCCTCAATTTTTCCCTGACAGATTGCAGTTCACAGATTTAGGATTTAAAAATGAGCTATTATATGAAGTCGTGGGCTTTTTTTTTTTTGTTTGTTTTTTTTTAACTACCTGACTATCGACAAGAAGGACAAAATGAAAAGCTTCTCCGATTTTTTTAAAATTCCCCAGTTGCTTTCTATTTTCATTAAACCCCACACATCTGAAATGTGTGATGTTTGTGCAGTTGGGGCTAACCCTAACCACTATAAGCATTTCCCTTATGCTGTAGTTGCATAACTGGCTAAGATGTAATTCACCATTACAGATAGCATCTCCAGGTTAAATCTCTTGCCTCTTCTCCTTTACCGTGTTGAAAAAGATTTGCACCAAGAAGATTAGTTTCTCTTGATGGACTGCTCCAATCACTCACCTGGATTATCCCTGTAGCATCAGTAAATGAATGTGTCACATCATTCGGACCCAGAGGGACTCGTCGTAGCAATGATGGTATAACTCTCTATTTCCTGTCCAGCTTCTCACTTTCTGTGGACAAAGCAAGTGACCACTTTGTAATCACTGTAATCTTTTTTAGTGATCTGAGTATTTAACGTTTTAAAGCCCAACCTAGGAACAACCGCACAGAGAAGTCCACATTTTAAAATTTGAATACCCAGTGGTACCATCTGTAAGTTAATTAGTACATTTTATTTATTCATCACTTTTCAAGAACAAATGTAACACATTGCTTGACAACAATTAAAACACAATCATACAATGAATGTAACATAACCAAAATTACATTACATTACATTACAGTCATTTAGCAGAAGCTTTTCTCCAAAGTGACTTACATTTGAGAATAAGAACAACACAAGCACTAAATCAAACAGTAGAGGACATCATAGATAAGTAAAGTTGAACTGTTGTAGTGTAGTTTGGCACAGGTGTTGCCTGCAGTGATAGGTGCACTATTTTTTTTATTTGTTTTTTCCCTATGTTAATTAGATCTGCGTTTCTGCAAAGAGCTAGAATCAATTTCAAAAGCAGAATAAATTAAACAAAATAAAAACATTAAAACTAAATTCAACAAAAATCATAGAAATAATAAATTGGGTATTTTAAATAAATAGGTTTTAAGATGCTTTTAAGATGTCAGCAGAACACACATGTTTAACCTAATGTGATTTCTTTAAAAGCAGAGACAAATGAATAGCTTTACCAGCTCAGGTGTTAATTCCCTGCAAGGTTTATGTCTGTCAGATGACCTTTGTTAAATATTGTTTGCATTCATCTTTAAGACAAAAACATGTTTTCACAACTTTCAGTATTAAGCCGGCTTGAGACAGAAACAACAATCTGCAGTCCGAGTCAATTAATCTCTAAAACATAAATTATATAGTTTCTTACCTCCTATTAAGGTCTATTATGGCTTATTGATTACTCTTTTTCATGCACATTTATTTTTTACATTCCTGAAGCCCTTTTTCTCAGCAATGTCCCAATGTGAAGAACCCGCATATCACAGCTTTTCTTCTGGAATTCTGCTTCGCTTTACAGCTATGTTTCACTTTGCCACTGCATCACACTCCAGCAACTGGATATCAACACACAGGCTATCTGCTGTAGCTGGATCATCACAAAGTGCACAACAACATTATAGAAGGAAGCAAATAAAGGAAGAGAGAAAGGAAAGTGCAAATAATAACACAAGACTTGGCACTGGCCTGACAAGGACAGACAGGATGCAAAATGCATGCCAAATTAGTCTTTGTTTGGTGGGAACTCACTGAGAATTCTCACCAAAGTTCAGCAGTGCTTTTGTTTAAAGACCTAAGCTCTACATTGGTCAAGTCATTAAAATGACTGTTTTTTCCTGTCAAGGACGAGCTGACTGGTTTATTAGATTCAGAAGGATATAAATCTAATAAATGAAGAATAAATGAAGTTGAACATACATTAAACATTAAAAAATGGAGTGAGACTCTACATGAAAGACAGACAGACAAGATACAAGGTTATAACCCGGGGAGAATCATTTCAGAGATCTGTTGTCACACAGAAGTCCAAAGGTAATTCTGTCAAATCACTTGGAGACGCCTTTCATTTAAAGACTTTGTATGTGTCATACTCTATAGCCAGTGTTCTGTTGTGACAGATAAAGACTCATGTCCCGTCTAAACATTCCCCATGATGGAAGGACACAACTCAGACATATGGCGTACTAAGGTCAGAATGACATTAGCTTAGGAACATAATGGTCAGACCTTTCAGCCAGATAATAATTAGGAGTAAGGTAATTAAGCTAAGATATGAAATGACCACAACACCATGCTACTTATTGCATCAGTAGGGTTACATTAAATAGTGTATTGAAGTTGTATTATATTACTTGTTGTAGTTATTGTCTTTTGGGTAGCCCTCACCAATGTGCTTAATTTAATTCATCTGCCAATATTTATTTTGTGTACATTTTCTTTTTTGTATTACATTTAGAAGATTGGTAAGACAGAAAAATGCTGATCTTCAAATAAAGATTATAGGAAACTGTATTTTCAGTAGATTATAAATGTTCTTTCATCTTCAATGTCCCCAGCTGAATTTGGAAGTTTTCCCGACCTTCCTAGTTTGCTATAAATTCTTGGTTAAACAAGTTTTGCAGCTTTAAAAAAAAGAAAAGAAACACTATGTAATGTCATAATGTTTCATTAAGCATGACAGCACATTTTTCTCCAAAATATCTCTTTTTTTATATTTATCTGTAAGAGCAGGATAAAACAGAGAGTCCTCTGTACAGAGAAAATAAGGCAGCAAATACCACTGTCACAAGAGGAGCACCTAATTTGTGTTTTACACTCTCAAATGAAATTATGCATGCAAGTTCCAGCACTTTGAACATGTCTGAGTGGTTTCTCTCAGGGAGCTGTGTTTACATATGCATCTACAGACATCTGGAGTGTGAACGAAGGAAAAAGATTCTCAGTTTGTCTACTCAAATGTCTGCTTACAGTATACAGGTGTTTCCAAGGAGTAGTGCTGTTCTCCTTATTGGCCACAATGTGTAAATACACACATACACACAAGTCCCTGATGGTTTCTCTGAGTCTGGGTGAATCTCACATAGAGCAGACACTAATGAGAAAAAGGATAACTGTGTTCCATCAACAGCTGAGCCCTGCAGCTCCTGTCAGCATTTAATGCACATATATAGCCAGTAGCCATCCAGTTGCTACGGACGTGCTGGTATCCAAGGAGAAATTGGCAAGCAAACATCCCTAAAGTTGATTCAAGAGATTGGATGCCAGTTGAGTTGATTTGGAGCTTAATCCATATTTCAAATATATTTATACAAGTTTTTTTTTTGTTTTTTTTTTTAGTGGAGGACATAGAATAGGCCCAAAGTTTGTGGAATGGCTGCAGTGTTCAGTACGCATCAAAGAAAAAAAGGAAAAAAAAAGGAACAATTCTAGAAATGCCATTATCAATTCATAGAACATTAGGAAAAACCAGCAGTTGTGTGTAGAACAGTAGTAGGCTGTGTCTCTGAAAGACTTTATTTCAAATGGTTCGATAGGCTTTCACATTCATTTAAGTCAAGAGACTCCTCAAGTGGCGGAGACATAAATAATAATGACCGTTATGGCAGCATTGTATCCATACTTACGTTACTGCACTCCAGTCAACCCCAGACATCCAGACTGTCACAGACATGCGACACAAGCAAAATGTGGACCATCAGAATGTGACTAAGGTTAGATTAGATTCTGTTCATTCAAAGCAAATGTAATTTGATAAGACATCACATTCATATTTTATTACAGTGTACTACAGATAATGCACTCTGGAACTCTGGTATATTTTCCCAGCAATGCATCCCCTGGTGATGGCTACTTTGCCAGCAATCTTGCATTCTATTTCTACTCTGAGCTCTCTTCAGCAAGCAAAAGTCAGTCCAATGCTGACTCTTGTGGCTTGCTCTGTCCCTTTCTCTCATTTTTCTCTCTGTCTCCCTCCTATGATGTCACCCTCCCTTTCTTGGGATCTAACATGCAAAAGCTGAACTCAACATAAAACTAAAGTCACAGTGTGTTTCCAAACCAGAATCCAAAGTTGCAAACTGCAGTTTCTCAGTTTGTCAGCCTCTGGACACTGTTGTGTAACGGCAGCTCCTGGAATGTACACGATAAATGTCACTGCACCACTGAGACATGTCAGAAATACATATTTTTAGAGCCATAAAGTTAAATAGTGCTACTTTAATACAGCAACAACAAAGGTTTTCTTCAAGTTAAATTTAGGAGAAGGGTTCAAATCACTGAGAAATGCTGGGCCACAGTTACAGCTACAGTAGCTTTAAGGATTATCTGTTTCGTCTGATGTATGTATTACAAATGTTCACAAATCTACCATCTTGTGGTCACAACATCTCAATGCACAAATCAGGATCACACTTTCAAAACTCTTTCAAAGCCCACAACTCCATCTTTTCAAAACTTCGGAAAGAGAAAACTAATCTGTGCTACACCAGTAACCGCAGAGTGGCATCTACAAACACTGTGCTCTGAAGAAACAGTCCAACAGTACAATAAACATATATGAATGAACCCTGTCAAAACATACACCAAGTTGCAGCAGACACTCAGAGGAAGAATATGTTGAGATAAACCAAAACCTTGTGAGAAATGAAGGAGTTGAGAAATGTAGTGTGACATACAAATGGATTCTTCCCTCCCAGTGAAGGAAATTTCTGGTGGAGGAAGAAGGGGGTGAGGGGGTGAGGGGGGGGGGGGGGGGGGTGCAGTTCTGGCTTTCTTGGCCTAGTTTCCTGTCTTCCCCAGCTAGTTCACCCTCCTGGGAATACTGAAGTACAGTATATGCAGGGAGTTCAGCCACGCTTGGCCTGTCACCATAAGACACCACTAAAATGGCTGCACTCAAGGAGGGTCAGGGGGATGTGTTGAGAGTCACAGCACAATGACGAGTCCACCTTCAGTCATTTCTTGTTTCCATCTTTACACCTTCCTTTTCCTCCTACTCTGCTGCCCTGGTGCATTGTGTGTGTTCGTTTTTTTTCCACTTGGTCGAGTTCAGACCCTGCAGATGTTTCTGCTGTGTGGATTCCCAAAAGAGGTGCATAAAATTTCTGGATAGATTGACACATTGCTCTGCTCTTCCACTTTCCCTGCTGCTCTTCCTCCCTCACCCACCCACATATCCTTGGGCTCCTGTCACTGACTGAGCCACAGCAGGTAGACATCTGTAATTATTACGTTAGGCTAAAATGTCTCACTCTAGATTGCCTACAGGTGTTTTTTTATGCAGAGGAATGTGCATGGAAATCGAGAAAACAAGCGCCATCTGGAGCATCTCCAATTCAGAAAGCATTATTCCTTCCTCTAAAAGCCGTCTAAGTCCAGATTTAGTGCAGTAATGCTTTGTTTTTCTCATTCATGCTGCTTCCTTTAGATTTATCCAATTACTCCTAAGCAGCACTGTAGGCTTGTTGCTAGGTTACCAACAGGTATAGTTACGGCAGACTTGTTAACATGAAGGTGTTTCCAAATAAAGGATGATTTCTTAGTATCTGCATGTGAGTGAAACTGTAATGTACACAATGCTGTCACCTTTCTCCATCAGCTTGGCTAAAGTGACAGATGCACACAGACTCAGTGAGCCAGATGGAGCTGCATGAATTCACACTTAATTTCATGTGAAAGCACACTGATTTTAAATGGTGTCTTTTACAAAGTCTTGTGGGGGTTGAATGTTCAGCATTTGCTTCTTGAGAAGAGTTTCAACCAAAATTATCATCTGGATTAAGAAGAATCATTTCAAAGGCCTCAAGACAAATGCATGTTGAAGTTAAAGTGAAGAAAACTGGATTATGACTCATATCATACAATGGAAATTAAAATTAAAACAGAAAGCCTATTAGGTGGTTGTGTCCCTGAATGTGTTTTACTCTGCCCTACAGGGCATCCAGGAGCTTAAAGAGTCTCACCCATCTACACCCCCTACATTATGATATCCCAGTGCCAGAGTCATGATTGGGCCAGGAGCATGTCACATCTCCCCAGGGCGCTGACTGATGCCCCCTGACAGATTGAGGCTGCAAGGATGCGTTCACTGTCTATCTGTGTGTTTATCCTGTTGTATGTCTCTGTGTCATCAGGATTTTATGTAAATCAGAATAATGGGAGGCATTTGGAAACAAAACCCACTGCAGCTTTGTTTGTTTGTTCAAGTAAATCTGATGAAAAATCCAAAATAAATTAGTCATTAAAACCAAATTATCACAGCTTTGAGACTGATCACTCTTCTGTAAGCTCTGCTATTTATCTTCAAAGCTGCCAAATCACTTTTTAATTGCTTTTAACTGAGAGTAAACCTGATCCACTCATTTTCTGTGGAGTAACTGAGCTTGTTTCTGCTTACTGCAGGAAGCGAGCATTTAAAATGGAAATTAGTTTGGCATAAATTTGTAAGAAATGGTGGTTTCATGGGATATCACATGGAAATGACCTGACATCTTAGAGTCTCTGTGGATGGCATTTATTAAAGAGACAAATATCTGCTCAATATATCCTCAAAACAAAACAAAATAAATCCTTTTCTGTAAAGTATTGCAGTTGTTTGGACCAAGTCAGCTGCTGATTCTTGCTTCCTGTGTGTCTCAAAAGTTAAGTTAATTTCCACTCTTCTGACAAATGCCTAGTTAAAAAAAATAACTGAAACTTCATGTTATGTTTCAACATCCGTTGAATCCATTTTGTCGTCTGAATATTTTGTCAGTGTGTTCACTTGCCCTATAAAAGGATCATCTCCACAGACTAACACAAAGATGCTCTAGATGATGGCCTTTCATTCATGACAAAACATCTTTTCTCTTCCAGTGTGTCGACGTCATCATAAATAGATCATTAAAGGTCACAGTAAGGTCACCAAGCAGAACACTTATAGTAGAATCTGGACTGACCTCATCATTTGGTAGAGTGATGTTTCATCTCTTAGACTTCCAGAGACTTGAAGGATAAGCACAAGGCAGCCCTGAGACTGTTGTGGTCACAGTATATTACTGAGACACTTAAACATGTTGTCTCTTGAATGTAGTTAGAATATTTGCAACAATAGATCATCTGACTCATTCTCAGACCTAAATTATTTCACATTATTTTTCAAATAAAAGAGCTGAACATTTACCACGTGTTCCATGCTCAAGATATTTTAGCTCTTCTGTGTTTTTAAATGTTGCTTTCCTTTTCTCAAATGATTTGAGTTGTTGCATTGTGTAGAAGAGGATATCTATCACAACCATGAAACAGTCAAATTGTTATCCTGCGTCAACATGGCTCACATATTATACATAAAAAAGCATTTAAACATAAAACAATCAAGCATCACACTACGCAAAATGCTTTATATTGAATTATTCCTATGCTGTCGCCAGGGAAATTCCTTGAGACTGTTTCCCCTGAGTGTATGTGTGTATCTGTGTGTGCAACAATAGGGGCTACTGTGTGAGAACTTGTGAGGCATGACCGTGGCCTGTTTAATGAAATAGCATGTGGTATGAGGTTATGTGTGTGAAAATGAAGCGCTGGCTGTGTAAATTGAATTAAACAGGTTAGTGTACCATAAGCATGCGTATATGAGGAAGTGTGTGAGTTAGCATTCTGTGTCTCTGGATGCACTTGTGTTTCTCATTTGTTAGATATGGACAAAGGAGAATATTTATCAACCACAGCTTGCATGGGGGAAAAAATTAGAAGACCAAATCACACCCTGGAACGTATCATAATGATAAACAAGACAAGAAATCTAAGCTCTGCTTCAATGAACGAAAACATTGACTTATAATAATTAATATATTTTCATTCTCTATTGTAGAAAAATGTCCCTTCACATCCCTTAACCTCCTTCAAATAAACTTAGTTTGCAAACTAAGCTGAGCTACATCACCTCCTCGTTTACAGACTTCTGAACTTGGGCAGATTTTCTCAAATTCCCCTTGATGACAACTAATCTGGTATTCATTTCGCATCCTTCCTCTACTCTGATCTCTCTCCAGTACAAGAAAAAGTCAGTCTAATCTTGAGTCTTGTGTTATCTCTTGCCCTGTCTCTCTCTAGTTGCATGTCCATTACAGATTTTCAGGAAAAAAAAGCGATACTTGTAAAGTTCTGACAAACAGCCATTCCGATTTGCAGGTGGTCTATGGAAGAAGGTTTAGTGCATAAGCTGCATTTTTAAAAAAGATAGAATTGTGGTTCACACAAGGTAGCCACGTAGTGTTATTCCTTCTCCTTCATTTCCCTTTCTACTTCATTGTAAACTTTGCTTTTTCCTGTTGTTTGCTCCATAATGCAGCATCTTAACCAGTCACATGACCAACTAGATACTTCATGTTCGGGAATGCGAAAATACGGAAAAAGTTTTGTTCATTTGTTCGTAAAACATTTTCTGCGATAATTGTTTTTTTCTAAATTTAAGAGTTTTCATTACTAGATTTTTATTGCAATATTTAGGTTTTGTGCAGTTCTAGAGGTAATGCAATTTTTTTCATCATTTCTTGGTTTACTCCAATAATGTTTTGCATTTCTTTAATAAATCAGCCTAAAGGTCCAGTATTCAATTCAATGTTTAATTTTCCACAATCATTTATATAATAATTTATATAATAATCAATTCTACATAAATTTTGTGAAAAAATGTTCAAGTATTGTTCAAGGCAGAAGACAGTTATGCAGAGGGACAGACTGTGTCGTCCATCTCTTGCATCGTTCACGCGAGTAATCTGCTCTGATGCCAATGCCAAACACAGTTGGAATGAATGGGGGCCATCAGCGGCCAAAATTCTTCCTGACATAAACATTTTTTTATGTACTCTAGCACCTACCTACCAAAGTACTTTACTGTTAACGCTCAGAAAGTTCTCACTTGACACAAAGAATTGTTTTTTCATTTGTGAGATTGTTGACTCATTTAAAATAATAAAAACATATGAGTTGTTTTGGTAAAGGTAGAAAGCAGTAGAAAAACCTTATATAACCTTATATAATGTATTTCAGCAGTTTTATTGTTTGGTACATTTAATGCATCTGTACCTATTTTTGTGGGTGGCAGCTTAAATTTGGTCTGCAGGAGGAGAGGTTAACACCTGGACTCTTTTTGGCAATTTTATTGATATAATAGTTCATATTTTGCATGACAAAAGAAGTCCTCGCTATGCCAATCAGTGGGTATACGCAGGTATACTGAATATACCTACCTATTTTTCAGTCAGCATTGAGTACTTCCACTTCTGAACCTCTTATCATGTGTGCTATTCAGCTGTTTCTGCGAGTCAAAAATGGTGAGGCCATGATCCAGCCTACTCTGCCTCTAGTTGGATAGTGCTCGCTGTTTTCACTGATTAATTTGGTTAACTCAGTATGAGGACTGATGAGTCAATTAGAGATAGGGTTGCCAAGTAAAACACTGCAGCCGGCAGATATATGTTTACATGATTACTTAAAAGTGTTCACCTTTAATATGCACGACGAAGCGAGTAATTCCAATTAAAATGAGCTTTTACAAATACAAATGTCTATGAGGATGTACATCATCCGGCAGATCAGCTGTTACAGATTTTAGACACCCTCCACTCATGTCCGACAGGATAGGAAGGAGATACTGCCTCTTCACCCACAGATGCCTTTGCACCCTTCATCCCCCAAAATTATCTATCAGTACATGTTCATCCTTCTACAACCCACCAGTTATGACCCAGTTAAATAAAAATTCATAGTTTAGTAAGTTCATAACTCTTTTTCCTTGAGATCAAAGAGCATAAATGATGTGACGATGAGCAAATACAGTAATATTGATTAATTTTTGAGGTAAACTAAATCGTCTTATATGTCAAGGTTTCTGAAACAATATTTTTTGCACTAGTCTTTCTTTTTTTAAAAAAAATGGCAAAAATGTGAAACTATACTCACTTTTTGAGGGATCACTACACCAGTAGCTAGCTTATTTAAACTCAGAAGCTATATGTTTGCCATTGCGGTGGCTATGTGCAAGTTATGCAAGGTTTGTGAGCTAAAGCTCCCAGTGGATGCTGACCTCTGAACTGTGATTTCATACTGTAGAGGACTGTAACCACAGACAATTGTTTTCCGTACCATCACTAACCCAATGCATTGGTAGGAATTACAGCATCTCGTCTGTTTTTTTATTACCATGCTCCCTGAAGGCTGTGGGATCACATCCATTCAGTATTGATTTTCAGCTTTGTCTTTCTTGCTTCTGTGGAAACTTGAAATACCATTGTTTACCACAATGATTAAATCAGACAGTGTGTATAAATAAGGCAACCTCAGAGTCTCTTGATGCATCTTTGTCCCATGGTTTGGCTACTGATCTATCTTTAATGAATTCAGTCTCACTATGGGGTCATTCTTTTCCCCTGTTGGCTCTATAAGCTATAGCAAATCAAATTTACACAATCCACACTTCTTTAAAACTTTATTACTTTGGAATTTTCAAACTAATAAATAAAGAGAAGATTTACTGTGATTTTTATTTTTTTGACCTGTTGTTTATGTAAAATTAAAAAATGAAAGAATAGTAAAGAAATTGTCATTTTTTCAGACAACTGTTAGTGGTGAACACACACAAAAAGAGCACAAATTAAAACAGAGTCAGTTTAGCGTTCTCACTAACAGAAGAAACCCATCTGACTTTATACTTGCCAAACAGGTGTGTGCATGTGTTGCGTTTTTTCACCTGGCAAGTTGTGCAGGCAAGCCCATTTCAGCTTTCATCAACTTCAACCAGAAAAGCTGATTAACTGTTTAAATCTATCACTTCCCAATCTAAGCTAGAAAACTGCAAATTGGAGCTGTTTATTGATTAGACTATTGCACCCCACAGGTCACAAATTACTGCATCTGTTGATCAGTCACTGATAAAACAAATAACAGTTAGAGAGCTAGTGGAGGATTTCTCCACAGACCAGTGATCCATGTGAGTGCCTAATGGGGAGTGTGTGTGCCTATGTGTGTTTAAGCATTTGAGGTTGGCGGAGTGGGGGTGGGTGGGGGGGGAAGGCAATTTGGTCACCTCAGCTTTCTTTGCACTCTCAGACCTCTGAAAATACCCAAGGAGCCAAAAAGAAAATACCTCCCAGCTGTTCTTTCTGCTGCCAAACCATTCCTGCAATACTTTTCTTGATAAGAACAGGGGCCCCGCGCCTGAACCTTGACAAAATATAGGATCTAAACTTTCCCTTAGTTCATTGCCCATTCGTTTGTTAATTCTTTCTTTCTTTTGTTCTTTCTTTCTTTCCTCTGCCTGTAGAAATATAATTTACATTTTTGAGGGTTCCCGAGGGCCAATGAGAAAATTATAAAAAAAAAAAAAAAAACCCAAGTAGACTGGGGGTTGAACGTATCACGTATGCCAGGGAGAATGTCAGTGTCACGACCTCAGAGGAGAAAGCAAAAAGATCAGTCTCTGGAGTGCTTATCTAACTCTCCATCTGTAGTAGATTTTGTGACACGAGGAGCAGAGAGGGATGGAAAAGACTGTGAGCCCCCTCCAAACAATGAACAAAAAGCACCCCTCTTGTCATCTGGCTCGGGAGAAAGACACACAGCCTGAATGATCAACAGGGGACAAACAATATCTATCACTTGACAAATCTGAAAGCTGTTGCTTATACGTTAGCTGAATCAGACACAGTGGAGCATTACAGTTGCACAGATAATATTACTTAATCCTAAAACTCACCAGGAGCAAGTATTTCCTTTGTGCTGTTGGAGCGTTTTGTCAATTTATGAATTGTCTGGTTTAAATATTACACTAATATACATGTTAAGCTTTGTTCGGTTCATTAGGCTATCTCTTCTTTGATGTTAAGGAAGTTTTTTGACACCGGAACAAAATAGCCTGCAAAAATGCCCACTTCACACATACTGAGTCATTTCATTACCTTAATTGCTTTTGTTGTATGTAGAACATGATGTTCTACATGCTAGGATGCATCAGAACATTTCAAAATGAGACAGACCTGAAAATGACCCCACTTAATGCTTTATTATGGGGATAATTGGATTCTATAACATTTAGAGTATATGAAGTCAGGATGTGAAATGAAAAAATTGTATAGTGCATGTTTGGTATGTTGTACAAAGTAGCTTGTGTTTTATCCAGAGAAATTTCAGTTCAGAGTTCAGAAATTTAGATTTCTAACACTAAGAGATGTTACTGGCAAAACCAGGAATGAACACCTAAGAAACATAACTAAGAAGTGGAACAAACAGCTGTTTTATGTGTAGTAAAGTCTTGTCTTATCCACTGAGTGCCATGTAACCCTCCCTTTTGTCTGGAGATGATCTTAGTGCCTAACTAAAAGAAACACTTGAGAATTTCCCTCCCGCTACACAGACACTTCTTTGGAAAATGCTCCAGAGAGATGTATTTAAGGGTAGGAGACCTAATTGGCCATATTGATTGAAGGACTTGTTGCTAAGCTGTACCTCTAGTTTATGTAGAAATTAATTCATTTCTCTCTTATTTCTGAGAATACAAATACCCAAATACATGTCACAGGCCAACCTCCAGGATGGTTTTTGCGTGTTCTTGGAATGACAAGGTCCCATTCATCACTTGATGCTGTGACAAAGTAATTATGTTTTAACCCTTACGACTCTGAGACTGAACTAATTTAAGGCCAGACATTGTTTTTTTCTTCTTTGCTCATGCATAACACCGCGATGACAACAGATGAAGGTAAAGTGGAGGCGTGAGGGTCGCCGGAGAGTCTCCGCCCCCCGGAGCAGAGCAGGCTGTTGGATCAGCGCTCAGCTTTCAGTGAGTTCACTAAACTGTTTGCATACCAGTCTCCGCGCAGCCCTGCGTGCCTGGCTAAATTGGGATCGCAGTGGATTGTAACCAGTTGGACGCTGAAAGGGCAACGATCCAGTCCAGTGGACATCCCAGCTGATCGGTGTATGTTTGGTTATATTTGACTCCGCACATCCAGTAGTGCCAGACTCCCGAATAGACTGTTTTAAGTGACATTTTCGGAGGAAAACAGCTCGTCACAGATTGTGGTTTCTGCACCGATCTGCGCCCTGAGGTAAGAAAACCAGTCACCACTGTGCACAACTTAAATGTTGTGTGTTGACATGCGGGTAAAATGTTGAAGCGTTTGCTTCTTTTCATGCTTGCAAGACGTCTTTTGCTGCTCAGATTGTTGGTTTGCTTTGCGCAATGTTTGATTACTGCTACTTTGTTGGAGCAAGTTGCTTTTTGCCCGCACATGAGCTACACAAAGTGTCGAAAAATAAGCAATTTAAGAACATTAGACTTTGGTGATTATTTCAACACCATCGTGACACCTAGCCTATGTAAAGAAATATATATTATCGCTATTGTTCCTGCATATTTAAAAAAAATACATCAGTTAACACTTCCTTGTGAAGATACATTAACGAGAAACCTTGCATCCTGGGCAGTCTGGAGCGATGCGTGTCTGTCTCCAGGCTGGCACCTTCCCACGGGGGCGCAGCCAAACCATGGACTCTGTCTGTTGAGATGTTTGGGGTCACCAGATGGATGTCTCGGGTGGCACTCCTTTTAGCTGTAGGGCAGAAATTCACTGTCAGTTTGCATTAATCAGAAGGATGCATCATCCAAAAAAAAAAAAAAAAAAAAAAAACACCTTAGTCTCGTCTCTTATGGAGACCCATATGATTCATAATTAAATAAATGAATACAACATTTTGAAATAAATATATGACCATGAAATAGTGA
>JBAMHX010000011.1:17054430-17069314 GCA_037177515.1 Pseudomugil tenellus
TATATATATATATATATATATATATATATATATATATATATATATATATATATATATATATATAATTTGTCTGATGTGGTTGGAAAAACATGTACAATGGCAGTAACGTTCGTGGCTGGTATGTGAAATTGTGTTTCAGCTGGAGGAGGTGAATGAGATGATACCCTTTTTTGCAATAGTTACCAATGCAAACAATTTCTGATACAGCTTTTGGATGTTTGCATAAACGTTTGCTGATGTATTGATAAGGAGACGCCAGTGAGCATGAAACACATTTCATTTTTACCCAACATCCTCCTGTTCTACGGCTGTTTTGCTAGGAGCTGTGAGCTGCAGATCTGTTCATGCAGCCTCTCCCTGTAACTCATTGGGCCTAATGGTTCTCTCATCTCCTGGCTCAGGCATTTTTCACATGAAATGGGACTCTCTTCCAGCTTCTGATCTTTCTATTTTACTGTTGCCTCGGCCCGCAACCGTGTCTCAGCTCTCCTCTCCGTCAGTCTCTGTGCTCTGGCTTTTCTCCTGGAGTGCTCCTGCTCTTTCCATGAATGTTTTTTCCTCCAACTGTATGCCCTACAGCATTGCAAGAATACCTTTGATTAGTCATCAGGCATATGCCCTATTTTATACCCATAGAGCGCTTTGCTTTTGTGTCCTCTGACTACATGACATCTGAGCTCCTGTAAATGCTTACAGTTCATGGCGAATGATGGGCAACATTGCATTATGTGATATGATAATTGCTACAAACACATTTGCTCTAGTCACAAATTGATTCGGTAATTCAAAGTGCACACATTACTGCAGCGATGGACAGGAGTTTATTAATGGTGACCCAGATAATGAGGTGGTTATCATTGTGAGCAAATTAAATGCATGTTGGAGCTGGATGTTCGCTCATTAACTCGCGCTCTTTGCAAACATTCAGAATATGATTGGAAGCCATGATGAGAATCTACAAGAGTGGAGTTGCTTCAGATTTATAGACACAGGGAGGACAGTTGCTTGGTGTATGTGACGTAGTTATTTGCTGTCTTGGCTTTTCCACTGTGGGTGAATTGTAAACTAGGAGATTTATTTCCAGCATGACTCGAGTTTGCATCCCAGCCTGTTAATAACATCTTCCAGTTTCAGTGATAAACTTTAGAAAACTCTCATGCTTAAACATAAAGTACTCTCTCATGCAGCATTGTATTTACAGCATATGAATCTTATTTAAGCTTTAATCTTGGTTACATGTTCAGTGTGCATAGTACAGAAAAGACCTAAGCTAAGCAGATATTTCAGTATTTTAATTTGGCTGTGGAAGTTCAGACTTCAGCAGATATAATTGGGTTAATTTTATTCTAGTTTTTTTCTTTTTGCAAATTAATTATGCACATTTGTTTTCACATGTGATGCCAGTATGAGAGGAACTACCGCAATAGTGCCTCTACATTCCCCTGCTTCTAGGCTGGATTTGTAGCCCACACACCTTGTCCACAGCACGGCCCCCTGCGGCTCCTGTGGGATAACAGTAAAGTTATTGTCCCTCCCACTGAGTTAGACTAACCACATGCCCCTTGGGCATATGGTCTACTTGTTAGCTTCTGGAGCATAAGAGACTTTTTTTCTAACAAAGATCTGCAGCAGGTTACTACTTCTACCTAGGAAAACTTGGGGGATGGGCCAACTAATCGGTCTCCTGCCTGGATCACAAGCCTCTGTGCTTGTATTGGACTTCAGATTGTTCAGGAACAGCAGCTAAAAATCATATAAACTGGTAGCTGTATGGGTGAGGGTGCCTCAGCTGCATTCTGTTTATATTTAAAGCCTGAATTTGAGATTTGCTTGACTTCAGTGATGATATCCTTGGTGAGATGAAGGCATGCAGGAAGGGTGTTGTGCAGATAAGCTTTTAGCAAGACTTCAGTCTGTCAGTGTGTCCTTGTTTATTGCCCACAGCCACACCATTACACAGCATGTGGTTAAAAATGGAAGCTTAAAAGATGCTGATTCAGGTTTGCTCAAGTTAACCAGCATTCTCCAGTGATTTGGGGCTATTTATGGTACGTGTGCTGTGATTCTTGGAATATCTTTAAGCATACTTGCTTCCAACAAGCGGTGAACTTGTGTGTCTGTGTACCTGGACTGATGAATAGTCCATGCATTAATAGCAGCTGTACATGTTGTTGATGCTTATTTTCACCCTTCATAGGGGAAAACAATTAGGCAGCAAAGATGAAGCGCCACACAGCCTCATGCTTTTTTGATGGTGCCTTATGAAATTTTTAACCCACACCACTTTAAAAGTGAGGTACTCAAGACCACATTCATGGGTCATTGCGCTAAAACACAACTTTAATCCTTTGGGAAAACATTTGGTCAATTCCAGCTGATGTGTTACAGCCACAAGCAAACCATGGCATCAGCGTCGAAGGAATGTGTTGTGTTTTATGTACTTGGAGGGTTTTGGAGTTTTTTCAACGAGTTGTTGAGAAGTTGTGTTTTTCAAAGAAGAGAAGAGCAAAAAATAGATTAAAAAATAGATTCTTTTTAGTTTAGAGTTTTGCTTTAGTTGTTTTCTTCACAAATAGTTTTTAGTATAAAAACATACAAACTATGAAGGCCAATTCTTTTTCCTTAATCATTAAAAATAATAAAAGCCATTGCAATTGAAACATAGTCACTGCTTAACACTTCAATATATATCATGAAGATGTGTTTTGAGTCCAACATTTTGGACTGCAGAATCCAATGATCAGCCTCAAATGTGTTTGCCAGAGATTGCACATGCACAGCAGGTGTCTCCGGCATGCAAAATTAAATTGGCTGCAGTGTTGTTTGATTTAACTGTTCAAAATAATTGGGTAAAAACCGAGCATGCGCTTGGAGAGTTGCAATTTAGTGGAACATCAGGTGATTCTGGCTTCATTCCCACTGATTTGTCACCTGCCTCATGTCAGGCCTCCGAGTCACCCAGTGTGATCTTGACCACCTGGTTGTGACACTCAAAAGTGCTTGGGAACAAAACACAGCGCAGGCAATTCTCCAAGAGTGTGCACCCTGGAGAAACGGGCCTAGATTATGTTTCCCGATAACATTTGGCAGGAGACAGATCCCATATGAAATGTCCCAGCGTCAGTGCTGAAGCCAAAGTAATTTTGTGGGTGTTTTTTTTTAAACCCCTGACTGAGGAGAGGTTATGTTGGCTTTTTAACTCTGAGGCAAGATGTAAAAAAAGAAAAAAAAAATCCACCTCTTGCACTTGTGGCTTCAAATGACTTTTTTTAATTAAAGCCGTCAAAACTGGATTTAACACAGATGACTGTTTTTAATTTTCAAAACTTCTCAGTCAGTAACTGGACATAATCATTTGCACAAAAGAAACTAAAAAGGTGGAGAACTTTAACACTAACAATTACCAAAACCACTTTTCCTTATCTCTGCAGGCAGCTTGGAAATGGAAAAGCTACTATTTGTTTAATATGGAACAGATGTCTACCCTTTCCTGACTCAAAACATCTCTGGTTAAGCTTCCTTACATTTGCCTTGTCTGCAGCAGCCATACAGTCTATACAGCAAGCTTTCAAAACACCCACTTCAAATATTTGGCCAGCTCTTTATTTCTGTGTACTTATTCTGTTGCTTTTGGCTTGAACCATGGGTCTGTTGTTCTTCCAAGAGGCTTGAGACTTTGCAGACAACTTGAGTTTTAGAAACTAGAAAAAAGCAAAACGGGGAAAAAAAAACATTAAACATCTTCAGCTGCACTATTTCTGCTCTTTATGCTTAATTTTATCCGGTATTTCAATCCATTCATATCTCAAAGCATTTAGCATCTCATGCTGTTGGAATTGATGAGTAACATTTTATCTGTTTTGTGTTGGCTCGTATGTTGTTTTGGTCTCTATAATATACAAGATTGTAAGCAGTAAAACACCTGGTTTCCTGGTTAGCTGTTTGCTTTAAGACAGACCTTTAAACGATTCAATAAATATCATTTGGCGATTTGGGCAGCATTGAACAGCAGGCACACTGCAAAAACTAAAATCTAAGTAAGATTAAACATCTCAAATCAAGAACACATATGCTTACAGAACAAGAAATTTTATCTTATTTCAAGGAAAATAAACCTCATTTTTGTAGGTTTTTTTCTTGTTTTTTAAAGCCAGTTTTTGTAGTGCATACAGTAAAATGAGTATATTGTGAATCTATTTTTGCATATTTTTGCACATTTTATTCGTTTCTTGACAGGGGATTACACCAGAAGTGTTCTCAAAGACCAGCTGTGTTATGCACAATTAAATAACTATTCATTGTGTGTCTTCTTTATTCAAGACGTCTTTGATTGTCAATAAAAATCCACTGCAGTCTTGTCACAAGGTTGTATAAATCTTATCTAATAAAATGAAATAAATGAGAAAAACATTTCATAGAAAAGATTTCCAGGAAGGTGCAGTTAATTTTTTGGATAAACATTGATGGGAAAATGGAAGGATGGGTGTGGGTTAGGATGGTTTATTTTCTGTGAATGTCAATATTTTTTCAAAAGTAAAAAATCTAGTTTTCTTTTCTTGAATACAACTCAGCAAGACTAACTTCTATATATAATTTTATCTACACAGGAATTTAACTTTTTCACTTTCATGTGATGCTACATGCTCACAGCTTGTCCTAAAAACTTAATTTAAACATGCTTTTCATGGCAGTATGAGTTTCACAGGCAGCATGTGAAAAACAGCATGCTAAACAACTAAAAAAAAAAACATAAAAATGTAACATTTTACATTTAAATCTTAGAGACAAGTTTAAGACTATTCATTTTCGTTTAAACTAAAGTTATAATCAAATTTATGAACGAGCAGAAGAACTGTCATGTATTGTCCTTGTGGTCCTGTTGGAGTGGCTTAGAGCAGTACGGTAATTTATAAGTTTGAGACTCTGGCGGACTGATTTTAGATATGCTACCTCGCTGATGTTGTGGTAGAAGCTGTGGTGCATTGCTCAGAATTTCATCACTGGGCCTATTAATACACATGGCAGTATCGGCAGCATCAGCAGCATCTGCTCAAGCATGGCAACTGTCATCATTTCCCTCAGCTGGGACAATTGAAAGTAAATCAGCACTATTATAGATGCTTCTCTGAGCTTGTTATCTATGTGTTTGCTTCATGAGCAGGTTGATAGAGAAACATCTCCATGGCATCAATTGCTGTGCTCATATTTTTGGATCTTCAATTAAAACCAGAAAACTAATTTAAGATCAAGTTTGACCTCATTGCATTGCCCGAGTTTCTCTGGTCCTAGAATCAGATCTGTCATGTTGTGTGGCGTAAATCTATTGACTTGTGTTTCTTCAGGGACTTCTTTTTGGACCCTTTCCAAGCAGCTCAGTTTCCATACTCTCCCCATTCTTCCTTTTGCTCCCATAAATCAATGTGATGTAAATGCACAAACTCCCTTTCCCATTCCTTAGGACTGGAGGCACAATATTCTCAGAGAGTGGCCAGTCACATTTAACACACTGATTCCCACTATTGTCTTGTACTGGGTTTAAAAAAAAGTGGGGCAGAAATTTCTATATTTGCAGTGTTTCTTCAAGATCTGCTGTTTGAATTTTATGTGTTGTGTTTTTTAAGTGGGAAGCCTGTAAAAGTGAACTTTCTCACAGCCAACACCGACTGCTTACAACTGGCTAATATCTTCAAAGCTCAGCAGATTAAATCTAATTTCTCTGAGTGCTTTTTGTGTTGAGCCAAGCATGATTTCTCCGGACATCTCCTCGCTTGTGGCTCTTTCAGCCTTTTGAAAGAATGTTTCTTAAAGCACTTCTCTATTTTCACAAGATTGAACGTCCCACATCCCTCCACATTTTCTTTTTCCACATTTTAGTCATCTACAGGCTTCCTCTTGGGACTTCACTTGAAGCAGGATATCTCCTTAAAGAAAATCTTTCAACTCCTCAGCGTAGGGAATTGAGATTAGCGGCGAGGAAAGGAGTGTATCCTAAGGTTTTTGGAGAGAGCAGAGTTCATACCCACATGATTTTGAAACCTACTCTGTCCGGATTTAATCATTCTTCCGCTTCACAATTGATCCTGTCATATGCTGCACAAGTGATGAAACCATTTTCCTCGCTCCTTTTGCGGAAGCACATTTAAAATGTATTTTGCCATTAGCGCAGTCATATTTGATGGTGAGAAACAAAAAAATAACTGCTCCTTCTTTCTGTGATTTTGTGTCACAGTTTGTTACCTGCTGCTTGTTACCCAAACCCCCCGTATTCATCCTGTCAGGAATGGTGGATTCGGAGAGATTTGAGGCTCGGTAGCATATGCGCGGCTTTATGAGCAGGTCCCAGCGTGGAGTCTTTGTGCTGAGGAAACGATCCAGATGCAAAGCTTCTGGCTGTTGTAACCCAGTGGGACACCTGTGCTGCTGCTCCTGTGCAGCCTCTCCTGCAAAATCCACAAAAACAGACATCTCACTGTGCAGAGGAATGTTTGAACGTGCTGCATGCACATTGATTAGATGTGTACTGCACTATAGTTTTTCTGTCCTGTTTTTTGTTTTTATAAGAAAACCTCTGGTTTAAGAGTTTTAGGAGGATTACTGCTTTGCTCCAATCAAGCTTTGTTTGAATCAGTTGATTGCATTGTGTTTTTCTAAATTAATCTGTTTTGAAACCATTGAAACTACTTTAAACACAAGCAGGTCTGTAATCATACAATAACTTATCTCACCATATTTAGACTTGATCTTAATGCTTTATGCAGACTAGGATTGCCTTTTGTGTTACCTGTGAATAATATCTCCAACAGTTAAGCAAACATAAGATGAAGGAAAAAAATGGGGAGCAAAAAAGCTGGAGCAACTTCTACAAGTATCCTTAAAGCTGCTGCGCCACAATATCTCTCTCATGCACATGCACACGCAGAGTTTTATTACACGTTTTTTTGATGGGCATTTTTAAGTTATGCACAAGGAAAGGTTGAAAGGTTTTTTACTCTCATTTGAGGTGATGTTTTCTATAAAGGGTTGTGGCACATTTGTGGACATAGAACTGGAGACAGAGTGCAAATAGCAGCCACAGTTTATAAGATTTTTAAGGTTTAGCGTCAGTAAATACTTCTGTAGTTGCTATTCACAAATATACTTTCAGCTTATGTTTGTTGATTGACAAGGAAATAAAAAAATAGAGAGTAATTGCCATTTAAATGTGAGTTTGATATGCTTTTGTTCACTTTTGGGGTTAAAATAGACTTTCATATTCACATAGCTAAGACTTCAATTATTAATTCTTTTGATAATGGATAATATACCACTAATCAATTGCTCAACAATAATTAGATAAGCTTTTCCTCTTTGCATCTGACTCCATTTGCAGCCACTACACTATAAAAACCTTAAAAATGGCAATGAAGAATAGACAACTTCATCAGTGCTGACGCTAGTACAGGATGAAATATTGCCAAATTGTTAGAAATATGATACAAAATATATGATACAAAAATAGAAACAAAAAAATCAAAAGCTTCTCTTGAATTTACTTTGTATGTCCTTAACATATAAAACTAGTGTGCTAAATAAAAAAAGCCTTATGGGTTATTTTGTCCCATATCCCTACAAGCTACAAGCATAATGTGCCATAGGTCAGTGTGCTGCTGCTCCAGCGTTCTGAATCCAGTCGAATTCTCTTGATTGTATAAATGGTCAAAAATGATGGTATTTAACAGATTTATTGCTGTTTTTCTGTCAACAGCATCTGGTTTTAAAGAGTTCAATTCTGTTCACATTTAAAATGAAATGGACTCTCTAAAATAACATGACACAATAAAATTAGTGTTCGCTTTAATCCTCACCACATGACAGAAGAGAAGAAAAAAGTAATACTGGTATACTGTTACCAGTACTGTCCATATGGTCTAAAATTAAAATAGCTGCCTGGCTTCTTTTCTACTAACAATTATGTATCTTGACTAGAGTTTGCCTAAAGTGCCTGGTGCTTTCTGCCGAGATGCTGGGACATGAAAGCTTTTGTGGATAACTGGCTCACTAATTGAGCGAATTGCAGTCACCAGTCCATTGCAGGGTCAACCATTCATGCTCTCATTCATTCATTCATAGGGAGAATTGAGAACGATCAATTAACCTGACATCTATGTCTTTGCGCGAAGGGAGTACCTGGAGAGAATCCACACACACATTCAAGCTTCACAGCCAAGACTCGAACCAGTGAATTTGTGGTGGGGAGATTGCAGTGCAAACCACTACACCACTGCAACATCTACTGTAATGAATTCTTCCTATAAGTTTATTTTTCCTGTTGTTTCCTGTCATCGTTAGATGTTGTTTGTTGTTGCTATAAAACAATTAAATTCGTGTTTTTTCGTCTGTGGTGCAAAGAAAGCAACAGGATGCCTTTTTTTTTAATCTTTCTTATGTTTGTTGTTCTAATGCTTTCGTCTCAATGTCACCATGACAGGATTGTGAGTCTAAACCCCAACCAGACCTTGAATATAAACTGGGTCTATATTCCACTGTTTTCTTCCATGTTTTTTTTTTGTTTGTTTTATGTTTTTTTTTTCCTGTAATGAGATCCACGTGTTTGTTAATTAGAAAGCATATACAAAGCTGGATACCTTGATCATACAAATTTTTCATTTTTGCAATCGAAATTACTTAAGCTTCAGGACCTGGTTCATTATCATACAGCACAGATCATGTTTAAAGATAGTAAGTACTTACTGCCACTCATTATCCAAAATCTTTTTAGACATAGAGATGGGGATTATTATTTTTGAGGGAACATGAAATTTAAAGTCCACTCACTAAAGACCACTAGAAAGAATTTTTGTGTGTCTGTATGTGGGGTTAAATTGTGGAATGATAAACACAAGCAATGTCCCCATATACACATGTTTAAACCATTATACAAAAAATGCTCTTTTATAAGTATGAAAATAGCGGGTGTTGATTATTTATTATCAGATATCAGTTATTATTCTTATATGGACTATTATTTATGCTGTTATTGTTATTATCTATAATGATTGTGATAATGATGGTGATCATTGGTAATAGTATTATTGGTAGTTGTATTTCAATGAACATACTGATTCTTATTATAATAACAGGCTATTGCTGCTGTTGTTATTATTATTGCTATACTATTTTTAAAATTAAATTATTAGAGATAGATAGTTGTATTGAGAATATATAATATTACATTATGTGACAGTATGTAAAATAACATAAAATATTATGATGTTAGTATTATAAGTTAAAATCTTGTATAGTACTTAATTATTTTGTGCAGCGAAGGGGTGGGATTAAATAAGCATAGACTTCTTCCCACTCCCTTTGAATAAAGACTTTTTCTCTTTTTTCTTCATCTAATCTCTCTCCTTTTGTTCAGTTTGTTTTTAATTGTTGTCTTATGTTTAATAAACTTCAAACTTCAACTTGAAGCGCAATCACGCACAGGTTCATTTAACCAAGCCTTTGTTATGCCACATTTAAACACAGCTGAAAATAACTATTCTTTGCTGTAATCGTGCCAACTAAAACATCTTGCCTGTCTTGAACACTCACTACGATCATCTGATTTTCGAATGATTTAAATGAAGTAGTAAGCTGCCCTGGATTTCCTAAACAAAACAAATAGTAATTTAAACTTTAAGTAGGACTTATGCTTTAGTCTTTTTTCTTTTCCTTAATTTAAATCTTTCTCTTATACTTTTCTACTTTCAGTTTGTATCTGAGCTACTTGATAATCACTTTATCACAAAATGGTCATGGAAGGGATATGAAAATTAATGGATGCAAAAAATAAAATTGGTGTTTTGGCAGAGCCAGATGAGCACCTGACTATTTCTTAAAAAGGATTTTGTTTGTTCAGCAGTGGAAACTCGAGGCCCTACACTGGTTTAATTGGGTGGAAAAAGTTGCATCTGGTAACATTGTGTAAAATCTCTATTTTCATGCAGGCTAATGGGGAGGTCAAGAGGAAGGTAAATTAGAGATATATCCAAATTACAGGATGCTACAGGTAAATCACTATTTTTCCTGCTGAAGACTTTGTGATAACAGTTGTTTCTATTTGTTCTTTGCTGCAGAATCTGTTCTCAGCAGCTATACAATAAAACCTACTGCTCTATAGTATTTTAGCTAAATTAAAATGAGGCCTAGAAATGGCTACCAGATGTTCACTAAACATTTTTAAGCGACTTGTTTAAATTTCAAGATGACTCTGGCCTTATATCTCTTCTATCTGTGTCATGTAAGACATTTTAACAAGAAATCAGGTGTTGGTTAATTTTCAGTTTTTTCTGTAGTTCAGTTGTAGATGTCAGTTACCAGAGCATATTATTCACAAGCAGAGACGGTCATTTTTTGTTTCTTTTAATGTTTTTGTTTAGTTTTTTAAATTTTGAAATCAGGTGAAAACATACAAAATGAAAATTCTAAGTAAAAAGTAAAGAGAGTTGCCATTTAAACTACATTTTTCTTCATTTTTATGGATCCTGTCCAACTTTAAATCTTTACATTTACAAATCTGTTGTGTTGCCGCATTGCACTCAAATTATTTAGCTGGAAAAAAAAACATCCTCAGGGATGACTACAGACATCCTCCCTGCGCAGACAGCCTGGATCTTCATCCTAGTCCCACTTCCGTGAAGCTCCCTGAAGCACCCTGAGCTCCTGAGCAATTCTCAAGCTTTACTAGTTTCAGGATTAAACTGGAATGGAAATGGTTATCATGTGGCTGTTCGACAGCTTTCAGGGCCTGTGGGTGGAGAAGTGGGTGAACAAACTGGGTTTAATAGCCCCCTCTGTGTGCGTAGTAATGAACTCTTACCTTGGCTTGGAAGAGTGCTGCTGATATCCTTGCTGTGTTTTTGTAACCCTCACTAAAAAGCCCTGTCTTAATTGTGTCCCATGGGTCCTGAGCACTCAGTATTCACAGCCTTCTTGTCCCTCGCACTGATCCTACTCCTCTGCCAACCTTAGCCTCATCACAATATTTCGACAGGTCTTTCCTCTTTAATCGTTTGACTTCAAAGCAATTGCATTGCCCCCCAGGCCCTTAGTTCTTTAGAGACTAAGGGCGAGACTTGCAGGCCTGGGAAGTAGGGTGAAAGTGTGCTGCTGCATGAGGCAACTGGTTAAGTTTGACTTTCATGCATTAAAGAAAATAACAACAAGTAGCTCAGTTGCTGCTTTTCATCACTGCGTCATCAGAGAGAAGTTGCTGTAATCATAGAACGGGGTTGCACATCTTCGAAAGACTCTGTAAGGCTGATTTGAGGAGAGCATCTTTGCAGAGCTGAAAGATACAAGCTGCTGCCTGAGAAACCTGCTACACAGAGAAGAGGCCTGGCTAATGTTAGCCACAAAGAGGCTGACACAATGTCATCTTTCATCTTCATCAAAATAGCACCCTCAGAACACACTTTCAGCAGCTGCATTCTCATCAGGTTTCCATTTGGCTCGAAACGATTAACAGTGAGAAAATGAGACTGCCTAATGAGTTCAGTCTGCATCTTTCAGCTCGAATAATTCTGTACCCCAAATGCTGTAGATACTCCTGTCAGCTGTGTTGCTCTAGCTCAGATCATCTAATGTGGTGCAGAGAACAAAGAAAATAGTGGGTTAGCAGCGGCCAAAGAGGCGAGGATGAGTGATTAGCTGTGTGGCGCCCTCTGATCAGACTGGGGATTGTTTCTCCATCGTGGTGGTTTATCTTTATTTCTGGTGGTTGACTCAAACTGTTAGATCAATAAATCCTGATGGAGTAAGGTGATAATTCTGCTTCAGCATTGCCCCTGTTAAAGAGGACATTCAGGAGATGTATAGCTGCTGGCAAATGTCCTCTTTCTCATTTCTATAATACTACAGTGTGGTGTGCATGGACTGCCAGAGGTTGGTTTGAGATCACCAGGGAGAGATGTCATCAAGAGGCATCGCTTTTATGCCATTTTTAAAGCTTTAATTCAGGGTTCACGAGGACTGTGGGCCAGTATCCCTGGTAGTCACCAAAGCTCAGGTTTGCTTTGGTCAGTACAAGTTTGGATGTAAGAATTGTCGCTTCCTGCTTGTTTTTCTCCACTTCCTGACACCGGAGGAAATGTCACAGACTCTGCTGCCTGCTGTTCTCTGACCTCTGACATTTTAATAAGTTTCAGTCCAAAAGAAGGTGATTAGTGAAGACCTAGAGAAAACACAAGCTATTGTGTGTCTTCTGACAGGCTTGGCTATGCTCTTAGCAACTGTATCCAGTGTTTCTCTTAGGTTTTTGGGCTTGGGTAGTGGCATTAGATTCATCTACCACCCTTTAGATCCTTACAATTAAATTAACTTGACGACTTAACAATAAAATACGCAGGACGTGTCTTTTCTAAGTTATTCAATACAAGCATATAAAAAGCAGTTGCTTAAACAATGACAAAAAAACCAAACATTTTAAATCTTCCTGATACCAGTTCAGTTGACCAGTGGTCATATATACAGCTGCACTTGCACCATCATAGAGAGACGACTGGGTTTGATGGCTGGGTTGCAGTGTTGTTTCAATCAGTTGCGTCTTGGTATGTGGTATATGGTAAAGCTGACAGACCAGATGGTTGCTCACAGAACCAACTGGGAATTCCTCTAAGAAGATCTCTTTATTTTCATAGAATGTACTTAAGCTAGATAATTTGATGTAACTGGAGGAACCACCTGTCAATCACATGGAACTTTGTTCTGTTTTCTAGTACAGTGCGATGCCTTCAGTATCTTTGCAAATCTCTCTAAATGCTGCTGATATTGACTGCTGTCTTATCTAAAACCTGTAGTTGCCACTATACAATCACTATAATTACATTATTCAGCCACCACCGTGCAGGAATTCCAATGTAAATGGAATAATTAGAAGGAGGCTCACTGGACTCAACTAATTTGCTCTACAAGTGTAAGTCTTTTATCTTCTCATAAATCATATAAGAATTCAATTACCTTCTGAGGTAAATAAAGGATTTATATTACACATCATATGTATTCTATGTCTTAAAGTTTAAAAAAAAGTGATCATGAACGCTGGATTTTCTTTGTCAAGAGTTTAATAAAGTTTCAGCCTGGTAAGGATTGAAATTCATAATAATAGGTTGGTGTTTACGCTTATTACCCTGCGGCTGCTATGGGTTCCTCTGCTGTCTCTGTTGTGAATGAAATTGTGAGGGATAAGTGGAGAAGATATTGTGGAAGCACAGGATCCCATAGCGTGCATCTATCTTACACAGATGCACAGTAGCGAGACAGATGATGATGATGATGATGTAATAATACTGTCAAAATCTGAAATATAAGCGGAGGCTAATCAATTAGCCACCGCCTTTCTGTTTAAATTGTCCACAGTGCCAGTGAGCTTGAATGTCAGTGACAAATAGGCAAGAGCTGTTCCTGTACAATGAAAGCTTTGGAGTGGATGTAGTCTTTTCTCTCGTACTGAATTGTCCTCCACTTTGTTGGACCCTCAGTGGCCTGGCCTTTCTAGTCCCCCTTGAGGGTTTGTTCTATTGTTGAGCTTTTTCAGCCATAAGCGCTGATCTCTATTCGCACCCCCATAACCGACTCAGTGCTCCCGCATCCTATTGGTGCTCCAGTTTCCAATGAAAAGGTTTCCATGGAAACCAATAATAATGCAGGCCTTCAACACTGTTACTCTCCACCAGCTAATAGCTGTCTAAACAGGGGTTCAAAAGAGACTTTTGCAACAGGCTTCAGGGTAAAATTTGACCACTCACTTCCTCCAACTGCATTACACAGCATGATAATGACAATTACTTGCTAATCCATGGCTGCTGTGATATTCTAAATAGAAAGGGATTAGTCTGTTGCATTGTCTTGGGGATATGCTAGCAAAGCCATATGGCAAAAGACATTTTCAGTGTTTTGGCTGCCTGTGTATGCGTATCCTTAGTTATTGATTCCCTGAGTGTTTGCTTTGCAGTGCCTGAGTTCAAGCCTCCTAGATAAGGGACTGTATCACTCAAGTACATCTTCTCACTTCTCAGATTAGTCCGTTTTCCTCACTCAGGCTTTGATTGCCTTTTCCAGATGCAATCAGTCATGTATTCTGTATGGGGGAGGATGTGTTGTTGCCACTGTCACTGGAGTTTTATGTCCTGGTGAATGTGATGTCTGCTGGCAATATGGCTTGTCGGCGGGATGATGTGGCTGGCTCCATCAGCTAGAATACTCCAGGGATTTTTTCCATCCCAAGTGCTTGTCAGAATAAGAATACCCATCTGCGTCTAGAACCATGCTAATGTAGCAAAAGATGCATGCTGCTCATGTCTTCACAGACAGTTTTCCCCATATTTGGTGCAAGTCGTCAGTGCCAGCGCTTTGAAACTCCCTCCAAAGTATTGTCAGTCAAAATCATGCCGCCGACTATTCTTGTACATGGAGACTAGAGAACCAGCAGTTTAATTGGCTCTCATTGCTATATCGTTATTTTCAGCTGGGAGACAGTTGTGGCAAAGCAATTTGGAGACGAGAAAAGTTTAAAGCGTTTATGCTTATTAGACACACTTGGCTAGGGACATATCTTATATTGACGGTTAAAGCCAGCAGTATCTGGTAAGAAAGCAAGGTATTCTACTTCCAGTGAATAATGTATGAGTTCAGATGTTCGTCAAGGTCAAGTCAGAAATTGCATGTGGAGAGTGTAGTGAGTTGCATTTTCTAATAGAAGGCAATTAAGCAAGAGAGAAGGTTAAAAAGATTTTATTACCTTGAAGCAGATGTGATAAAATATACCTGCCCACATAAACATGCATTAATTTAGCCTTACAACTATCTATCTATCTATCTATATATATATCTATATAGTGTTTGCTTTGCAGTGCCTATATAT
>JBAMHX010000011.1:17069414-17083414 GCA_037177515.1 Pseudomugil tenellus
AATAATATGCACTAATTTAGCCTTACAACTGAGCAGTGAAATATTCAGAGATAAAACACTTTTGCAGTCGTAGATTAATGCACTGCTGGGAGCGAGCACTTCATACATAATAAATTAAAACTCTGTCTTTTTAAGTGTCCTAGAATTAAACTTTTTCTGTTTTTCAAGCTCCCAGTCATAATCGACTCTACGCATTGCACATATCGAGACAAATGTGCCACTTTTTTTCTCCTTAATTTTGCTCCTCTGTTTATTCCTCTCATTTGCTCAGTGTTGACCTGTACCTTTTTATTCTGCTCTTCTGTCCAACAGCCCATGAATACAGGAGAGGAGAGAAAAGCAAAAGGAATCATCAGCTTCACCTGAACAAAAATAAGCAACGAGCGGATACACATGGTATGGCAATGATTTTTTTTTTATTTAACACTTGTTGTTTGAAAAACAAAGTAGATTTCATCTTTAACAAATATTCCTGTATGAAACATGCTTCTACTCTTTTGATTTGACACATCTGTGATGTGCAGCTTCGCTGTGAGAGGTTTCCACCTCAACACATGTATGTTAAATAAGTGAGAGTCACAGCAGAAAGAGCTTGTTGACGGACTCTTTTCAGTAAGATGCTGACAGCACTGGTGCAAAGCCATTGTTACCGTTAACAAGAGGCAGAGTGCTGGGTGAGAGCTGGTGCATGAAGCTGGTCCTCCAAACAGGCAGACAGGCTTTTTGTCCTTTAACACGCTTGCAATGGTCTTTGTTAGGCTCTGATTTGCATAGGCATTTGTAACATTAGTATTCTAGGCATGGCTGAGAAGCAGACATGTATAGATTGAGAGGTTAAAGGGGTGTTTAGATCCAGACACATCAGCTGTAATCAGTGAGGGCACATAACCATAAAAACGGTCAACCAGGAAAATAAAGTTATGCGTTACATATACACAGGTTTTTTATGTATTAGTACTGACATAAAATATTACTCTGTTAATTCAATCTTCACAGACTCAGTAGCTAAGAATTGATGCTGGAAACAGTTTAAAAACAAGGTCTCGTAGCCATACAAGTAGTGTAACAAGTATAGATTTGATAACTTGGTTTTCCTTATTGGATTAAGTTTATTCATTTCTTAGACTTTATATAATGATTGTGGCCTCCCTCATTTGAGAACCAAACTTCTGAGTTTTGCATATTTGATCATTTTCATCTTCATGCTTTTAAAATGGAGGATTGAACCAGGGATAGATCAGACTGAGAAAAGTGTAGGTAATCACACACAGGATGTGCAGACAACTTTTCACAAGACAAAACACGTTTTTCTCTTTTTGTTTTTTAAATAAATAATTAATACACACAACATTAATAAAAAACAGTTAAATGCTTACCATTGTAATAATCTTTAAAAAAAAAATTCAGTCTATTCCTGTCAGTTTTAGTGTGCAGCTACAGAGAGACAATCCTCCTCGGTCCTACACTTGATTCCAACCCTTACAAGCTGTGAATAAAAATGTAACCTTAGGTGTCACATCACTTATATACATGTTTTTTTAGTTCATTGGGTTTGGAAAGTATTTTTTAATATACTTATTATTTATAATCGACATCTGAGTCTATTTAATATTTTTATATTGGTATACCAACATTTTTCCACTGTAAATTTAGTTTTCTTTTAGTGTTGTGAGAAGTTGTCATGTCAAGCTCAATTCATATGATACAACATGCAAAACCACATTTTTACATTCGATATATAATTAGTCCAAATTAAAGCTCTGAAACTAAGCAATCCCTCCCATACAAAACAATTGGGAGAATGCAGGTTTAAAAGGATCCAGGAATGTTGTTCTTAATTCAATCACATTTTTGCTTTTTATTTTCTTTTTTGTAAAAACACAAAAAAGTATATTTTCAAATTCCCAATAAATTGTCTCTGTTTTGCAGGCTTGTACATTTTCTCAAAGACACAGTATGTAGTGTTGGTCATACTTAAATCAATAATTCTATGCTGCTCTGATGTAAGTATACCATGACAGGGGCAGTGTTATAATTAAAAGGTCAGGCTGAGCTCAACTCACTTTTACATGTAACTAGCTGCATGTAGCACTTTGCTGATTCATACATGGCTCTTTTACTCTAATTAACTCTACTATACAGAGCCATTACTATAATTAAAAGCAATTATCAATCTTTAGTTCTTTTCTCGTGTAAAGAAAAAAAAATAGTGACCACAAAGTGAGAACTTGTACAATTTAGCTGTAAATATGACACTTCCACATTTTTTGACCTGGCATTACCAGATAAGTGTGTAATTAAAAATAAATATGAAATCTCTCAGGACAAATGTTTTTATTTCCAAAGAGCATTGTTACCAGTTGCAGCCCTGAATGCATGTTTATGCAGTAGAGTGGACTTGAAAGAATTAAGAGCGAGAAACATATATTGCAGAGAAATGATTTTGCACCAAGTTTCAGACCTTCTTTAATGTAGGAATACTTCATCTTGTAAGATTTACAGGACAAATCTATGAGCATCACACCTGAGTGGTAAATAACTTAAATTGCTTGAATCCTTCAGTTTTCAACATGAGAATTATTTATATTGCCAAACTGCTGCCACAAAATCAGAATGTTTCTAAATAACATAGATAGATTTGATATTGATGCGTATGACAAGCTACTTTTAAGCTGCTTTCAAGCTGTTCACTCACACTATGACACACTTTTAATGTTTTTTATTAATTTGTAGTGGGGACTCAAACATGTGTAGTTATCAATTCCAATTCTCACAATAACACGTGTAAATGTGTCCTCCTCAAAGCTTTGTGTTGATCTTTATATTGCAGTTTAAACCCCAACTTGTACTTTGTTAAAAGTAGAATATACTTTGTTTTTGTTGTTTTTCATCCTTGTCCTCTTGAACCTTCGCCCACATTTGAGTAGAGTTGGATGTGCGCACACTACATGGAGCCTTCAGTAAGTGGTGAAACAGCTTTCAGTCTTTCTACACAGGGGAGCGAGCTGTACTCAAACTAACATATGGCCTTGTAACAGAGTGTGAGTGATTGCTCATTAGACAAATGGCTGGCCAAACTGTCCCCCCTGTTGCAAAGTGCTCGGCTGCACTCCCCTTTGTTTTCCAACAGGAACTAGTGCTGAGAGGAGATGCCAAACACTCCTCTGCAAACAAAGGCCACTCTCACTGTGTCCAGGTTGCCTTAGAGACCATCATTCATTTATTGTAGAGTTGGAAAGATACCAGAAAATGCTGAAGGCACATATTTAACAAAAGTGAGCATTTAATCCAAAAGAAATCAAAACTGTTTTACTTCTTCAGCTTTGGCCAAATTAACTGACTTTCTCTGTTTTTCTTTTCTGGATATCTCTGATCTGGAGTGACCTTCTTTGTTTAGTCCCCTGAGGCTGTGAGATTTGTCTGTCTTTAGGTCTCCCATTGTGCTCTTCTCCTGAAGCCATCTGTGATGTAAACTTGCTTTAACCAGACGGCAACCCTGACGTAAACACTATTCAAATTAATGACCAATAGGAACAATATTAACATTTGAATTGTTTTTTGTTTAAAATATTTTACATCTTGAGGATAATGAGATTTTTAAAAAACTTTTTGTTAGGTGAACAGAGGATTGGGGAATGTCTGAATAGGAACAAACATACTATTCCATGAACGTTGCTAATTAATTCAGAAAAAGGAAAATATAGTAAAAAAAAAAACTCAGCCCAAGCTGGCGGTAAGAGTGCCTGCGAGGAAATAATTCCCCTGTTCTTGCTGCTACAATTATGAAGCATGTTGTTGTGAATTGAGTTATAACTCATTTTTGTGGAAAGCCCCATGGCGATGTGTCATACCCCAAAACACAGCGTGGGAAAAGCCCGAGCTGGGTCCTAACAAGCGGCAGTGCAGAAGTGTTTATGTGTTCATTGTGTTTTGCTACCACATGCCCTTACTGCCAGACAACCAGAGGACTAAGCTGAAACTCCAGGGGATCAATGGTTCAATGACCATGTGCTTGGGTCTGGTATTGATCCTTCCCATACAGGCAGTTTGTATCTTCACTCAGATGAATAGAGGTGCTGAAACAATTAAGTAAAGGTCACTGGTGTGAGAGAGCAAGAGACACATACACATTCACTATAGACCCAAACCTGCTCATGTCTCTCATAGATCTTCTCCTTAAGTTAAATAACAAGATGTTATCAGTGTCCTTGTCTCTTTCGACCTGTTTAATCTTAGGAGCAAGAGAGTTACTTTCACTGATAGAGCCTGAACAACTGTTAGTACTGAATTAACAGCTGGATGTGTGCCCAGTTGGGATGTCAGGAATGTGGCCTGCAGTGATGTTGACAACACATGGTCAGTCTGTTTCTGACTGTGCATTTGTCCGTTGTGGGAGCCTTCTTTAGTTAATCGGCCTGTTGTTCAGGAGTGTGTCAGCTGCCAGGTCAGAGGATTTGAGTCCCCTGGGTTTTGCACGATATAAACGAGGAGAGGGTCAGGTGGATGCCACTCACACTCCAGAGATGAACTGCTTTAGCTTCACAGCACGTACTGCGAAAATGATATGATAAATGAATTTGCAAGATTGAGCTTTTTCATCAGAGACTATCTTCTTTCTGTTTCTGCATTGCTCATAATGTTCCAAAGCCAAGATGTTTCACAGCTTATATTTTGTGCAAACTTGTTTGCCTGAGGATGAGGTGTGTCCACCTAAGCATTTAATCTAGGCTGGGACCTTTGATACTTTGGCAGTTTTCTATAGAATTACTTCTGCTCTCAACCACACTTCACTTAGCTTTGTTACCTTTGAGCTACCTTTGTACTCTTTCAATCTATGATTTTCTTTTCTCGTTTTTCTTATCTCCAAGCTGCATGCCCTCTGCAAACATACAGTACCATAGCTGCTCTGCATTCAGTGCACTTCAAAGCTCCTTGGTGTGACAGCAGCCCAGGGCTCATTCTCACTTAATTGGAGGTTCATTAAGGGACATGGTGCCCCTCAAAGGGACTCTGTTTATTGCTAGAGGATTTTAGGGTGTTTACTTGGTATGGTTGATTTAGGAATGCATGGAGAAAAATGAAAATAGGTTTTTAATTGAGATAAAGGGTGATGTAGCAAGTGTCTGGTCCCTTGGTGTCAGTATTAGTGTATGCACAAAGAGCTTTAGAGTGGTATGCACCTGCTCTAGCGGCGTAGGGATACTTGGAGCAAGTGTTCTGTCCCCAGGGTTCAATTACAGGTGATCACTTAGAGGGTCAACAACATTTAAAGAGGTCAAGTTTTAACTCATCCAATCTCAAGAAGGTTTTAGTAATAATGATTATTTGTTATGCAGACTCACATTCAAGATGGAGTGAACTGCCTGGTTCCGTGGACGGTGGAAGGTTACAACAGTTTGGTGGGGAGCAGGCAAAGTGTCCTTGTCATTATGATCCATTTGTCCAGGGCGATGTTTGGCGAAGGGGAATGTGGACTCCCTTCATTAATTACGCTAAAAGTGATGTTTTCAAGGAGAACCACTAAAGGTTGGGTTATTTATATGTGGAGCACCTTTAATGTTGATCTATCTCTTACTTATCTTTTAATTAGGGTTGACACGACCATAGTAGTTGATCATGCTGATACAAACCAAGCCCAGGTTTGGATTTCAGAGTTGAGCATGTAAGAAAAAAAAGGCTTCTGGCAATGTCGCACATTTCCTTATGCTTATACTGAGAAGAATGTAGGTCGGTTGGGTTTGTCCTCATTACAGAGCTCTAGCTTCTGCTGGTATCGTGAAGTTGATTTGGGATCAGCTCTCATTAATCCACCATCAAACTCCAGCATGCTGAGCTCCACAGCCCAAGCTGGCTGGGGATCAACAAGAGTAAACATCAGGATCTTGGTACCATTTGGAGTTTAACGATGTCAGAGTGGAGGATGCTGCAGATGAAGTTGACGTTTAAATGATACCTCAGGACAAAGACTGCCAGGCAAATTGTTACGTTAACAATACACAGTATTTCCTTTGAGGGAAACACTTCCACATTCACATTAGTGCAGTATTGCATACTGCTGTACATCATGCTAAATTACAATGGCTTTTTCCTACCATTTAAATTCATGAGGTCTAACAATTCATTGTTTAAAAATGTTGCTAGGTTAGCATTTTGGTACACCTGAGGAAGGCTTGAGTTACTGCAAGACTGCGGTTCCTGGGGTGTGGACCATGTAACCCTTATCTACATTACATACTCTACAGAATATTCAGTGACTTTGTGGTCTGATCTCTGCGGCTGGGCTGTGATCGATGAGGACCTGTGATCTCGCGGGAGTCATGGGAAAGACCAGATTGTTTACTCTGCACTTTCTCCAGGTTCCCTGTGGCAGTTTGATTTATACTGTGCTGGTTTGCACCATTGGCTTGTTATTTGGAGTCTGGCTAGGCAAGTACAGTACAGCCCATTTCATCTTTGAGCAATGAATTTTAATGCACAAAAGAAAATTGGCTCTGCATCTGACAGTTGGTTTGACCCTGAAATGGAAGTGCAGAGCAAAAGGGTGAGCCTGGAAAAGAGATCAGATATTTAGTTTGGGGTTAAAAGAACTGAGCTCTGCCCTAAAAGTTTTTCCAGCCGACCCTGTTCCTCTCCTCCTCCTCATCCTCATCCTCCTTGTTACGCCTTTTCATCTCACGCCCCAGTAAATGCAGTTTCTACTCTTAGGAGTCCTGAACTGACAGTGAAGAGCTGGAGTGATGAGAACAAACCATTTCTGCTTTTCTGTAAGACTATAATGTATGCAAATCTCAATTAAAACCTACTGTGACCTCATTAGGCCTTTCAGTGGGGTTTAGGAAAGGGTGAGATTAATTAAAACCCATCTCACACAATGAGCCTGTTGGTAGCTCTCATAGTACCTCTTGATGGTAATCAATACCTAACCATATCATTATAATTTACAGAAAGTGTTTTACCATGGTCCTAAATCAATGTGCTGGGTCTTGGAAGGAAAGAGGAAAAGGAAAAAAAGTAATGTATGCTCTGGCTGGTGTGATAGGGAGGAAATTCCCAAATGCTCCCACAGCAGACAAAGGAGGCCTTCATATCTTTTTGCATTGTTCAATTTCATTGTCATAGCAACTTACATAAAAACCACCGTGAGACAAAGAGGCTTCCTCAGTTGCTCACAATATATTAAGATTAAACAGAATAAAAAGTAAACCATTGCAAGCAGCTCTGATAAAAAAAATAGATTAGACTAAGATAAAGCTTCTGTTCGGGCTCAATTATTCACACAGCTTTGTAACTTTGTATAAAATAATTGCTGCAGCACATGAGCAGCGCTTGTGTCAGTGTTTGCTGATGCGAGCAGAGGTGTATTTGTTTCACCTTGGGGTAAACGGGATCAAGGTAAAAGCACATTTGAGCAACACCAGAGTCTTTTTAAAGATTGGCAGGAGTTGAACCTGGCATCAATCATAACCTAGGTTTTGTTACTGCCTCAGAGAAGCAGAGAGATTATCTAAAGGAGTCTACTGACAGCATGAGAAGTAGTTTAAAGACTTATGAAATATTGTGAGATTACATTTGAAAAGAGAAAGTAGGGCCTTTTATTTATTTTAAAAATAGGAGTGTATAGTCATAGAAAACTATTTACAATTCCTTTTGTGAAATCAATTTTTAATCTACTTCTTCCACAAACTCAATCCTGGTCATTACTGCGAGAGAGCAAATTAATAATCAGTGGTACAAAGCAAAGAGCACTGGTTCATTTCTGCCAAATAATTAATTTTCTTCCTTCACTGAGACTGCAATTATAACTGCCCCCAAGATTGTTTCCACTTCTATTTCTGCTGTAAAAGTAGAGATAATCCCTTTAGCAGTTCCCGTCCTCTCTTAAGGGGAAAATGTTGGTGCACTCACAGCTTGAAAGGTTAAAAGTGAGCTTGACTCAATGCTTTGCATCAGATACACAATGCCAGTTGCAAGAGAGCATCAGAGCACTGTGTAAAAACAGAGTGTTTTGAAAATCGTATAATAAATTTGTTTTTTAAAAATAAAAATAAATAAAAACCATTTTGAAACCAGCATGGTAGATTCACCACCAGAGATATTACTAATTGTAACAAAATAATTTATGTAGTGACTGATGAAATTCTCCACCATGGGCAATTTCACATTCCATCTGGGATGTCTTTTTAAGCAATTGCTGCTCATTTTATGTGTCCAAGCACCACAATCAAGAAATAGAAAAGAGTATCTTAGACAGATTACAGCTGTTGAGAACATATATGGGGAGAAGCACCTCCTTTTGAAAGACTGTGTGAGCAAAAAGCTCAACAGATTAATGAAAAGCATTTCTCTCTTATAAAGATGAGGGAAAGGCTCATTTTAAGGCCCTCAGGTAGCGTTGTGTTCAAAGTAGATATGAGTCATTGAGATAAAAACCTGTGCTGTGCATCACTGGAAGTTACAACTCAACAATTGATAGAAAGAAACCAATAAAAGAAACAATCCAGGAACTACCCCGTCTTCTACCCGTTTTAACTGTTGCCTTGTTGTCTTTCAATTAAAAACATGACATACTTTAGGGGAAATCATGAATTTCTGATGTTCGCAGGCTTTGAAGAAAAGGAGTGCATCGCTCGCAGACTTCTTCCAAAGACAATCATTTTTTTCTTTTTTTATCAACAAGGCAATCCAAACAAGATCCTGCATGTATTACTATTGAAACACTTCCAGCTTCAAGTGGTTTTATAAGCTGTTGTTTGCACCAAATGACTTTCTAGTCTTGAGCATCTTATGTGTTATGCTCCTTTTATCATCATTTCAGTAGCATGAGTTGTACAATTTCATTCTGATGTTATTTATATTATTTACAGTCTCCAACTTTTTGTGGATGTGCTTATATGTATATGTAGGTGTGTATATGTGTGTATTATATGTAGGTGTTACAGGGTCACAGATAGCGAGTCACCCATGTTGTCTCTTAATGCAGTAAAGGTGTTCTTCATTAACCAGGAGTGCTTCAAGGACGGCTCCTCATCAAGTAAAGTGTATTATGTCAGATTGGGGGCTGGCTGACGGGGGCATGGGGCTTCTGCCTCCTATTACATTAAGAAGAAACGGCAGCTCAGTAGCAAAGGTCATCCTCTGTTGGTTAATACACAAGGAACCTTGGTGAGGACTTGTATCCTTAAAATGCTCTGGGGTTGGGCTGCCTCTTACACACTGAACCCATACACACTATTTTTCTAGAACCTGGAAGAACTAACAAAAAACTAACTCTTATAGCAGGTTTTCATACTTTGGCATCATAATAATTGACACAATGCTGTCACATCTTAAAATTAGTTTGGGGCTGTTGAGAGACGTATTGGTAAAGCGATATAGGTTTTAGTCTGAATTTGGATCAAATTAGCTCATTGGCTTGTATCTGTATTATATGTTTGACTTGAAGAGCTCTTTTTTTAAAATGACTGAGCAGGGGAGAAGCCTATCCAGGATGCAGGATTTGTTGAAATGTCATTTATGTTGTTTTCTTTCAGGGGCAGGGAGAAGCTTCAGCTCGGGGGACAACTATGGAGGGGGACTGTCTCAGCTGCATCAAGTACCTCATGTTTGTCTTCAATTTCCTCATCTTTGTGAGTACTTTTCATCTCTTTCTAAAAGACACTTAATCTGGCTACCTCTGAAGTTAGTGTCAATCTAATGATTTAAGATGGGCTTCTGCCTTCTCCCTGTCTGACTGGCTAATGGAGCCACATTTGCATTTCATTAGATGAAGCAATCTTGATTCTATCAAATTCTCTTTTGATTAAATTTTAGTGTGCTGACACACATCTGAGGCACACTGCCCATGTGGAGTTTGTGACTGGCACCTGAGTTTATCAGTCTTGATCAGACAATCAAGGGTAATCCTGTTAGTCTGAGCTCACAAAAGGGGGGAGGGTCAGAGTGAGAAGGTTTGTCTCCTTTCCTGCTTTATTAGGCACAACCAAGCCATTTACAGACTTGGCCATGCTTGTTCAAGACTGGGGTAATAATGCAGCCAATGGAGCACAGAATGAAATAGGCTGGGCTTGTTTTAATGTGTGTGTGTATGTGTGTGTGTGTGTATTTATTTAACTATTTCACACCAATGTACTTTATTTCAGTAGATTTCTTTTTAACTCCAAAGCTCTCACAGCAACTACCTCCTCTCCTTATGCCTCGTGGCTCTTAGCTTAGGTGATAATAATTTAGAGTATTCTCTGGTTTTTCCCTGCGACAGAAAGAAGGGGATTGTGGTAGAAATGTTGGAGGCTAAGATCTCTTCCCCCATCCTCAATATCTTCTTTTTCTTAATCACATGAGTCACTCCATGGTGGCAGCAGACAGGGTTTTAGTGAAAGGGGAGGATGGGAGAGGATGGAAGCTAAACGTGGAGTGAGGGTGTCACTTGAAGCAAAGCAGGTATTCTCCAAACAAAGGCACTATAGCTCTAAAATCAGCTTTTTATGTTCCCCCAATCAGACTTTTGCATTTCTAAATAATTTTCATGAAAAAAAGTCTTTTTTTTTTTTTATCATTTCTTATTAAATGTTTTGCGTTGCCACGACATTCAGAATTCCCATTCATGCTTATAAAACACCTACTTGTATGTTTAGTCTAACAAGTGTTCTCTCTCTTTACTTTTTCTCCACCAGCTTGGGGGGTCCTTCCTCCTAGGAGTGGGAGTATGGGTGCTGGTGGACCCAACTGGGTTCAGAGAAATTGTAGCAGCCAACCCCTTGCTTTTCACTGGTGTTTACATTATTCTGGGAATGGGTGGCATGCTCTTCCTGCTGGGCTTCCTGGGCTGCTGTGGAGCCATCCGTGAAAACAAGTGTCTGCTCCTCTTTGTGAGTCGACTGACAAATTTGAAATGGATTTACTGATCTTTCATGTCTGCATGTGTGTAAATATTCTGTCAGTATTTTTTGGATTACTGTGCTTTATAAAAGGAAGCTAACGGAAGAAAATGCCCTCCTATTTGTTGTAGTGCCTTAAGCCTCATGCATTTTTAATGCTGAGTGAAATGGGCACAAACTGTGATTTTTCAGAGCCTGACATGCTGACTTTCAACCACCTTGTCAAACTCCTTCAGACTTTTTGCTTTTTTTTTTCTCTTTTTCTCTCATTGCAGTTCTTCATGCTCATCCTCCTCATCTTCCTTGCAGAGCTGGCAGCTGCCATCCTAGCCTTCATATTCCGGGAGCATGTAAGTCATCTATGCATTCTCACCATATTTGTTTATATATGAAATAGAGGTTCAGCAAGTGCAGCTCATCGCTATTCTGCCGATTGATCTTACCAAAAAAATAACTATATTTTGTTTTCATATAAGCTTTAGAAAGGATATTTAGGGTTACAGATATACAAATTCATGCTTGCTTGTTGCATAAAATACTATAATTAATGACTCATATTTCCACTACATCATCCTAAGCAACTGCGATATTTTTACATATCCTTAATTTTACCAAGTTAATTATATCCGAATCCCACAAATTGCAGAAAATCAGCCAACTTTGGCTTCTCTCTCACCTCAAAAATGTGCTTTCTTTTCACTGCAGGCTTGCTTTACTACACTAAACGCCATGTGTTGCCAGATCTTGTGGCATAAACAAGCAGCCCAGAGAATAAGACCAAAGCGTGCTATGGTTTTTGTTAAGAACAATCCAAAAGTTGCACATGATAAGCAGGCCTGCCTACTCTGGAGCCTTGAGCATGGATCATTAAGTAGCAACACATGTCTAACGATGCTGTGATGCTGTGAGGAAATGTGACTGAAGGTTTATGCAAGTTTAAGATGTTTGAGTAAGATTGTCATGCTTCTATTATCTTAATCAGATAATTGCTAACTCTAAACATGACTTCATTGAGATAAAGTAATCAGAAAATGCTGTTTTCAGGTTCAAATTCGTTTGTTATAAATATACATGTACCCAGTCTAACTGGAGTAGCAACAGTTTCCTCGGAGACTGAGCAGCAGGTGTAACCTCCATGCCCAAGCACAAAGTAATAGCTTGCTGGTGAGATCACTTTCTTTTTCAAGCTTGTTCTCCAGTCCTAACCGAGGTTGCCTCAAATTACACAATTCATAGCTATAGATTTTTCTCAGCTATTTTTTTTTAGAGAGGAGTAAACGATTGATTGCCAGCCTGCAGCACAACAGCACAGGCTGCACATGGAGGTAGTCAGCATGTTTAAATGACACAGAAAAATATTAGAGTTGAAATTGTATCTCAAGAGTAGTTTGAGACTGTAGAATTACAGATGTGTGAAGTGTTTCCAACCGTCGCTTTGCTCCAATGAAGTCTTGATTTCATAACTGCAGCTTCATCTGAAAAAAGCATGACTGTTGAAGCATTTCAGACAGATCTGAATGTGAATTTGACTTTCTTACACAGTCTGAGTTGCAACATTAGACATACTTCCGTCAGTAACTCATTTCCCCTTCGGTACATGTATACTTTGACAAGGACAGTTGTCAGTTAATAGCCAGGTTCAACCCACTTGAACCATTGCTTGTCTTTAAATGTGCATGAAGTAGTGAGTATGAGGAAGGCAAGGCATCATCCACAGAATCGAAAGTAGCAAACTTAGCACTTGACCATGTTGCCCACAGCTTTTTTACGTTTGCAAGCGAATACAAGTCTGAACTTAAAGTAAATATAGAGTCGTATTGTTTCATAATATTATATCTGTTCTGATTTCAGCTGACCAGAGAGTACTTCACCAAGGAGATGAAGAGGCATTATCACGGCTACAACAACAGCGACGTCTTTACCTCAACATGGAATGCCATCATGTCTACAGTAAGCCCAGAGTACACACAACAAAGAGAAGGTGTATTGTAGCTTTTAGCAACTCACTGCATCGACCAACAGTTTCTCCAAACGTTGAGCTAGGTGTCAAGAGGATATATTTTATAGATAAAGCCTTCATATTTAGGTCAATATTCATGCTGGCTTGGTGCACGCACACAGGGGTCCACAGGTCAGCGCACTAATAGGCACTCAGCAAGAAGAACTTCTCCCATTCTCTCCTCTTTTCCTTTTAGTTTGACTGCTGCGGAGTGAACAGCCCTGAGGACTTCAAGGACAGCCTGTTCAGGCTGATCAACCAGAATCATGGGGTGCCAGAAGCCTGCTGTCAGCGTGCCATTCAGAACGGAGAGTTGGACTATACCAACAAGGAGCAGTGCTTAGCAGGCAATATGATGTTCCGCTATAACAAGGTAACTTCTGACACCTGCTCTGCCACCCTCCTGCCTTCTTCCTTTCACCCTCCTTCTAAACCTCCACCTGGTTTAATTAGGCCAGGAGACAGTTGAGGGGGGACGTCCAATCCTGGCTGTCTCTGCCATGGCTGATTTGAGTTTTTCTGTGTTACGGATGTCATTGCTAATCATCTTACTCTATGTTGTAGCACAAAGGTGTAAACATGTGTATGTATGTCTGTTGTATACATTCAACAGTATGTGCTTTCTCTGCTCATTCACACTGAGGATGCTCATTAAAAGGCAGCGAGACTGCAGACTCTGCTTACCACTCACTCTCTCAAACCTTTGTTGTAAGATTTGCTAAACTGGGGCTGTGATGATTAATTGTGCAGATTTATTGTTGATTGATTCTCTGCTGAGCATCTTACCTTTCTGTCCACAGGGCTGTTATTCTGCAGTTGTTGATTACTTTGAACTGTACATCTACGTGGCTGGAGCCCTGGCTATTGTGGTGCTAACCATTGAGGTATGAGACAGTTCTGGAAATATCTGCATTTATTCTCCAGTGATCTGAATATTAATTTCAGAAATGTAGAATTCTGGAAGTACATAAAACTCTTTGACCCGACATGCAAGTGTCAGATATCTCTTTGTATTGCAAGATCGCCATCTTGTGGTGAAGTATGGTATTGTGATTTCTTTCTTTCTTTCTTTCTTTCTTTCTTTCTTTCTTTCTTTCTTTCTTTCTTTCTTTCTTTCTTTCTTTCTT
>JBAMHX010000011.1:17086621-17104378 GCA_037177515.1 Pseudomugil tenellus
TTCCTCCCACTTCATTACTCTGAAAAAACACAAAGACACACACACACACACATATATATATATATATATATATATATGGTGTACAATGATTCAATTAGATATCCTTGTCATTATATTAATTTGCTTGTTTTTTTTCCAAAATAAACACACTCATGGGATGCAAAAGGTTTGTTAAAACACAACACCTAAGAACATGTGATCGCAATTTTCCTACAAACCGTTTTCAAAAACACTTTTTTTACTTGTGTGTGTCCTTGTTAAACTAAAGGCAAAGTGAAAAACGACCATCTTTCCCTGTTTTCTTACCATATGCTGCAGCTCATTACAGTCAACTCGACAGAGAAAAAAAACTGCAGCTTTGTGTCTTGTGCCGTATACGCTGAAGATAATTTAAAGTGGTCAAGAAAACAATAACTTTAGGTGTTAGGTGAGATAAAGCTAAAGTATGTCAAGCTATCTAAGTTTTATAAGCTGTTAGAGGTCGCAAAGACATTATTTCAGTCTACTTGGAAACAAAATGTTTGTTCTTTTTCTCAGCAATTTATTTGTTTAGTGTTTGTTTTTAGTTAACTAAATTTAGCCAGTGATCTGGTGCACAGCTGTCTCCCATTTTATTGTAATTTAAATGTTAATAGGTAGAGAAAAACATGATGGTGTTGATAGTGATACCTTTATTTTGAACAAGTAGTCTAAAACATGACTAAAATATACCAGTAAAACAACGAGAGCAAAGAGTTTAAAAATTACATTAAAATAAAAAGAAAAAATAGAAAAAAGTTATCTACACGTTCAAAAAGAAGCAGGAAGAAAACTTATTCCTTTTTCTAAACTTCATTGTCACAGGCAACGTTTATGTACAAGTCAAAGTATATAAACGGTGCCTGTTAACTGTAATGTAATTACATTTCAATGTATCCATGGTCTGGCCCCTCCATATCTGTCTGATCTGCTTCACATTGCCACTCCATCCCATCAGGTCATCTTCATTCACCTCCATTCACCTTGATGTTCCCTCTGCCCATCTAACCACTATGGGGAGGAGATCCTTCAGTCGCTCTGCTCCCCAGCTTTGGAACACACTCCCATCTCAGCTCCGTAACAATGACTCTCTTCCTTCATTCAAATCTCAACCTAAAACCAATCTGTTTAAACTGGCCTATGCACCTTTTAACTGTCCGCATTGTGTTGTTTTAATTTTTATGTTTTTAATTATTTTATTCTCTTGTAGCTTTTTGTATAAGGTGACCTTGGGTTTTGAAAGTTAGTTCCAAATATGCGATATTTGTGAAAACATAAACCTTCCACACAAATTCCCTTTACTACATTATCCATCAACATTTAAATGAGAAACATGTACAAGTATAAATGTTCTTATCTAGTTGGCACAATTCACAGTCTATCTTTGTCTATTTGCAGCACATCATACCAGTATAGATGCTTGTTGTATAAGTTATTTCCAATGCAATCATAAATCCATTATGATGTCAGTATACATCATAAAGTCTGTGATATGCACAAAATTTTTTTTTATATTTTGTCTTCCATACGTTGATGTTTGGACATAGTTTTAGTTCAACTTTCAGTTTGTGTTAGAGTCTCATTATGAAAACGATTATACTAAATACTTTTTTTGTTTGATATTGTATATTTTTAATTTAATTTCTCCAGTTTAAAATAGAGGAATTACTTTGGCTGTTTTCATCTTATAGGGATAAGTTAAATATGTATGTAAAAATTTCAGCAGTGTATTGATTTTCCTTTATCCTATTTATGAGACTGAAATACTCTAATGTACCACACGAGGTCAGTAGCATCTTACTACTCGTCCATTTTTTTCTTTTTTTTTTCTTTTTTATAACTTTAATGCTATTAGTAAATGTAATCATCTTAAATGAAAACGTTTACATTTAAGTTTTATGACTCAAAGAAATTATTGTTGATTTCTGGAACAAAATATGCACAAATATTCTATCAATAGTCAAACTATTAATTGTTCTAATTTAATTTTATCATGCATATTTATTGAAAATTCACTGTCAGAAAACTACCAAAAAAAAAAAAAATTAACAATCTGTAACCCTAATATTATAAAGTCGGGTTCTTTTTATTTTGAGTTGCGTCTAACATTAGCCAGCATGATTACAAAGTATAAAGCATTATGTGTGACATTTTGCTTTCTCCTGTACTTCCTTCAGCATTTAGCATTCAGATTGATCTCACTAAGAACCAAACAGCTGCTGAATGTTACAGGTGGTCACCATGAGCAGCTCCATCCTGGTATGCTTAGGTCACATCATCATAAATAAACGTAATCCTGCAGAGTTCGTTCTTCGAAGTAGCTTCATAGCATGAAATATGCTGTGACAGTTATTTGGTAATAATGGTGCCTTTTTTTTCTGTAGGATAACAAAGCTTTATTCACATTTGGCCCGTGAAGTTAAACTAAAAGCAGCTGAATTTGAAAATCTGGCAAAAATCAACCTGACGAAAGCACTAAACATAAGAAAATAGCTTTTATTCCAAAGCTAAAGATAACTAAAAGAAATGTATTTTTCTTTGAACTTGTGATACAAAGTGACAGTGTGTGGTAAAATGGCTTTCAGTGCTTCTTTGATTATTTTCCATACTAATAGTGGCTGCCAGGAATATCCTTGAAGAAATTTTTGGATTCTCCAGAAATAGAAAAAAATGCATATTGCAGAATGCTCTTTTGCTCTCAATATGTTACAAGTTACTGGGGTTGGGTTTTTAGTTTTCCCACTGCTGCTAGTGGAGATAGTGTCAAAGATTTCTTCCTCATGTAATGCCAACTCAAAGGAGTGAAGTTGTAGTATTTACCTCTTAGCTTTCATGTAGTTCTGCAGATCCACATCTCTTCTTTCCTCATAAAAATTCCTAACGGGATAAGAGGAGGAGTGAGGGATGGGGGAGATGTGAGGTACACAGAGTTCCGTGTTTAGCTTTTTTTAACCCCGTGTTTGGAGCGGAAGCTTTCATTGTTTAATGATTTATGAGTGGTTAGCTTCCCAAGGGAATAAAAAAGTCCTTTTCACTCTGTCATAACCCATCATCTAACCTTAAACTTAGGGTTTTCTTATATGTCATGTTTATCCAGCGCAAAAGGTGTTCAGTTTGAGTTGCAACACTCAGCGAAGCCCCTGAGGAGCATTCAGCAAAAACAGGAACTGATGATTCACAACTGCTACAACAAAAAACCCAAAAGCATTTAGAAATTTGAGAAGCTAGAAAATGCTATCATCAGCACGTTTATTGATAGAAACAGCAAACTAAATAATGCTGCAGTTTATCCTAACATGACTCTTGTTATGGTATAGTGCATCTGAGATGCCCTATAGAAGTCAGATTGTTTTGGACTCAGCATGGCAGCAAGTGAGACACACAGTGTGTGCCCATGACCTAAAGTGAGCTGGGAAAGCAAGGAAATTAGTCTGCAGGGATGAGTTGTGTCTTGGGCCAAGCATCACCACTGAGTGATCTCTTGTGCCCTGTGACTCACTTGTAAAGCATTTGTTTTCAGTCCACAGGACTTGAATATAGCTGATGACTAAAACTCAAACCAAGATTTCCCCATGTGAGAAGACCACAGAGTGCTGTTTTTGGGTGCATTGCAGAAGAATTAGGTTACATGACCAGCCGTGAGCTGAGTGACGACTGTTTGAGTGTGCTTTGTTTTTCTTCAGTACGCTCTGTGTGTCTTTATTTCAAAGTTTCCTCACAGTTGGAGTCTAAAGCAGAACTTAGCTACTCGTTGCACAACAGCTTTTTCTCACCCTGTGGCCTTCATTGTCAAACCATCATCTCTGTCTGTCAATCACTTTCAAAGTGACACATTGCGCATGTGTCCACAAGAGGTCAACAGTTGTGTATGTCTGACCTTTGAACTCTGCCACAGGAGGCCTTCATGTGCAAATGCACCAAACAAGACTAGACTGGAGTACACAATAAATCAGAAGGGTGCTTCACCATCCCCTCATTCACATGATTCATAATTGGAAGCATATTTGTGCGAGGAGCGGCAAAAGGCTGTTGTAAAGTAAATAGGGTTAAGGGGTTAAAAACCGGTGGAGTAAATGAAGCACTTTTTGTAATTTATATTTTCCTACAAATATACACGTTTGTTTTATTTATCAGCTAAATAATGTAATGATTTGATCTACTAACCCACTGGTTATACTAACTCCATTCCTTTCCTTCTGTCTGACCAAACATAGACCAATGTGGCAGTGCCACATTACTTTCTTTCACTAACTGTTTATGTTTACATGTCACACTGAACATTTCCTCTTTATTATAACTTAGAGTTTTATTAGAGGGAGTTAGGAAAGTGATGTGAGCCATCTTGAGGCTGTTTCTATGGGAACCACAGAGACCACAGAGATGGCTGTCAGGCAGTGATTAGTGGCCTCTGTCAGCTGATGGGAAAATGGAAATTAGGCCAGAGATTGGCAGAAGATTTGCAAACAAGCTAACTGCTGTTGCAGCTTGCTTTGAGGAAGTTTGCTTCCTATATAAATATAAATGGATTCCACTTAGGCTTGTTTTAAGGTTTGATTTTGGCTTTGCACAGTTTCCATGAATTGGAACATTTGGTCGTGTGGATTTAAATTTGGTAATATTATGGTTTTACGCAGATGTCATACCATATGTTTGTTGCTCTATTTAAGAGGCAAAGGAGAGTGCTGAAGAAAAATAGCAGCAGAGAAAAAATATCAAGTACTAGATTATGGCCATAGAAATAATCTATAATGTGGTATTAAGTTATAAGACTATGATCAGTGTTATAACGTGCAAATGAGCAAGTTGTACATATGATGATCTTTAAAGCCATTTCCCAGGATTTGGAAACTTCTGTTTCAAGCACTTTCAATATACCTGAATAGGACAGTCTCACACACTTTCCTTTGTTGTATATTTGATAATGTATGACCAACGTGATTTCCCTTTTAAGACACTGCAGATAAATCCAACAGCATGAGCCTTTAAAAAGATGAAATTCAGATAATCATGGTGTTTGACACATAACCAGAATGATCATATAATAAGAAAATATTCATGCCCTTCACTTTGTAAACTCCTGCTTTGATTTTTACCTCCAAACCATTTCCCGTTGCTTCACTTAGTTCCTACTATAAACACAATTACCTATAACCACATGTCAAATCATGGCACACAATTTAGTGTAGATTTATTTTTGGGCTTTAGAGTTAAGTGCTAAAAGTTTCGTTGACTGTTTCAGAGAGTAGCCCTTGGTAGAAACATTCTGACAGTATCACCTATCTTGTTTGTATTTCTTTCTTTATTTTGCAGATCTTTGCTGAAAAAATATGCAACATCTTTTAGATCATTCATTGTTTATGCTCCTTGGGTTTCTAATTTGTGTCAGAAATCTAAAGCTAAGTGTCAAATGGCATCCTTGGCTTGTAATGAGGGATGTTTTAAATGTAGAGTGATAAATGAAGCACTCCTCTCCAGCTGAAGCACTCCTCTCCACATGGCTCTGCAGATGGGTTGTATTGCTCATCCATGGCAACAGCATCAAACTCCTCCTTTTTGGATGTACCACTCTACATAATCAGTGTTTTTTATTTAAAAAAAGATGCCACTAGAAGTTATATGAGAGAGGTAGACTTCGGCTTTATAGTAGCCATCATGGTCTCAGTAAATTTACATATTTGAGTTGGTTAGAGTGATTTATTTTTTTGCTACTTTTGTGCTTGTCTGCATGTGTGTCATTTTGGTTTGGTTCCAGACCTCATAAGTCCTTTCATTGGTTCAAAAGTGTGTGGAGAGATTTGATTTACAATGCAGGGAGCAGCTTTCTTTTAGAAGTATCATTTACACTGTAAGCTAAAGTGCCTGCTCTAAAATATGACCTATAAGAAATTTTTGCTGAAAGCTGATATATTGTGTGATTTACAGCTTCGACCTTGCTAACGATGGTCCTTAATGAGCAGCTCAAGCATCTACTTATTTATGGAGTAGACTGATTGACAGGTCAACTGATGGAAAAATAAAGTAGCAAATGAGGAATTGGATCTGTCCCCTCTTTGCCATATCAGCAAGGCTCTAATGCAGTGAGGTGAACTTTGAAGTGCCCTAATGGTCTTCATGGTCCTTTAACCATGCAGGCTTCTATTAGGGGTGTCAGTGGAGCCTGGCTGGAGCAGCGTGACCCATTAGGTTTAATGAGTGCTGCCCAGGGCACAGTGGGCTGCTCTTCTTCCTCTCTGGGTGTTTATTTATCATTTAGCTGTGTTTTTGACAGAAGGGAATTGTGGGAGCAAGAGTAGAACCACTTTAACAAGCTATCCATTTTTTTCTGGTCTGATTAGCATTCAGCTAACACTGTCTGCATCAGCTACATGGTCTAATTAGGGATTTGATGAAAGACTAAAAATGAATATTTAGATGTTGAAGAATAGGTTTTGTTACCAATATGAAAATGATTTTTAAGGGAAAAAAATCATTTGAATTGAAACATATATTTTTAGACATTTAAAATCCTGGATGTGAGCATCACAGTATTCCATCCATCCATTTTCTTAAGCGCTTCATCCAATTCAGGGTAGCCGGAGTCTATCCCAGCAGTCTTCCGGCGAGAGGGTACACCCTGGACAAGTCACCAGTCCATCACAGAGATATTTACAATGAACCTTTGAATGGTGGGAGGAAGCCGGAGAGAATTCTCCTATTTCATTTTTTTTTTAAAAAATAGAGAATACTGGTGTCTATTAATTGTCCAGTACACTGTGAATGGTCAGAGTGATGTAAAAGTTTGTCGTGCAGTTTTGAATAATTATCTATGATCATTTTTAGAAATAACTAAGATAGAAATAATACAGTTTAAAGTGTTAATATCATGTGAAGTTAGAATGTTATACTTAAGTAATTATCCATCCATTTTTCTACCACTTATTCCCAAACGTGGAGGGGCTGGAGCCAATCCCAGCAGCCAATGGGCAAGAGGCCTTAAGTAATTATTTATTGAATATTTTCATTTTGAAAATAGTATAACTCTTTAGGTTAATTGATTACAGTTCAGTTACATGTTTATCATTCAGAGGTAAAATATGTGAGGTTCTTGTCAGGCATTGAGAATGGACATTTTGGATTGTAAATTCAGGGTCAAAACCAATAAAACATACAAACAAATGCCCATCCAATGCCCCTGCTACTGTGGACGTGCCTATTTTCCTCCTACCTTCACCACCACCTACACCTCATTCCAGTCAGCAACACTTGAACCTGCTCCAGTCATCACAAGATTGTATGTTCACGCTGTGGTAATGGTACTTGGCCGTAATTATCTACAATTTACCAGATGCTACAGTCAGCCTCTGACCAATTAAGTTCTGTTTGCTGATAAATCCAAAATTTCCTGGGTTGTTGGTCCTTCAAAGGGAAGAGCTTTCGCTTGGGTATGAACAACTGGGTTCCAGGCAAATATCTTACTCAACATTTGTCAATAACATGAAGAAATTATTTGATAACCTGAGGTGAGCAGATCCTGTAAAATCGATGTCAAGAAAATCTCAGTGTGGCTGAATATTCTCTGGATTTTAGAACTGTTGCACTGACTCTGGCTGGAATGACGAGGCTGTGTGTAGAATTTTTGCCAATAGTTCAAGCTGCTATCTTAATGATGTGTTGTCCTCCAAAGATGCACCTAGATCCCTGGATGAACTGATATCTCTATCTATCTATTCACAATCGGTTGAGAGAGCGAGAGAGAGTGCGGCGAGCCCTACTTTGACCTTGTTCGCCTAGTCTGCTTCCAGAATGGTGCATCAATCTCCTTGTAGTGCCTCCATTCAGCCATAGGAACCCATGCAGTTAGGCAGAGCCTGTTCCATTACTGGGGACCGATGAAGGAGGACAGTAACAGGTAACTGTTTACTGTGGAAAAGGTCTGGACATTGGACCTCAGCCTGTCCTCTGTGGTCAAAAGAGGTAGGCCATCAGTAGCGGCAGAAGTACGGACAAACCACAAGAACCTCTAAGGTTATTTCTTACATAAAGACACTGAGGTTAGCCTGTCAGAGGATGAGTTCGCTTCACAAATTGGCTTTTAACTTGAACTGATTTCTCCTCCTGTTCATGCCTGAGCTCTGGATGGCAATCGCCATCCTTTAACCGTTCTTAACCAGCCTTGGCCCCAAATTGCTTTGAACTTTATCATTGCACTCCCCCTTCATGAAGTAACACCACTATCCTCACCATGTGCATTTTGTAGCTTTCCTCAAACTCCCTTCTGCCAGAGGCTGACCTTCTGGTGCATCGTGTCTTCTGACTGCCAAAGGACATTCTCAGACAGAGGACCTCAATTTACGTCATGTGTTTGTAAGTCTTTCTGCCAACCTCTGGAGCCACAGCTAGTCTGTCACCAGCATTTCATCCTCGGACCAAGACAAAGCAGAACCTGGAGACAACCCTGCAATGTGTGGCTGAATCCAATCCCTTTTCTTGGAGTGGCCAACTGGATTGTGTTGAGTATGCACATAATTCCCTTGCCTCTTCTGCTTCTGGTTTTTCCTGAACTAGAAAAGGTAAGTATGAATACACACTTCCACCTAAGTTGCTAATTTCCTTGTACGTGTTCTGTGAGAGTTGATAAATGCAAATTGTGGTTGCTTGTGAATTGATCTGTATTTGCACTTGTAAAAGCATCACATGACTAATTTTAAATTCCAGAAAACAAATGTATTTGCTAAAAGTACTGTTATCTTCTTGAACTGCAATTTCACTCTCCCATAATGTTTGCTCTTAAATTCACTTTGCTGTCAACACACACTTGTCAGTTTGTCTTACCACTTGAGGTTTAAACTCATGTCCTTTCAGTGTTGGAACAGTTTTGACTTTCATCTTCACCCTTCCCGCAAAGCCAGCATCATACTGGGACTCCTTTATAAAACTATGAAGTGTAGCAAACAAATCCAAACATTTTCACAAATTTGTGAGCCAGAAAAAACAAACTGCATCCACTGCTGCAAGATCGCTCATCACTCAAGAAAGCTGAAAACTGTAAATTTGTTCTCACATCAAGACACATTTTCTTGGAAACATTTGTGACACAAAAACTGTGCAATACTCTAAGAAGTATTAGTGGATCATTTTCTCAAAATGCCACATATATATATGTATATATATATATATATATATACACACACACACACACAAACAAAAAAAACCTCTTACCTTACCCATCCTCCCACCTTGCTGTTCATCTCAAGCTCAGTTCCTCTATGGGAGTCCTCGGAGGTTGAGGGACCTAGCAATGTTACATTTTATTCCACCAGGGTCCCACCCTGTTCCTGATATCTGAGGTTGCATTGGTTGCAAAACGATGAGGACATATTTCAGGACTAATAAAGACAAAAAAATGTCTGCAGTTTTTCATTGAAAATCCATTTATTTCAAAATTGACCCAAAACCAGCATAGACAGAAACAAATTACAAAATATCGCACCTAAGGAGACCTTGATGATGCTGTTTGTGGTAAATATGGACGGGCTTAAAAAATAGTTCTTGAACACCGGGACTAAAGCCGATGTCCCTTCAGACTTAAAAAAAACTGTCCACCCACACATTGAAAAAAAAACACAAGTGCAATAACTTATTGCTTAATTTGGCACAATCAATAGCAGAAATACTTGATTAATACACGAAATACTGTTTAAGGCCATAAACAAGAAACATTATAAAGAAATGTCTTTGGTAAAAGTTAAGTGCTACTTTTCAGAATAGCGCACTGAACTTTACATTCCTTGGCATCATCAACATAATACTTAAATGGTTTATCACTGGAGGTCCATTATTTGACAAAAAAGCAAAAGAAATATACAAGCGGAAGAACAATATCCATCATATTGTTCACTTTCATACAATATGACATCATAAACATGGATTTATTGCTTTATTAATTGCTTTATTTCAGTAGTATCAACATAAGTGGAGCTGCAATGGAGAAGAGCACTGAGGAAGGACCAGAGAGACACGGAGAAGAACTGAATCACAACTGGACGCAGGCATAAATTTATTTCACCCACAACCTGTTAATCTGCTTGATAGTAATGTTTTGATCTTCACTTATTTTAACTGTCTTTTTTTCATTTTTCTGACATTTGGATGAGTTTTTTACATTAATTCATTCTGAAGAACTTATCCGGCTCAAATTAATCATGTCATACCGTTACTCAGTGAAAAATCTTCATTTTTCCACAATGCTAGTGAGCTACAGGAAAGGCTAAACAGAAATATAGTTAACTAGTATTACTGTTGTTTAAAAACAACTTACTGTTTTTTCATCTTTTGTTGTAAGAAACTGGATATCTTTGGATTTTGTGGTAATGAGACTTTTAAAAAGATTACGTTGGGCTTTCCTGCCATCATCCACACATGGGAAGGAAAACCGATATGTGGTGCAGCAGGCATTATGGCAAGATCAGCCAAAAGTCTAATCAAGTCTGTCTTTAGCCCCAGCCTGGAAGTCAGCTCTGGGGACAAACTTCTGCAGTGGGGTAACATGGACAGATACTCTTGTAATCATTGGGCACACTCACTGTATTCCTGCAATCCTGCTCATATTACTCAGATATTGCAGATTTCTTTTCAGGATGGACACTGACTTAACCTGCAGTCAGTGGTAAGTTCTTTGACCAAGTGACCAATCCCTGCTGAACTGATTTCTAATGATAAATAGATTATTTAGTTATGTGTGCAGTATGTTCTCACTGTGGACCTTGTGATTTACTGCAATGCTCACAGGGAGAGGCAGCTCATGTTGACGCTAATTAAGTTTGTCTATTCCTTTAGGCTGCTGATTGAAGCTAGCATGGTTAGTTGCTGTTGAAGGTTGCTGCTGTGCATCGCTGGACCATGTCTGCCAGTGGAGACACCATTTCCTGTAACCTGAAGCCGTGGCCTAGCAGTTGAAACCTGTGGAGTCTGCTGCAGGAGGGAAACTGACAAGTTTGTTTGAAATTACTGCCAATCCAGTACCTATCTGCTAGCAGGCTAAATAGACTCAGCAAATGTGTTCTTGCTCGATTAGGTTCACTTATTGCAATAAACTTCTGCCTCTGTTTACAGAGACATAAACTACCTTCAACAGGTTGAGACAAAATAGTTGGTTCTTGTCAGGACTGGAATTTGCAATAGAAAGGGACACAGAGTAAATTCCCAGCCCTTTGTATGCATCTGGGATTGCTCACACTGAGTCGACTTGTTTAAGACAAATTATACAATACGAACACTTTATTCATTTGGAAAGGAGTAACCGTCACATAGTGACATGATTGTGGCTGAGTGGCTTATTTAAAAACTATGATTATGGAGGTCAAATAATGCTTTTCATGCTAATTACTATAAATAAGGATAATTTATAATAAGGCTGGTTTCAGCAGAGAAGCCATAAATCATACGATTTTATTTTATTTCAAAAGTTGGGGCTTTTTGTTTTGTTTTGTTTTTTTCGGAATCCTTTCATAATTACACATTTTACCTAGTTTATTAATGTAAAAACCCCTATTTTGCAGTGACGTCTGGAAGATCAAGGAATCATGGATGGACTCATTTAGGTTGGATCTCTGTATTTTTCTTACTTTCGGCCATCTGCTGATTGTCATAGTCACATCTATCTTGCTTGCATTGGCTGCTGTTGTGGCCTCTCTTATCTCCACACTCTCTCTCTGATCATTTGACCTGTGTTATCATTAGTGCTCTCAGGAAAACCTTCTCCTCCCCCTCAGTGCTTGCTGATGGCTGCTCCGGAGATGGGGCCATATGGGGGCAGGGTGGAACCACGTTGGGACATCATGTAGCCCATGAGATGGCTGCACTGTGTTCCTTGGCTTTCATACGCAGTGCAGCTATGCTGGAGGATTTGCGGTCTGGATCAACATTGAGATCATAGCCATTGATTCCCCCACTGATCCCCGCACCTCCAAAAAGGCTGCCCATATGTGTCTGTCCCATGTGGCTGCTCCCTGGACTGGGCACACCCAGGAAGTCAGAGACGCCTCCTGGACCATGAGGGTGAGGAGGCATGCAAGAGGGAACGGAATCGCAAGGAACAACGCAGCCTGGAACCGGTGATGCTCCACTGCTGCTCCCAATCCACGATGGATTCTGGATCTGGAAAAGAGCAGGGATTATGTTCTAAATGATTGTATTTCTGAAGTGAAACTTTTCAGAAGATTACATAAAAATGTATGTCATTTATACATTTTGTTACATGCTACATGGGCATCACTTTTACTTCACTTTCTCTTTTTTTTAAGATAACACCACCTCTTGTTTTCCCTTTTTCATTTCAAAACGGGAAAACACGGGAAAGGTTACAGGTGTGGATAGACTTTGTAAAAAAAAAAAAAAAAAAAAGCATGTATCTGCTGCAATATTTCTCAAGGCAAGGAAGAGCTGGACAGTGCAACATCTTTAACAGTAGTGCATTACTGCAGGTTGGCACTAAGGTTCCTGTACCTGTGCATAGTTCTCAGGCCGAGTGAGAAGAGGCAATTCATAAGCAGTTGAGAAGTGCGTGCGGACCTGTTGCATCTGACCAAAACGTTCTCGCTTCCTCCATTTGGCTCTGCGATTCTGGAACCACACCTGCAAAAAAGAAAAAAAGAAGCAATTTATCAAGAGAATACTTCAAAACTCAAAGCAGCCTCAACAAAAAAAAAAAAAAAAAACTATTACATCATATTTGCACATATATATAAAAGTCCTCCGATTGCAGTATAGTGTTTTTGCAGAACACTATGCCATCTTTTTGCACAGCTATTGAAAGTTCAAAACTGAAGACAGTGAACTGAAGATAAATAAATTTTGCAGCACATGAAAGTCCAACCCCTAGTTTTAGGACTTGACGTTTCTTTAAAGTGTTGTGCACACTGAGCTATTGATGTGAAAACGGTGAGTCTCCCCAAGTGCAGCTTGCTTCAGCTCCTCCCTTTGATACACAGGTGTCTGCTTCCCTTCAGGCTGCCAGCATCGACAGACCCACATCTGGGCCTTCAGCTGTTCATAAATCACCCTGAGAAAGGTGTGCTCTCTTCCACATGTCCACACTGTGGGATACAGTGGGGAATCCCTCTTAATAATCCGTGAAACAAATGTTGAACTTTTGACCAAGACAACATATGTGTGTCGATAGATACATATTTTCATCTTTGAATTTATTTAGTATAGCTTGTGCTGCTTCAAGCTTGTTTTGGATATAAAGAGCATTTCAGTAACCTGTTGACAGAGCAAGTGCAGGTTTAGTACAGTTAAAATGTCTGAAAAAAGGTGTAAAAGAGTTTAATGTGCTCGCCTAAGACTATTCTTAAATGCTGATATTCGTGTCAGGGATGTATATGTATATCTGACTAACAGCATCTGTTGTGCCATCTCGGATATTCTTTACCGTGTGATGGTTAATTACAAGGAGACTCATTCATTTACATTATACATCCATCCATCCATCCATCCATCCATCCATCCATCCATCTTCTACCGCTTATTCCCGAACGGGGTCGCGGGGGGGGGCAGCCAATGGGCGAGAGGCGGGATACACCCTGGACAGGTCGTTACATTATACAATTGGGGAAATTTCAGTGATAAATGAATGTATTATAGGGCACCTTCTTGTTATCGGATCCCTGACATATCATTTGGTGTTACAAAGGCTTTAAGTATTAAAGGCCAATCAATGATAGGTTTAAAAACAGAAGACCACAAACCAATGAGTAATATGTGACAGGAATAGATTGTGGCAGAGATGTAAAAATGCAATGAGTGCAGTGCTTTTATTACTTAAATGAAAGTAATTTTGGGGAGATTTAGGTGAAAACTATTTAAAAAGGTTTAAGTTGTTTTGAAGCTTCAGAGTTTATGCAGTCTTATATGAGATGAAGACCTCCTGAAGTCAAGGAGCTGGAGCTGTGTTGCTGGAGCAATGTTATTTGAATGACTCTCCATGAACAAGTAGAATAACATAATGGGCAGTTTACATTTTCTGCATGGGCATGCATATTTAGAAATGTTTTCTGAAAATGCAAATAAATATATAATTTAAAATTAATAAATGTTACAGTCTAAAGAAACATATTACTATATATTCATTTATTAGATATAATACAGCCAACTTTTAGGACAATAATTAAGATGAACTTGTAAATGGTAATGTTCTGCTTTCTACCTTTTTGTTTAATAAAAATGGAAACTAGTAGGAGAGACTTTTCTAACATCTCCACTCAATAGAATAGATAAGTAGATGGGGGATGTAGTGTGAGTCTCTAAATGTTTATTTATGTCTATTTATTGACTGTCTGAATCTTATTCTCCCAAGAGGGAAGCAGGAAATTTCTTCAAAGAGACAAAAGAGAGCAATCCTACTTCAAGACAGGGATTTGAACTTGGACTGAGGGTTGATTCCCAGCCCAATCAGCTTGTGGTTTTTAGTCCCTGACATGCAATTTCCCCTTTGTCATTCCTTCCTGATGCCCCCCACCCCCCATGTCTTACTCTCACTAATTCTCTCCGTAAAGATAAACATAGAAAAGTTTAGTGATAGAAATCAACCTGTAACATATGCAGTATAGAACAGCTCTGTGGTGATTTCCAAACTGTTTTCTTATTAGCAAGACAACTATTATGAGCACCATTAGAGAAAAAAACCTGTTTGGTTCATAAAAAGCTGTTGTTCATATGTTTAAGACAAGCTGACGTCAAGAGATGTCATCTAACTCAGACATGCCTTGGGTCAGCTGGCAGGATTAGAGAACAGTTTATCTTTGCAAAGTGGTCATCTGATATGTAAAGTTGTTGCTGGACCCCAATGTCAAGGTGAAAGGTTGTTGCCCTTTGAATTATATCATATATTTGGAAGGGGACTATGAGTCTGTTATGCTCCCTCTAAGGATTTGAGGGTCTATTATTGTTTAGGATTTTCCATGTCTTTCCTTTGGTGGGTCTTTGGTTACATGAGCTCATAACATCACAGGTTTCCAAATATAATTCCTAAAACAAAAAAACCCTAATTGGATTAATAGGGCTTGCTTACACTTACATTTAGATGTACTCATTTAGCAGTGGCTGAGAAGTGAGGAACAGCACTCGAGCGTGTATAAATGAGTCATTTATTTAGCCAGTTTAGAAGAAAAACCATAATATTTCTTACTACATGAGGGGTTGATGTTGCATGTATCATCACCTGGAGCAGAAAATCTTCCCTAAAACTATTTAAATCTTTATAAGAAAACAGATGCTTTTAAAACCAGCAGTATGCATTAATGAATTTCATCTCAGGGCTTAAGTGTCAGAGACATTTCAGAGTTCTTAACTTTCCTTTCAAGATACCAACATTTTTTTATCAGTTACTGCTCAGTCACCTCAGTCGTGTCGAATCAAGATAACTTTCCGTCTCTTCTCATCTTAATCTCATTGTCATACTCCCACTTCTCTGTCAAAGCTCAACTTCTTCTGTCCCTCAACACCCCCACCCACATACACCAACCCTTCTCTCTCTCTTTCTCTCTCCCTCCTCCCACCTCCCTTTTATGTCGGTGAAGGGAAGTGGGGATATTGGAAAGTGAGATGGGAGAATGTTCAAACTGGAGCTTGTTTTCATTTCATGTTTAATTTCCTGACGCCTAAGCCCTCGGCTTTCCGCAGCTAACCTCTCTGACCTTTTGGAGGCGTGTAGACGAGAGCAGTGGACCAGGCCTTTACATACACACACACACATAGGATACACACATAAATCACACACACTTACCATATTATATACAGATTTATATATAACTTGGACCCCCGAAAACACTTACTCGAAACGTTTTATAAATAAGCACACAATACATTAGCACATATCGCCTCTTGTCTTCCTTTCTGATTATCAAAAATGTGGTGTTTCAGAGAGGGCTTGCTCTTTGTAGCTTTTCCTTTGAACACCAGTAGCAACAAGACCAAAGCATATATTTTGGTGGTGAGGTAGTATGGGGAACATAATGTGGCCTTTGCTTCTCTATGCCTTGCATTCCCTAACTTATAAACTTGTGCTTTTTTAAAGGAGGGTCACTGGTGGATATGTATGCAAAAGCAGATCCCCAGTTTACAAGAGTTGTATTTATTATTTATCATAATGACCAACAGAGACGAAATTGACAGACTGAAAACACTCTCTTCTCTTGTTTGTATTATTTAACAAGCATCTGCGAAGAAGGAGACTCAGTCATCTTGTAGCTCAAAGTATTTGACGGTGATACAGTAATTGCCAAAGATGCTGACAGCAAAATGCAGCTTACAGGGCCATTATAGAGCTTTATTTATACTCCAGAGCCAGCAGGCAGGGAAAAGGGAAGAGGGAGAGAAGGAGGGCAGAGTCCACAGCTCCAAAAGCAGCTTTGAAGTCCAGCCGTCTCACCTCATCTCTGTCATCCAGGTCCACTGCGATTGATAGACTGCCTCACTTGCGCACAACCCCCACCTCCATAAAAAGCAAGCAGCGATGTGAAGTTCAAGTCTGAAGCTGAGAGCGGACTTTGCTAAATAAACTAGTGACAGAGGATAATCTAGTCACAGACAAGATTATGGACAACTGCCACCAGATTTTATGAAGACATTCATCATCAAACTGGGGATGAAACTGTACGACCCTAATGTTGGCATTTTAGCAGAAAACATCTGTCGCCTGGATTTCAACTGCTGTTGTTTGGAAGATGAAAAGCCTTCTACTACGGCTTGCCAAGCTTCAAGTGCCCCTCGGTATTCAACAATTGGATATCCCTGGACTTTGTCTTGATGGACCTTCAAATGAAATTGTGAGGTTTAGTCTTGATTGCGTGCATACTTGGGATCTGATTTTGTAGAAGTTTGGGTCAAACCTCACTTTGATTTTGTTCTGAACTTGTTGGATGAAAAAAGTTAATTATATTCATCTGGGGAATAGATGGGCCTGTGTGAACGCTACATGAATGTACTTATTTTACTGTACCACCACAAGGACCAGGCCAGGTTCTCTGTCCCTGACTATGTCTCAGACTATGCGTGGAAATTGAAACTGGCACCTCAGAGTGTCTTTTATACCCGTGCCAAATAGCTTTGATGGCTCTCCATGTGTTTTCCTTCCGTGCCTCCAGAGTTGTGAAATGAACTAGTTTAAGCATGGTAGTGCTGGAGAGAGAAACCCTTGGCCTATGACCCTCTTGCAGAAACTACACCATGCAAGCTTTAAGAGCTGAGTATTCCCTTAGTCCCACCCATCCCACTCTGATCTAAAACTGGCAGGGAGAAAGAGAGATTTAGAACAATAGGCCTTGCTGTCTGCATTTCAGAACAATCTTTGTGAATATGCCAGTGTTAACTCTCCCAGCCTTTCTGTAAAGTCCCTGAGTGATTATTAACATCCAAACATGATCAACTGTGTTCATACAACAGAGAGCATGAACAGTGTCTCCCTGACAAGGAATGAGAGTATCACGGCTTTTAGGAAATATGTCAAAAGTAATACTATTTGTTTATTCTCATGTGTCATCAGAATAATGAGAAAGCACACCAGTCACTTGTACTGGTTTCTTCTTTTGATCTATATAATAACATATTTACATAAAATTATTAGTGTTTCTCATCTGTTAGATATTAAATAAATCTGTGCATTGGTTATCAATCTGGGTGTTTTATATGGAGACCCGTATGATTCATAATTAAATAAATGAATACAACATTTTGAAATAAATATATGACCATGAAATAGTG
>JBAMHX010000011.1:17122967-17138591 GCA_037177515.1 Pseudomugil tenellus
CTACATCACTCACATGTATGGAAGGAAAGATGACAACAGACCCCAGGTTAAAAAAAAGCGAAGTTCTCCTTTAAGTACAGAATTGTTTTTTAATGAACATTTTAGAGTCAACTAAATTTGGAATCCAACATTATTTCATGAGAATTATTCACAAAAGCAAAGTAATCAGTAGGGTTGCAAATCTTTCCAGGAGAGAGATGTCCAAGCAAGTTCACATCATGTTTAGACTGTGCAATGCCTAGAGTAAATGTAAAGAAAAAAACAACAAGAGACATATCTAAGAAGCTACTTGTCTCAGTTTGCATGTTAAATGTTACAATGTAAACATTGTGACTAAACATTTAGAGATAGACTGAACCACCCCTCCACCATGCAGCCCAGCTCAGCAACATGTTTATGAAAAACCCTATGATCAAAACTACTTCATACCAATTTTTGAGAATTAAATTAATAAAATTACAAAATAAAAGTTTTCACTTATTTTATATTCAATCTAATGCACTGATGCTTATCCTGAGGGAAAAAAACTGCCCATATGCATAGTAGCCTACAACAGAAGAACAAATGTTTGGTAAGATGAAAACAACTCACACTTACATTTGAAACCTGCTCTGTAAATATATTCATGGAGGTGTTTCACTTTAATAATGCAACATTGGATCACTTTACTGATTGCTCAAATGCAAGACATATGGATGACTTCAGAGGATAATGGTTGTGAACATGTGTTGCAAATAGCACCAAATATCCAACATACAAACACAGACCAGGGATACTCAATACAAGAAGAAAGAACTCAACTACTCTCTTATTACTTTGTCCTAATATTGAGCAACATTTTACAACCAATCAGAGGGAATCTACAGTATTAGGTTGCATCTAATGAATCACTGCAAGTACATATTCGAGGTAATAAAGATAATGTGTGACCTTTGTATTGCAGTAAAAATTGCATGAAAAGAATCTTATAAATATTGCTTTATGTTGTAATTTTGACATAATTTTCACATAAATGCATTGATGGGTACCCAAGAATTAATAACTTTACCAAACAGTAATTATGAAAGGCAATGTTTTACCTCCACCTTTACTATTTCACTCCTGAAATCAGTCTATTCTGTTGCCAAGCGTATTTCTTACTGAGGCTGAAATTCAAGGCCATCCTAATTCGAGTCAAATGTTTTGAGTCTGAAAATAGTACTTATTACATTTCCATGTGCTTGTGTTAATTGCTTCCTGTAGCTCAAGCACTCTTTATCATGTTTTTTTTTTTTTTTACCTTGAATGCTCATTATTCAGAAAAGTCTTTCAGAAAAGTCTAAGTTATGATCATTGAGTCAAATAAAAGCATATTTTCTGACTGTGTAAGTACAGTCAGGAAAAACAGTGTTTTTATATAATTAGATGTATTAACTAACTATTTTTTAGTCATCTCTGCTTGAAAAATACCTTTTTTCATGTTTCTACTTGCCGTCTTTTCAGAGACCAAGACAACAGCTAAAAATATTTCAACGAAGCCTTTTTCCTGGTCTTCCTATGTTTGCCTGTTTGATACAGTTTAAGTAAGTGTTTAGATTGTAACACAATATCATGTGTGTGCTGACCCAGTGTGATCTTCCCACAGCAGTGTCTGGACAAGGAAAAGTGATGTGCACAGAGATGCCAGATAAAAACAAAACAAACGGGTCTGAGAGAACAAGTGTGTCAATCCTGTGTTCAGCGCCGCCACACAGGGCTCAAGGAGGACTCCTATCTCGATGGAGAAAGAGCCACATTCCCCTGAAATGAGGTTCTATGGGATGAAAGCCTTGTGTGAGCTCTCCTGATGACCCACGACCCTGTCTGTATTTGTGCAGAGGGGGGAGCCCTGATCCTGGGCTCTCTGCCTCCTTGCTAGGATCCTGGGGAGTCAGATTGGGGTGGCCAGACAAGCCCACCATTCTACCCTCGGGTGTTTTGCTTTTGGGGTAAAGAGAGACCCTCAGATGAGCCGGCACTGTCACAGCAGTAACCTTTCACCCACAGAGTTTCAGAGGTGGACCATAGGAGGCCCTTCCTGGAGTGCTAAGCTATCCCGGGTCAGTCTGCTGCACACTGAAACTTCAATAAATCTGGAGATCTGCTTTCAGTGTTTTACTTCAAAACACTGCTTGAGATTTTAATATTGGGAGAAAATCATATGTATCTGATTTCAAATCACAGTTATGGGACTTTAGCATATTGCACAGGCAGCATGATACCCGTACTTTACATTCAAGTCACTACAACCTGGCGTGTCTAAGCAAAATGAAGGACCAGCTCTAGCAAGTGAAATTTCTGTGTGGAGCTGAAGACAGAAGCTTTTATCCCTGTAAGCTATGTTTTGCTGACATCTTCACACCCATTAAACTTTGAATTCTTGCTCAGCAGGCTACAAAAGGAGAGGTGACAGAGGAATCAGTTAATACTCAAGTCTTAAGGTACTACCTTGAAAGTCTAAGGCTTCTTAAGATTAGAACTGAAAAAGGTAGTTTGTAGGCATGAACAGGGTGCACACTGGGGCTACGATGACTAACCTCTGCCCTACCCCTTAGGCTCTCCAGGATGTTAGACCAAGGTCCAAACATACCCAATTACAAACAAACACACATGCCCGAAATTCCACTTTTACTTGAAACAGTTGGTTGACCCCCCTTTCGCCTCTGTTCGGGTTACCTTTGCCCACTTTACCCTCAGGCCATCCTTAATCCAATATAGAGCTCACTTTAGAGGAGCTTGATCAGGAGGACAATGTCGGTGACTGAATGGCAAATCCAACTAATACCCCCCACCCCCCTTGACCCAGAAGGACTGCACCTTGACCCAGTTGTTGTCATTTCTAATAACAACTCAGTCTAAAAGTCTACAGCCATGCTAGCACTTATGTGAAGATGTACACAACTGTTCATGCTGATATTACAAATGTATCCGGTTTACTGTGTCCTGTTACCTGAGAAGGTACTGAAAAGAAATCATGTCTGTTACCTTTCTGTTAGCATTGTATGCAATGAATAACTATGACTAATTAGGCAAGGAGAGTGTGAAAAGAAGAGGAAAAAACAAAGCTACAACAATGTTTGTATAACTGCAACAGAGAAACCTGACAACCAGCTGCTCTTTGGTAGTAAAATTTATCAGAAACCATTTTACAGCCTATGTGAGAAAACAAGCAAGGCTGTCATAAGTTGCCCCTGGAGGACCAATAGAGAATGATATATATGACAACAACAGCAACATGAAGCATACATACACAGCACAGCTAAACAGCATGCACAGCATACAACACAGCTAAACAGACAGAACTGTACTGTAACTGCATGCAAGTTGGTGAGTGTGAATACCACATTGTGTTCAGTGATAAGTTGAATTATGCAAAAGCAAATGTGTCCCCTCAAAGGATCTAAAGAGGTTAAGTAAGGCCCCCAAGACCCAGGCAACCAGGAGTCATGATGAAGCATGAACCCAAGCAAGCCAGCCAGAGTGACAACCACAGAAGAAGGCCCCAGCTAGAGTCCCCATGGTCATGGAGCAGGGGCCCAGGAATAAACATTTATTTTAAATGTTAAAAAAAAACATTAAATACCATTCAAAAGTCATATAAACTGTCAAAGTTATGCAGTTACTTTTGTGTGGATAAAATGTTTTTTGGGTTTTTTTTCCCCATTTTATTTTGGATTTGGGCCCACATTAGCTTGCAGAAACCAGCATGAGTAATTCTTACTGTGGTACTTTTGTTAAATGCAATGTTTACATATACATAGAAATGCTTCCAATTGCTACATACAAAGTCCATAAACTATTTGTTAAGATATAAAATCCTTTTACATACATATATGATTAATTGTTTCATAAACAAAATTTATTGTTTGAGCTGAAAGCTGCAGTACGTCCAAAAATACCTCAAGTACCAATATCTAAGCGTAATTTGCTCTATTAACAACCAATGAGAATAATTAGCTCTTTATTGAGTGACATTCTAGGTTGTCTTCACAATCAAAAATCCAAAACCAGAATGAAACTTAACTTAGGTTCCACCATAAAAGTAAGAACATTCAGTAAGAACCATACATGTACAAGCTAATTCCATCTGTAGCTGAGATAGTTGAGCTGTTTTTAACTAGACCAGAGTAAAAGTCAGATTTGCAGGCCTTGTCAGGATGTTTTTGAGTCTTGAGAGGAGGTCCTGTTTGACTTGTAGGAAGATGTTGATTTTCCATTGTTTCCTAAGCTCTTGATTTGCACCAGCCTCCAGTTGTGCTTGTGAACCTTCTGGTTGACATTTCATTGCTCGTATTTTCTCTGAGCCTTTGATATGTCGTGCCAGTGTTTGGTGTTTCAGAATTCTCAGCATCCCAGGAGGCAATATCCGCAATTGGTTTTGTGGTTATACCACAAAAGATGTTCCTGTTTATGTTCTTGGCTTACTCTCCAGCTAAAGCCCCTGACTCCAATCATATTAGAAGCTACACTGGCTCACTCAACATTTTAGTAGTGAAGAAGCAGAAGATAACAATCCAACATGTTTCTTCCAACATAGATACACAACACAAGTATCCATTGTAATTGTTGTACTCTTTCACCTTTTATGAATCGCAACCTTATGAAGCCACCTCAGAGTTTCCCCACCTGCTATTTGCTAGTGTTAGCGCTGCAGAGCTGCATCCAGATGCATCACATGTTTGCTGTGCATCACAGACTCCCAGGTAGTCTCTGACCCAGCAGACAAGGTCACCACCAAGAGACAAACAGAGCTGTACTCATTCTTCTAATTGTCAGGAATGTTCCTATTGAGACAAGAAAGAGACCCTTTCACATGGCATCTAATCAGAGTCATGCTCCCCACTTAATTTCGCAGGACACTTGTTGAACAGCTGCCTTGTCCTTTTTGTAACAGCTGCAGAGACTTGGAGTCCCATTTACCCCTGAAGAACCACCACAGGACAATATTAGTTCACAGCCTTGCCCATGTCACCATCTCTCTAATGATGCATCCGCTCACTGTCACCTTGAACAATGCTTCAGCTTTGTGCGTTGTCCTGCTTTGATTGTTTGCTCATGGTTTAAAGGTCTGTAGGAAAGTTCAAAGGGAGCTTATAGGGCTGCAAGAATAACTCAATCAGGACTGAGGTGGTGTTGAAACCAAAAACATGCATTGACTAAAGCAGTCTTTGTTTATATTTTGGTTTTTTGTTGTTCACTTTCTAGTGAAATTATTGTATTTATGGTTAAACGGTTCATGTATTGTTTCCAAAGTATTTTATTAGACATATGGGGATGATACGGTTTTACCCAACATAGGGTGTCCTGACACTTCCACTATTCTGTGGCACATACTGGGACAACTCGAATCGTGCCAGTGCGCAAACTAGTCGTAAACCGGCTGGAAAAGTGCATAAACCCGTCGTGACTGCGTGCCATGTCGGGATGAGAACTTAGAAATGTTGAAAATTTTGATCACGACAAAATTTCGCCACGGGTTTGTGAACTATGCACCAACTGTGCCCCAAAATGTCACGACTTGCCACGAAAAAAATCGTGGCCAAAAGTTGTGCAAGTGTCAGCCTACCAATAGGCTGTTTATTTTTTTACATAATATCACTTAAATACTGCTCTTTAACAATTACAATTACACATTAAACAAAGATCATTAAAACACCAATTTCACAGAGGTAGTCCGTGAACAAGGACATCACATTTTATTCATAGCTATTAACATCCTTGCTAAAATGCATGAAATGCATGCATCATTTACAGTATAAGATGCAAGTGTTTGAATCTGCAGTCCTGTTTATTATCATATAAAACACTGCAGAACACTCCAGCTGACTTAACTGTGATTTGTAACATCAAATGAAATCTGAGTAGGCTGCAGTAGTTATCATCATGTCCAAACATCAGTAACAATTAGTAACAAGGCTTTGAGAAAAAGCTCAACAAAAGGCCCTCCAGGCCTCTTCTCTCCATGAAGGATATTACTGTAAAGCTATCGGCTTCTTTGGCACAAAACGAGAGGTTGCTGGCTGTCTTTAATGCTTTGACACTTGACATGTGGTTTGACTAAACACTGAAACACAAACTGGATAGTAAACTTGTCCATACTTATATTTATCAAAGTCACTTCCACACTTCAGTTGGTCAAAGGAGGTAACATTTTTCTGATGTTTCTACAATCTGAGATTGAAAATGAGCCATTTCTTTTCCACTTTATATTCCTCCTTGGTTTTCTTTTCTTTATGTTTTATCTAATTGTTTATCTAACTGTTGCTTTCATTTCTTCTGCTTTGTTTTTATTATTTATAAAAATGTATATATATTTTTATATTAAGACTCCAGCTTCTCTGGAGACTTTGATTTACTCTGAGAAATAGTAGGTGATTTATGAAACATTTAATTGCTTCACAGTAAAGCTTTGGAATGTGACATTTTTATTTTCTTTAATATTATGCCAGCCATTTCCAGCCAAATTTGCATTAGCTGGTGTAGACTGACTGTAAACAGCTGTACAAATATGGAGATAATGAATCCAGATGTTTGGGTAGTTTTTAATGCTGAAATAAATTGTGTCAAAATGATTTCACAATCATATATAAACGTACTTCTTTTTATTCAGAACTTTCATAATTTATTAAACACTTTGTGCTAGTAGTGACTTTTAGCTGATTGTAGGAATTACTAAAACTTGATGTAAAATAATTTGAGGGACTTCTGCTAGCGGACAATAATAATTGGGATGTTTTTGTCTTGTTGATCTCTGTCTAAAGATAGTGACTCACATGGCAAACACAAGACATAGCAGGCCCAAGCTCTCAACCTGCAAGCTGCGTGGTTCCTGAAATTGGTGGCCAAGAAAATTAGAGTGAAAAGGTCCATAAGGAGGTTCTGGCAAGAGGCTGATCAGACCTCGTGATTCAGACTGAAAGGTAGCAGCAATGATGGAGGGCCAAAGACAAAGGGGCCACTCAGCAGTGCTCTTTTGCTTTACGCCTCAAACTCACGCGCACTGCCCTTCGATTGCTTATTGAATTACATCTAATCACTCAATTAAAGTCACATGGAGGAGAGGCATACATTGTCCGGACCACTGGATGTGGATAACGACTGCTGTGTTGCTGCTTGTGGGAAGTTGGAAAACAAAATGTCTGAAACGTTAGCACTATGACAGACGTCTCAATTCACAGTCAGCTTGGGAAAGCACCGTCATGAATCTAGATCAAACAGCAAAATTTTGTCTCAGTGCATTCCCACAAACATATGGTGATGAACATCTCAGGGATTAATCATCATATAAGTAAAGGATGATGTGGAAAATCCATTCATTTTATTTTGATGTGCATTGGCCAAACCAGTATGGGAACCTCCACCACAAATGTTTGCTATTGTAAACAATTGTCTATTTAGATTAGCAACTAATATACAAAAGCTATTAATAATTATCACATTAGCTTACTGTGTTACTTTTTGCCTCTAAAGTTTTTTCAAAAAAGAAGATTATAAACACCATGTAAAACGTTTTGGTTTCCTGTTACTGAAGCCCTGAGCTATTTCATGGAAGTCAACCCACATACACACACCTGCTAAAATCTGTCTTTTGAAGGCTTTATTAAAGTGTGAAATAACTGCTTTAATGACAGGTATAAAGCAACTCCAACTCTATCACCTTTAATGGAAGCCCAATGCCTGCATGTATATACTCATTTTCAACACATGGCTGCAACAGCAGGTGCAGCTAGAATATCAATGAAACATATATGAGGCTGATTGATTATACTGATCAGCAAGACTCGTTCTCTGCTCTTCTTTGTAAAGTTAACATAAAATACAGCAGAAAGTCATTTACAAAAACACTGACCTAATACAACCGATAGAAAATAAAAATGACCTATAAAATGATTTATATTATAACCCTAAGAGCACTGAGGACAGACATACTTCTGTTAATTACTTGTCTTGTTTTAGCAGTTGTTTCCTAATAAAAAAAAAACAGTAAATATTATAATATATTGTATCATTCATGTTCTGGGGATGTGCCATTTGTTAGCTTGTTAGAGCTATGCAGCAAGAAAGTGACATACACTCACAAATGCACTTCTTTATATAATGGAGGCAAATAATTATAAATAGCCTCACAATGCTACATCTAATGGGCTTCAAAATGCCACTGGTCTGTAGACTTGAGCCTTAAAAAGTAGGAGAATTATTGTATTTTTTGTGTGTGAATGGATTTAAGAATAATGACTTCATTCTTAATGTGCAATCAATTTAGGTGCCTCACTCTACAGTCAGTCTGGCCTCTTTACAAAATAAGCATCTCTTTAGTGGCAAACATTTATTTCATTATGGCGAATGTAAGGATCATTTCACTTGTAGAGTAAATAATGAATTCAATTAAATACTTCAATTTTAGGAGCCAAAACAGAACCATTTTAGAAGAGCTGAAGATAAAAAAAAAAACAAAAAAAGGATTGTTGTTTTAAATGGGATAAAAATACCAAACACAAACTAAATTCACAGTGTTTTAGTAAAAACTTGCAAGTTGAAATTTGAATATTTAGATCTACGTTAACATGAATTTTTGTTACAAAATCAGAAATCGTCAAAACTAAAAATTATATCATTGTAGAAGCTTTGTTACTCTTAAAATAATTTTACTACAACTGGCCCAAAGGGTTGCCCAAAACAATTTTTCCAGACAGTTGTCCGTTCAGAAACTTTAGAAAATGAAAGTAAAAAAAAAGATTGTTCTTAAAAATGAAAAGAAAAGTGGTCATTGTAATTATTGCTAATTTGTTTTTCTTTTTTTTTTTTTAAAAAAAAAAAAAGATGTATTGAAGTACAGTATATTTAATTGAATTAACATTCCACAGAAATAGCAGTTTATATTTTCAGGAGTACACAGATATTTTTAGATTTTATCTAATATTTCAATCTATGATTAAATTTCTATTATAGCCAAAATATATGAATTGATATGTTTACATGTTATTTTTCTCCTATGATGTTAAACGAATCAAACAAAAATCTTGTGATCGTGTATTTAGTTTGGCATTTTGTATTTATTAAGTTACAACTAACTTAATTGTTTTATATTTGTTAGCAGCAAGGCATTTATTGGCACGGTTTCCCATGTGTATATAAGGCATTATGCAGGGTCACTTCCAGGGTTTTGTCAGTCTATACAAGTTCCATGTGGAGATCTAGCATTGCTGGAGCTTCTAGGGTGTTGAGAAGCAGCTGTGAGTGAGAAGGAAATGGGGTCTGGCATGTTGACTCAGGAGTAAATCCCCTCGGACATCTCAAAAGGCTGCTATTAGAGTTTAATCACACAGCAATCCTGAACATACTCTGATGATGGGATGACTGTTGAATAGTCATCAAGCAATCTGAAAGTATCTACTCATCCAGAGGCTGTTAAAGCTTTGGACAGATTAATTTACACTATTTTTCCACTCTTTAATTAACCATATTCAGATTGATGATAAAAAAAAAAAAAACAGTCATTTTCTGCATCTAAATATTTGGTTTCCTGACTACAAGCTTGCAACGGAAAATTATATTTCTATAGTTAGAACAAACTTGCGTTCACTTCAACACGTCAAGTTCTGAAAGTCTTTACGTTGGTATCAGTAACACCTTATTTTTAGACAAAGGGACCATTCTGTTGTCTGCAGAAGCAAAAAACAGTGCATGAGTGAATTGTTTCAAGGAAATTTGCATAATCCTTAGTGACTGAGACTCTATTTTAGGCCGAATTTTTTCCAGACATGGCTGTTAGCACAACCAGGCAGAGGAGAAAGGAATAAGTGTGGAGAGAAGTGAACTATCAAAGGAATGAACTGAGCTTTCATGTTAGGACACTTTGATTGTGTTATAGATTGGTTCCAGGTGAGGCAAGATCCCAAAAAGAAGGAATCCAAAATAAGAGAGAAATTCTGAACTATGGGGATGGTTTTGTCAGAACTTTAACGTTAAAGCAACATGTAGCACAACAGATGTAGACAATTCATGAGGCACATATATTTGATGCTTTGGTGGGTGGCCTCACCACAAGGAGCTCCAGCAGTTAAGGAATGACACCTTTTAACATTTGATCAATATTTAAAGAATGAAATCTGTGGTGAAAACATAAACTGCACATTCATTCAAGGATATGTATAAGAAAGATCAATTATCTGTATATTATCGAGATGCAACTTCATACTTTTGCTCCACAACTCTTCACATATACGTTGCAAAGTGTGTTTTACTAGTAAAATCTCAAACTTATGAGCAACTAAACACAGTTTTAACTACTAAATGATTTATCTGTAATAGAAAGTAATTGCAGGATGATTAAATGCTTTAAGTAGTAAAACCACAAACTAAAACCACAAAGTCCCCAATACTAAACATACTTTATGGGAAACCAAGAAGCTTATATAGAAACATCTGATGAATGGAATTCAGTATCTGAACAGCTGAAGAAAGTATTGTTAATACAAAGTGATCAAACAAAAGATGCTAGGTTAAACCACCCTACACATAAAATTCACATATAGGTCTTTGAAAACATCTTGACCAGCTACAGACTAAAAATTTGTATTACACAAGCACAGATATATACACACTGTACTCTTGGTAATATTTCAGTCCTTAGAATTCAGTTAAACCGTACATACGAACATACGTCTTGTACATGCAGTAAAGTATTTTTAATCCTTCCAATGCTGAAAAAAGAAGAGAAGCCTGTATATTAGTATTTTAAAATTCTTTTTCTGCACTAAAGTCCTTGCCAGTCTGTCCAATTGTGGTCCACCATCCTGCCAGAGTGTCTGCCTGCAGTGATTGGAAGCAGGCATTGCGTGGGAAGTCCAATTAGAGACGGAAATTGCACCAAGGCAGACGCTGTGTAGCCAAGGTTTGCCGCATGGTCACTTACCTGCACATCTGCACTGATGTTTTAAAAGCGGTAGCCACCTTTTTTCACCACCTTAATTGGACTTTCCATCACTGATTGCTTGAAAGAAAAATATACCGCCATGGTCTGCTTCCCGGTAACGGTCTGACTTTTCACTGATGCCTGATGAGGAGTCATGTGTCAGATTTAGATTTATACCAGGAGGTTCTTGTAATGCTCATCTGTATTGCGCACGTCTAAATTTCGACATTTTTTAGGGTCCCTGTGATATATAGTACAAGAGCTCACTTATTTTAACGGGAGTAATGGGTCTAGAAGGTATATATCATACATGCTAGTTTTAATGAGAAAATAAAGACAGTTGGCTGACTGAAAAAAAATCACAGTAATCCATCACAAAAAAATCTAATAACTGCTAGATTACCTAGGATCCAAATTTTAGAGAGCATAAATCACAAAGTTTTTAGTTATGAAACTCATCTCTGTGCTCTGCATGACAGGTGCACTCTTTATAACAATCCACATGCTCTCCACCTTTGACATGTAACACCATACTCACTTACTCTTGGTGGTAAAGAACTCCCAAGATGGTTTTCATGTGTCGTGTTGCTTCATTTTCTCAACCATTCATCCATAAAAACACAAGTCAGTGGTTTAGGAATTAGAAAGCTCATAATTTCTGTGATTGTTCTTTCTAATCCATTTTATATGATCTCAACATGGAGCCACGTGTATTTTATTGACAATATTCCTTCTTGCCCATCCCATTTCATAGGCTTGTGTGCAGGGTCTTGCTTGTTACTCAGAAACCAAAAATGTTGCTTGACATATGGGGATCTTTTTAAAGAGTAAGATGACTTAAAGTCAAAGAAACACGTGTAAAATATATAGAAAAGGCTGCTTCAAAACAGATTTACCGTCTCTGAGTTGCAGATCTAACGATATGATATCCATGGCAAAATTTTTTGCCATTGATATCATAATCAATCAAAACTAGGAGATGAAATATGAAAATGACAAAGGGAATATCTCTGTGTGTATTTGTGATGCAAATGTGCACCAAATGCTTCCAACTGTTGATCCCTGGAAAGATTTATTACAGACGAGAAGCTAACATTTTGAAATTTCCAAGCTGTGAGAAACTCTCATTTGTGAAATATGCTGCTTAAATGGGTGTTTTGACATCTTTGAAATTCATTCATTCAATTTTGTGAAATCAGTTTTAGAGTTGAGGGAAATAGTTGACATGAATTATCATTTATGTGGAAGTCAGATAAGGCCTCAGCCAGTAGCTGGCTAGTTTTGTCAAAACTTGAACACTAGGAAATAAATAATTTATAAATCAGTGATTTTTATTTCAATCATTTTGTCAGCGTAACCATGACAATATCAGACAGTTTTTAAGAAGTTTACCCACTCATTATTCTAATTACAGTTGTGTCCCATTCGTGAGTGACATCTTTGTAGTTGGTCTTTTCACTTGTAATGATATGTCTACCTCATCCATTGTGTTAGTCCCTTAGGCTTCCTTTTTGGCCTCTCGGCCAAAGTAATAAACACCATAGCAATTCCTCACATCACCTATTAAATATACATGATGTCAAAGAAAAAGCTGTGGAAAAGGCAAAGACAGAGATGCTCAGTTGTCGAGTTTTTTTGGGCTCAGGAAGTGTTTTCTCCAATAAAACCTCAGCACATATTTAATCCAGTCAAGCAAAATGAGTTTAAAGATTCAGGCATATTACTCCCCTAGGAAGATGTAGATGTCCTCCCATACAGACCCCAACAACCCTCCCCGCCCCCCCAAAAATCTATTCCTACGGTCTGTCCTCCATCCAGACTGCAGGCGCTATGGGCTATCAGAGAATCAGAGCAGGAATGTGACTCCTGACAGACACATCTCTCAGGACCTCAGACTGAATATGTTCCTAATTAGCTCCATCTGATAAAATGTGAGTGTAAGTAAAACCCAAGGCGGGCATGATCAATAGCACTTGTCTCATTTTTTCAGATGGGTTTGACGCTGACAGACCATGGTGTGATTAATCATTGTGGTGTTGCAGATAATTGTCTGACCACATCATCCTTTGTAGGTGTTGTTGAATTCTCAGTCATGTCTGCAGTGCTTTGAATAGAAACCCCAACATTTTCAGTCCAGTTTGAATCAATCTCCACAAGAACTGGCATCCATATGAAAACTGGTTTCCTCTTAATATGATTGTCAGTTATTTCACACATACTCACTTGCACATGTTTTCCTCTCACTTGGGAAAGAACTGCCATCTGCTGTTCACTACGCACACTGCAGCAGGGCAAGGTTAAGTTGTGGTGGTTGTTTCAGTGGGGCAAGCGATTTGATGAAAACAAGCTGCACGTTGCTGTGGTTTCATCCTGAGAAAGTCTCTTTAGTTTCCATGCTCATACAGCTGGATGTTTTTAGGTTTACCCAAACTGCATGGATGTGACATGGGCACTGGAGATGAAACAGGCCTCCCTCAGCACACAAACACAACACTACACTCCTAGTCTTGTGTACAGCTGGTAGGGATGACACAAGAGGCACAAGAGGCTTTATTGAGTTCTGCTTAGGGTGCAGTGCAAGTCAGCACAGTGCTCTGGCAAAGCTCAGGCTGCAGGGCAGCAGAGAGGAGACTCAGCCAAAGGTACGCAGACCACTTGGTCTGTGTTGAGAGTCCTTGTAGGCTGGAACTGTGTGAATTATTTTGAGATGAGAACTGCCTACTCTCAGTTGCAGTACTATTAAACTCAATGAACTCCCTGCAGAGCAGTGCATAAAGAACACAACACTTTTATGGAAGCAAAATATTCCATGGGCATTTGCTATTTGACAACTCAACAACACGTAATAAACTTTATTGGACCATCTTGTTAATTGCATTTGACTGTCACTGGATTTTTGTAACAAAGTGTAAAAAATGACTGATATACACAGGCTTAAAATGAAATACATCCATTATTTGGGTAAATGATGTAGAAGCGAATAGAATCAGGATATTAACACCGTCTTCAGATCTGACAGTTAAATATGAAGTCAACAAACCGAGAGCATAAATGCTGGACAGATTGGGAAACAGTTGAGCTGCATCTTTAGTCCAATAGTAACAAAACCTTCTACCAGGATTTCCAAAGCTCATTTGTAAAACTTTTGTAGCATATATTAAAATTATCCAAAAAAAAGAAGAAGAAATTGTGGAGTCACCAAAGAAGAAGGTATGCATTCCTGAATCAGGAATTTGAGGTAATGTTTGCTTGAGCTACTCACTGTTGAGACTCTATTAGTCTAATAACATACTTTTTTTGATGGTATAAAATGACATTTAATAAATTTAATACATTGGTTCAAATTCTCTCGTAAAATCTCAGTTTAGTTCTATTAACTGCAGATCATTCTCATTACATTATTAAGTAGCTGGTCTTTGTAGGTAGCTGATTCCAAGAAGCCAACATGTCACCAACTCATTGGTTAGCCTTGGGTTTGGCACTTGGACTTCACTAAGTTTGTCTCACATCAAGATTTATGTTCACCTCTGCATTTTATTACCTTTAATTGCTTCATTCCTATTCTCTCTTTTATGAGGATGCAATTATGGGGAAGTTTTAAAAATATTTAAATATTGCTGTAAAAAACAGCAAAAACTGCCAAATTCTGTTTGCCTGGACAGTTAATATGTCATGTTTCAATGCACATCTTAAGCCTGATGTTCAATATGGAGTTGATTTGTTGGTGAGACCACCACACAGTCGTTCTTTCTGTCACCATTCCTCAAGCATTGCCTCATGCTGGAAATTCAACAGACCTCCAAATGAGCAAAGACCCAGAATCCCTTTGTGTGCCTTTTCAATATATTCCCATCTTTATTGTGGGAAAACTTGTTAGTTTCCCGACAAGTATCTATTTCAACATTAACGCAATTTCAGCCTGGGTGGGTTTTTTTCTGTTTTTTCGTTTTCCCACTCATCTTTGAATAAACTACTGTCAGGCTTGGCTTATTATCGTAAAGCTTCTGTGCTCAACTCTATCCAATTAAACCACTTCTTCCCTTTTTTCTTTGTTACAAACTGTTTCTCTAGCATATTTTGTGTTCTTTTTAGTGTTTGCTGTCTCACTCCGAACAGTCTGACCAGGCTCCAAACATGCAAGAGTAGTTTGGTTGTTACAGCTATTGATGTAGAGCCTGTAAAGATAACTAGAGGTGACAGGAGGCTGTTGGATAGTGAAGGAGGAGCACGCCTTGTGGCCAGTTCACAGTGACATGACAGCTGGCAGTGATGGAGAAGAGAATAAAAACACGTGGACCGGCTTTGAAGACAGGCAGAGTGTAGAAATAAAAAAACGTAACAGCTTGAAGCATCATGACTTCATTTTATCTCCCTACAATTTATTATTCATGTTAGAAGATTAGTTGTGTAAAGGTTCAGTCTTTAATAGACACATAAACAGTATTTAGGCGATTCTAAATCTTTTAGCGCCCTCTTGGGGCTAAAACTGGTTTCTGTAAGTTGTATAAAAATGCTCTGTCCTGGAGTTCATGGAGTGGCATATGTTTATCCATCCATCAATCTGTTGTGGAATTTTCTGGTTTCATATTGTTATGGCATACAAAGTACGTAATGCATCCTTGTGTCTGGTACAATTCTATCTGGGAACACTATGATCATACAAACAAGAATATCATTTCATAGATGTTATG
>JBAMHX010000011.1:17153283-17171301 GCA_037177515.1 Pseudomugil tenellus
CCAGAATTCAATAAACTGTTGAACCTTTTCCCTGTGTGGGCTGAACTTCCGGATCTTCTTGTACTATCATTACAGTATGTTATATTCGGTACCTTATGTTTCTTGTGTTTTTCTTAAATGAAATATAAATCAAATAAAAACTGCATTTCTCTTCCTGCAGTGCCATCTTAACCGGCCACATGACGTACTGTAGCTACTATGACATATCTGTTATGTTTATGTTATTGCAATTTTCTAATAAAACTTATATATTGATACCTTTTGCCAATAATCGAGGGTTATTTGCCTAAAAAGGGAAAATATCCTAAAAAGATTACTATTACCGGAGAAAACAAAAAGCCCCGGTGCGTTTTGTTTTTCCTTGGTAATAGGATTGTTGTTACCCAGAACTTACAACAATCCAAGGTGACAAACTTTAGTGGTAGTTTTAAGAACCCGAGTCTCCAGGTGTTTACAAATGCTGGTTTGCTACCAAACAGAATAATATTAGTTTTCTCTTCATATGAATGGAGAACATTTTGCAGCCCATTTTCTGCAGCAAGTTAAATAAATAAATAAAGCTTTGTGGTGACTGTATGACAAACACTGTTCAATGGAAACACCTGCATATAGAATTTGTAGTTTTTCCAAACTTTACAAATATCGCTTTTCCATCCATCCATCCATCTTCTACCGCTTATTTAAAAAAAAAAACCTGCAATGGACACGCAGCTCTACTTGTTTACTTGATCAAAATGAGCAACCCCTCATTGACTTCTCTTTCATGGTTAAAACTATGTGGAATCCTTTTCAGATCCAATTTCTTCCAAGAGGTATAAATCCCATCGCTGTAGACACACACACAACCAGTAGATGGCGCTCTTTGACCGGTTCAAATCTAAAATGCTTCAAAGCATTAGATTTATGTCCTGGCAGAGTTTTCACTAATTCAGAGCCTCTTTGTCATGATTTCACCAAGAGACGGTAATGTCTTTTCATATAGGACCCATTAAAATTGCAGCTTTTAACTTTCATTTTAAGGGATTTAAATGCTTTGAATCACAAAAACAAATTTAATAGATTTTGAAGAGACTTTGGCTGGGGTTTTAGGTTTTCTTGCAAATGATTATTTTTCAATCTAGAGTTAATCTTATCTAACAGTTTAAGTTCTGCTTATTCCAATGATAACTTGTCAAGTCTGCAACTACTCAAGTTGTAATCTGAACCTTTAAAGTAAACTTGAGAGCCGGAAAAAGTCTGATTAGGTTGGAGGGAGCTACATTTTATGCTTTATACAGACATTTCTGATTACCATTAAATATTATATGATTTATATATTCAAAATCTAAGATTGTTTATTTGTCATATGCTGGGTCTACACAAAGTCAGCAATGCAATGACATGATGAGGATGAGAACAACCGTTCGACTCACTGGATAAAAGTACTAGTAGCATAGTACATGTTAAATGGTGTGGAAGAAATTCAAGAGAAATTAGCGAGAAAAGCTAAATAAATTATTTTTGTATTGGATAAGTGATTTCGTGTTGCACATGATCCAGCAATGGAGAACGTTACTACACCAGTAATAAGCAGCATGTACAGTGCGGTAGTATGATACCTCAAAGTGATTTAGTGCAGTATTGAAGAGTTCAGTAGTCTGACAACTTGGGGTTATCTCGACTACAAGTGATCACACTCCTCAGCCTGTCCAGAAAAGTTTATTCTGGGGGCCTGGAGAGGAGGGTCTTTCAGAAAATTGAACTCTGGATTGAAAAGAAGCAGTGTGGTTTTCATCCTCGTTGTGAAACTGTGGACAAGCTCTATACCCCCCACTGTGTTTCCCTCGGGGACCTCTGTGTGAATATACGACCTGTCTGGTCGCTGTACGACTGGTGTCAGAGCCTGGTCCACATTGTCAGTAGTAAATCAGATTTGTCTCCAGTGAGGGTTGGACTACGCCAAGGCTGCCCTTTATCTGTGATTCTGTTTATAACTTTTATGGACAGAATTTCTAGGCGCCGCTGAGGTGTTGAGGGGATCTGGTTTGCTGACCTCAGGATTGGGTCTATGCTCTTAGCAGATGATGTGGCTTTGTTGGCTTCATCTGGTAGAGTGCCCTCTCCAAGTTGGGAATGAGTTCCTGTCCCAAGTAGAGCAGTTCAAGTATCTCAGGGTTATGTTCACGAGCAAGGCAAGAATGGAGCGAGAGATCAACAGGTGGATCGGTGCAGCATCTGCAGTAATGCAGATTCTGCACTGATCTGTCATGGTACAGAAGGTACAGTTCCTCACGAGCTGTGGGTCGTGACCAAAAGAATGAGACTGTGAGTACAGGCGGCTGAAATGATCTTTCTCTGATGGTTGGCCAGGCTGCTTTCCCTTTGAGATAGGGTGAGAAGCTCCTTCATCTGAGAGGGGCTCAGAGTAGAGCCGTTGCTCCACCACATTGACAGGAGCCAGATGAGGTTTCTCCCTGCTGAGGTGTTTTCGGGCACTTCCCTGTGGGAGGAGAGACCCAGGACATGCTGGAGGGATTAAATTGCTCGAGAACGCCTTAGGATCTCTCCTAGAGAGCTGGCAAATGTGGCTGGGGAGAGGGAAGTCTGAGCTTTCCTTCTTAGGCTTTTAGCCCTATGTCCCCACTGCAGACAAGCAGAAGAAAATGGTTGGATGGATGAAGAACAATAATAACAACAACTATAATTAATCAATTACTTGTCTTGGTCTAATTACTTGTTACTAGTATGCTATAAGATTTTTTTCCTATCCAAACACTAGCGATTTTATCTTTGACTAACACTCTTCACAGGCATAAATACTCTATTAAAATGTCCATAATGAACTTCAACATAAAACTAAGTGAACTTTATGGTCAAGTTTTGTCATATTCATGGTTTGTGTATAAGACCATTGACAGTATAAATTAAGATAAGACAGGTAAGCACCAATCTAAACCATACTTGAAATAAAGTGCAGTAGTTGTAGAAAAGCGCTGTATAAGTCACAAACGCACGGAAAAAGTCTGATCAAAGCTAATGATTGTGCAGATTTTTCATTAAGGAACTGTACATAATTATGCCTAATCAAAAATGTAAGAATCTAAGCAATCCTTGCGTAAATATGACACCATTATTAAAACATTGTAGTACAACTTTTATATGGTAAGTGCGTATATTAGTCTGAAATCAAGATAGTTTGATTAACGTTGCTTTTCTCCTCATATTCTTACAGGCATATCATAGACAGCTAAAGAAAGGAGCTTCGCCTTTATAAAGAGTTTCTTCATCTTTCGAACCGTCTCAGTTGTCGGTGAGGCCGGCGGGGCGGATCCCACACAAGAGTGAAAGAGAAAATAAAGCAACACAACAGTAATAACAACTTGGCCCTTTCCTAAATTTAGCTAACAAGCTCCCCTGTGGATATTTAACAACAAGGTGGGTGAATGAAGAGTGATGCTATCGAGGAAACGAGGCTCCCAGGTGGCTGTTGGCTAACACGCGTCGGTGTTGCTATCAGACAGTCAAGCTAGCAGTGCGGGAAGATGCTAAGTCCGTGGTGTGTGCTAACGACAGTGCAGCCGGGGCCATTTGACCAAAGCTCAAAGAAAACACCGACAGCTCCGCAGGGGTGGTAGTAACTGGAGAGAAACATTTATAGTCATTGTAAGCGTATCTATTTAAATTACTTTAATCCTTAAAGAAGAGACAGTTTATATCAAAGTTGCCCAGTTGCTACGAAATTATAGTTTTAAGGGCCTACGGATATTCCCTTGACTGGGACACTTTTTTGTGTTACGAAACTAAAGCTACCGCAAGCGTAAAAATAGTTAAATGATTTGAGACATTAACCTCGCTGTGATATGTCAATATTGTGCTTGTATTAATTAATAATATCCCAGTCCACATTTATAACTCTTAAAGTCATAATTTTTTCTCTTGTCATGCCCACCATTATGAATAGTGAGCCAATACAATATGTAGTGCCATTAAATGACCGATTTAGGCGAAAACAACTTTTTAGGATTATATTTTTTTGACTTAGTATCCAGCAAATAAACCGACTTCATGTTACCAGAATATGTGTCAACACAGCTGGATCATAAGCTGACACTCAGTAACTATTCCTATAAATAACCCCATTATACATCTGTAGCAAAATGCTAAACTTGCATTGTGTTCTAATTTACACTGACTTTTCTCCTGATCTTATCTTTACGGTGGTGTATAGTCATATGTTTTGTGTTTGATGTTCTGTGGTATTTATAGGAGTCAGGGATCTTTTATGACTGAATTAATGGGAGATACATTAGCTTGCAGTCCAAATATCAGGTTATTTGCCTCTTTCCATCGTTTCCATCCAAATGATTTGGGTAACTTGGTGCTTATGTTTTAGCAAATTAATATTTATAATAAATGTGTTAAGTCTTTTTTGCCACTATTCCCAATGGGTTATCATTCAGCATTGTGTTTGTCATGTTTTTATTATTATTTTTTTAAAATGTGATATTTTTATGATCGTGCACAATAATTTCACTTTTTATCCCAAATTTTTTATTACAACCAGTTACAACAATATTTTATGTATCTTAACCTTTTTTATTTTTTTTTATTCATTTGACACTTTCATACTTGCTTATTTGATGCTCCAATGTCTACATTGTTATTTTAATTATGGGGCTCTCATGCTCAAGAATTTCCTTAGGGATTAATAATGTATTAATTAGTTTGAGAGATGTTACAGCTTAATGCTAATGTGATATTTTTGTCAGGAATGGGTCATTTTAAAATGAACCTGTCCTTATAATCACCAGATATTTTATTTTCACGTTTTGTTACAAGATGCCCTCAGCAATGAACGCAAACAGGACGGTGCAATCTGCCAGCCCAGAGGTGGGATCCGCTCCAGGGTCAATGGGCAATTTTGCACTCGGTGGACAGTCTGAAGTCTTGAAGCAAGTGCTGTGCGTCATTGACAAAAAAGTCCGCAACATGGAGAAAAAAAAGGTGAGCTGCCAAATAATCCTGACAGCTAAAACGTCTTACTAAAAATTCATTGATGTTTCCTGACTGTGCTTTTTCTTTTTTTATTTCAGAGCAAACTGGATGATTACCAAGTCAGGAAAAACAAAGGAGAAGGTCTCAACCAGGACCAGCTGGTGGGTACACAGAAGCCTTCATCATTATGGATGGATCACTCTATGTCTCTCACAAAGATTTTGCTTTAATGTCCAATCTGTTTCTCCTTCATCTGTTCAGGAGGCCCTATCCAAATACCAGGAAGTTATGAACAACTTGGAATTTGCCCGAGAGCTTCAGAAGACATTTATTGCATTGGGACAAGATGTAAAGATGACAATGGTTTTTAAACTCGTTCAGTGAGTTAACTCCGTCTTTGCTTGTAAATAAATATGTTCCTCATTTACACTATTGCCAGATTCAGAAAGTGGTAAAGAAGTCTGCACGGCGGGAGCAGCTGCAGCGAGAAGAGGCAGAGCAAAGGAGGCTCAAGACAGTTTTGGAGTTGCAGTTTATCCTTGATCGACTGGGTGATGAGACTGTACGGCAGGACCTGAAGCAGGGAGTCAGCGGCTCACCGCTGCTGACAGATGGAGACCTTGCAGCTTTTGATGAGTTCTACAAGTTAGTGGGACCAGAACGTGATGGAACCGTGAGGTTGGTTTAAGCCATTGAACATTTGCACCAATCAGTGATCCAAAGCACGTTTTAATTTTTAAAGTTGGATCACGACAGCCATTGTTTATGCTTACAGGTTGATTGACCAGTATGAAGATGCATCTGTGCACCTCTTGGACCTACTAGAAGGGAGAGACAAGGCTGTGGTAGGAACAACATGTAAGTCTGTTTTTAAAGTGTAGAAATCAATATGGTGGTGCTTTTTAATTATGAGTGTTTTGGTTTGACTAATTATCTGCAGACCAACCAAATTTAGATGTATCCGTTAGTTACTCTAGACTGACTGCTGGTCTTCAAGCATTTATAACTTTTGATCACATTTGCAGTGGCAGATTGTCCTCATTTTTCTTACTTCACTGTTGCTATCTCCGCCACTCACTGAACATCAAAAATTAAAGTCGGCTGCTAAATGTGCCACATGGAAATTGCTGTCCTTAAATTTGCAGCACACAAGTGCCCAAGAAAAGGGGCTTAAATGAACGTAATGGATTGCCACATATTATTAGTAGCCTGTTTATAATTTTATGGTTCATTAGCTTGGTGTGGGAGAACTTCAACTTGAACTATTATTTATACTTGATGTATTTTTATGCCCAGCTACTGATGCAAATGATATGCACAATATTTCTTAATATGGCTGTCGACACTATAATCATCTGCAAGCTTTAATGTTGAAGTCAGTCAACATCAATTTGTCAGATGCTTTTTAATAGTCCCAAAATAATGAAAAAAGGAAATGATAAAAGCTTTAAACAATACTTTTTTGTCAGAAGGTACTGAGACCATTAGCCAGTCTTAATATGTTAATGTAGCATTTGCTTTGTGTTTTGTTAATGCAGCATTCGTGCAGTGCTGTGATGTGAATAATCAGGGCTTGGGGATATTGGCGTATTGCATTCTCAGCGGTCTGACCTCAGGCTACACAGTGCTGCATTCTGCTCAGGAGCTGAGAGCTGTGGGCTTATCCTGACTCAGCAACAGGGCAGGGTGCCAGTGGTTGCCTGTTGCCCATGGTTCCCCTGGTCAGATCTTTAGAGCCACATTAAATACTAGTGACCCAGTTCACTGTTGTGACACCAGCCAACTCTTTAACTGGAGTAGAGCACTCTCTATTAGAAAAAGTAATGATAATTAAAGCTGCAAATGGCGTTTGAGGCCCTCGCACTTCCGGCGCTGCTCAGCTTACGTTGCCACCGCGTCCCCTGCTAACCTTCCTCCCATGTTTCACTCGCATACAGAGATGATAGACAGATGGATTGACACACACATAGGAACAAACACACAGACAGACAAACAGTCATATAGGTTTTTATACACTAACACATATGATCCAGACCAAGCCCAGACTGTCCTGAAAGTCTGAATGTGACCACTGCAGTGCTGACAACATAGGTTTGATGGAGGAGCTGTAAACACACTGACAGGTAAACACACCTACGGTATTGTGTAAGGAGTTTATGAGAGAAAGGAGACAGAAAGAGTCCTTTCTGAACACACGGTTGACTACTCTGTAGTCACTTCCATATACACACAGATGCAGACAAATCTGTATGTGTGTGTTTTACAGAGGTTCCTCATTTACATATTAATAGGAGCCTTGGCTGCTCTAACACAGAGCAGGGGGTAGGCAACCTTTGAGTTTTCAAGCATGTTCACGCCTCGAAATAAGCAGTTTACTTTTAGGAAGAACCGGAATAACAATAATAAACGCTACAGGTACAATAGGGCTTCTCAACGCCTTCAGTGCTCAGGCCTAATAATAATAAATGCTTCAATTACAATAGGCCTTCGATGCTCGGGCTTAATTATGACGGCAGAAATATGTTTGATCTGAAGCACCAGACAAGATTAAAAATAGCACTTGCCTACTTTGCCAAGGTGTTGATGTATGAGTTTGGACATTTTTCTAATAGATTGTATTTAATCGTTGGTAGTTGATCAACTTTTTTTCCTGTTTCACCATGGTTATTTTCTAAGACACAAAAAGAGAAAGAAATTTGTAAATTTAATGTATTAAACAGAAGCAGATTTACTGGTTTTACAGTGGGCACGGCAATGCTGAGACCCCATTAAGCACAGCAGTAGAGTAGTGATACACTTAAGCAGTGTTAATGGGCCTAATCTAACTTTAGCCTTTAAGCTACACTACACACAAAAAGTTAGATATTTATTTTTTTGTTATAATGTGCCTAAAGTGCACTATAACCTTGATAAGTCAATTCAATTGGATTCTATAAAAGTTTGAATAGACATGTAAAATTCTTCAGTGTTTAAGTACATTTACATAAACTGCTGTTCTTAAACAAGGTAAGAAAAACAAACTTTTATCTGTATATAAAAAATGAACCATTTGATGTTCTTATTCAATGACTACTTGTATCTTAACTTGTATATTTAAAATGTGTTGATTTAATGAACTGATGTTGTAATGTGACTTTTTATTGATTTATTTTGGAATTTGGTGTATCACAAGCAAAATATTGACTACATTACACTGGTGGAATTTCTAAAAGAAACATCCCCAAATGAGGGTTTCCTTGGCATAATGATATGTGAGATGCATATTAACTTGGATCAAATCAATTTCAAAGATATCTTGTGTGTTTTATTTCCAGTGGCAATATTGTGGTAAAACAATAGTTATATGTACTTTTATGGTGTGACTTTCCAACAGAATTACCTCGTTTTTCCTCTTTTAGACAAGGCAATGAAAGAGACGTTGGACCAGGTTCTCCTGAGTGGGTATTTTGACCGGGTTCCATCTCATCAAAATGGTGTATGTGAAGAGGAAGAGGAAGAAGAGCCTGCAGCAGCAGCGGTAGCTGAATCATCAGAAGCAGAAGAGCAGACCGTTTATCCAGGTTTTAACTTTTCTCTGGAGACATGCTGCATGAAAAAAGCTGTGTTTGAAATGTTAATGCGATCAAGCGATAATGAAATCACTGCAGCATTCTCTAAAATGGTTTTCTCTTGGCAGAAAGTGAAGTAATTGAGGAGTTCACAGAGCCCATCACAGTAGAAACGACAGAGGTAAGCATAGTAAATATATATGGGGCTGTTATGTTTTTTTATTGAGTTGCATTGATATTTTATTATTTTTTTGCCTTTCAGTTTGTAAACAGACAATTCATTCCAGACAGCACTTACAGTGGCAGTGAAAAGGAACAAGGGGACGAGTGGACCAGGGAAGCGGAGGTAAATTGCAGAAATGTTTAAATACACATTCTCTATCATAGTACTAAGTTGCAGTCTTGGCTTGAGCGACTTTGGTTTTAAGGGGAAAGTTATGTTTGCGAGGGTCCTGCAGTTACCTGTTGGCGACATTATTTTCGTAGACACGCTCATTAAACAAGACTGAATAAAGACTATTTTATGCATATAATGATGTGTCAAAAGCTCATTCAGGTCTTTGATGTTTTCATAATGAGTTTGAGACCATAATCATTTAATTTTAATACCTGGCAAAAACCTTAAGACAGGATGCAGAATGTCTGTTCTGTTCATGCAGCGTTTGCATACATCTCCCTTTTTAAAGTGGGCATTTTTGTGTGAGAGACATGAGGTTAAGTGAAAATGGACACATTTGTAGAAGTTTTAAAGGAAATCTTTTGAAGGTTTTTAAACCCTGCTTTAGTTTAAAACGATTAGAGACTTGATGCAAGTAGAAATTGATATTTCTAAGACAGTATTTACTCTGTGCAAATGTTATCACTTCAGCTTCCATACGTATAACTTGGGATGAGTATCGTTATTAGATTTTATCGATACTCCTCTTATTGATACTGCTTTTCGATCTTGTATTTTACCGGTATTCTTATTGATACCTTTCTGTGTGAAAACAAGGAGGGAGAAGACAAATAACAAACTGTGTACAGGAAAACCTTTGACTTGCATACACCTTAAGACAACAACTTAAATAAACAGTGCAATTAAGAACCAAAGTGCAGATTATATCAATAATAAATAATGAAATGTATTGAAAAGTAACTTTGATTTTATTTGCACAATGTTGTATTTTAATTGGTTTTACATTGTATGTCGGGTAGTTTCTTATTATCAAGGCACAATATGAACTTTCAGCCTTTTACTATTATATGATAATTGTTTTTTACAGTGTTGATAGCCATATTAATTTTCTCCCTCCTTTTTATTAAAATTTCATGCAATTATCTTTAATAAACAGCACTTTAGTTACGAGCTCTACGTGTGTATTGCTAGTATACATACCTGTTGAAACAATAGTGGTGCTAGATGGTCAAACACTGTATTTTTCTGCTAGAATATGGTGTATTTTAGTGAGGTATTAGGACAGATTACTGGTGGCCTTGCAAGCCGCGTTTATGTTACATTTGAGACAGCGTCTGCATCTACTTTGGAAAAATACTTTGAACCTATATATTGTGATCGGAGGAATACTTGTCCCTTCCCTTCGCACTGGAGCAGGAAAGGAAAAGCAGTGAGAAGGAAAGAGGGAGAGATGAGCCGTCTTTTTAAGCCACATCAAGACAAATGAGTTCACACCGTGTCCACGCTGTTGCAAAGCCACTACGCCAGTACTGTTATCAATACCATTAAGGTGGAAACTTTTTAGTCTGGTAAAAATTAATGATGTGGCACCGGTCCCAATAAAAGTACCTTGTTTTCGTACCCATCTCTATGTATAACTATGGCGAACAGAAAAAGATTTCCTAGAGGAACTAGGAACCAGAACAATGTTTAACTGAGTGGCTTTATTCTTTTGACACCTTTACCTTTATCTCCTAATATTGTGCATAATATTTGGGTAGTATACAGGTTAGATCTATCTGTGCATTTTTTCTTTATATATTTTTTTTATCTGCCTTTGAACTTGTACAGACAACATTTATCTCAGTGGAAAATAAATTAATTATACTATAATTATAAAATTTTCTTCAGAATTTTGTCAAATCACCCAGGAAGCAGTTCTGTTGCTCTTCGTTGTTTGGTTGTTTTAATGATGAGTTCGATTTTCAGCTCATGGCTGTAGCTCAGATGTACTTTTTATAGTTCGCCAATGCTGGTTAGCAAACCTTTTTGAGGAACTTGAACTTTTTTTCCCCTGGTGAGTTAACTGGTTCTCCAGTGGAAGTTGGTGGAAGATGTAATCAAACCTGATTGTCAATGTCCTGTGATAAGACTTCTGCCTGTGATTTGTTCTGACTAATGCAAGTCTTTGTACCTTTTTATGTTTCAGTTGTCAGTCTGGTTATGGTGTGACTCATGAACAACATGCTTTGCTGCTTGTTGTGTGACTTTAAATCCATGTATAGGATGTTTAAAAACAATGTTTGTTCCTCCTCTACTCTCAGACTGTTGGTGCCTTGCAGCAGCAGCAACCTGCGCAGCCTACGGCTCCCCCTGTTACCCTGGAGACCCACCCCATGACCTTAACGTCTCCTGTTCCGCCCGCTGACCCTATGGCCCGGAAGCAAGTAGTACAGGACTTAATGGCACAAATGCAGGGAACATACAACTTCATGCAGGTGTGGCATGATTGTTTTAAAAATGCTTCTTGCACTTCAGGATGTGGCATGGTACTAATTGCTTGGTTTCCCAGGACTCCATGTTGGAGTTTGAGGGACAACCCATTGACCCAGCCATTGTATCAGCTCAGCCTATGAAACCTACTCAGAACATGGATGTACCGCAGATGGTTTGTCCTCCAGGTATGTTTGACAAAGAGAAACAATGTCATTTTTTCATATGAAAGTGTTGCACCTGAAACAAGCTGTTAATTACATTACATGATATTGTTCAACGAAAGTACATTTGTTGTTAGTTCATCCTGAGTCCCGGCTATCACAACCCAACTCAGTTCCTGTCCAACCTGAACCCACACAAGTAAGTGTTTAGATAAGCACATACACAACTGTTTTTTTCTTTTTTTTTTAATTTGAGAAATTTTAGTTGTGCCTTCTCTCCATGTACAGGTTCCTATTGTTTCCCCAACACCACCCCCTATGTATCAGACCTCACACACACCAGACCCTCGACCCCAAACAGAGCCCATCGACCCCATCCAGGTAAACTAGGTTGTGCACTGATTTATTGGTTAAGGATTCAGTTTTCGACCTTTGTTGGATTCCTGTGAACCAGTTCAGGCAACTATAATTATTTACAAGCATTTATTATTTTTTTAGTCTAGAAACATGTCCAGCTGTGATTCTGGGCGTATCAAGGCTCCAAACTAACCTTTTAGTACTGATACTCCTGACAGAACATTAAGAAACATCAATATTTCGAAGTGGCATGTATATCAATATCACCTTTTAACATTTTTCAATAAAATTTAGGGAAACACTAAACTATAGTTCTGTTAAATGAAAAATTTGGTAGATGCAAGTAGAACTTGACTACATTTTTTTCACAGTAGATATAAAAACAAGTTTAACAATGCTCTCCTTTTAGGTGTCTCCACTCACTGTCATGACACATTATTACACACATTTACTTTAATCCATTCGATCTTTCTCTGAATATATAATAGTAAAAAAATGCATAAGAGTAAAACAAAAAGGGGACTTGTTTACATATTTGTCTAGTTAAATAATTCAGTTCCACTATCAACATGATCACATTATTATTAAATGCTTCCAGTTCACGGCTCTGGATACAAAAAAAATTGCAATGAATCCCTTTAAAGCTTCTATATTCATGGAACTGTGTGACAGAGACGGGATATAATGATTCCCCACTTTCTATGTGTAAGCACTCACAATAGACAAGAATCACCTGTTTGAAAATATTAGAAGTAAAAGGCTCTTGACGCCTGGCCGTAGGAGTTTAGATTCCACAAAGTTAAGCCTTAAAATTAACCCATGAGGATGACTTGCTGCAGAGATGCCGGCTCAGATACTTGACATGCTATGATTTTGTGTCAGTTTTTTGTGATAAACTGACAACAATAAGCAGAATAAGTTAGGTTCACAAACAAATGTGGGGAAGCAGATTGGCACATATTTTTAAATTGTGCTTTACTCATCAATCACTAAGATGCAACAAAAAAAGGAAAAATTGTAAAATGAAACCGTTTAGAGATAGAGCCAATCAGTAAAGGCCCATATATTCCTCCAAACTAAATGCAATGTGTATTGTCTCCTCTCTGCAACAGACTTCCATGTCGTTGTCATCAGAGCAGCCTCCCCCCTCCACAGCTCTCCCTCCTGCCTCTCAGACGCAGGTTTTCCAGCCTGTTCCCAAAGCTCCTCACAGCAGTGGCATCAATGTCAACGCAGCTCCATTCCAGTCAATGCAGACAGTAAGCCAGTGATGTCACTCACTTCCTATTTCTTAAAAAAATTCCGCAACCGTCTCTCATGGTAAATAAAAAATCCCTTTAATTGAAAACATTTGAAAAATAAATGTAAACCCCCTGGCTGCCTCTTCTGATTGGCTGTTTGGGTCTGCGCGGCATCACTGTCATTACCTGCTGAAGCCCACAAGAGCCTGTCAGCGATGGTCCATTTGCAGCCCAAAATTTAAGACCTTGGGACTTTGCTGAGTAGGGAAATAAATGTTCAAATTTAGTTTGTTTTTTCTTGTTGTCCAAGCAAATAGATCAGAAATGAGCACTTCTTTGTTCCTGAGGGCCTTCACATTATTTAGATTGCATATATGAAGCACTTTTGCTTCTACATGATTGTATTTTTGTAGCATTTAAAGTTTATATGCCATAAAGATGTTCCTGTCGAGCTGAGTGTGATCACCCTGAAGTTAATTTATACTGATATATTATTCCTTTCATGTGGATAAAACGGCTGCTTGCACACGACATATATGACCTCTAGTGAAGTAAAAACAGTATTACACAGGGCTTTTGCTTTGGTTGCATTGGAGTGGTGCACCAGCAAAAAGTTTAGTTGCACCGGTTTTTTTTGCAGCGCTGAGCTTTGAAGCTCATGTTAATACATTTCAGTGATTGTGTTTTGATCATAACACAGACATTGTGTTATGATTAAGACATTGACAGCATGTCTCAGCTGCTCGGTGAATTAAACTGTAATGCTACACCCATAGGCGAAGCTGAAAACATGTCACCCAGCTGAAAATCAGACAAAACCTTTTTTTTTCTAGTCTCTCAGGAAGCTGAATATGGAAACGTTTGTAGTAAATAAGCAACAGCTGGAGTATGTCTCTTCCTCCAGTGATAGTAGATTGTCATGTCCATCACGGGAATATGCTCTGTCGTATTACGTCTTAAAAATGAATATAGTATTCCCTTGTGGGCTTTATTGACATCAAAAAGTTACTTATATTCTGTTACTGTGTATTGTTGGCTTTCTTTCCTTGTTTGTATTTAATATAACCTGTTCACCACGCTGACCGTCTTGTGGAACTGCACAAAACATTGACCTCTCATGCAGCTTTTTCCTCAGACATTTTGGAAAAACTCTTATTAAATTATTGTGAATGATAGATAACAACCTCATAATAATTAAAATGAAATATAATTGAAATAAATTCTCGTTCCCGTTATTGTCTGTTTTGTTTTTCGCCGTGCGGGATGTGTATTGTACCATGCTCTTAATTTCAAATCTACACACAACACTGCAGCGGCAGTGGATCAGGACCTGCTCCTTCTCTTTTTTTTCCAGGGTGTTTTTTTTCTCAGAGCTTGGATAAGGTTAAAAAAAAAGGTTAAAGTACTTCACCGGGACCAGGAAATGTTTGGGGCACCAAGCAAGAAAAAGTTAGTTGCACTTGACAAATTTTTGGTCCCATATGTGACCACAATGGTCACACTTTAAAACCCTTTTATTGCTTTCATTGTAAGTGTCCTTTCATCATACATAAGCTCTGCTGGTTTGTAGAGAAGCAGCAACATGCAGTAAATAACTAGCAAGAGACGGCAAACGCAACAAGCTTATACCTTTTTCCTTCAATACAATGTGTCCTTTGTTCATTTCTCAGGTGTTCAACCTAAATGCTCCAGTCCCACCAGCTAATGAAACGGAGGCCTTGAACCAGGCTAACCAGTACCAGAACAGCTACAGCCAGGCCTTCAGCAACCAGTCGCAGCATCCTGTGGAGCAGACAGAGATGCCGTCAGAGCAACTGCAGTCCGGTGGGCAGATTTTTTAAAAAATGGTTCCAGTTTTTCAACTATATTGTCTTTGAATTTAAAAGAAATATGACTTGTCTGGTTTGTGGCCATTTTCGTCAGTAGTTGGTGCCTTCCATTCTCAAGACCAGTCTGGAGGCCATCAGCAACCTTCCCAGCAGGGCCCAGGCTTTGGCAGGCAGACTCAGTCTTTCTACAACAGCAGAGGCATGCCTCGTGGTGGACCACGCAACACCAGGGGCATGATCAATGGCTATAGAGGCTCTTCGAATGGATTCAGAGGTTAGTTTATGTCTACAGACATGGACATTTTAAGACTAGCATTTTAAGACTACTTTCTCAAGACGGAGTGCTGGGATAGGCTCCAGCTACCCGCGACCCTGAATTGGATGAAGCGGTTAGGAAAATGGATGAATGCATTTCTCAGGACGGAGTTATACTCACATAGTACATGCTTACTGTAGTGCCAGCATAACTTGCACTGGTAAAATATGTTCTTACCAGGGTAGGGTCACGGCTTTGTGTTGCAGTTTATCTTCCAAATCTGAAGGTGGCAGTACGGGTGGTATCTCCTGGTTAACTCTGTATGGTGGACTTTGTTAACCTCAGTTGGCACAGGCATTTCCTGTTTTAGACCAATGGCAGCCAGCATGGTGCAGTGTCTTTACAAGCTCGTAGAAGCAATCAGACAGGACGTCACTCATTTTCAGTAAAAGTCATGTTTGTGTGTTATTTGCATTTATACCACAGTCTGGGTGAATACTCTATCCTGATTGGCTGCAGGGTGTCTGTTAAAAACTGTTCAAGTCAGGTAGCTTTGTTCTAAATTATGGTGCTGACTCAAATGCTAGTTGGTAACCGTGGCAACAGGAACTCTGAACAGAAATTAACCTACATAATTTAAGCTGCAGGTTCTGTAGCCAGAGCTGGTTACTTTGGCAACGCGTCACATCGACAGATGTTAAGTTGTTCACTCAGCCGCTATTTGTGAAAAGCGTACTATTTTAACGGTAAACTTTTTTTATGTATTAATTGATTTAATATTTATTTCTTTTGTAAGTGAATATCCCACTTATACCATAATGTCTGACTAGGTGTCCATTATCAGAAATTAAATGACAACGCGGTATTACTTTTCGGAGGATGGTTCATGCCTCCTCCTCGTCCATTAATGATGATGGACACCTCATTGGACATTATCTCTTACAAAATGACTCAAACATTCATTGTTTGTATGCCAAGGGACTGAAATACTTCGCATCAGATGTTTTCTATAGTTGAAATAACAGCAGTCACAAGAGGGACATTTTTAACAGTCTAGCAGTGATGCTGAGAAGTGTTAACAAAACATAACAAGAAGTACAGGTTTTTTTACCCTCTGCCTGACAAGTATGTGTTTGCTCATCTCTCTAATCAGCTCTTGATCTAGTCTATGGTGGGTTTCTCCCATTTACAGCATCAACAAATGACGTCGTAATAATGAGAAGAAATACATAGTTTAGATGTTTTAGGATAACTTTTTTTTATCTCTCTGAATACCAATCGAATCATCAGATTACATTCCCATAATGCATGCCTCCCTGTTAATGTGGTGCATGCATTTTTAACTTGTGACATGTTGGAACTGATACTTAATATTGCTGGGTCAAACTTTGACCCAGTTAGGGATGATCAGAGATTGTATTTTTATGTTTAGTGTAAGCTTGGCAGAGGTATTTGAAAATTCAGTGCTTTTTGACAGGCCGCACTGGAAATGTCTTGTTCCGATACCGACACCTGGCCAACAGCTGTCCAGCTGCATTGCCTGTTAGCTTAAATGAGCTGTCTAAATGTAAGACGTTGTATTTCCAGGTGGCTATGAAGGTTACCGTCCTCCTTTTACCAACACTCCAAACTCTGGATATGGGCAGCCTCAGTTTAACACACCACGAGACTACTCCAATGGAAATTTTCAAAGGGTATTACAGAAGCACTCAATTTTCACACACTTCAAGGCAATTTTACTATCTGTTGGTTCAGATTCTAATACACTTCTTTCTTTGCTGGTGCTCAAGGACGGTTACCAACAAAACTATAAGCGTGGAGCTGGCCAGGGACCCAGAGGAGTGTCGAGAGGCAGCACTCAAGCAATGCGTTCTTGAAATGGCCTTTCATAATGACTGTGACTAAATAACCTGATCCACACTGAAAATTGAAATCTTGCCCCAACTCACTTTTGCTGTTTCCTTCATTCTACATCAGTGGTATTTACCCGTCTCTTTAATCAAAGCGCTGTCTGCTTTGATATGGAAACAAATCATTTAAAGTCAAAACACAAGGTAAGCTGTAGATCCAATCATTGATTTACATAAGCCATGTGTTTTTAATAGTCCTGTAAACTTGAAAGAGTTCATAAGTTATTTTTGTTTTTATGGGGGAGAAAAACACCTGCTACTGCTGGTTCACAGGAATTTCTTATCTTTTCTCAGTTTTGTCATCTTGGTTGAAATTAAACATTTTTTTTCAATGAGCTCCTGTTTCCTCATTTGTAAATTGATGTTGCTTCAAGAGTTTCAATAAAGTTGTGTTGCATACTTGTGCTTCCTGTTTGAGCTTTGTTTAGTTTTTTTTTTTTTTTTTAAAAAAAACAAAAAAAAAAAACAAACCTTAAATCAAGTTGACTATTCTTTTTGCAACCAAAGAGTTTTTTGTTTGCTATTACAGCGTTTTTATATGTTCTTTGAAATTTAGTTTAAGAGTTGTCAGAATTCTGGTATCACTATTTATAAATAGAAATAGTTTGCGGAATATTGCGGTGCGGTTGGCACAATGGGGAATGTCTAAATTACCCTTTTGACTATGTATCTTATTTGTTAACAATTTACCAGACATTGAACACATTTATTCATGCCTAATTGAGACCCAACAATTCTAAAGGAAGATGGCTATTGTAATATTTGAGAAGTATGAGACATTTTGACTAAACCTTCATTATACAGTTATATATAAAAGGAGTTTGTGATACTTGTAGTTTGTATTACGGATTGTATTTAAAATGCACCTACACGTGTGTGTGTGTGTGTGTGTGTGTGTGTGTGTGTGTGAGTGTTAGGGTTGCCAACTGTCCCGTATTAGCCGGGACATCCCGTATATTAACCTAAATTGGAGAGTCCCGTACGGGATGTCTCTTGTCCGTTATTCTGAGTCCGTTATTCTTGATTGTTATACAGGGTAGGGGGGGCACTAACACCACAGATTTCAATAAACTGATAAGACGGCAGTTG
>JBAMHX010000011.1:17171401-17184686 GCA_037177515.1 Pseudomugil tenellus
CCCAGATATCTATGTGGGTGGGGGGTGGATGCGTGCGCTCTCGATCTCGTGTGCGTGAATACATACACGCGCACACACACTTGAACACATGTAAAACGCTTAAATGTCTAAAGCATGTAAGCATGTATTGCATTGTAATCTAGCAATATGGCTCAATCGGGGGAAAGTGCCTGAACCATGAATAGAGCTCTAAATGTTCGAGTTCAGTGAGAGCTTCTGTTTTAAAAGAAGTTTAATGTGAAGGAATTACACCAAATATATGGAGTATTGAGTTTTTTAAAGTTAAAAAGCCAGAATTTTCTTTTAACTGCAGCATAGACACCCAAATTAAAATATACCGACTATAAACATTGTCTTTACGCTAGAATACTTTACAATATATAATGTAAACAATGTAATACAATGTAAACAGAAATAAAAATTTAGCAGGGGAAATAAAAATAAAATTGCAAAAACAAAAAAACAGTCCTACAAGAAACTTTTTGAAAATCGTCGCAGGGATTTGACGTCACATGGGTCCTTCGTGAACTGTGTACACGTGAGTGTATCAACAGCGTGATGGTTGGCATGTAAATTTAGTTGGATTCGTTTGATAGTTTTATAGAATAAAGAAATATATACAGTACCAGCCAGTACGAGGTAAATTGACCTTTTGCCATTTTTATTCTGAGTTATTTCGTACTTGAAATCCTCTGTTGTCTGTATTCGTCCTTTATTGAAGCTTTAACTGAACTCGTTTATCTTAGTAGGTAAAACTTAACCGTTTCATTCTTGGGATATTTAAGGTACTTGCTTCTGTAAAAGTGATTTCCCTGATTCATTTTTGTGGCAGGAAAATTATGGCAACAGTCCGCAAGAAGGTGGACAACCGGATTCGGGTCCAGATAGAGAACGGAGTCGCTTTGCAGCACCGCACTATGTTTGTGATAGTGGGAGATCGCGGGAGAGATCAGGTAATTCACCATACATGTCACCTTTCAATATAATCCCGTGTCACTTTCAAATTGAAGTTTAATTTCAATTGCGCTCCATTTTTTTTTTATAATTCAAGGAACATAACAGTGTGCCTCTCTTCCAGGTTGTGATCCTTCATCACATGCTGTCTAAAGCTGCAGTCAGAGCTCGACCATCAGTGCTTTGGTGCTACAAGAAAGATCTGGGATTCAGCAGGTGAATGTAAACTCTTCAAAGATTTAGTTGCTCCTTGGTGAATTGGAAAAGATGCACAGGTTTGATGGTTAAATATGTCTGATTCAGCAATCGAAAGAAGCGCATGAGACAGCTGCAGAAGAAGATTAAAACTGGCACACTGAATCTAAATCAGGACGACCCATTTGAGCTTTTCGTGGCAGCCACTAACATTCGCTACTGTTACTATAATGAGACACACAAGATCCTGGGAAACACATACGGCATGTGTGTCTTACAGGTAAGGCTTTTTAAAAAAGAACAAATTACTGCTGTAGTTAAGACATTAAGCTTATTTTTGACATCGCAGGTGTTTTCAGTTTTTACTTGTGCTGTTTACTTGCCCCAAAGGATTTTGAAGCCCTCACACCAAACCTTTTGGCAAGAACTATCGAGACAGTTGAAGGAGGGGGTATAGTCGTCATTCTGCTCCGAACAATGAACTCACTTAAGCAGCTATACACTATGACCATGGTAAGCCTTGTTCTTTTTTATATCAACACTAATTTTAATGTTCAGGTGGTCAAAGCTACTTATTTCCCTGCAGGATGTGCACTCAAGATACAGGACGGAGGCTCATCAGGATGTAGTCGGCAGGTTCAATGAGAGGTTGGTGTTTTCATACTTTAATTAAGAAGATTTTAGTAAATGAAATGTGTATATATAAATAAATTTATATAATATATATATTTAATATATAATTTGTTGTTTTTTAGGTTTATCCTGTCACTTGCATCTTGTAAAAACTGTGTTGTAATTGATGACCAACTAAACATCCTGCCAATCTCCAGTAACATGGCAAACATCAAACCAGTTCCCCCAAAGACTCAGGTAACTGTGCTATGCTGTAAACCATCATTTGTTAAACTAACCAGCAGGTATTCATGTCTAATAAGTCTGACATGCTTCAATTATTTTGAAAATGCTCTTATTCTATGTGCTCCGTCATTTTGGAGTTTATGGTTTGGTATAAAGAGTGTTGACATGCTTGTTGGCTGTACTCTCTCCTCTGACCTGTAAGTTTCTCCCCTTCAGGAGGAGGGTTTGTCTCCCAGAGAGCAGGAGCTGAAGGATTTGAAGGAATCCCTTCAGGATACTCAACCTGTTGGTGTGTTGGTGGATGCCTGCAGGACCATGGACCAGGTCAGAGCTGCTCAAATCTTACAAACATTAGCTGCTCATTAACATAGTCGAACATGCTGAATGATTTTGAAGCCACTTGAACTCTACACTTCAACAATAACTGATGTGCAAGTTGCCATTTTAAAGCTTTGTGTTGCTTTGTAGGCAAAAGCAGTGCTGAAGTTTATTGAAGCAATATCAGAGAAGACGCTGAAGAGCACTGTGGCGCTGACTGCAGCCCGAGGTCGAGGCAAGTCTGCTGCCATGGGGCTGGCTGTTGCTGGAGCTGTAGCTTTTGGGTAAAGACTACTTTTTTAATGTCATAAAATACTAAATTCTTAACCTTTTTAGTTGTTAGAAGGCGTGCTGATTACTGTTTTTTTTTCTTTTCATTCAGCTACTCCAACATCTTTGTAACTTCTCCGAGCCCTGACAACCTTCACACCATGTTTGAATTCATCTTTAAAGGCTTTGATGCATTGCAGTATCAGGTGGGCTGTCGTATCATTTTTCCCTCTTTGTTTTATCTTTATATTCTGTGACCACATAATAAATTAATTCTCTTGTTTTTATTTCTAGGAGCATCTGGACTATGAAATTATCCAGTCTTTGAATCCAGAGTTCAACAAAGCTGTTGTACGAGTGAATATCTTCAAAGAACATCGTCAAACAATTCAGGTAACAGACTATTTATTATGAAGGTGTTTAGTATTATGATTATTATTAGCGTTGATTTATACTTTTTAATATTTTAAATATTAATATTTTTATCAAAGTGTAAAACACACAATGACCACCCTGTTATCATGCCCATCAGTACATCCACCCTGGTGATGCAGTAAAGCTGGGTCAGGCTGAGCTTCTGGTCATCGATGAAGCCGCAGCCATCCCTCTTCCTCTTGTGAAGAACCTGCTGGGTCCTTATCTGGTTTTCATGGCCTCCACTATCAATGGGTAAGTAATAAATCATTAATCAAGGACCACTTTTAAAGAGCATTTTGGAGAACCGATTAACTAATCAGAAGCTGGACTTTGGAAGTGTTTAAAAAGAAAAGTGTCCAGAAAAGAAAAACAAACTATAATTACATTCAAGAAGCTTCAGCCAGTTAATGTTTGGTTTTGACTTGGAAAAATTAATCGGGACAGGAAGGTTTGAAAGTGAATGTTGACAAAGTGATTACATAGTTTATCTGCTTTCTTCATCTATGCAGGTATGAAGGCACTGGCCGCTCTCTTTCTCTCAAGCTGATTCAGCAGCTGAGGCAGCAGAGTGCAGACAGTCAGCAGAACATGTCAGCAGAGAACAGAAACACCAACACTGCCAGACTATCAGCAGGTAGGCATCACAGCCTTTTGGTTTTAAAGTAGCCTTATTTCGTATCTATCTTCTTATTGTGTACCTTTGTTCGTCCACAGCTCGCACTCTCCACGAAGTTTCTTTGAACGAATCCATTCGATACGCTCCAGGTGACCCCATGGAGAAGTGGCTCAATGAGCTGCTCTGTCTTGACTGTCTCAACATTCCCAGACTCATTTCTGGCTGCCCACTTCCACAGACTTGTGACTTGTATCCTTCATATTCTTATATTTTAATTTGCTGTAATGGTTCTTAAACATGTGAAATCTGAGAATGAATAAATTGATCCATTAGAGAGAGGGCATCTGTATATAAAGCTTTAGTAACAACACAGAATTGTAGACCTCAAAATAATGTTTTCAGTAACTGCAAATCGCATAGTACTGCACACATTAAAATGCTTGGTTGCGAATTAGATATGGTCTCATTTTAGAAAAGCACAGTATTGGGAAAAAAACAGGCGATATGCGATTACCTTTGTGATAGAAGTTGTAATTATAAAAACAAATAATTCAATATGAACACATCTGTAATCTCAGGTGTCTTGAGGAGACCTGCAATCCACTTCTGCATGTTGACATTGTGATAATTTTATTAATTACACAAAATCCAGAACTTACGATTAATTTTTACTACCATCTACAAAACGCAACATCTGAAAGTGTCGGAGCTGGGATATACTTGCTGCTGGAAATTCTGAGCGTACCTTTGGCACATACGTAAACTCTGATTCCACTGTTACCACCGTTTTATAATTATTCCCCCCTGTTGCAACAGTGACCAATAAACAGTTTTGCCTAGTTAGCAACATATTAGTAAACAGGTGTTTTCTAAAATGCGCAGAAGTACAGGGTTACCTGCGAATTGACCTTTTCACTAGTGCTTGTGGTACACACTGACCCCTAGCAGTGGCTTCCAGTATTGAATGTTTTGGCTGTAGCGTGTGTGTTGTTTGCAGCAAGTATATATACACAGACGTAGTTGAATGTTACCTTGTACACAAGCGTACATGGAAAGTATATCCTTCTCAGTTATTGTCTAATTCAGCATATGTCTGAAAAGTCAGCTATCTATGACCAGACAGTGGCATTCTTGTAAATGTGGTAATGCACATTGTGTTCTTAGCGCTCCGTCCAGATATTATGTGAACCGAGACACACTGTTCTGCTACCACAAAGCATCTGAGGCCTTTTTGCAAAGGCTGATGGCTCTTTATGTGGCTTCACATTACAAGGTGATATTTATTTTACTACCAACACTGAGTATAATATTGCTTGAGGGATATGAGATGTGCACTCTGTGTTTGCTGATTTGTTTTGTTTGGCTCCAGAATTCCCCGAATGACCTGCAGATGCTCTCCGACGCTCCAGCTCATCATCTTTTCTGTCTCCTGCCACCTGTTCCTCCCACACAGAACTCGCTACCTGAGGTCCTCGCTGTGGTTCAGGTAATATTTACATAATTGCTTTTTATTACTTTCTTTTTTGTGATGAACCAGAATATTGTTTGGGTTTTTCTTGCCTGTGTTTTCTTCTGGTCTTTTTAGGTGTGTCTAGAAGGAGAAATATCAAGGCAGTCCATCCTCAACAGTCTGTCAAGAGGGAAAAAGGCCTCAGGTGACCTCATTCCCTGGACTGTGTCAGAGCAGGTACACACTGGTCACAAAGCGTTGTAGAAAATCATTATAGGTTCTGGTTCAACAGGAAAATGTTGAATTCTTTACTCTTTGTCTCAGTTTCAAGATCCAGAATTTGGCAGCCTGTCTGGAGGCAGAGTGGTGCGAATAGCTGTCAATCCGGATTACCAAGGGGTAAGAACTTGCAAAGACTTTGTGGTGTTTGTTCCCATTTTTCACCAATCTGATTGTAGACTACAGTTGTCTCCACTTAAGTCTGTTTGCTAAAGAATAAAGGTTTTTTTTTTTTTTTTTGGAAATCAGTTTTCCTTCATCCACATCGTCAACTTCTATGTCCTCTTGGCTCAATCTTTTTATCTCAGATTAGTGCCAGAGAGGAGTTTGTATCTGAAGTTTCTAGACATCCTTTTTAGTTAAAATAAGTAGCTGCAACTTTTTGTTCATAACATTATCAATCTGTCTAACAGATGGGGTATGGCTCTAGAGCATTACAGCTGTTGCAGATGTACTACGAGGGGAAGTTTCCCACCTTGGATGAGAGCACACAGTCAAATCCCAGCAAGATAACTTCTGTCAGCAGTGAAGTAAGAGGAATTATTTTCAGAATAATCTGATGTATATCATTTCCTGCGTAAATGCTTATTCCTGGCAGATCAAACATGCATGTCTGACAGAACCGATGTTGTTTGTTCAGGCTGTGAGTCTGCTGGAGGAGGTAATCACTCCACGTAAAGAGCTTCCTCCTCTGCTGCTGAAGCTCAATGAGAGACCAGCAGAACGACTAGACTATTTAGGAGTTTCCTATGGCCTCACTGCACAGTTGCTCAAGTAAGTTGAATATTGAACAAAAATGAAAGAGATGTGCATTTGAATAATTTCTGCAGATTTAAAGGTTTTATAACTTTACAAACCATCAGGTTCTGGAAGAAAGCAGGTTACACCCCAGTCTACTTAAGACAGACACCTGTGAGTTGTATTAAATGATCATTTTGTTTGTTTCTTTGTGTTGTTTTGTCATCAAACTCCTGTTATTATTATTTTTCTTTTTATTGAATGCAGAATGACCTGACAGGAGAACACTCTTGTGTGATGCTGAAAAAGCTGAATACAGATGAAGCCTCCGAGCAGAGTCAGTGGCTGGCTGCCTTCTGGAAAGGTGAGTTTGGCTGCACTTTGATGAGCACTGGTTTCTACAATCCCACTGCTTTTTTCTTAAGTAGTTGAGTTTTGGGTTTTTTTCTCGCCTCAGATTTCCGTCGGCGCTTCCTTGCTCTACTTTCTTACCAGTTCAGCAGTTTTCATCCAAGCCTGGCACTCACTATTTTGCAGAATAAGAAGTCCAAGGAGGAAGCAACCAGTAAGACTCTTCTAACTGTATATCTAAAGTTTCTGCAGCATGTGAGCGTACCTGATCCGACTCGCCTTTTATCCCAACAGCTCTCAGCAGCTCTGAGCTGGCGGTGTATTTCACCCCTTACGATCTCAAACGTCTGGAGTTGTATTCAAGGAGCATGGTGGACTACCACCTCGTCATGGACCTTATCCCAACGGTGGCGCGCATGTTCTTCCTGAAGAAGCTTGGTGACGTCTCCCTCTCAGCAGCTCAGTGTGTAGGTTTTCCCCAAAGTCTTCTATCGTCCCCTTCTCGTAGACTATTATGTCCTATATACTGATGGGCTGACTTTTTTCCAGGCATTATTGCTGGGAATTGGATTGCAGCACAAATCTGTGGACGACTTGGAAAAGGAAATTGATCTCCCAAGCTCGCAGCTCATGGGCCTCTTCAATCGCCTCATCCGTAAATTTGTGCAAGTCAGTTAAAATTAGTAATAAGTCGTATTGGAAGAGTCAGATATAAACTTATAATAACTAAATAGCTTAATAATTTTCATGTTTTATTTTAGGTTTTCACAAACATTCAAGAACAAGCTATTGAAGCACAGATGACAACAACTAAAGATGTTACCATGGAGCCAACTGTCAAGAGCCTCAATGAAGATCTGGTACAGAAAGTCATTTACCTGAGCTACCTGATTACTCTGTTTAGTCAGTTAATTATCTGTTTACTAACTGTATTGTTTTGTCTCAGGCAAAAATGTCAGTGTTTATAGGATTTTAAAGGGGCAATTTGTAGTCTTGCTAGTTTTAAAACTTATTAAAACATTCTGTAGTTGCCAACTTTTCAACATATGGAAAATAGGCGTAAATGATGCCTGTATGCTGTTGCCGATAGCTACTGAAGGTATCGTGCTACCTTCCTAACAACAACTTATACTTTAGCAATTTATACTTCAGTGTTACAAGCTCAGTTTGTGTAGCATTCAGTCTGCCCTTGCTCAAACATCAAGAGGAGGAGAAAATTAAGCTAATGGTGCTTAATCAGACATTTTTCTTTTATAGAAGTTGTAAATTAATATAACTAATTGTATAGAATGTGCCTTTTATACATGTTATTCTATTCCCTAATAAGCAAAAACTGTTTTGCCTTCTTTCTGAATCACCTCGAAAGGGAGGATGATTTTTTGCTGTTGTATCTTTTTCAAACAAGTTAGTCTTCACTTTGTTTTTCATAACACAAGCTGGAACTCTATTGTGATTGGTTGTTTCAATATTTGGGACATTTTTCCGTTTAAGCATTTAATCTGTAAGTAAAAGAAGGAGCATGTCTTTCCGCTTCACATTTTAATGCATCTGACAAGCAAAATATGTTTTGTCTGTTAACAGAATGAAGCTGCTAAAGAGTTTGAGGAGAGACACAAGCAGGATTTAGAGAAAGTAAAGGAAATAGACCTGGAAGAGTAAGTATGCAATTTGAAAGCAGCTGGTGTTTGTTTATTTCTTCTTTTTTAAATCAGAGATGGTTGCTGTACTCACTATGATTTTCTTTATCAGGTATAAGATTCGTGGAGATGATGATGAGTGGGACCAGGTGCTGAAGAAGGCTGGGAACACAGCTGTTGTCAGCATCAAAAGGTGCGGTGGCATGCATGATGCACGGGATAGATATTTTTTTTTAAATGCGTCATGTTTGTAATAGAAAGTGTTAAATAGAAAACCATCAGTACTTATTACTTTCTGACCCACAGTGACAAGAAGAGGAAATGGGAAGGAGGAAATGCAATAGTGAGCAACGGGACTCCTCAGCATGGAAAACTGAAAAAGACGGACAAGCAACAAGGAAAATTCAAGAAAAACAAGGAGAAACATGGAAAATTTGGAAAGAAGGCGTGACACTGAACACGGCTGTAGAGCAGGACTCTCATTTTTCTTGGACTTCTTTGCAGAAGCTCTGGATTTTTTGTTCTTTTAGTTTTAATTTTTACTGCACATCATCAGAATGAGAAGTTATTTCCTGTTATGTCAAAAGACGGTAAATCAAAAGAAAACAACATACTTTAGCTCAGACGTGAAATAAATATCTTTTTAATCGTACTAAACGGTTCACTGTATTTTTACAGTTTCTTTGTAGATGAATCATTTCCATTAATAACTGGCAAAATGTAATGGGAACTGTTCTTCAAACCAAACCTGAGGTATATGATCGGCTTTAAGCTTTGCTGAACAGATCAGTTAAACATCTGAAGATGTAAATCATTCCACCTCTGTCTGAGTCGCTCTTTCACAGCTTCTCCTGCAAAGATGCAGTCTATGGCCTGCTGAGAAAGCTTCCACATGTCCTGATTGGTGAGACCAAAAGTAGATGCAGTCAGCTGATATTCCTGGGACAAGTCTGTACAAAAGACTCCTTTATCATCAGTCTGTAATATGACAAAGAACCCTGTTAGTTTATTTTGGTTTCACTTTTCCAACAGATGAGCAATTAAACAAATCTGGATTTATCATAAAAAAGACCTGTGTGGTTCAGACTTTAACTGTTTCTAATAGCATAGTATAAATTGGGTTCATGTTTAATTTAATGCTGCATTCAGTGGGCACTAAGGAAAAGGCAGCAAATTAAACCATCAAACCTGAAGGCAGCAACATATTATGCTTCAAACCCACAGAAGACAACAATTACTCATTTTTAGGTACACTTGGCGTGCTTAACCCTAAGATATGCTAAGATTGGGTCTGTAAAACTGGATCTTCTATCTTCCCCGAGCCTGAGAAAAAGGTGGAAAAGATAGTGGACCTAAAACTATCATCAGTTAATATAAAGCCGCACATGTTTAGTCCCGAAGCTCCACCTGGTGTTGAAACTTTGAACCAGCCGGTATGATGTCAAGACAGGATGCATCCTGAGGTCATGACCCTTTTATTTGCACTTGATTTGAGGTTAATCTGGAGATTTAGCCAAAAATCAGATTTTTGTGCATAAAGCGCCATCTGGTGGGAAACCATAAATCCTAATATCATGAAATTTGACCTAGGTCGTCCCCATGGGGACCTAAACGGGTGTTCAAATTAAAATAATAAAAATTGTTTGAGTTATCGCGCTCACACAAAGGATATCTGGTGGCGGCCGTCTGGGTGAAATAATGTTCCCCACTCTGCGTTCAGGGAAATGAAAATCTGTCACATAAATCTTTCTGGCTACAAGTTTTAAAGAGAACTATTTATACAATTGGACAAGGTGTGATTCATGTAAATGAGAACAGGAAGGCGAAGGAACAGTTTGACTGTAATTGGTTGCTTTTCCCTTCATTTTTAAATCCCCTAACGCAGAGTGTCGGGGATATTATGGTTTCATCACGTCTGCCGTCAGATATCCTCGCGATAACCTTAACAATTTTCACAATTAGATTTTGATACTCTAATCTGGAAATCTTGTCAATGTGGTTAAATAATATTTTAAACAAAAGGATGTTCTGTACAAAACGGTTTTCATTTTAACACTGCCTGGTTGCAATAATGAGAGAAAACTTACACAGAGGACACATGGATGCCCCAACTTGTACCAGTATCTGAAGTGATGTTCGGAGTAATACGGTACAGTTTGACCTTTAACATTTGATGTCAAGCAAAGCTCTACATGAAAACAAAGAACAGAAAATTGGATTAGTCAGTAAATTATCATATAGATATGATTTATTTAATTTAGTAAGTCTTACCTAGTGGTATCTTGTTTTCCACCACTTTATCAACAAGCCTTTGAGAGCCTCCCACTTCAGGATGCAAGAAGGTTCCGTGACCGATCCTGTCCGGAGGAAGATTCAGCAGTAGGTCTGACTCTTCCAGCTGCGATGGAACCTGAAACCACGTTTTCTAATAATAATATTGATCTTGCACATGTTAGGCCTAAGATTGAATATTAAAAATAAAACTGACTCTACTTCTGACAGATGTAGGGACAACTTCAGTCCACAGTTTTTGGCTCTCTCTAAGGCAGGAAGAAAGTGCTTCCCATGGCCCACCTTCAAACAAAAGCTGGGTTAATATAATACATACGACATAAGCTCTGATAAATTAACATGGTACCATTTTGGAGAGTAAAATGTTAATTTTGATAGATCATATATCGGATATAGGTTAAATTTGGTTAACAAAATTAATGGAATTTTTTCAAATGACAAAACGATACTTAAAAACCCCCAAAACAATTGGTTCTAATCATTCCAAGTAGGACATCACATCTGATTACACGTCTTGTCCCCGCTGCTTACAATAACATATTTTTATTCAAGATAATAATTAAATAAAGTTATTCTAATTCCAACTTGGCGGACTAAAAAAACATCTAAAAATGAAATATTAGCAAAAACAAAGTTTTAGGGTATTTCCCAGCAAATCTAAAAAAGCGTTCAGCATTCAAACCGATCACTAAGTTGTGCATTTTAGTCTTAAAGGAATGCAGCAAAGTTATTCAGGTAAATTGCTGCATATCTTTAAGCAGCAAAATACTTTGATGATCAACTACATCTATTTAATATTTTGACTTCAGCCGCAAACTTATTTCCAAACCGTTGGATCTCCACTGAGGTCAATTCCCACTACTAAACCATCAGAGGACAGCATAAACTCCTCTGCCAGTTTCACCGTCTCCATGGCAACCTCAGTCCCATTCCTGCGGTCGATAGCCACCAGAAACCTTTAAAGAAAACGTGTCATTCAGCAATGATACAGTTGCTGCTTCAAAATAGTGTAAAATTACACTTTTCAGTTCAGTAGTGTGTCGCATAATCTACCTGACATCAATGTCCACTCCCTCATTTTTACACTGCTGAATGGCGCCGATGACAGTCTCAATATAGCTCCTTTTAGTTAACCCTACAGAAAAGATGTGAAATCAATTAGCCCAATCAGGCAGTGGAACAATCTGCTTTTAACCTTACAATATCTGGCTCCATGTTGCCATTCTTACCCGTATTTTTCTCTTCTCTCGGCGTACTTCTGAGCTCTAAATATCTGACACCATCAGCCGCAAACTCTTTGATGACATCTGTAGCCACCTGGGAACAAAACATCTGTTTCCACTTTGGAAAATATGTTTTTAATAGTGCAATGAGTTTATTCTGAGTTGGTTCTCACCATCAGGATGTCCTCCTCTGTGTCCACCAATTTATGGATTACTTTAAAAACTTCAAAACACCTGCAGACAAGCAAGCAAGTTACGTAGAATGGTTATAAAGCTGTTACACTAAAATGTTAATAACATTAAATGAGTGCAATAAAAACAAGTAATTAGGTTGGGTCAGATTACTTTTATATGATAAAAATTAGTTAAAGTTATAGTTAATAAAATGAAAGAAATTCCCCATTTTTGTAAATAGCAGCAACACAATAAGTTTTTAAAAGTTTAATAAATAAAACAAAAACAGTTAAAAATGAAAACATTAAAATTTATACAAAAATACAAAACTATAAAATAATGTATCCTACAAACTGTTTCCTCGTCTTATTCGCCTCATACATCTTAAACTATTTTCACAGAATGCGTATTTTTCGAATTCAGAACTAATGTTTCAATTAAAACACCAAATAATACTAACAATTTTAACACAAAACAAGGGTGTGCTGTGTGTTTTCTGAAACACATTGGAAGACCCTTCTAATGCCTTAATAACCAAATAGTAACAGAAGAATATTTTCTAATAATAAAAAGCTGATTTTAAATTATCATTACAAAAGTCAGATCACTAACTTTAAGTAGCTTTGTTATTTAACAATATCACATATAAAAATACATTACTATGAAGATACCAAATCTTAAAGATGTAATGAAAATGTAATTAAGTCATATTTGATCATTTAAGTTGCTAATATAGTCTAATCAACATTTTCTTTAAATGTGTCGTGGACTTATGAAAAGCGTAATATGAAAGTGTTAAAAAAAACGTACTCATCCAGAGTCCTCTGCTGGCCTTTGCCTATGGCTGTCATACTGTGCTCGATGTTGAGATGAGGTTTCCGGCTGATGAGCTTGTCCATGGTTTGGAAGCTGACTGAGCCGTTGAGGTGCGCGTGAAGCTCCTAGTGACAGCAAAACGCTGACGTTAGCACGTAGTCAACGAAAACAAACTCAAAACAAACTCTAGAAACCATCCTCAAATTCATTCTCTTGTAATTATTTATCGGGAATGCCGCCGTTTTTACTTACCACCTTTGGCAGCTTCCGATAAAACAAGACATCGTTATCCATCACAAAGTAAAAGCCAACCTCAGCTGGTCTGCGGGGGTCCTCCGTAAGGTTCTGATTGCAACCGGCCGGCTGTTGGCTAAGCACCCACCTCGTGCAACAAAGAAATATTCCCCTCTACGTCTGTGGTGCAAAAGGTTCCGCAGCAAAATCTCATGTTTGATAAAATTTAAAATAATGATTTTCTGCTATAATTGTTACATTGCTATCATAATGGTCATTTTATAGCCTACCGAATGACAGAAACTTAATTATTTCAGTGGCGGGTAAACATATTTATGGGGGAAGATATCAGGGACACATACCAGGAAATGAACAAAACGAAATGTGATTCTTTGTGTGTTTGTAATATATATATATATATATATATATATATATATATGTCATAAAATGTTTAACTGTCAGT
>JBAMHX010000011.1:17185957-17205499 GCA_037177515.1 Pseudomugil tenellus
GATTGGCTGATTGGAAATTAAGTGTTAATGAGCAGTTGGGCAGGTGTACCTAATAAAGTGGCCGGTGAGTGTAGATAAATAGACATTTTTATTGTTGAGAACAGCAATATACCTTTATTGACATTCAAAATTAATTTTGATAAGCCCAAATATTCATACAGTAAATTAATTTATGTCAGGTGGAACATTTTCAGGAGCAATATGTGTGCTTCATTTTATACTAAAATGGAAGACAGGAGTTCATAATGTTATTCAACTATAAAATATAGTTAGTAATTCATTTTGATGATAAAGTAACTCAACATTCATGTAAAAGTGTACCTTGAAATTTTGAAAAAAAAAACCAAAAACCATCAGTTGAATGCACTGATATACTGTTGACAAGCCCATGTAATGAAAGAACACCATTGATAAGACTACAAAAATTTCTTGGGCATAATGGGAAATAATGGGCTAACCCCTAACCCAGTCACCCCTGGTAACAAGCCTTGACAACTGAACCATTAAGAGTTGCTGCAGGGACATAAGATGCTCCATTTAAAAGCAGATATTTTGACAGCTTTACCTTCCAGTTAAAGAAGGCACAATTTGCCGACTTTAAACAAGATATATAACAGCCTCTGACATAATAATTTTATTTAACCCAAAGTTATGGTCCACATGATCAAAAGAAGAGGGGAAAATCACTTTTTGTGACTAATATGTTGTAGCCACTCTTTCAACATCTGAAAGCTTGGTCGAGCAGCAGGATCCAGGTTCCAGCATTGTTTCATGATGTTATACACGACCTCAGGACAGCCATCTGGACAGTCCATTTTGTAACCCTTTTCCACACGTGGCACTACATCTTTCAATGCCTGCAAACCAGAGTAAGGTTTTCGTTGGAAAGCATTTCTTAAAGTGACAGCAGTAAACACTACCAAATATAGTTAAGATTAGCAGTATATGCAAAATGTTAAGAGTCTATTTATTCACTATAAACCTGTATAAACAAGAAATGGATACTTACTATTCTTGGATAAGGGACACGGCCAAAAGAGTAAATCTCCCAAAGCAAAATACCATAGCTCCAAACATCTGACTTGGTGGAAAATTTCTATTGATTCAGAGAAAACATATGTAACAGCTTCTCTTTGTTTGTTTCTTTTGTTCTGTTTATAGTGGGTGGGTACACACGGCAGCGGACACTCGTCAGAAGGATCATACAGTATAGCAGTATACCTTTTCTCTGAGGGCCTCTGGTGCTGTCCACTTTACAGGCAGTTTAGCTGTATCCTCAGTGGAAGAAGCCTCTTTGGTCAAACCAAAGTCACTGACTTTGGCAATGTTATCCTCTGACACAAGAACATTTCGGGCTGCTAAGTCTCTGTGCACAAAGTTGTTGGCCTCCAGATATGCCATGGCTTCACAGACATTTCTGTTAAACACACGCAAAATGAGATTAAGTATGTGTAGAGCAAATTTTCTAAAATAGGCCAAAACTTTTGTCGGTGCTGCCTGAAATAGAACAATTACAATTGGCTTTTATTGTATTGCTTTGTTTTCTTTTATTGTTTTATTTGCTTTTATTGTCTGTCTTGTTTTATTTTAGCTTTTTATTCCTGTTAAATATTTTGCCTCTTTTATTGTTTTAACTGTCGCAAATGTGTACAGCACTTTGGTCAACATTGTTTTTTTTTTAAAGTGCTCTATAAATAAAGTTGAGTTGAATTACCAGATTAACATCACACCCTTTATTTTATCCTTAATAAGCATGCTAGCCCATGGGAGTTAAAAACCCCTTACTGGTAAAAATGTAAAGTCAAACACATAAAAGCATTAACCATTGCAACTATTCAGCAAGTCACTACTGAAATTTTAAGCATAATCACGCAGTAGGTGCCCTCTGCTTATTATGCAGTGCTACAATTGAAACTTCACCGCTGAATTTACTCTTTCTGCACTTACTGGACAAGGGATCTGAACCATGCAAATGAGCATGCTGAAAACAACATCAACAAGAAACTGAGTGCAGACTACACTTACTGCAGACTATAAACTCATACATATATACTTACAAAGTAAAATGAAGGAGTGCATCTCCACCAAGTACAGTACGGCCTCTGGAACGTAAGTAGTCAACCAAACAGCCCTAAAAACAACAAAGAAACAAAGTTTTTATACATCCATGAAAGTATTCTGGGTGTTATATTTCAAAAGTCTTCAGTCTATCATACAGTAAACTACATACCTTAGCCATATATTCAGTAACTATATAAAGACCTCCATTCTCCTCTACAATCACTCCAAGCAGCTGTACCAGGTTGTCGTGTCGTAGTTGCCTAATGGCGTAGAGATACATGAATTTTATTGTGGATTCGTTTGTGTTATTTTTTTTTATTCAATAACCACATGATTTACTTACGTCATGACAGAGGCCTCTGCGATGAATGCTTGTGCTGTAGCATCATTTTTTATGCACTTCACTGCTACTTTATCCCCTTTGTAGTCTGCCACCTTGACATCTGGAATAGCCACAATGTGCACACAATGAACAATTAGTGAAGCTGAATTTATTAGATCCAAGAGAAAATAAATAAATAAATAAAAAAAAAGTGGCAGGAACACATGTTTTCAGTAGATCCTGTTGGATGAAAATGGTTGTTTGATTTTATGTGTTCGTACCAAGAAAAAATGATAAAAGTTTTAATGCTTAAAAATTAAATGTACAATATTATTTTTGTGATATGCAGACAAAAAAGAAATGTGTTTAGATTTCGTTAATAAGACACAGTCACTAATGCTAGCTCTCTCAGCTTCAGCTTTTTATTTATTTATTTATCAAGGACCATGTACAAATACATTAATTTTGTATGAAAAGAGACGCTTTGTACCAGATTTAGCTCCAAGCTGCTTTCCATCTGCAGTCTTTGAGTTTTCAAATACAATACAATAAAACATTATAAAGTAAAAAAGTTCAAATAATTTACAGTTAAAATACAAAATAGTATTCTCTGTCAACTCAACCTATTCACTCTTACACACACTGTAACAGTTGTAATTGTGGAATGGCCTATAAGAGTACTCGGACTGTCCACTTATGATGACATCACATTGCACCCCCCAGACGGGATGAATACAACTGGATGAATGAATGTTTTTCTAAACATTTCTGCCCGATCTCATTGTGGCATGCGGGTTGTGAATGCTGTGTTATACGGTCTGTGGGACAGCAGCCGTCCAACCAGGCTTTATAAGGTTGATGAATAAACCAGCACTATGGAAATCCAATACCAGGGTATTGTGGAGTTTTTCGTCACCTGATTTTTCAACTACTGAGCTAACTTTTCACTCCACCCACAACCCGTAACTGTTACAACACACACACACAAAGCATCATGAAACTACCTCCAAATTCCCCTTTTCCGATAGTCTCCTGCAGCTTCAGGTCCTTTCTGTTCAATGACCAGCCGCCTGTTGGCCAGTTGAAGAGGAAACACATGCAATTGATTCAGAACATATTTAAAATGTCTTTATCATTAATAATGCACAAAAGACTCACTCCTGGAGAACTCATCCTGAGCAGCTACTGTCCCCTCCTCTAACTTTGGCTTGATTAGTTTGGTACACAGGCCATCAGCATCTTTGGTGTAGTGCTGGAATGACAAGTGAAACAAGTAAAGTGAAAATTGATCTTGTTTGAAATTAAATCAGAGACATTGCATTAATCATAATTCTAAGCAAACCACTCTTTGTGTTTAAATAAATTACAATGTTCAGACAGACAGAATTGTTTTTTTCCACATTCATGCTTAAGTGATGTTTGTCTAAATAAACATCAATGTGTTTCTTCATTCCTGCTTGTGAACAGGTGCTATACAGATTAAAATGAATACAAATGTTTCACTTGGTTTTTGTAAGTAATTAAAAATGGACTGTCCAAAAAAAGCCTTTTTTGTTGGGGACAAGTCGTGCAGAAATATCTTATCAAGATGGTTTTAACTATGTAGATTGTGATCTGATGGCTTCTCATTAAATGCTTGAAGAACATGGTGAGATACTGACTTCATGGTGTTGAGCAGTTCAACCTCACTTTTTTTATTAGTTTAATGGTTTTTAATGCAACACTGAGCTCAAGTCTTACATCAAAATATATGAAATCAGACAGGATTTCTGCAGAACTTAAACTTCTTCTCAGTGTCAGTTTTTTTTCAATTAAAGCCACTGTGATATATATTACATAACTGGCTCACATATATCCAAACTTGGAGAGAAAACATCAGTATGTCCAGTATATTGTTGACTGATAATACTTTTAATACAGCACTAGACACCGCCTGAGCCAGAAGGGGTTCCTGTATATGTTCCAGAGCTATGCGGCTTGTCAAGCAGACCCTGTTTACAAAGAAAAAATTTTCAAGATTTTAAAATTTGGTCTCTCTCCATTTCTTTTTGAAGAGAAGCTCAGTAATATGTAATCTTTCAGTTGATTTGGTGAGTCAGCTCTTTGTAAATTTTAATTTTCCACTAAGTCATTGGTAAAAATCCTCTTGTCTTATGAATGTATACAGCAGTTGTTGTCCTTTATTTCTAAAAATGAAGCATCCACTTAACTCTGAACACAAATCAAGTTGCAATAGGGCTGCAGCACAAGTTTGTAAAAAGCAAGCGGTGTTCACATTGACCAACAGAGGGCTGTCTGATCTAATAGTAAAAACAAAGAGTGCACAAATTTAAAAAAAGAACTTGGTTTTACTAAACTTATTTCCATATCATATATTTTTCTATTGAAGCTGCAGTTCAAATTAAGCTGTTCACACAGGAAGAGATGTTACTTTGAGAATAAAGCGCTCTTTTCTTTCTGAGGTTATAGCTCTGCATACTGTTCACTTCCTCTTTGACGCTTCCTGTTCATTATATGTTCCAGGAACTGCACATCATCTCTGAAATGTACAGTTACACTGGGACTCAAACGTTTGCGCTCAGTGCACTTCTATTCTATATAGCACCTGACAAAACACCCCAAATGCTTTGTTTTATTTATAAGGCTAAATTTAATGTTGCCTTACCTCAACCAGCTGCATCAGGTTGTCAAAAAAGACCTCATCATCTATGCTGAGCTTGCCGTTCTTATAGATGATGCGGTAGTGCTCCACTTTCCCATCGCAGCTAACACAGAGAGTGTAGTCGCCTGGGAAGTTGGTGCTCTCTCGGACTAAAAACAGGCCTGTCTCCGGGGGGTTAAGTAGTCGTTCTGCCTGGTCCCGAGTTATCTTCCCATGAAACCATCTGGAAGTAAAAGAACAGGGAAAAAACTCTTTACAGTATGAACACATATTTGCTGTGTGTTTAACACTTCTACTCCATTTTACTCAACAATTATGGAGAGTTTACAGGTCAAATATTTTTTTCACAGGTTAATGTTTTTCATTTCCTAATTAACACGCGTGCAGTCAATACTAACCACTACTCCATAGTTCTGTAGAGCAGAGCTAAAAAAAAAAAAGGACCTCCTGTAGGCTTTTTTTTTTCCTGACAGGCATTTGCCTATGTACACAATTATTCTAAAAGAAAGCAGAGGGCAAAGTATGAGACAAGTGCCACTTTTTTGTTGAGTTGTATGAACCTGGCATACAGGTGAAGTATGGGCAAAAAAAGAAGCTCAATTTTGGTGTCAATCCAGGCCTCCTCTAAAACTGCAAAACAGGGCATAAGCCTTGGCAGATGATAATCTCTCCAAGTGCCCTTTTGGATGTAGTCTGGTTTTTGTATTGCATAAAAGTTCCAAGCGTATGAATGCAATTATTTAAGGGATACTGGAGAAAGTACATTCATATATATCCTTCATATAAGTCTCTTGTTTTTACATTTGTGGTTTATAATTTATACAACACAGAAGACTATATCTCAATATCCAGAACTTAAAGGGTTGGTTTCAGAGCTACCCTTGACATTTTTAGCATGTCTTTCTGGTTAATTTGAGAAATGATAGCAATCCCTTGTTGAATACACCTTCCGGTGTTATCATTAACCTTAAATTGACCTTTAATGGAAATAACTCAAATAATACTTTCTGTATCCAGCTGCATAGATTAATGTGATTTGCATATTAACTGAGACCAGCTTTAGTACCAAGATGGTCACATATTCAAATGTAGTTTTCAGAATGTGCAGCAATAGCATTTGCATGTGGATCCATCATAAATGTAAATATCACAAAGAGAACCTCGTTCGAAAGCTGAAATAAAGGCCTTTCGTCACACAAGTACGGACCACTTCCTTCTGTCATGCAGGAAAAACATTGTGGCAAGAGCTTTCCGTTGAGTTCAAAATCAAGGGAGGTCTTTTTTTATTCTAAGTTCCCTGTACCAAAACATCACATTCATTACTGATGGCATTTAGACTCATCTATTTTCTTTAAGCACAGCGTGACAGCTAACATTTCGTCCTGTAAGAGATGTGGCTATGTCGTCTGTAATGATAGCTAAACAGGACTAATGTAGGCTCCAGTGGGGCGTCTTCTATAACAGATATGTTTTATTAAATACATTTTCATATCACTTCATTTTGTGTGGGTGTTGGGATAACTATTTTATCCTTGTGAAGTCGGATAAGATATAATTCTGTGATCAAACGCACTATAAATAAACCTGTCATTCATACACAAATATATTCATGCACACGGAAAACCCATCACGTGGGCAAACGGGGAGATTTTTTAGATTACTTAAGTCTGAAATAGAGAGGAAACAACAGGAAACTCTGCTGGGTTCATGCAAAGCTGTGCAGACAGACACTAGCGCACTGCAATTACAACACCGCCCAACTGAGCTGTGGTCTCATTCACACAGCCACAGAGCCAGTGTTTGGACAAATAGGCCTCTGGCTCTCCACAACCACACAGTCCAAGGAAAAGGAAGAAGTTGAGCTATTTTAGCCGCTGCAACAAATGCCACCCCTTTGTGGTGGCAAGAACCAAACCCTGTTGGCATTGAAAGTGAAAGATTCAATTACGTATTAAAAGAAACAAAAAAAAAAAAAAAACAAAAAACAAAAACAAGATTATCAGTTTACTCACGGCATGAGACTCAGTTTACCGCCAAATTTTACACCCTCTCTTTTCTGCACATAGTTGGCTGGAATTGTTCCCTCACGGCCTGCAGAGTTTTTAGCTTTGTACCAATTTGGATCCTGAAAAGAAAAATGGTAGCCATGGTTAAAATAACAGATAAATCGGTAAAGATATTGCCGATTTCACAAATTTACATATAGTTAGAAATTTGAAAAAATGACTCTTGGTCCTCAAAGGAGCAAAGTTTCAGTTTACCTTTGTGACAACAATGATTGTCAGCACATCTCCTTTGTTAAAGGGCAGGTCCTGCTCTGATGTGCCTTTAAAGTTGTACTTGGCCACACACTCTGTGCCCTGCGGCCATGGACTCTGTAACAATGTTAGTGGAACTCATATTATTGATTAGAAAAATTTTAAAAAATAAGAATTACTCTAATATGTGTACTTCATTGGCCTTTCTTACCTGAACCTCTGTCATGATGAGGTGCTTCTATCCTTTTATAGGGGTTGTTTTCTAGCTGCTACCATTAGAGCTTTTAAACACATACACAGTACCTATAAAGAGAAACATAGCAGTTAATATGCTATTACTGCTACAGCAACAATGGCTTCACTGTAAACAAATTCTCAGGAAGACACCAAATCTGTGTTTTTTTTCTACAGAGGCAGGTGTGCAATAATCAAAGGATGTGGATTAGCCATTAGCTGAACCTACTAGAGTAGCATCAAGTCAGACAGTGCAAGTAAAAATAACTCACACATACAGAAAGCAGAACTAAGAAGCCTTCCTTTTTTAATCACACTTTCACAACTGCTGCTTAATGTTTCCATGACGCAGGACATCAATGTGTACATATATGGCAGCTTTCAGGGTGTGGAAGGACCAACAAACACCAAGTAAGCTTTATTAAAACCCTCATTTTGTGAAAATTAAACAAAAAAAAAAACTTGATCCATTTTATACTTTGAATAACATATGGAAAGCCAGTTCATTTAGATCTTCATCTCAGCCCCATAGGAATCAAGATAGTTCCCTTCCAGCACTGGAATGCAAAGTTGTGGTGAGATCTGACCAGACTCAAGGGACTATGTCCAGCTCTGTGCTTCTTTATGCCAGCAAAGCAGCCACTAAGACAATAACCTTAGGTCTGAATTGCACTGGGACAAGTATTTCCATGACACACACATAACATAACATATCAGAGCACAGGTGTCGTAGTTAAAAGATGACCTATCAATTAAACCATGCTCAATACCTCCCTTCAAAGAATCACTTCCTCTCTTCCTCTTTCAGTTCCCATGAAGAGATTGAAAGCTTAATGGTTAAAACTCAGGGAAAATCCTGTCTCAGATCTGTAATTTTACATGAGATCACATCCTTTAACGTGTCCATTACAGCACAGCCATCTTCCTGTATGACATCCTAGATTTAGAACACCACAGTGATAATCCAGCCATTCATTGTATGTACCGCTTATTCCACTGAAGGGTCGCAGGTAGCTGGAGCCTATCCCAGCAATCATTGGGTTTTAGGCGGGGTACGCCCTAGACAGGTCGCTGCTGTTCAAGCTGAGGCTTGAACCAACAACCTTTTCTTTGTGAGGATGAGATGCTGACCACTTTTTCACCGTGCAGCCACACAAATACAATGTGAGGTGAAAAGAAACATATTTCCATGAATCTATCCCAGCAATTAGCAGGCAAACTGCAAAAACTAAAATCTAAGTAAGATTACACATCTCAAATCAAGGACACATATGCTTATTTTTATTAAACGTAAGATATTTATTCTTACTTAGTAGGTTTTTTTAAAGATTTTTTTTTTACTTGTTTTAGGAATTCTTGACATTTAATGTTCTTTGAAATAAGAAATTTGATCTTATTTCAAGGAAAATTAACCTAATTTTTTCTTTTTTAAGCCAAGTTTTGTAGTGCAAGAGGCAGGTACACCCTGGACAGGTTGCCAGTCCATCACAGGACAACACAGAGAGACAAATAACCACTCCAAGGGGCAATTCAGAGTGAACTGAAAACATGGTTGGACATTTTTTTATATGTTGTCCATCTAAATTAAAGAGAAAAAGCCTTTTCACTTACTCCAACCAAAACACTAAAAGACAAGTGTTCAAGCTAAAGCTAACATTACTCAGTACAGAAAAGATGTGATGGATGTTTCCCCCAAAGGACTTCTGCAGCTGTTTTCTACATGAGGGACGCAGCGTACAGTATCCGCTTGATTTCCCACACCCACCAACCCCGTCTCTACTCATCCCAGCCCTTATTTATGATACTCTGACATTTCTCACAGCGCAGAGTCAAGAAGGACAATGAGAAGAAGTGTTTACAGACATGCATGCAGCTCATTGGGGCTGTGCATTACTGCTTTTGACTAACTTCAATCGAATCGACTTCTGTTGGAGAGACTCTCAGGTTTAAAATGAGTCATGATCAGCTCAAAATGAATGACTTTTTCTGGTCATTCTAGATTTTTAAAGAGACATGCAAATGTAAGATACATGTGAAACGATACACATTAATTCTATGTAAAGATATTAAGATATTTGCACCCATGCTGGAGGCACAGCACTTCATATCCAGACAAATAAATTAATGGTACTTAGTGAATTCACTATTTCTGTGAACCTCTGACTTCCCCATTCAGTAAAACAACAGGCTTGATTTTGTTTTAGCCCAATATTATGATTAATAATCTACAAAAATGCTGATATTTGCTGTTATCTCAAAGCACCGACACATATTAACACACATCAACAGAGTAGTGCATAGGATATTAGATCTAATAATGAAATAGCAGACTGCAACAAATGTAACATCACTTCCCTCTGAGTGGGAGAGAAACTTGCTAAAAATAAAATCTTAACAATATGCAAGACTCTGTTCATAGATCCACAACTTAGTTTGTTCATTTTGGGATTCACACAGAAACATCTTGGACTCAAAGGAAAAAATCGTCCCATCTGTAGATATAAATGGTTAATTTTAAGGTAATGATCACACAGTTCCTAATTATAAATTATACTACACTAATTAAAACCATAGTCAATCATTACTGCTCTGCATTCCTGCAAAAAAAAAACCCCAAAATTCTCAAAAATGGATATTCAAACTACACTACAAGAAAAGTTTGGAAAGCAGTTACAAAGATTTAAATTACCGGCACAGAAAACAACACCAGTTTAGCTAACCACTGACCAGTATCTAAAACTTCTCGATGAGCAATACGTTGAAGACACTGGTTCACCAAAGTCTGCAGGATTTCGCAAGTTTATACTGATCACAGTTGTCAAAAATGACCGTTTTGTCAGAGTGTATAAGATAATAACCACACTGTTGGAGCTTTTCTGTGTTTCATCCAACGCATATAATCTTAAATGACTGGATAATGGCTGTTGAGATCAAATGCCAAGTCTGTGAGTTGGTTTAACTCATTGTTAAAAAAAACTGCGAAACACGTGGAGCAAAAAATGCTAAGTTCAAATGGCTATCAGAATGACTCTAGTGACATTTTTCAATAAAGAAAAATGACAATTTTAGTCCGAGCTGATTTGTGTTTTTAGTTTTTAAAGCTCTAAAAGGTCTTAAAAGTAAGTATTTATCAAACTTGCTTTAGCTTATGAACCTCCCAGGGTTCCCAGGTGGTGGTCTTTTATTTATTCTCAGAGTGAGGACCAGAACATATGGAGAAACATCTAGAAAATCATTTGTATTTCATAGTCTTGTTTTATACCCTAGTTAATTGTGTTTTAGCACATTTCACTCATTATATCTTCAGGGCGATTTGTTTTATTTTATTTTAAAATTATTTCTGTGCATTATTTTTCATGATGCTAATAGTCAGGGCCATGACAAAACTCTGAGACATTATTCTATGGACACGAGTCTTTGTGGATGTGTGTGTGGTTGCATGTGTGCAGCCATATTTATATTTAATCTACATGTGACAATAGTAAAGTAATAGTAAGTACTTTGAGTTGCATTTTATTTGTGATAAAGTGCTCCATCAATAAAGTTTAGTGTGATCGGAATATAAAACAAAAGAACTCTACAACACACCAAACAGGAGGGAAAAATCTAAAAAGCATAACATAAACCATGTTTTTGGAAATACGTCCAAATGAATTATATGTTTTGATGTAAATTTTGATTTCACTGATTGTTTGTTTGTTGGCACTGACAGAGGTCTTTTCATACTGGTTAAGACTTAAAAGAGCTCCAAAACATTTCAAGTGGAGTATGGAGAAGAGCTCAGATTATTATCAAAGTTCACTTAAAGTTTATTAATTCAACAGGATGTGATTGAAGAAATAAAGCCTCCTCTTAGTTGTGAATAGAATCTGAATCCACCTGACTTGCACCTGTTTATGTCTCAGTGTTACATTTCATTTTAATGCATATGAATTAGAAATTTAAACAATTCTGGGTCAATGCCCATCAGGAAAACAGTTTTAATATGCAACTGATTACATAATCCTGACCACTATTAAAGGAGGGCCAACAAACCCACACTGACATCCGTAAAGCCATGCTGCAAGTGGCAAAAAAGGAAGTCATCTTCAAGATGCTGAAAAGGCATCAATTTCAGCCGAATGTGACTGAGCACATTTCATGTGAAGGATTTTGCCATGAGAGAAAGGGATAAGTGTGGCCAAGGCTGCCACAAACACTTTTTAATTCCTCTCTTGTAGAACACTGAAAGCCTCTCAGCAGCATGCTACACAACTGAGTGAATGGGACAGAACAGTCTGCCATTTCCAGAGAGCCCTCCATAGAATCACAGCTTTGGCACTTTCTGGCCACACACAAGGCTGTCATTGTGACCCGTCTCACTGAGGAGCTCATCATCATCATCATCATCATCATCAATCACATCAGTGAGCAGCTTTAAAGGTTTAAACAAAAATTCAGTCTGGTATGAAAATAACTGAATGAATTTAACCTGAGTATTACTCTGAGTATTCTGCAGGTGCAACAAATAGTCTTGTGTTTACTGCATGTAAGAAAGCAAAGTTAGAAACATTTATGTTCTAATTTTAGCCAGTGGTATCACACAGTATATTAAAATTTTAAAATGAAACATGTAATTAAGACCATATATCTTAAAGTGTAAGAATAACACCTGAAAGTGACAAAAGACCAATAAGCTTGAGAAAGCAGTTTTGTCCAAAAATCAAATAGTTTTGTTGTACAACTTCAAACAATACCCCTAATGTGTTTGTGGTGTAATTTTTGCATTTCTCACAAACTTCAGTCCTATCATCAAGTCATCAATTTCACTAGTTAATGCAAAAAGTTAATTAGCAGTTGGTCTCTTTAATCCAGTGGGAGTGTAACCTATAAGATTCAGTGCAAGCATGAGTGAACAAAGCAAGACAGAACAGGAATGTAGATATTTCTATTAAAATAATCTATTAAATCGGAAATCAGATTTTGTTTAAAAAAAATATCTGAGATTTAACTTTTAGGCCATATCACCCAGCCCTAGTGCAAACTGAGTGAAAAGCTCAACCTTCACATAGGAAACCAGAGGTCGATTCCTCAAGTAACTTTTTTACTCCTTCTATTCACTTTTGCTATTTTCGTTATGTATACTCAGCAATGCTTCTGGGTTTTATTGGAAAGATTTCATACTTTTTTTTTACGTTTTTGAAAATGAAACTGAGCTAAAAATGTTAGTAAGTACAATGTATTGTTTGGTTATCCCAGGAAACATCACAGGAGTTACATAGCCTGTATGTTTCCCATAAATTGTCACATGGTGGCAGACACATTGAGCTCCATTGTCTGAGGAAGGCACAAATTATACATAACTGAGGTGTCCTGAAACATAAAATAGCAAAATAATGCTTTGGACACTGCGCTTTAAGTAATGATGGTGACACTAGTGCAGATTTCAGAGGCCTTAAAATGACTCTTCAATCAATGAAAAACTCCCAATGTGTCAAATGTTTGTTGAACTGGAATCACATAAGAGGGAAAGTTGACAAAGGTTAATGCAGGTTGACAATTCAGAGATGATCTAGGTCAGGGGTGTCCAGGTCCAGTCCTCGAGGGCCACAATCCTTTTCCATGTATCACTGCTCCAACACACCTGAGTCCAATCAGCCAATCAATGTGGAGAACTTAATTGGCTGCTGGATCCAAGCCAGGTGCATTGAAACAGGGATACATTGAAAACCTGCAGGACAGCTGCCCGTGAGGAATGCAGTTTGACACCCTTGATCTAGGTAAATGGGTGGAGTCATAGCTGAAACATGCCAATCATCTTCTGAGGAAAGTAGTTTTAACCACATAGTACAATGTGTGTCATATCTCATACATACAATTTCTGAGATACTTTGCATCCTTTTATGGTAAAAACCTCAATCAAAACTGTGCAGTTCACAATCTGTTACCTGTCTTATGCGCCTTAGTAGGTACAATAATAGTACAATTCTGCAATTTGTAAATATACAAATAATACTTTAAGTTTTTAGATTTTATTAAAAGGCCAAATTAAGACTTTAGATGTTTAAAATTGGACTTTTCTCCCATTTTTTCTGGTTGGAGATTAAAGAGGTATATGATGAAGAAAAGAAAAAAAACAAATATAAAGAAGCTACTTTTTTTTTTTTAAATTGGGATGCTTCTTTATCCCAAGTAGGGGAACTGAATATAGTAATATAACATCCATCTCTTTAAAGCTAAATCCCTGGATGTGCAGTAAAGGGGCAAGAGCTGACTAAATCTCATCCTGACCTTTCAGGATGCCGTGTTATTATCAGGTAAAGCAACATAGTAGTCCTAGCAGATTAAAAAAATGGAGAATATAGTCATTTATTTCCAAAAACACAGAGTTTTCACCTGGGAGACACACAGCAAGTGCAAAAATTGAACGATGTACAGATGAAGAAGGAACAGATGTTTGTCTAAGAGAAGGAAGCTATCTTTGTGTCTGGCTAAACAGCTGGACTCTGTTGCAGGAGCTTAACTCTCTGAAACAACTGTCAATACAATCTGAGAGAGGAAGTATAAGTCCTGCAACACAAGCAATTATTGTGCCATATTAATGACCCACAGTTTATGCTGCGTTATTCTGTATTATAGTCAGGAAAGTTAATTATATGGTATACTCAAAATAAAGTACTTTTTAACATAGATCAAAGCTAACAGTGTGAAACAATGGGGTTCTTTTAGTAACAGGAAGTGCAAAATCAATGATTGTTAGTCAGGGGTAATACCCTTATATTGACATGCAGTCTTTAGGTTGAACTTGGATTTTACTGCTATCCAGAGTTCATATGGCATGCGTAGTAATTCTTTTTCCTTTCTTTTTTTTCTTGGACCAAGTACAGATATCAGAAAACACCATATAAGTCAAGATGGCATGCCTGAGCAGCGGATACTTCCTTGCTACGGTGCTACACACAAGCCATGCAGTGCAAGTTGCTGTTGCTGCAGCTATGCTTTGCTGTGGTTTCATGCACAATTCATGCACTCTCTTTTTGTTTCACCAGCTTAATCTGTCTTTAGATTTTCTCTCTTTTCTAAAACAGGAGTCCTTATAGGAAGAAGCCATGCAATGCATTTGGACAGATTTCTGACTATCATGAGAAAGAGAAATGCTTTATTGGCCTGTGTGTCATCCCCATAAGCTGCCCTAGTGTTCCTATATGACTAAATTACTTGAATTGATCTTAATTACATTTAAGGCACTAACTTTTAATTAAACAACTGCTAATGCATAGTTGCATTAGTGTGACAGGCTGAACAAGCATTATATTCTATCAATTTTTTTTTTTTTAATTTTGAATGTTGCCAAAATAGTTTGTTAAACATGTGTTGAATGCTTAAAATGCTAAATATTATGTAATAAAGTAAGAAGGCATGTGGGGAGCTACGTGATGCAACCTTTTCACCCGAGGAAGTCAGAAGAAGTAGAAGAAATTTGAAGGATAGTAACAGGACCTCGTACTTCGTTTGTAAAAAACTTAGTTATAAACTATGAAGCACTTTCATATGCAATTATTTTATAAAATCAAAACTGGACCAACTCTAAGTAATATGTTTGTATGTTAACTTTAAAGCATTCTGATTTTTCTACTTTTTCTTAAAATTAAGACACTGTGAACTGAGATGCACGGACTTGCAAACACAGTTAAAGGAATTATGACTCACCTGTTTGCAGGTAAAGGGAGAAAAAACAGCAAAAGTAACTTCAGTAGTAACAGGTGATTGAACTACTTTGAGACGTCCAGTTTCATTTGAGCAACATTAACACATTAATTCACGCCATAAAAAAGGGGGGAAAATAACGTTCAGAAGCGGAAAACATCTCCGGTGAAGAAGTCAAGTCTGGTTCAGGTATCTTAAAATTTCAGCAGTCCAGAAGAAAATGAAACAGGGCGGTCACTGGTGCGTCTCCTGTCACCATTATTTACGCAGCGAGATAAAATTAAACTTTTTTCAAGTTGAGAAAACTCCTTCAAAAACTCCCGCTGTTGTCGGTGTCACATATAAAAAAGTGACTTAAACAGTCAGCGAATAGCCAGGTGTAGAGTCATTTAGGAGTGCTGTCGGATACTCTACTAGTTTTTCCCCGTCAGAAACATTCAAGTTTTTTGCCCCACCTTTTTGCTGCGCATGCGCGTCAATCCAGCTAAAAATACGCTTCTGTCCAGATGCTGCAAAAACTTATTGGTCATCAATGAGGCAATGTTTTACGGGAAATATAAGCATACACGCATATCAGTTTAGTATATTAATTTTTATTGGCTTAATTTGCAAACATGACACATCAAAACTGCACTTTATGCACAAGTGGCATGACAGGGAGCTCAAAACTAAACAGCCCAGTACAGACAAAACCTCCCATTGTTTTTTTAATGCTGAACTGGGAGGTGATCTTCAACAGTCACAGCTGATCAGGAATTTTTAAATCTGCCAACTTGTTAAACCAGTCTCAAAAAATATTGCCTGCTATTTTTAGAAACGTGTGTGAAAAAAAAAACACAGTTTCCCCCAAATATTCACATTTTGTGTGAGGAAAAAAAATTGCGACAAAAACAACAAAAAGCTGCCATAACAGCACAAAAATGTTCCAATGCCTCCTAGTGGCCAAAGACAGACGCACACATTGATTTCACATTCAGTAACACTAGCTGAAGTTTTCAGGCCCAGCTTGTCTCAACAGATGTGACATTACACATCAGGCCAGAGGAATGTTGGAGAAAGGACAAAACAATTGTGTACAGCAGCAACTTTTCACTGAATATTCAAAGAAATTCTGTACAGAAAACAAGTTTCAATTACCATTTTGATACTTAAATGATCAAATGTGGCGTTAACACGACACAATATCATTTCCAGAGAAGTACCTGGATTTTACACCTTTACAAGTGAGACTGCCCAAGCATGGAATAGAAAAACACTGCCCTTAAACACAAATGAAAACTAAAGGACATGTTAATGAGCACAATGCTACAGCCCCAAAAATCTGTTCTGGACAAATATCCACGGTATCAAAAGAACCAGCAGTTTGGATTTCATTAGGAAAAAAAACAAGAGCTGCGCCAACAAGCTGTCAAAGCCTCAAAGGCAGCAGAATAAAAGCAGCTCTTTGTTTTCAGACTAAGCTTCAGTGTTAAATTCAATTTCTATTTAACACCCTTAAATACAGAAAAAAAGCCTGAATATACAAACAAGAAATCAGTTTCAGAGCTCTCAATTTATACATGACCCAACCTCAGTGATTTATAAACTACGCAGTGCTTATAAATGCAGCTTGCATGTAGATCAGCACAAACCATTCACGATGCATTTAAATCTCAATGAAACATTCATATTACTGTATTTGCTAACTGATAGCTTTTATTAGAAAGGAAAATGAGCCTCTATTATTAGAATTCAACTTAAACACTTGTGATTGTGGCAGTAGTTTTAAGGCCACATAATAATTAGGTCTTTGACCCCTTTTAGCTGGACTTTGTCTCCTGTTCCAGACATCTAGCTTCAGCACAACACAAGACATGTAAACTGTGAAACCTGCTGCATTGACGTAATCAATTTTACAGCAAGATTTCTTGAAAAATCTGATGCAATGAAGACTCATGTCGACACGCGCTTACAAAAAACAACAATGCAACCATGACCAATACAGACTTCTTTGCTGTGATTGATTACAATGTTTCAGAATCTGCTTCAACCTTGTGTGGAACAAATAAAAATATAAACTGAAGAAAAAATGTAAAAAAAGAAAAAATCTAAATTATACAATTGGCAGTCAACAGACCAGATGAACAGTTTCACACATTTTATCTAATAATCATAAACCAAAATCAAACAGGAAAAAATAGTTTTTCTGTGTGGTGGGCCACAGACCAATTCAGCACCAACAAACAAAACCGCTGTCATCAGGAATTCTACCCAACAGCTGCCACAGTTATCAGTCTGAAAGCATTGCGTTATACGACTCCACATTTGCTTGGCTGAATCATTGATCAAAATTTCAACATCAGACAAAAGCAACTATGCATTGAAAAATGTAATAGGCTTTCAGCAAAGCTAAGGCAAATTTGTGCTTCACACACAGCCAAAGCACCTGGGATTTTGTTGGTGTTCACAGGTCCCATCGTCATAAAGATTCTGGGCTGGATCAATCATATCGGTGCAATCCGTGAACATTAGGACGGAAAATGGTGACTTCACAACACCCAAAAAGAGGACAGTTTGTGTTACCACAAAAACAATAAACACCTTAAAGTAAATGTTATTTGCATGCTTTTGCAATTCCACAGTTTAATATGATAAATGAAAGTGCAGGTATTGGCTTTTAATACCGCTAAAGTTGCATCAAGTAACAATTAAACTTTGCTTTCCTGGAATATGAGCATGCTGTTTGTTTTCAATCCGTACGGTTCAAAAATGTAACTCTGCATCAGAAAGTCAAAGTAGCATCCCTGCAGACCCACAATAACTGGTGTGGAAAACAAAATCTACATCATAAAGATTTGTGCTTAAATCATCACTTAAACCTTTGAAGTGTGAAAAAGTGAGACTATTTTTTTCTTTTTAAACCTTAATTTCTGTGATGGCTTTATACATGTTTAATAGATGGCTCAGTGACCAACAATAACATGGCATTCAGATGATTTTTTTCTTTTCAGAGCCAAAGATAGTCCTTTACGTTTTAAAACAGAAAACATCTGTTTCCACCACCTTTGACACTTTATTTTCACTCATCTTAAACTATACTATTATCTACAGCTTTATATAGTCAAGATATATTTCTAAAGACATGAAAGCTTTTTCTTCTTTCATCTACATTGATGCCTGTAGACCTAATGTATGCAACAGTAGTCCTTCAGTATGAGGGAAAACACCAGTTCAAATGTCAAACTACAAACTTCCCAGTGGAACTGAAAAACAGCCAAGACTCTGGAGTATAAAGCGCCAAAACACAAATGGTCAAGGAAGGTGAAAACCTTTATGTCATACTATTCAGAGTGCAAGGGGATGACAAACTTGCATCCAAAGGGAGAATGATATTTGATCCCCACTTCCTGGAAAACCTGGCGAGGAATACCTATGTCACACAGATAAACCCTGCCGGCCCCCTCACCGAGAGGAAGCGGAAGGCAAAGCGAGAGGGACCACTTGGCCTCAACAGCATGCCCCTGTCCACTTACAGGGGGATCCAAGCTTAGCACTGGTGCTCTGTTCTGGTTAGCCCAGTCAGCAGCTGCTCTGTACCAAGGCTGATCCATAAGGAATGTGTTCTCGTGGCAGTCAAGACAGTTTATGATCAGATCCACTGGGGTGTCTGGAAGGTCTGTGGAGTCAGACAGAAGCAATGAATACATATTTCCTGTAACTGTGTGATTATGTATAAAATTGGACAACCCATGACTATAAAAAAAAGTTATAAATGAAGCAAACCTTTGATGCTGGACACCTGTTTCCCACCAGTCTTGTTGAAAAGTGTAAGCTCACTAGTTACAGAGTCGAGCATCTTGACAAAATTTGGCAGGAACAATATGACCTCCACTTCATGGTTCGCCAGGTGACGCCCACAGCTGATGCCCTGAGCTCCTTGAACATGAGGACCACAAAGTACTGCCACTGTAGGATGCTGGTGTAAATTTTTGGGTGTGAATCTGGAAGAAACATGGTTTATAAATAAGTTCAAAAAAATGCAGAGCAGATATAAAATCCATTAGTTCTACCTGAAGAGCCTACGGGTTGTATAATCTTAAAGATCAGATCAGCTGAAACACTCAGTTTATTTAAATCCAGATTAAAGACCCTGCCATTCTTGCTATATTGTTTTAATGTTCTGCAACATTAAAACAAGACCCTACCTGACAGAGCTTGAAACACAGCTCTTGGTTCAGGCTCTAGTCACTTCTCGTATTGACCACTGCAATTCCTTACTGGCAGGCCTGCCGGCATGCTCTGTTAAACCTCTGCAGATGATCCAAAATGCAGCAGCACGT
>JBAMHX010000011.1:17205599-17239989 GCA_037177515.1 Pseudomugil tenellus
TGTTTTATATATACACACAGTGTTTTATCTACACACACAGTGTTTTATACACACACACACCACAAAATTGTACACACTTTTAATACACTTGCTTTTACTAAAATGTATTCAAATAAAGCTGTACTTCAAAATATGTAAGAAAAATAAGCGTACACTCTCAGCCCTAATTTGTGGGTAGTTAAATCATATTTAGGGGAAATTTAGGAATTACAACTCTTGCAAGGAATTATAGTAGTTAGACAAGTGAGCTATTTTACAGACAGACGAGGAGAATACATTTGGGAACTCTCCATAAATAAAGCATATAAAATATCACTTCAAAGTGTATGTCTATACCATCAATACTTGCTTACCTGTTGGGCCCTCCTAACAATGTAAGTGCCATCTGACTGGCGCATACTCCAGTCATCTCAAGTCTTCGCTCCAGTGTGAGACCATGACGCTCAGCAACAGACAACAGACGCTTGTGCAGTTCATAGCATATACTCGGCACAACAAGTCCAGAGTCTGCATGGAGCAAAGAAAATAAGCACAAGCCGCTCTACTGTATTTTATTCCCAAATATGTTCATGACATTCACTCACTACAATGTGAAACACTTACCAGTGCAATATTCTTTGGCCCCAGGCTGTGGCACAATAATCTGTCGGTACACAATAGGTTTGGCCTCTAGAATGTTCTCATCATGACGGTACCGTGAGGGTGTCTGGTCTTGAGGTGTCCCACGTGACCTTGCACCATTACGGCGCTCTGATGTGTCTATCTCTGAGAAAACGGCTGCTTTGTCAAAAAGCGCCAAGTTCCCTTCAAAATCAAAGTCTGTATCTAGGCCATCATCCACACCATCTCCAAAACACTCGTCGTCTCTTTGCTTAAGTTGACCATTCTTCACTCCATTCTTTTTTGGTGTCACTTGGTTTACCCCTCGACTACTGGATGACCCTAATTGGATAAAAAGATCATTAGGTAAGCCTATGTCCCACGAATCTTAACTATCTGTTTACATTTTCTTTGCAAATAACTGAATATCATAATGCTTACAGGAATTGTGTCTTCTGCGAAATCCTTTAGATGAACCCAGTGCATCCACGTGACGCTCTCCGTAGCTTTTAGAGCATTGCTGTGGAGAGTTTAGTTTCTCCACAGATCTCGGGTCATTTCTTGGGACTGCAACTGGCACACTGCTTACCTTTTCAGATGTATTAGTGTTTGTCCTGGCATTGCCATTTCTGATATCTAAAATCTTTAGGTCCTTTATATCAATGGCACTGCAGAGAAGATGACGAAAAAGATAACTAAAGACCAAAAACAAAAAGCCAATGTTGATAAACCAAGGTTTGAGAGGTCTATAGTGTAATTTTACCTGAATGTGACCTCGGGAACAGGGCACTTAATTCCGTTATGGAAAGGCTGTCTTAGGGAGATGGTTTGGCTGGACTGGTCCACAGATGACACCTCTCCTTGATATACTCCTAGTGTTGGTCCACAGTTAATTGATACCAAACTTCCCAACCAGTCTGCAGCCATATCTGGAAAGGGTTAAACATTTTTTAAAAATACTACTGGTTAGAAAAAAATATGATTCACTCACGATTTTGTCATAATGACACTCAAAGTTTTTAAAATCATAACTCTGATATGTTAGCTGCTCGATGTTAGCTTTACCGAAAAAAACATACGTTACATCAGCCTCGGCCTGTTATGAGGCTAAGTAAAGATTTTTTTCAGCGCAACATATTTGTGTAAATACCTCGAAGAGCTGTGACTTTTTGGTATTAAGCTGACGGATACCTCTTTAACACAAAATAATGGCTTGAATATGGCCTAAGAGAAGTCTTCTGCTCCGTTAGCATTTAGCTCTTTCAAAAGCTACTAATGGTAACTTCCTGTTTCCTGGAGACGGCGACTTTCAAAATAAGACTTGTAAAGCGGAACTTTTTTCAGTGGCAAACTCAATGTAATTTGTATAGTCAATGGGCAAACAGAAGGCTGTTATTACTCATTGACAGTATAAATTAGTTATTACTGCAAACATTCCTTTTAATTTAGAAGAGCCGAAGCTTCTGTTCTGCTGTTTGTGGTTATGCTTTAAAACGCCCAGACATAGGTGACAGTAGATAGAAGATTAATAGAGAGAACAAAACGATGTGATATCAAATTAACCTAACCTAGTTTAGGACAGAAAATATACAAATTTGTGTTTAGTCAATTAGTTTCCTTGTTCTAAGAATGCTTATTGGCAAAATATCTTGTATGACTGAAAAGCTTGTTTATTTGCCTAAATAGAGCTGTATTTGCAAGAACGTGCTTTTTTGGGAGGAACTCTATGAGTTAAGGAAAATAGTTGCCTATATGGCAAAATTTAGCTAAACATTCTGTGTTTATTATGTTATTGACATATTTGGGTTGGATGAAGAAAGTCTGAAGAAACTAGAAAAATTGGTGAAATAATGCATTTAACAAGCAGGTGCCTAAATATGTGAAAATACACAGCCACAACAACCTGGTACCTCTTTTCCACATGTTGGTTACCAGATTGGTCTCATTGTTGTGGATTCCAGTACATTCTTTAACCAGCAGTTGTTGGTTTGTTAGTCAGTGTCAATTACTCTTCTTGAAGCCTTGCCTTCTAGGGATGCCCGCTTCCTCTGACATTCCCCATTACATGGATCTTGGGTGTCTGGAAACCCTTAAATAACAACTTTCAGGACATTTTGATGTCAAAGTAAAACTCTTTTAACAGGTTTATTTCTGCACAATATGTAATACATTCAATTTTTATTGCTGCTCAATTAGTCCAATCCAGGGTTTGGGATTAACAGGCAAGAGGCAGGGTTTGTGTTTTTGTTTGTTTGTTTGTTTTATTTGGTTTATTTGACAGGACCCATGTATATCAACATTAATCACAGAGAAAGTATGTCTAGTACCAGATTTTAGCTCTCAGAACTAATTTCCATCTGCAGTCCCTGGACTGACAAGACACACAAACATGTATTAAAAACAGAGAAATGCAAGAAATACAGTAAAAAAAAAAAAAAAACTCTAACATCTCATAATACATAAAAAAATGACCCTACTTAAAATCACATCTAAACACTCATGTACAGCTCTCAAAAACTAATTTCCATCTGCAGTAGCTGGACTAAAAAGACACAAAAACATGTATTAAGAACAGAAAAAATACAAGAAATACAGATAATTTTGGTGCTGACATATCTGTATATTTAAAAGATGATTTTTTTTGTTTCTGTACAGAATGTTTTTAATTTTTTTGCATAATTTAAATTCTGCTGGAAGTTTATTCCATTCTGTTATTGATTTAAAAGAAAATGTTGTTTGTATGAACATGTTACCAGTTCATCACAATTTGTGATTGTTTCAATTTGATTTGCTTTAATTATTTATTTTTAATAATGCATAATTCAATTTTACAGTCAAAGCATCTGTGGTGTTTAAATAGCCCACCCCCACACACCCACCCACCACAATGCATTCTTAAAAAATATAAAAAGCATGCACTTTATAACCTAATTGCTTTGTATTACAACCATAAAGTCTTTTATCTCACATAGAAAAGAAGAAGGCTTTAAACATCACATATTTTGCAGAACATACACAGAAAGACCAATAAACACAAATGTAGCCAGTCTTGTGTAATCTCCTGAAATCTACAGGCTGAAGAGTGACTCTGTCTTAAGACCAGAGAGTTAGCCACCAAACCTCCAAGCCCCACAACTCCAGTCTTTTCTCTGTAGTCATATAACACAGGCTCTACTAAATAAATAAACATTTCTTATTAATTCAGAAAACACACTTTTATATCATATAAATATATGTAGCAATATAGTGCTTCCTTCCAACAAAGCTAAAGGTCTAGCTGTGGCAGAAAAGTACCTCTGTATATTGACTAGACCTGCTTATCCAGATAAATAACTCAGTCAGTAGCATGTAAGATTTCACACCAACCTGGAAAATATTAGCAAGCGTGCAGATACTTTGATACTTTGTCACAATACTTATTCTTAATATTGAAATAAATTTCTTCAAATAAAAAAAAACACTAAGAACTTTTCATTCTTCACATGCTGGCAGCAAGAACAGTCAATCATGACATACTTTCTATAATACATAATTAAAAAGAAGAAAGCTATGTGTTTGGAAGATATTCTTAACAACTCTTGTCAACAAACAAGCCCATCAGTGAGATCATGTGAAGACATTCCCAGAAGAGATGATCATGACACGCTCACCCAACAGTGTTTGTGTACTGAGGCTTCCATGGATACATAGTTCAAGATTTGGTGACTGAAAACATGCTATCAAAGCTTTGCAAAACTAAAAACTAAATAGTTATACATAATACAGCTTTTTTAGATGGAAAAGCAACAACATTGAAATAATAAACTAATAAAGAGTACAAACCACAAGATCTTCATATGATTAATACACCAATAATCATATAGTGCTAAAAGTAGCTGCTGACTAGCAGGAAAACTGTGGAGATATAGACACATGATCCAAGAATAGCCACACATCTCCAGCTTCCACCTCTGTGTGAAAATCTGTCACTGAAACTTGGGCGGATGGTTAGGCAGATGAGACTGATCCTCTGCATTACAGAAGCAGCTTGTATCAAGAAGACACTCCAGGATGTTCAGCCCTTCATGCAGACGTTTGCTCCATTTGACAGACCTTGACGCGTGGGACACAAAAACTTACTTCACAGCTCAGGTAAGATAATGAATCATTGTCTTAGCTCGGTCTATCAAAGAGTTGTCATTTTAAAAAGAACTGCTTTTCTTTTTAGACCTCAGCATGGTGTGGTATGGAAGCTGTTTCTGGATCAGGGTTTCTTTCCAAAACCACTGCTAGGTAAGGGAATCATTTTCAAGCAACACAGTAAGTGGTCAGTTATGCTTTTTAAGTCCAGATAGTTCTGGCTAATATTTGCTTTTTCACACATCTGGCAATGGTGGTGGCTTCAGACAGAGAGAACCAAGTCTACGAAGGTGGCAGTCATGGACCCATCTGGCACCTGAGAGGGCTGTAAGATCCTTTTCTACATCAACAGCTGAATCAAGGACTGGTCAAGCTGGAAGTAACTTTAGAGAAGGGGTGCAGTGGCGACAGGCTGCTCAGCTGGACCGGCTGAGTAGCAGAGGCTTGCAGCTGGGCCACACCACATCTGCAGCAAATATGTTTGACATTAAACTAAATGTAAAAACACATGTATCATTTTTAATTTATTTAGTTATATGTTTTTAATGGTTTTCTCTTTGTTGGCCTTGGTTTGCACAATTGCTTTAGCTAAATTGCCTTGTCTCATGTTTATCTTGAACATACCTGTACTATTATCACACAGCGGATATCAAAAGCAACAAGTGTTCTTAAGCAGGACGCAGCTGAATTTCTCCAATTTGAACAAAGTCAGCATTTTGAAGAGCTTCGTGAAAAGTAAGTACACCAAAATACATTTAAATCAGCTTATAGACGTTTGAAAGTATAGAGATTAATACTATCTACTTGACTTACAAGAGCTCTAAAGCTGGAGAATGACCTGCTGCAAATGAAGTCTGCTTTGAACAAAGGGAATAATGATCTGGAGATGAACAAAAGGCTTAAGCAGAGTAAACATTATCATCCTGAAGTTCAAGAACAACTGAGTGAAGTGGTCAGTATGATACTTCATTATAAAGCTCTGTCTGTTTTTAAAATACTGCCTTCATCTATATTAATATGTCAAGATGATTTTAATTGTTCACCAAACCGTTTTAATTTATTACAAATAGTAATTGAATAATAAATTTTAGATAAGCTACAGTTTCGTTCCTTGACTAAAAAATAAAATAGTGCACACTTACGAGGGAACTATTTTTGTGCAGAATCAAAGAATAAATTAACTTTTGTTTACGGCACAATGATTTATTTATCCTTTTGTAAATAACTGCATTAAATTTAACATTTTGTCAATACCAAGAGCAGAGAATTTTTATTTATTTAAAACAATATTAGTAGTATTTCATCTGCTCCATCTACAGTCAGGACATTCCCTCTTGTGGTATTTCTTTATACAGACTTGGTGCCAAATCTTTTGACTCATATTAAGTTGTGTTGATATGTTTGATTTAACACTTTGTATGTCTGGACCCTTCATGGACATTGACGTTAAGGGTAGAGGGTAATGACCTCCTGGTGCCATCAGTCATGCCTTTTGCACTTTATGTAAAGGAATTAAATGTACTTCATTAAACCCCAAAGGGGAACTGGAAAATGTAATGTTGCAGTGTTTTTCCTCAATAAATTCTTTGTTAGTTTTTCACTTGCCTGGAAAGCATTTTAACTAATCTGAACTTATCAGGTTCATATTTACTGAGGTAATAAAACAGGGAATGAACAGTGTATTAAAATTGTCCCACATATTATCTTAGGATTTTTATGGTAGGCCACACCTTCCTTCATCATCAAAATACTTTTCATCTGACTAATTATATTGCACAAGAAATCAGATTCACTTCAATAGACATTTTACACTGCCACATATCTGTCTAGAAATAAAAAAAATAACCAGAACTTCTCAGAATACTCACTAAACAAACAACTGTCTCTTAATGTCAGCTCTAGTTTATAAATATGAGAGTAGAAAAAACCTTTAAATGTTTACATCTATGGTTATGGGGGGAAATGAAGTTAATTGTGTTTTTTTAGCAATCATTTTCAAAGTTTAAATGTACTAGTTACAAACTCTAGTAGATTACACATGTTATAACACAAATAACTAATCTTAGCATTGGAAAACATTTTTCTGCTCAGGATAAAACTGATTTGTCGACACAAACACTGAAATCGGAGGACGATGTAAAAGAATTGAAGGCCAAATTAACAGAAGTTTTGTCTGACAAAGATCACCTGATGCAGGTACCATAAACTAGAACATGTTATGATAGTAAATAACTATTTAAATCCAAATGTTTTTATTTTGATTTGTTGGCTTGATTTGTTTCATCTTCTCATGTACAGGAGAAAAAGGTCCTTCTCCAAAGGATCCTGGAGATGCAACAGGAAAGAACCACACACGAGCCCCATGGCTGCCTTATTAATGCAAGTTCTAACAACAACCAGGACAAAGAAATTGTCCAGGTGAAGGAGGAAACAAAATCTCTCCAGCAGGTTTGCTTCAAGTCAGTAAACATTTTTCCCTTTAATGAGTTATTTGTTTAAGAATGCTTGCTGTGTCTTTGGACAAGGTGAATGAAGAGCTGAGAGAAGAACTGGAACGCATTAAACAGAATTTTGAAATGTCACAACATCAGCTACGTGAGCTAAAACAAGAGAGAATGTCAAACTCCAAACAGATCAAAGATCTGGAAGCACTACAATCTCAGCTGATTAGAGAAAAAGAGGAACTGCTGAGTCAAATGAATGAGAGCGAGCATATGCCAGCAGAGACAAAGGGAAAATGTTGCCAACACAGGTGAGATTATCATCAAGTAAATACTTGAATATCTGAAGGTATTTTTTTCTTTTAAGCTATGCACAAATCTGTGTATTTATATTCTTTTCACTGATGTCTATTTCACAGGGAATCAGTGCAAGTTTTGGAATTAGCGAGGCAGAAATGGCAAGATAAATGTTTGTATATTGAGGCTCAGGTCAGAGAGAAGGAGAGCATGCTGCACTTGCAGAAGAAAGAGTATCATCAGCAAGATGCAATGAGAGTCCAGCACATTGAGGAACTAAAAGCCATGGTCTCACATTGGACTGAGAAATGGCAAAATGTGGCTTTGAGCCTGCAGTCCACCCATGATGAGCTTGAAGAATTCAAGAAAAGCACCATAAACAAAGTGAGATTTCTTTTACTACTCTTCAGAAATTGCCCAAAGAAATATTTAAACTGGCAACCTATGTTGGATTTCTCCTCATCACTAGGTTTAAATGAAAGATTGGCCAATATGTTACCTCCACAATAACTCCAGCTCCAGAATGCTGCAAAACAGCAGAATTGTTCATTTAAGAACTGCCAGAAGCAGAGACAACATCTGCTTCACGGTAAACACTGGTGGCGTTGTGTTTCCTATTTATCCGAGTGCAAAGGTTTCCTGCTGGAACACAACTGGCTTCCAGGATAGTTCTGTCACATAATCATGCATGTACACACAGGTTGCAAACTCAAGATGAGCTCAGAGAAGCTTCCTCCTTTTGAATGAAAAATGTGACATCATACTTTACTCCTATTCAAGAAAAATGAGTTTTTGCTTAAAGGAAACATCTATTTTCCTCACTTATTTGAAATAACTGAAACTAAATGAATGTCTTGAATGAAATGTAAATAAATGTGTTAAAAAGAAGCAAAACAATCCAAATTTTACTAATCAGCACTTGCTAACTTTGAAAAAGAAAAACAGAGCCAGTACAAGAACCAGCACTGTAAGAACCTTGTCCTATTTTGCACAATGATGTGCTTCATTTAGTCTTTTGTATAATTTGTGTTTCTGGGTTTTATACCTCTGGATAAAATATGATAAACTCTTGGTTTAATTGGAAAAACAGTATTTCCAAGATTAACAAAAGCTTCAGGGTCGTGAATTGTTTGTTTCTAGGTGAGACAGGAAACCATCATTTAATTTTAACTTATGGTCAGAGCCAAATCAGTGCACATCTGACGGACTGTTGTCTTAACGTACGGAAGTTGTTGCAACATGTAACTTGCAACAACAGATTTTTGTCATACAGAAAGATTGTGAATCTTCACAAACAGCTGAGCTGGATGCCTGCAAACAGGAACTGAAGCACGCTAGAAGCAGGAGTCAAGCTCTGCTTCAAAGATATGACGACAAAGGTAAAAATAACTATGTCGTTCAGAAATCTGTAACAATTGTAATTCTGGTAATTGTGTAATGGTAATTGTTTTGGTACATTTAACCTACTTCCTGGAAGAGGTGTTGTTATATTCTTTAAACACAAGAGGGCAACAAAATGCAGTGAACTTGTACCTGCAGGTGATGAACTGGTGCAGACTGCTAACAGAGAGATGGAAACAGAGTGAGTACATATTGACAGATTTTATTTTTCAGATTGCAATTTAAATATTTTTCAATGCAAAGTATGAGACTCAGTTATCTGACACTTCACCGGGTCTGTTTTAGCAGCGCATCAGATTCCTCTTTGATATGTGAGTCTCCATCAGACTCCCACCAAAACAAATTCCCAGAGGTAACAATATAATTCTGCTTCACTGAAAGAAATTTTCAACAATATGATACAAATGTTCGAACACACACAACTGTGACTGATGAAAAAAAAACCTTTAGTTTTAAATGGCTGCTAAGTAATTATGAAATAATGAATTAATATAATAACAGGTTTTGATGCAAAGTCATACAGTTGAAAGGCTGAGACAGAAGCTTGCAGACCGAGATAAAGAACTTAGTAAAAAGTAAGTTTTCTGAAAAGTAATGAGGGACTAATAATACTTCAGACTGGGACCTGAGTTTTCTCCTTTCTTATGGTCTTAGAGAACATGCTTTGAGGAATCTTGAAAGGCGGAGACAGATGGAAAAAACAGAGGCTGAAAAGAAGATTTCTGCTCTGGAGCTCAAGGTACAGACCCTAAAACGTATCACTGTTTGAACAGAATACACACACTGGACCAACCTCATTTTCTAAATGGCCACCAACAACATTTTGTTTGTCTTCATTGTCTTGTTTTGTGAAAGCTAATGAGAAAGGTGTCTGAAGACTGCCAGCATAACAGAAGGCTGCAGGCGGATGTCTCCACCACTGACTCACTAAGAATTCAGCTGGATGGTCTGAGGTTTCCTCTTTGGAAAATGATTTTCAGTATAACGATGCGAGACTTTCCTCACTCATCTCTGCATCTTCCATTTGTTTTCAGAGAGCGAGAGGAGAGCAGAGCAGCTCCAGCAAGAAAAAATGTTGGCAGTTCAGAGGCTTCAAACACTGAGACAACAGCTTTTCCCAGTAAAGTTAAAGAAGTAACACATGAAAAATGTCCAGCATATCAGAGACCACAGTGAATGATGCACACTTTCTTGTAGGTTAAAGATGACAAATCATCTGTTGAAGGCAGGAAGGATAAAACTTTCTGTACTGTTAATCCAGATACAGAACAGCAAAGGAGAATGGTCACTGAGCAGGTGGTGTATGATGCAAACAGGATTTCAGTACATTTTTTTCCCTCTAGCTACAGCTGCAGAGATTTTACTGTTGACATGGGAGTCCACTGCTTCAACAAAAGGATGGCGTTTAAGGTTTCTAATAAAATGTCTAAAACACATTGCATGACTTCCACGAATCAATCAAAAGCAGTATTTTGCTTATAAGTAGCCACACATCAAATTATTATTTGTCTATTTGATATGTTTATGTGTTTTATCACAAATTATGACATTTTCATCAGCCTTGGTCTGACAATTTTGTGCTAATTAACATTCTAACAACGGCGAGTATCATAAGGTGAATATTTTACTGTATATCTTGTATATAGTTAAAGTGCCTGTTTAAGAAGCGAGAAGAAAAGGAGACGGGAAAGGAAGCTGACACACCGGCAGCAGCTCAAACTGAATTATCCTCGGATCCAAATCAGATTACAGCATCTCTGATTGTGAGGGTGACAAAAAAAATTCAAAATAATTGCCCATAACGTAAAAATGAGTGCAAGTAATTAAGTATACCAGCATAATGGAAAATAAGCACAACTCTGTGCTTTTCCAGGCTGCAGTAAACAGAAGAAACTGGCAGCAAGGCTCAGGCTTGACACCGGTGTTTGAGGAGGATGAGGATAACCCTGACTGGACTGGAGAGGATGAGGACGATCCAGAAGAGGAAACTCGGGTTAAGGTAAAAGCTCTGTCGTTACAAACTCCTATCAAAAGCTTAAAAAAATGCCCTTTTGTTCATCAACTGCCTTTTTGTGCAAAAATGTTTAATTAATTATGCATCTTCAACTGATTCAACCTAATATCATTAGTAGCTTAATCATTTTGCATAGATTGCATCATGAAATTGGCAGAACTGCCAGCACTTTCATGAGGATTGCATCCACATATGCACAGAGGCACTAATCCCAGCTTTAATCAAACATCATCCTGCATGTGGGGAGGGGTGTCAGCATGGCTGCATAATGACTTACACTCTGTTTGAAACCCATTTGAGCAAGTATCTCCAAAAGGAATCTTTCTACTTGTTTAATAATCAGATTTGAAGCTGAGAATTGTAACAATGAGGAAGAGCACATCTAACTGAAATAAAGGAAGATGCAAATCAGGTACAAAATGCATCTGTGTAGTACTGAGACTATGAATAACACACTGTAATTACAGGAATTCTAAAATACAGAAGTAGTATTCATGTATAAAATAAGACTGAAAGCCAATAAATATTTCTTATATGTTGTTTCCCTGACAACAATTGCTCTTCTTTGTCTGCAATTGACATCAAGAATGTCTCAGAAGTGCAATAAATACATAAATACATTTGTTTGCAGCTGCAATGAAAACAAAACAAGTGTTGCCATTGCATTTCATGAGTTATCATCAGCATCACATTTCATATCTCTTTCCTCACATAGATGCAGTTATTTGCCCATGAACTCATCTTTTTTGACATTTTTCCAAACTTTATGAATCTGTTTTCTATTGTTTATGTTACTTAAGATGACTGAAAACAGGATATCATGTTAATTCATTAAGATGCTCGTCAATGATTTTCCGTTCATTTTAATGTGATTAAAGTAAAAAAAAAAAAATTGAAGAAAATAATCTATGAAGATCTTCAGAAATGTGCTGCAGACATGGGTTTTTAAAAATGTGGTTGGAAGAACCAAACCAACATTTTATTTTGGAGCAATGCAAACTGCTTGCTCCACATATGTAGACTGTAAATCTGGGTGACATGTGTTTCAGTGATTGTATGAAGTGTCTTTTTAACTTCTGCTTTTAGCAATGCTTGTTAGGAAATACTGTTGTGTGTATTTAAAACAGCATTTTATTACATTTGGGGGTGCACAGTATCATTGACATATCATTGGTGTCAGATGATCTATATAATAAAATCAAATCTTTGCATCAGCTGATATACAAAGTAATGTCTGATTTGATCAATTGGTCAAGAGAAAATGTGCTGGAGTTTACACTTTCTTAAAACATATTGCATAGAAACATATAGAAATGTTTTGTAAATTATTTTTTTTCTTTTATGAACTTTAAGTTTGGATCATTCCAAAGAAAACACATTACAGTCATATATCTCTCTCTATCTGTATTGACAATGAGAGAAGATCAATATTAATTGAATAAAATAAGATAATATTAATATATTGTGCATTCCTAGTCTACATATCTGAAGGAGCCAGCACATATAGTGAATATGAAGTCAAAGATGTCAAACTTTCTCTTTTCCTCTGCTAGATATCAGCTATGACTTCAGAAATCAGCTTTCTCACAGCAAAAAATGGCATTTTGCTGCAAGGTGATATTATGCTTCCGTTAGTATAATCAGTAGAGAAGTGTGCGTGTAATGTTATGCTTGCGGTCTTGAAGCATGAAGCATGTTATTAGATTATGAAAAAAGGTTTTTATGTTGCTGGTATATTTATAGCTTGCTGGAATTCTTCCGGAATCTCTTAGCCTCTACTTTGTGTAAATGCTTAACACACCTGACTTTTGTCAAGGAAAACTTAGTTCTAATAATGACTATACTTTTTTAAATAAGCCTTAAGGTTCAAGCAGCCAGTCCAGCATTCATAAACTGCAGAAAATGCATTATAACAACCTTCTCCCTTCTGTGATGTAGTGACCTGACGTGCAGGAGCACACCTCCCCTTTCTTCTGATGGAATATCTCTGGCTGAGATTGTAGATACCTGTAGTCCTGTTGAAGGGGAAAGTGAAGACGAAGAAGGAACATTGTAGTCATGTTTTCCTTGTGAGAACTTCCATTATGCAGTAAAAAAAAAGGGTTTAAATAGATCTGACTTTTACAGCTTTATTCACCAGCCGGCTATGTTACCTTATTGGATGCACTTTTAAAATATATTTTAGACAAAATCAATGCTTTTTAAGCTTTAGTGAAAAGATTGTGATGTACTGTCAGTTTAATTTTACACCAAGAATATTTTTCACATTTTTGTCTTCAAAAGTAAAAATGATGAATGTAAGAACAATAAATGTATCATTAAAAAGTTTTTCTAAAAATAGTTTTATTTATTGAAAAGTGTCTGGTTCCTCATATAGTTTTTTCCTACAAGAAAACTTTATGTCCAGAGATATTGATAAACATATTTACAGGACTGTAATATTACAGATATGTATGAGAGCTTAATTAAAAGCCAGTGTTTATCTTGACAATGACTTTGGATTTTATTTAATCTCAGTGGAGAAATTCACTTGTTACAGCTGCTCTTAATACAGAATAAATGCAGGAAGCAAACATGGTGAACATGCAACAAAATACCAAAGAAAATAAAAAATATATATCATTATAAGTATAAAATATATTAAAATATCCATAATGTTACTTTAATTACCTGAATACCTCTCTAGATTTTTTTTCAGCAACACTCATTGTTTTCCTTTTTCCTCGTCTTTGTGTTTCTACAGGAATGCAGGCCAATATTTTGGGAATTAATTTCATGCCCAGTTATTCTAAGGTTGGAGTTTAAAGGGTAAAAAAAATTTGCAGTCATTACACCACCCCCTCAAATACATAGAAAAAAAAAACTCTAAATGTTGCTATTCATTCCCCTTTTGCATTTACATTAGATATTTTATCTCAATATTTACAACTAAATAAATGTTTTAGTGAAATTGTACATTACAGTTAAAGTTTTTAAAGTAGATTTTGTATTTAAATGCAATGAAAAACTGTGTTTAGACAGCCTAATGCAGACAAAAATTAGAAGATCAGAGTTCCAGTGGAGATTGGAACATTTCCACGAGGATTGTGAAGATTAAAAAACAAGGGATGATCTCCTGCTGTGCCAGGCTTCTGTGAGACATCACTTAATCCCCTCAACATTAAAAGCAAACATAGGGAATTATTTTACCTCTGCCCCTGAAAAGGAAAAGCTAGTTCTGCTCACGCATACTTACATAATGTGCTAAAGCAGTGGTGCCCAAGTCCGGTCCTCGAGATCTACTATCTGAATAGCTGAATTATATGTCCATGAAGAAATTTTGCCATTTGATTAAGGTGTGATGGAAGGGTTGCAACTAAAAGTTGCAGGAAAGTAGCCCTCGGGGACCAGACTTGGCCACAGCTGTGCTAAAGGAAACCCATGTGTACATTTTGAAAAATTTCAGTGACTTCAAGGTGGATTTACCTTCTCCTATTGACGTTGTTTAGGTTTGAGGTGGCTTTGATACAGCGGGTCAGAGTCTGATACTGAAGAGCTACTAAGTGGACACCCACTAAGCCCTTTACACATGTGTACATCATGGCAAATGAGAGTCTGGAGTTATTAGATTCATGTTCAAAGAGCAGAAAGGGAAATCCCAATCAATAAGAAATGCAATACAAAGCATTGTGGGAACACAATACAAAAAAGGAGAATGGATCAATCTACTCTCTTTTGAGTTTTTAATGCTAAATTTACCCATAAGCCCAAACAGGAAATGCTCTGACAACTGTGTGTGTTGGAACTTTTACCCCACATTTGACCCAGCAAAGCCAAGTCAATTAAGCTGGAGCACTTTTACATATTTTTAAATGAATGTATTGTGATCGTATTATTTATAGGTTTAACCAGGAAATATTCTGGTCCGACATATTTGAATTACTGACGAAAGTATGACCAACTCTGGAAAATAAATAAACCCATTAAACACTCAATTTCTCAATTTCATAGATATTTCAAATGATCATAATAGATATTATTGTAGCTGATTCTCTGCAAAGATGTTGTCTTTAAACTACTGAAATCATGATTTTATTCAGATGATGCTATGATAGATATAGAGCAAAATTATTTTGTAGAAAAGCTTTGGATTGCTGCGAGTTACACATGGTCACAATTAGCTTTATTTGAATCACAAACAAAACAAGGAAAAAACATCTGATTAAAATCAGTTTAGTTGCTTTATGAATAAAAATGACATGTTACAGTTTTACAGAAAGACTTAAGAATGAAAAGATTAACCAGTCTGCTGGTAGTGCAGGCCTAACTCCCATCATAGAGATCCGCAGTCCTGCAAGTGTTTCACTGTGGAAGCTTCCCTGCTGTAACTGAATTAAATTAATGGGTAATTATGAGACTTGTGTAGAGTTTGACATCAAGTTCTGCAAAAGTCTGATAATTAGGTCTGATGTTAGTCAGGTGTGTTGCAGCAGGGACACTCCTAACAATTGCAGGACCGGAGTTGCCTACCCCTGAATAATGTCAAGTGTGGCTAACTTCAGTCCTCAAGAGCAGCAGTCCTACCAAGTGTTAGGAGTTTCTCTACAGCAGAGTCTAAGTCATAGAGGATATTCTAGCTTGCCAGCGTAGAAACCAACAATCTATGGTGAAAGAAAATGACAGCCTTGTCCCATTTTTGTCCAAAAAATGTTGTGAAACTGCTGCCTACACCAAAGTAGCCATTTCTAAATCTGGCACGAGATTATTTTCTAACTGAAAAAACGATTAAACGATGGGACAACAACAAGGTCAGGGGGCATTTTAAATATTAACATCTCCTCATGGATACTTTTTCATTATAACAACTGGTCAAGAGAAGCTCTTTCCTGAAGTGAAATGGATGCTCTGGTCTCCAGTCTCTTCCTCCACATTCAACCTCTACCTTACCCAAAGCTGTACCTTTCCGGCTTTGTACTTCCCGTGAACTTAGTTTCAGTCTTAGTTTACACCTCTGGAGCTCTTTCACAGAGCTCACTTTTAAAATCAGCACCCTGCTGTTGGTTTCAGGTCTGAGGCTGCTTGGAGCTGTGGCTTGTGTGGGACATGGGTGCAGAGGTGGCAGACTGCCCAGGAGAATCACGTCATCCAGTCTCTGAAGCAACCCAGTGAGGCTTAAGACAGTGACTGTCAGCATTTCCTGCTCTGGAGAGAAGGCCATAGTGAAATGGATGCAGGGTTTTGGTGATAATGGGTGCTTGAAGTTTGAATTGGAGCCATAGCTTAGTTGATCTAACGGTATTGGTTTTTCAGGCATTGAATAAGGGACAGCAATGGGGCAATTTAGTCTACTGTGTTCATTGTAAGATCCAGTCACTGTGCATCGCCTCTGTGGAGCCTTACATGTTTTGGTGAATAGCCCTAACTTGGGCAGTGTTGGCAGGGAAGCGCGACTTGGATGTATGGGTTTGTAAAGTGGAGCATTTAGCAGTGGCGAGCTGAGACGGCGCAAAGAAAAATAAGGTGATGCTTGTTCGTTGTCTTCAGATTCGGATTGAATCTGATTAGGAAATGGTACTGAAGTGAATTCCCGCTCAGAAGGAGCAGGGCTGGTGAATGTGGAGGGATACTCCAGTGTGTCTCCGTCCAGCCCTTCGTACAGCTGCAGGGATGGTCCAGCTGCTCCTGAGCGAAGAGGGCTCTGAGCTAGTGTCACTGGTTCCCCAGGAGCTGCCACGGATGTGACAGGAGCTTTGGCTGTCACTGAACAAATCTGGCTTTTCTTCCAGCACACAATACATCCCAGGATCAAAGACAGGCAAAAGATGAGAAGTCCAACAAGAAGAAGAATCTGGAGATGAACTGCAGACAGAAATAATATAAATCGCATCAAACAGGGTTGTTCTCTTGGCTTTAATAACAATACATGTAACATTTTGATAGGTACAAATCTATGAATAATTTTGTGCTTAAAAATAGAGTAAGTCCAACAATCCCTGCTGTCTGTGTTGCTCATAAAGACGTCTCATCGTAGTTTGACTTAAAAGGACTTGAGACGTTAAACTGTGGGTCTGTGCTAAAAAATTGGGTAAAAATAAGCTTCGGTATTCAAAGCTCTATAGAGCAACAGATTATTCTCCAACATTTTTTTGTTTTGTTGTGTTTTTCCAGTGATTTAGTTTACCTTTTAGCAAGGAATATGAAGACTATAACAGAAGATACAGGAAATAAAGAAAAGTAAAAACTCAGACAGTGTTAAACTTACTCAATGATATAAAATATTAGAATTGGTTTTATATAATTAGTCTTCACTAAAACATGGGAACCATGTTAGGAGAATCTCTTTTCACTTTTTTTTCACTTGAAAGAACAACAGGAATATTTTGAAATTATGTGTATTTAAGAATCACTCCCAATGGCATTTATTTATACATTTATTTTTGTGGAGAATAAAAGTAAAGGGTTGAGTTATTAAGAAAGTATCCAAACACATTAAAGCCTGCCTACAGAGATCATTCAGGCAAAACTCATGGACCTGCCATGGAGAGCATTAATCAGAGAAGAAATATAGATAACCGAGAACATATGAAGTCCTCTGGTCAGACAGTCTGGGGATGAATTTTTAGTTATAAAGAAAAGCATTAAGCAGAAACCCAACATTTACTGTATCTTCATCCTAAAAACACTTGCCCTCCAGGGAATCTTGGTGATCGCAGTGTCATGCTGTGGGGAAGTATTAAATAGGTAGAGGCTTGAAAACTGGATAGAACCGTAAGAAAATCCTGTCATCTTCCATCCTCCAGATATTACATACTGGCTTAACCCTTTAATGTTCGGGTCTACTATATAGGTAGAGGTAGTTTTGTAACATCTATGATCATTTAGTAAATTGTGGAACTAAACCTGTGTGAGTCATCTCTACCCCTCTGTTAGGGTATACAGTATAAAACCCAGACTTGTTTGTTCTAACATCATCATTTCACATTTCCACCAGTTCACTGTCATAATGCTATTATTAACTTATATATCAACATCTTGCTAAAAGAAAAAAAATCTGATTATTTCTGCCCAGTACAAACCAACAAATGCAGAAAAACATTTTTCTCAGGCTTTTTTCTTCATTTGAACATTAAAGGGTTAATAGGAACAATTCATTGTGTTGAAATTTAAGATAAAAGTCAAACCTTAATCTAATTTAGTGGTGTGACTTAACAAGCAGAATCACTCCAACTTGCAGGTACTGGAGCAATTGTGCTCTGAAATCTCCAGTGCTTGCACATAAAGACATAATCTTAAGGTAACAAAAAGAAAAATGTGAAGCCAAAAACATGGGATATACATGTGGGGTCAACTGTATGTTGCAGACAGATAATACAATGCTTTAACAAAAGGCACATTTTGGTCGCTTTTACATCTTCTACAGATTTAAACAAAAAATGTGTTGCACATCAGGTGGACTCAAAACAACTCAAGCAATTAAACCATTTATAATAAAATGTTTGATAGTTCATAAAGATCATAAATCCAGTTTTTAAAGAACAAGAGCGCATAGTTTACCCAGAGTGTCATACTGAATTTCAGAATAACTATAAGCTGTAACCATACCATACCGTTTTTATTTCTATAGTACTTTAAAAACAACAAGCAGCTTAGTGATGTACAGCAACACCAAAAACATACAGTATAAAGAAAATATAAACACAGATGACACAGAGCCTGACTTTACCTGTCTAACTTGCAGAGGGAGATCAGCAGAGTTTTGGAGCTAGAAGTGAAAAGGCTCTGTCTCCTCTGGATTTATATCATGTCTTAAGGGGACAGTTAAAAGCATCTGGTCATTTAATCTGAGAGCATGTTGTGGTGTGTAGGGATGCAGCAGATAAAAGGGGGCAAGACCGTGAAGAGACTTATAAACAAAATAAAGAATCTTAAAATTGATCCTACAATGAACAGGAAGCCGGTAAAGAGACGTTAAAACCGAAGATACTTGCTTTTGTGTTTTTGTACCAGTTAAAAATCTTGCAGCAGCATTTTGAGAGCGTTTTCTGGTTAATTCCAATGAACATGTTAAATGTTCATTGGAATGTTCATTTCATAATGTTAATAATTAAGGCTCGAGGTAATAAAAACGTGGATCACTGTCTCTATATGGCGTCTAGATAAAAGGGGCTTCATCACATTGTTCACATGTGAGCTCAATATTAGGGAGGAGTCCATTTTCACACTTAGATTTGTGTGTAATTGTTAAAAAAAGAAAAGAATGTAATAAAAAAATCTAAAACAACTTATTGGCAAAGTTGATAAAATATTCAAACTAACTTGTAAATGATTTCATTTCATGAACAAAATTTTCAAGTAAGTTTTCAGTTCTCAAATTATGATGAACAACATTAGATTAAGCAAATGTGTATTATTATATTCTTTTAAAACCTTAGTTTACCAGTACAATGACAGACTGAAATAGATGTGCATCCTTGGTGTAAACTTTCAGTTCATACCTTCTAATTGTCTGGTGAAGAGGACCTGCACCAGCAGCCAGAAGAAAAGAATGACCATGATGCCTTCGATCATGCCCTTGCAGCAAAAGAGCAGCACAGACTGCCAGAGAGGCTGGCCGGGGTACTCCTCATCATGGTATGGCATGGTGTCACCAGAATGGTGAGGGTTTGCTGGAGATTATTTTTCCAAAAGTAGAATTCCAGAAGTTCACTGAAAGTACATCATTTTAGATTATGAAGATGCATTTTCAGTCCTGCAAAGATACGTGCAGCAACAGAAGACACAGAAAATGTCATTAAAATATCTTTTCACCACAAAAAGAAAAAAAGTCTTGCTACACAATGTCCACAGGTTTCTTTAAAACCATTTAGTTATTATGAGGATGGACTTTTCAGAACTTTCCACATCTTTCAGATTCATTCTCCAGGTCAAAGGTGGAAATTCCTTTGTTCAAACACTGCTGCGTTATATCTCCATCACAGAACAATGATGCCCTGATTTGCAGTGACTTGATGAGTATTTCTCCTCCCTGGTGGGTGGAGACTGTGAGTGGAAATATCCAGCTCATAATACCTCTGTAGCAACTCTATCTTCCTGTCCCAGATGTCAATCTTGAATTGTCACTATAGCATGAGTATCATAGCAGTAAATCCTTTGGCCCATCCCCCACCTTCATCCGCTCACCCATAAGCCCTTACTTCCATTAATATTGCACGACAGGATTACTGTGACCTCAGATAGTTTTTATATCCCTACCCTATTTCCATAATGTGAAGATTTTTTCACGCAAGACTTAATGTGGAATAATAACAACACATACAAAATGGTTTTGTCATTTTCATTTAGGCACAAAATATAGCTGACAAAAAAAGATTATGTATCAAAGTGTTCCTTAATTTAACCACATTACATACCTTTTTCCTAATATAGTAATCAAATATTTATTCTGCACGTACCTTTTGAGTTTAAACCAAGTTAAACTTAACTCAGTTGTTGTTAAAACTATTGTGTTTGTATCCTTTTTTGGTTTTGCTTCTAATATGAAAAGTTTAATAAGCTTTAAAAGTATTCATTAAGCTGAAATGTGTCTGTAAGAGTACACAATAAGTAGTATCTCAATGTTGGCTTGCTAAGACTGAGCTAATAATATTTTGTAGTGTATTTGATATACATTCACATATCATATTTGGATTTTGTCATAGTTCAAACACACTTGATGTGAAGTTAGTAATACTCTTTTTGATTAAAAAAAAAAGTATGATAAAATGTTCTGGTTATGAAACTTAGTCATGGCATTTAATTTGTGAGTTTCTCCAAGTATTACAGACAGATTAACACGCTCTTAATCTGAACTAATGAGCTAAATCTGTAGTTTATGAAACCCTGACTGGACCAAAAATAGCACAGGTGCCTGTAAACAGGGAAACTGAGACTTACTTTGGTAGTTCTGGGTGGCCAAGTAATAGCATTTGCACTGAAGAGGGCTGCTGTGGATGGATTTTAAGGACTACCTTATACTTGTGTCCTATTTTCTTTGACATCTTGTGTTAGAAGAAATCAGCTTATAAAGAGAGAAAAAGTTTTAGTCTGCTCCTGGAAATTAGCTTAGAAACAAAATAATTTTTTAAATTAATTCCTGAGGTTCCTTTTAAAAGGTCTATTTGTATTTTTGTATTTTTTTTTTTTTTTTTTTTTTTTACAAATTTACAAACTTTTATTTAAAAGGGCTTTTTATCATCATAAGCAACACACCCCTGGAAAAAAAGCCTCTGCTTCTAAATATGTCTTTAAAAGTAAGACTTCAGTTCCAATTGTACATAAAGACTTTACTATACTGACAATTGACTGGACAGAATGAGACAAAAGAAAAATCTAAATTATTTGAAAAAAAGTAGAAACCATCTTGCTGTTTTACTTGGTGCAGAGTGAAAATATGATTAGGATGAAATTTCACATGAGAAAAATTATACTAATTTGAAAATAGATTATAACCAAAAACATCTATATTTTTAAAACAAATAGTGAACACATTCCATCATTTTTTTTTTGTTTATACCAATATAATTATTTTGAACCTGTGTACAATAAGCTTACATGTCTTCCAAAACACAGCAGTGTGATAAATTATCTTTTTTTAGTATTTATTATACTTTTTCAAAGACATCTAATTATTGAAATCCAAACTCAAAGCTTAACTGATTAAAATCACAACTCCATTCCTTCATTCATATTCCTGGAGCTACGTTTTATATATTGAATATTGTTCCTTGTGCTTCTGCATTTAAAATGGATGCCTAATGTAGTATTTTTATGTATAATGTACATGTGATTTAATTAAAAGCATTTAGTAACACCAGCTAAATATAAGAGCAGTGAGAATGATCCAAACTGCAAGAAAAAGTTGCGGGTTGACACATGTAAATAAGGGATCTTTTTTATATATATATATATTCATCACCAGAGCTGAAATCATCCAGTCTGTGCAGGGTGTATAAAAATAAATGATTTGATGCTTTATATATACATGTCTTGAGAATTGCAGCATAACTTTGTGCAGTATAACAAAACAGTCTACACCACACAACTGTTTTATTTTTCATGGCTACACATCCAAGAAACTGTTAACCCAAGCTCAGCACAGAATTGAACATTAATTTTTCTCTTTTTCCCCCAGTTGTCAAGCTCACAGCGGCATTCATTTCAAAAGATACACCTACTTGATTGTCCACATACAAAGTATTCAGCACACAGCTAAATAATGAACATGCTACATGTAGCATTGCATATTTCTTGTAGAGTGAGGTAGCACTGCATCAGTGTTCATTTCCCCAAAGCTTGAGGTAATTAATGATACATTCTCTGCATTTATACAAATATAACCAGCTATATATTAATAGATATATTGTATAAATCCGAGTCTGACAAACTTACCAACAAGGGAAGTTAATTGAGGTAAATGTTGTATCAGTTCATTTCTATTTATACCGTAGTTCCTTGCATAAGCTCATCTTTCGCTGTGTCTTTGATTCAAAGCTGACATGACACAAAATGAAGCCGAATGATTACATGGAAAAATTAAAAAGGGTCAAATAAACCAGCCAAGTTGAGTTGATCTTCTTTAGGAGATGCAACAATTCACTGAAAGCTGCGTATTCCCTGATATCTCCTGTGAGAAGCAAAATCTTTAAGCTTTCCCTCAAGTGTAATCAAATGATCAACCTGTGGGATTGAAAATGTCTTAAATGAAACTGTTACAGACCAAAGTTTTGACATTGAGCTAAGGCGTTTTGGTCTTTGTTAGCTGCACTTTGGCAACCACATTCCACTGCTGATGATTTTACAAAGGTACAACAGAGCTGCTGGGAAAAAGATATAAATGCAGCAGACACCCAAAGAGGCTTCACATTGATTAGTTTCTGCTCTACAGACACTTATGAACAACCCTTGTAAAGACCCCTTACATAGGAATGCACCTATGAAAACAGGCACTAATGTAAACTGATCTCAACCTACATACAGTCAGTGTACCAACTGTGAGATGAAATTATATTGTATTCTTGACACGAGTCATTTCAAAGATTAAGAATAATTAATTAGAGGAAGATATTGAAAAAAATGGATGGCTTCCTGTGTTGCAGCTGATTTTCCCTGAAGTTCATACAGTTCTTGTCTGACAAGAGTATTTAGAGATGCATGTTGTCATTTTGTACTGAACATATTGAAAATCCTCAGTTTGGTCCCTTTGATGAGGTGGAAGATGAAGAGGTGGGGCTGTGGGAGGAGGAAAGAGCGCTGAAACCACTTGTTCCTGCTGGAGTTATGGTCTGTGATGACACTGGAGCAGCTGATTTTTGGGCAAACAGCGTACCTGCAGCACAGATATCACAGAAGACATTAAAGAGTCATTGCTGAAGTAGGGTTTTTGGTCATTCTGCATAGAAATGTTCTGGTACAGAAAGAAAAAAAAAAATCTGTATTTGGGAACAGGTTATGTTTAAAGGTAGGCCAGTACACTACATGTGCCAAATTTTTTCCTTATCTGCACATTTGAAAAATGCATGCATAGAAGTCCCCGGAAAAGACACAAATAGCAGCACATTTGAAACCTCTCAGTGTACCTTTATGTATTAGTGCTGCAATTACAAAAGTAAAAATGAGTAGTAACAGCTTTCAATCCTTTCCTAACTCACCTGAGTAAACCGTACCATTGACCTCCACAGATACGCTGATACTGGCTGGTCCATTAGTAGAAATATTCAGAGACAAATCCTGCTTTCTTTCTGCAATACAGACTGCAGTTAATTACCTTTATATTGCAACATAGATATCCAACAATGATCAATAATGAAAAGGAACTCACCGTGACCGTTGTTAAGTTTGCGGTTCATGGGATTACAGTGAGAGGCCATAGCCAGGAGGTTCTGCTGGAGCGCCTGTTGCATGATGCGCTGCTGCTCTTCCGCAAACCGCATTATTTTCTTCTCCGGACCATCTGCTGCAGCTCCACCTGCAGCTCGATCCAACCTCTCTCTCAGATGCTCTAATGTGGCAGCTTGTGCCAGCTGTTGCTGCTGCCCTAGTGCAAGAGCTACAGGCAGCCTTGGTATAACCGAATTGGAGGGCTCATCTGATAAAAATATATATATAAAAAAAAAAAGATAATCAGAGAGGTGAGAGGATGTTGTGTCTATAAAATGAATGTGAAGTAATCCTGTCAGTGCAGCTGAATTAAAAATGACCCTTTCAATATCCATTTAAAAATACAGTGAATATCTAAATCTCTAGATCCCAATAACTACACATTATATGGAAGGTGCGTCATGGCAGCACTGGATAGAGAGTCATAAGGACATACAAAGATATACGAGTTACACTAGTATGCTGATGGTACAGTTCATATATATATATATATATATATATATATATATATATATATACACAACATTTTAAAATTTTAAGCAGAATTCTAACATACCTGGATTTCTTTTCAAACTTGCATTAGTAGATATGTTCATCTCATTGTGTGGTGCTGGCGTGGTGTGCATCTTGGGTGAGGACAGGAGTGCGTGCGGAACAGAACTTGGGGAGGGAGAGTAGCGGTAAAGACTGTTGGTGTAGCTAGGACGTCGGGCCTCTCTGCGGTTGCTGTCGATTGCTGCTTGCAGTTCACCTGGAGAGCTCAGACCTTTCTTCTCACACTCAAATGGGTACAGGTATTTCATATATCTACAAAGTAAAGATCCACATGCAAATTAATACAAAATTATGGGAAAAAATAAATAAATTATCTACTATAACTAACATTAGGAAAAGGATTATAATTTTTTAAGTCATGCAAATGCAGCGCTTTTTATTTCATATTTACTATAACTCCTGACAATTTTATTTTAAGCTTAAAGGAGCATTATGTAACATTTTCTGTTGTTTTCCACACAAAATTTATGTCTGCATTTATGTATGTGTGTTATTGTCGGTGTATTCTGACCTCCACAAGTAATCTGACACATTTTTGTAAGTAAAGAATTCACATTTGTTTATATACACACGACCCTTAAGCTGGTAGGAAACCACCAAGACAGTCGGCCATTTTGAAACTACAGTTGCCAGTAAGGGACATATAACATTAGTCTGCGTTACTACAGTACATGTGTACTTATTAAATTCAGAGTTTGGATTTAAATTTTCATACAGGCCAAAAAACACAACATGGAGATGACTAGCTAAAGCAACTTGAGGTTTTTTGACATACAGCAGCTATTGTTCCCATAGGCATTCAAAAAGTTGAGGCGCGAGAATACATTTGTTTGAATGCAATACACAATTTCACCATTAGATGAAAGTAATTCTAACACAATGTCCCTTTAAAAAACAACAAAAAAACAAACAAACAACAAAATCAAGATTTAAATAAGCCAATTAATTTGCAATTAATTGTCTTTAAACGGTCCAGATAACTATAACTCACAAGTTAATCAAATAGATATTGCTGATTTGACCATTTCTAATTTGTCTAGTAGGCTACTTGCATGGGGGAGAATAGACTGTTAGCCGTTTTAAGTGCAAACCAGCAAATGTATAGTTGCTAACAACTTACATGGTGCTAGTCCTCCCTTATGAGGGAGAATAAAAGTTTAAAATGTAGGGAATAAAACCATTTCCTTCAGGCTACTTTGCATAAACCTTCCCTTTTTGTCCAAAAATAAAGACTTCACTACATACACCCAGAAAATGAGATTACAGTTTTCCAGGATATTCCACTTTTAAGAGTAAGATAAACCTTTTTACACTTTGGACATTTACTCTGTTATTGTTTTTTGTTTCTATGAGCTTCACAAAATCTTCATGATCAATGTATTTTTTTCCTGACACCACTAAATTTGCTTCAGTTAGGAATCTCAGAAACACCTACTGAGTGCGCAGCGTGAAGGCTGCACTGGTGATGGATGTGGGGAGATTGAGACCTTTGGTGATCTCCCTCCAGATCTTCTTGTTAATAACTTCCACTAGTCCCCCCTTCTCTGTTACAAGCATATAAAGCTTGTACAAGTCCAACACCTGTTTTGCCATAATGGGGATGCGGTTCACGGGAGTTCCTGAATGCATAAAAGAAGAAATGCAACGAAATGTAGTGACACACTGCAATGGGATTAGTCAACCTGAGGGGCTGATAGTAATCATGGGTAGTCATCTTAGTACACTATTAAGAGAAGCTCAAGAAGGAATAAAGGACGAGAAAATATTCTGATTAGCACACCTGAAAGTCTAAGGTCAACGTTAGGTAATGAGGTTTAGCATGTATTATCTGTTTGAATGGAGTTGCCCAATGAAGCTTATTTCAGATGGATGGGGGAGGGGATAATTCCACAACAGGAGCTTTTGTTGCTGCATTGATTTGAGTAGAGGGGGAGGGCGATGCATGTCTGCCAGTTACTAGGTTGACAGCTAACCCCTTCAATCCTGATTTGGAGAAAAGCCAATTAATAAAGAGGACTTAAAAGCAGTCACAGAAATAAGATTACTTTGTGCTTAAGTTGAACTTATAGCTGGGACACAGCACATTATCTGAGGTCAAGCACTTTGCTCACATGAGTAAATATGTCTGGTTGTGTATGTTTGACTTGATCAGGTATTTGTTATTATGGGGCTAAACTACATCTATCTCTTTAACTTACATGTTAACAGGTTTCTAGAGGATTAGCACTGTAGGCAGGAGCATTGTTGACTATTTGAAATTATTTTTGTAACCATATTTCTACTTATAAGAATGACTTAAAATAAAATGTCTTGATTTTAGAAATATTTGCAGTTGCATAGACAACATTACATGACTTGCAAAGCTGAAAAATGTCAGAGGCACCCAAACGTGGAGAGCTAATATTGGACCAGTAAATGTTAAGTACTTTTGCTCGCACTCAATAACTAGCAAAGTTACTTTAGGGTAATTAATATTATTGGAAACTTTGTTTTACAAAAATTTAGACTGAATGGATTTTGACATCTGTTTTTATTAATTTTATTCACTGGTTATTTAGTATGACTCACTCCTCCGTTTATCGTACTCACCTTTCCAATTTATTTCAATTAAAATTATGTTATTAAAAAAAAACAACTTTTTATAAAACATTTTGATGCTCACAAGAATCTACAGACATGTGTGTATATCAATAAAGTACCTCGTTTCTGCATAAAGACAAAGAGTTCATCTAGAAACTCCTTCCGTTGTGGGTCATTATCCAGCTCATAAAGCTACAAGTAGAAAAAAACACATCAGTACAAAACCAGCTGACCGTTATTAACATTCAACACTCTCCATTTCTACTAACCTTGGCAAAGTCCCTTGAAGGCTCCCCTCTAACCTTTCCTCCATCACTGTCCTCAACCCAGATGCCACTCCCTTTCTGCACACACACAAACACCTTGTCAACACACAAGACTTTTTCATTTTGTGGCATTTTTCTGTCATTTCTCCAACAGATGATGTCACTGGTGTGTTGTGCTCAACAGTGGGATACCATTGTATTTTTTTACAAAATGCCTCTTTTTAAGTTTCTTTTCTTCCTTGCAGACCATCGTACTTGACATTTTTAAAAAGCTATTCCGGACATTTCAGTGTGTGATAATGTAGACAGGTCCCTTGATTATTTTTCCGCCTCCAGATTGAATATTCCTACTTTGAACCTTACAGATATTTGAATTTACTGTCTCTTTCAGTCTCTGTACCCTATTATGACATGGCGTAAATAGAAATATGCATTTATTTATCTGAGAAGTTACTTTAAAAAAATGAGCATGTATTTTGCTTTTATTTCAGGATTGTTTTTCCATCAGGGCTGCATACTTTGTTTGCTCTTTGCGGGCTGCTTTGTCTCATTGATGGTACACCCAGGCATTTTAGAGATATTTTGTAGCCTTTTCCAGCAATATGCAGGTCTACGATATTTATTTTATGCTCCTCAAAGTTGTCACAATCATGGCATTCAGTGTGTTGAGTAAATGTCTCATCATTAAACACTTTGAAGTTGGGCCTGCTGTTCATAATCCCCGTTTCAGATGCTTCTACACACTGACTGAATTCCATCTACACACTGACAGAAATCCAGGATGAAAACAAAGCTATCAGGTTGCAGGAACTTGCAGACATAGGATTTGTGTTGAAGCAATGTGAACGTTCTCCTGCACTAAAGCAGGAGAATTGGCAATAAATTGCCAATTTATTACAAAAACATCAGCAATAAGAAAAAAATATTTCTACACTCCTATGTTTAATTAATTCCCGTGTGCTTCACTTTCAGCATCACTACAACTTAGTGATGCTTATGTCTCGTAATTTCCTGTTAATGCTTCTGAACGTAGTTTAAAAAAAAAAACTTTATAGCATGTATAAACAAAAATACATCTCTTTGCTATTTTTAAGTTGATACTAAAGGCTATCCCATTAAATTGATTTGTGGAGAGACTGCTCTGGACAGATACACACAACTTCTTTCAGAGCAAAAAGGTGTTCGTCATCAAGTGGTAGCATATGTGTAAAATGGTTAAAATATTTTTATGAAAAAAAAAGAGTTATAGAATAAATACCAAAGGCGTCTAAACATCCTTTGATCAGATTAATTAAATGAATCGTACTTCAATGTGACATGTCATTTCTCAATTACTCCCTGCATCCACCAAGCAGCAGGACATTAAGTTAAAGATTTAAGGGCAGTGTGAGTGCAACTGGGCAGAAACAGCTGCTGGGAGCTTATTGTCCTGTTGTCATGTTCTGAAAGCTGAATGATGATTCTATAGTGACAATGAATAAAGATAAAACAACCACCACTCACAAATAACTTCATTAGGATTTTTCCAGTTCCATTTACACCTAAAGAAACCTCTCTATAGGTTTGCACACTATAATTAGAGTCAGTGTCTTCCAGTTCAAGCTTGTGTTGTGATTTCAAACAAGCGTGTGTGTTTCAAACAACAAGGGATGTTTTTGTATTTGACAGGATTAAATGCTTTAGTGACCACACTTGTGATTTATCACAATAATGGAATTTTCTCATTCCTTTTGCTTTACTTTACACAATAGCATTTTTATATCACTTTGTGGTTTTAATATATGTTCCCTTTAGCATGGCAACAGCATCCAACTTGGAGATAATATCCACAACATTTCTTTGGGACGTGATAATCAGCTTCTTTCTGGACCAACTGTAACTATACTTGTGTTTATAGTGAAAATACTATTCTAACTGCAAAGGCTGACACACAATTAGACAACTGCAACAAAGTGAGATGCAATGGTTCCCTTTGGGGGCAGATACATACCCACAGAAATAAAATGAGACTTAAAATCTGATGCGATTTCCTTGTTTTAAAAGTGTCAGATAGGATTGGATCATCACTTAGATACAAGTTGAACATTTTTCCCATCTCATAATGCTTACTTAATGCTTCAGCTGCACATACATCAGCTGCATCGAGTCTTTAAACCATTTCCAGCAGTTCTTTGAGGTGATAGTTACAGTCCAATGAAAGTTTCAATTCTTTCTATTTCTCTATGATTTTTCTAAACTATTATTAACATTCGCCTTATTCTTACATTGCTTTTGTTGCTTTTTAAAAACAAAAAAATCTGACATTAGAAAAAGACTCAATGACAAAAAACATCTCTGAACATGAACTGAGTCTTTTAGCGGGTGTGTTTATATATGCAAGCTTATTTTTTACTGTACTTTCTCACACTTTCCATTAAAATTTGTGCTGACATCACTTTGGCAAGCAAATGTTGTAACGGAAGATCATAAACACCAACGATTTCTCAGTGTTTATTGGTCAAACTGGATAAACAGTCAACTGTATCACCTACACACAACACTTCCCTCATGGTTGAGAATCTGTTGACTCAGCTGATAGCTTCAAGTCAGAATGTCTAATAAAAAGGACTTCCACTGTTTTCTGCAGAAAGCCCCAATGAAGGTAGAAAAACATCCCAGTCTTTTCAGCATCAAATTGAAATAAATCCCTCCCCCCTTTATTGATGAGCAAGTGAGACTTACTGCGGATCTACTAACAAAGAGCTTTCAGTTAATTGCTCACAGAGCTTTCACACATCCTGGCCTGGGAAGCCTGATAGCATTCAGTATGTAGGTCAAGAAAAGGTTTCCATTGTTGTGTTAAAAAGGTTATTTATTACATTGTGATTTTATATATTTAAATGACATATTATCAAGTTAATGCATATTATTGCAAAGCTGCTCAGAATAGATCTGCCTCTTCATCCATGCATGACAGAAAAACAGCATAAGAATTAAATACTATCGCTGACCGATTGCCTCTTATAATGAGCTTAATTAAAATGAATCAGTTGTTCTCATGGAGCAAAAGTGAAAGTGTCACCTTCTTCAATGAAATCACAGCGGGGGGTCCACTTTTTAAATCCAAATCCATTATTGGGCCTTTAATCACCCCTGCAAGTCAAGATCATTTATTTGGCATCATGCAGTGCAAGAAGCCTGGAAAAGCTGGGGGCCCTGCTGCATTCAAGAGCTATCAGCGGGACCGCACACAATCCTCCAACAATGGACACGCAAGCAGGGTGAAGCCTGAAAAGCATGTCAGAATCTTTAAGGATGATTCATTAATGAAACGATCAAAAGAAAAAGCTACCGACGCTGCAGCAAAGGTCATGCTTAAGAGCAACCATTTCAGCAGAGTATTAATTAACTTGAAAGACCATGAACGTATTCCAATGGACATTCCCAATTTGTGCTTCATGCCCCTGAAAGGTATTACAAAAAGGGGCTGGAGCTTCAGTTTCTGTATAAAAAAAAACAAACAAAAAAATAAATAGTTGCACCTTCTGATTAAGACCACAAGGAAATGTAATTTTTTGGCTTTGTAGAAGTATCTATGTCCTCATTTGTAACATCAGCATTGTCCTGTTCAGCTCAACTTCACATCAAGATTTACATGATGAAATTGAACTATTTAAGACCTGCATTTGTAATTTATTTAAAAAATTAAATAAGCGGATGATTTGGTCTAGTGAGCGAGTCTGGGAAAAGTAAACAATCTCACTGCACCAGCCATATAATGTATTGATTGCAGGCAGTGGAATTAAACGGCCTGTGTTGCCACAGCTAGATTATGCAAAACTATGCTATGAGCTATAGTCACGTCAGCATTGAGATCCTGTAGTGCTGCCAAGATTTCCGTGTTAATAGTTAAACTTTGTAAAAAGATTATTTTAACGAGGATTAAAGATGCAACAGCAACATTACTATTACTTTAAGGTCAGACAAAAATAATGGAAGAAAAGCTCAGGTAAATAACAATATCTCTGAATAATTAGCAAGAGATGCATAAAACCCCCGACAACCACAACAGAAGCTCTTTCTGCTCCAGTGAAACTACTGCAAATAAACTTTACGGTTAGCAGCTTGCATGCTGTGAGGCACTAATGCAGCTGTCCCTCCACCCACAGCCCTCATTAATCATAATATATTATATTGGCATGGGGCCTTTTAGGAGGAGAATACACAGAGCAATAAAGCAGGCCTTTGTGAAGAAGGGAAAAAAATCCATATATGAAGCCTTGCTTCTTTAAAAAAGTAGGCTATGGCATCTTCACAATAAACATTAGCTTTGGGTTTCTTAACTAATTCTTATTCAAAGCCAATTTGGTGGGTACAAGCTTACAGCAGCTACCCGTCGAGGACAGCCTTGTCCATAAATACACACCTGATGCCATTTCATTAATCCCCTGCTCTCATTTCAGTTCTGTATCCTTTGACCTGAACTGGCTTCTTTACACAGTTTGGACTGGATTGCAGCCAGTAGCAATTAGCTAAGTCTATGGCAAAAAAAAAGATTATGTTAAAAGCAAGAGACAAGAGGTCAAGAAGATCTCAAGCCTGGCCAGCAATTAAACACTATCAAAGCTTTGGGCTTCCTGCCAAAAGGACACACTCCTTCCTCTCCATGTGAGGAAACTAAACTCCTGTTAGGACTTCCTCAGCATTAGAGGAAGTCACTAATGAGAGACAGAACATACACAAACTAGAAGCACTTGGAGAGCGCAGACTCCCACCAAGCCATTGTCACGATTTTTTCCCCCGTCATTGTTGGAATTATTTTTTAGTTAGAAGCTCTAAGATTAATTTATCTCCCATGTCCTCATAGTGAAGAATCCTTTAGACAATTCCTGGATCCAGTTGGTGAACTAGAACACTCCCAAAATCTCAGCATTTTTCCTTTTCCCATTTCTGAGATTTTCATCAAAATCCATGAATAACTTATGTTGCTAACAGACAAACACAGAATAAGATTGTGGAAAACAACCTCCACCTTGGCTGAGTTAACTATTAAGCACAGCTATAGACGAGCCTTTTCTGTTTCCGCTGAGAGTAAAAAAAAAAAGGTAGAGTCACAGATATTACAGCAATATGCACACATTGCACTCATCTGTACTGAAATGCATCAAATCCTACCTGCTTAAACGGCTCATCATAGCCCCAGTCTGCAAAACCATTAGGTGATGTGAAGGCATGTTGACCAGCAGGAGACGACCGCAGGTTCTTCTCTTCCTGCTCCTGTTTTATTGCTAAAGGTGGAGACTTGGACATTTGCTCTACAGCAGCTGATAGACTTCCAGAATATGGCTGGAAGCGCGAAACCTGCTGGAGATACAGCTTCTTCGGCTGATGTTGTGGCCCCTTTTCATATTCTTCCTCTTCTTCCTCCTTGTCATTGTTCTCATCAGCTTCCAACATCTCCTGTTCCTCATCATCCAAGTATTCATCCTCCTTTGGAGTCGGCCTGCTCGGATTGCTGTTCAGACCTTGTTGTGCAGCTTGAAAGATCTGTCCATCTGTTTTTCTAAGCAATGTGGGGTCTGATCTGGAGACAGAGGCCCTAGCTGCTGCCGCAGCAGCTTGCTGAGCAAACAAGAGCTGAGTTTGAAGATGTTTTTCTTGCACGTTCATCTCCAGTTTGGCTTCTTGTTGTCGCTGCAGCTGCTCCATTAATGCTTCCAGCTTCATGCCGGCAGGACTGGACTGTGGACAGCCAGCTGAACTTCCCTCCTCTGATAAGCCAGACTAAAGACAAAAGTAACAAATCACCAAAGGAAAACCTTCATAAAGAGCTTTTAATAACTTATTTCACTCACTATTCACAATGAATGAAGCTAAAAGATGTACATGTTTAAAAAAGAAAAGAAACGAAAGGGGGGGGGGGGGGAGGCAGATTAATCTTTTACAAAACTGTTAATACATTTATAAACTGTTTGCCTTTACTTAACCAGGGTAAGTAAATCACTTAAAGCCATTTGAAATGGATTAAAGATATAAAAAGCTTAACAAAACAGAATATTGCAGCTTAAAGTAAAAATGTACAGGATATAAAGTATGCATGGTCTCGTCTCGTTAAAAGCAACTTCACGATATAAATACATATATAACATGAGGTTAGTTTATTCCACTATTTCTTCCATTTAAGTTCACTTCGCTCCACAGAGCAAATAAATGTAAAGCTTGCCTCGGTATAGATAAAAACGCAGCAGCAACCTCATAGTAAACGTGTCTGCTCTCAGTTATATCCCCATAATCGCAACTTGCTTTGTCACTGTAACGCAGTGGGAGCGCAGCTGAAAAAGTCGTCGACACTCACCATTTGCGCTTTTGGGAAATTCATCATCTCCAACAGGTCCTGTCTAGTTTTTCCTTCTTTCATCCAGCGGAAACAAATCGCATCGCATGACCAGATTCTCTTTTTTAGTGATTCCTCCTTTGATCGGATGTGATTTTAAACCCCTGCAGAGTGGAGGCCTGAGTGATCGGAGCTGGAGGAGGGGTAATGCTGCTCTGCGTTACCTCCCTGGTCACTGCGCATGGAAACTCAAACATCTTTGATTGTTTTTGACTGGTTGACCCCCTCACCCACAACACTGCTGAATGAAAGACCCGCCCCGTGCGTAAAAATCGTAAAGTGCTTTCCCCCTCCATCTCCTTTTATTCCCCTCCCCTTTTCAGCACTGAGAAACTTCCCACCCATTTCACAAGGAAATCCCACCCCAATGTGTACGACATCAGCTTAATGATTATGTTGGCTTTTTCTTAAAAAAAAAAGAAAAAAAAAATTATAATCGCTTAAAAGTTTAACAGTTTTGTGTAAACAAACAAAACAAAAACTCAAATGCAAAAAGTCACAATAAAATAAACGACTACAACTTTACCTTTGAAGCTTTGCAAATGTGTCAAGTGTTGCTATTCAGGGCAGAAACATCCATGTGAATGTTCTGCTTGCTTGGGAATAAGTGGTTGAAGTTCCTCCCACAAACCTATATAAAGCCCAAGGAAGATGCCGTTGACAGGAGATGATTGATTACAGGATACCAGCAGAAATTCTCACAGTCCAGCTAGTCAAAGGGAGCATTCATGGGTTTAAAGGAAAATGTAAACACACAAACTAAAAACTTTTTAGCTTTTATTCCGGAAAAAAAGATAAACTGGAGCTTTACAGAGGGAACATGGGAACATGAGTGATTTCATATCAAAAG
>JBAMHX010000011.1:17246537-17260881 GCA_037177515.1 Pseudomugil tenellus
GGGCACAGGTGTTGCCTGCAGTGCTAGGTGCATTAATTTTTTTCCCCCCTATGTTAATTAGATCTGAGTTTCTGCAAAGAGCTAGAACAAATTTCTCAAGCATTCTCAATAAATGCCACACTGATTAACAACAGCAATTGACAAAAAAAACAATGTATGTATATGAGAAGGAAGATTAAAAAAAAAAAAAGAGTTTGCAGTTTTAAAAGTGATTAAATAATAAAACCAATGGTTATGTTGCTCACTCCTAAAAATCCATATTAGTTTTTCATATTTCAGTCAAACACAGTATTTCTATTAATTGATTACACTTAAACTCCCATCACGTAACTGCACTAATCTAAACTCATATTTTTAATGTTCAGTGATTTGCTTCAAATATTATTTGAAGCTGCATCTCAAACAGCTGCCAAACCCATGTTAACCCATGGTTAATATTTGCTTAACAACTGGAATCAACTTCCTGGCTTCATCAGTTCAACACAACACGTTGTGTTAATTTTTTATTTAAGTCAAATCTACCAGCACAGCAAAACTAATTCTGTGTTATCCTCATACACAGACTTACCTTTCCTCAGCTCCCATGCATCAATATCTGGCTTGTTGAAATAAGTGATCCAACGAGCATCAAATTCCTCATCCGTCTCCTGTTTCCCATGTGAGTAACACCTTGTGGGCAAGATGGCTACAAAGCAAAGCAAAAAGATTTAGTTTTACTCAAATTTCACCTAAAAAGGAATTAAAAACACCAACAGTGCCATCTAGCGTTGTTTTATGTTGGTTGAAACCAGGGCAGACAAGGATATATCTGCAGAGATGGAAAAGAGACAGATGTAATGAAACTCGCTGGCTTACTGCCATTGCCCTAATATAATTTAACTACTTCATGTAATACTGAAATACACGGATACACGTAAAACACTGAACTAGTCTTCTTTAATTCTACATAATACCCATTCATTCTCTGCTTAGTAAAATCTTTATACTTCTCTTCATGTTTTTAAATTGTTGCGCAATCTTTTAATTGTCCTTCAGAGAAAACAATGATTTAGAGGTGAGATTTTAGTATGATCCAAGAAGCTGCGGAGGTGTAGCTTCATTGCATCTTTAAGGTATTACAAATCATTATCTATTAAAAATACAGGTTCCAGTTGACTAAACATAACATAACTAACTCTGTTAGCATGTTAGCAACTGACATCCACAGCACAATCACAGGGCCCCAGTTCAGACCTTGCAGCTGGGTCATGGCAAGGACACAACCACCACAGACACTAAAACGGGGACATTTTCACAACACCACGTCTTTAGGATATATTGATAATTTGCGCATTGTGTGAAAGTCTTTTTGTCTTAATTTAAACATTGACATATAAACTACCTGTCATGTATTTATGAATGAAAGCTACATTGGCTAATGTTCTACTAGCTAGTTAGCTTAGCAGAGAAAAGACCATACAGTTCCGACAGACAATTGATTTCCGCAAGTACTTTATCCTCACAATTTAAGAAGCTAATATATTTTAAGAATTGTGACTGAATAGGTAAATACCCCGGCAGCCTGGTTGTGTACGGGTTAAGCTCCGGACACCGGAGACCGAGAGTCGGACGGCGGCTCTGAACATGTTGCGGAGACAGCTAAGCTACACGAACCGGCGAGATTTGCCACAAGGAAGCAAACTCGAGAAGAGCCCGGTGCGTACGTGATCTCCCGCAGCGCATGCGTATTGCTATCAGAGACGTTCCCCCTCCCTCCCACTTCCAACTTTTTAAATGCCATGCATAAATTAATCAAATATTAATAACATTATTCTCATATATGTTTGGTAATCACAATTTATATATCAACTCTGAAAAACAGTAAAAGGGCTATTGTTAAATCATCATTATCATCAAGTGTGCAAGATCAATGCTTAATTTGGGTTTACCAAACAAACTTCCATCCAGAAGAAGGTTAAATCTAGATAATTATAATGAGCTTTCTGCCGATACAGCACTCCCTGCACTTTTTGATTGATTGTCTAGTTTTTGTTTACTGGGACTGGTTTCAACTTAGTATGTAAGTAAAAATGTAGCATTTTGTTTGTTTGTTTGTTTGTTTGGTAAGATTGTTAATTTAGAACATCTTTACCAGATATGGCACGTGTTTTATTAAAATATACATGTAATCAATACATTTACAACCTTTTTAGTTCCATCACTTTTATAAATTTTAAAAATTTATCTTTATGTTTTACAAGTTACACTTTTTATACATTTTCAAAATGAGGTGACGTAAAGTGCTCTTACGTTTAAGATAAAATCTACAATAATATATATAAAAAGTTAAGGAAGATTAAATAAATGAAACTGAGTAAAAAGCATTTTGTATTTTTTTAAACCAAGGTAATTTGATTTAGGTCTATTAATCTAACACAATTAGAATTTTATTTTATAGAACCAATTCATGACAAAGTCATCTTAAGGGACTTTACACACATAATCAAATAAGACCATCTGGTTGTGATCTAATTAGAGGAAATTCACAGAAGTCTTATTCAAAAATTAGTATTCATACAAACCAATACGTAACAATAGTCTCCTATTTAATGAAAACCAAGGGGCAACATCAAATCTGGTCCTTGATTCAATACTGCATCCTTAGCATGCATAGGCAGTGGGTGGCAGTGGAAAGGAAAATAAACTCCCTCTCATAGCAATAAAAATTCAAGTCATTCTGTCTAATAACATAATCTAAATTAAGCAAGTACAGTATCATCTATCTAAGTACAGAACATTGAGGAATTCCATGACGTGCTCTGGTGTGTGAGGATGCAGTAGTAAACAGGGAAGATTTGATTTAAAAGAAGCAAGCATTGCAGTAGACCTGCAGCTCCACTGGATTAGCCTATATTATGCACAATGCACACAGTGCATGATAATTTAAAGCATTTTTTCAGAAAGCAAACTTAGTCCAATCCAAACTAACAAAGATGTTGGGAGTCACAATTCATTATACTGACCTAAAATGTATTTTAGCCCAAGACCTGAGGCTTAAATATACACTTAGACTTAAATATACACTTAGACTGGAAACAACTAATGACCTCCCTATTTTACTGATGACTTAACCTTTAGATAATCTACTCAATATAGTGTGGCAATAATAAGGTTTGCTCAAGATAAATGCAGGGACCACTTTTTCCATATTCCTTTGAGACATTAGATCTTTAGTATTGAAGATTCCTTCAATATTCAGATACTTTTATTGTGTCTCTCCTTGATGTTTGATAAAGTAAGAATAATTCAATTCAATTCAATTCAATTCAATTCAATTCAATTCAATTCAATTCAATTACATTACATTACATTACATTAAATTGGATTATAAAATGTAGGAGGTAGCAGAAGTGGAGAGTATTGAAGGTGTAATATTATTAAATATGTGCAACCTGTGGGAAAATTTGCAGCAATTGCAATGTATATAATAGAAAAACGGAAAATAAATTATATGTATTTATAGTGATATCTGGCATAGTTTGCACCAGATTTTATAAGCTGCTGAAATTCAGTTATGAATCTATAATAAGACTATGATTTCTTTCTGGCTTTTTAGTTTCTAACACAAATTTTTAACCATCTTTGGTTAACTGGGAAGATTCTGGACGATCCAGTTGTTTAAAGTGTTTGTTCAAGTGCACATTCTGGATCTCACACTTAATGATGGTAATGATGAGCAATAGGAACCTATTTTTTATGGACACACCTCTGGTTAAGGAACCCATGGAACTCCAAATATATATTATTAACTCGTCCAGATGTGTAATTACTTAAACCACAAAGTAGTCTCCGTCTTAATCTCTCTGTCTTAACACTATCCCAGAAAATACCATTCAAATTTTAAGTATCCTTTGACACAAAATGTCAGATTTTTATCTAATAGTCTAATATAAGCTATTGATTCATACCTTCCTCAGATGTGGACAAGAAATTAAAGTTTAGAAGCTTTTTAAAGACGCTTTATTTGCTTTAGTGGCATTATAAAGAAAAAAAGGAGTGCACCATTATGACATTTTATTGAAAAATCTATATGAAGAAAAGAAAATATATTACTAATATATCCTTACAATTACTAAGTACAATACATTACTGCTGACTGTAGTTTGTATACATATGTTAAACTATGTAGCAAACATTAACAAACAGCATCATTTCACATGCTACTTCATGTTGCTCCATATTTACATCTTTTTTTCTCTCATGAATTGATACAGACTAATTTCTTTTCGCAGTTGAAGGTATATACTACAACTCACTTTAGGAAGAAAATATATAGTATTACTTTCTTTAGCTATACTATAAACTTACATTTTCTTTCAAATAATGTATTCAGACTTCGGAGGTTCAGGAGGGACAAACAGTCTAGTCATCTGGGAAGACTCTCTTGGCTGCGTGCGGTGAGAAGGGACTGCCAGCTGTCCTGAACATGTCTCTCGGTCTCTCTGTGTCCTCTGTGGAATTACTGTGGGTTTGGGGGGATTGATAGCCAGGCTCCCAGGGATCCAGAGGGTCTTTAGAGAGAAGGATGCAGATGGCAGGGACAGTTCTTTCCATTGTTATACCTGATGCTTCTGGCTGTGGACCCTCCCAAACCTCATTTACTGTCTTGTAGTAAAGTTTGGACACCTGATGTAACCCTTCAATCTTACGTTTCAGGATTTCTACACAGGTGATAGTCTTGGTGATTCCCCTGCCAGAGCCACTGAAGACCACCTGTCTAAGGGATGTCTCATCACTGTGTCCTCCTTCTCCTTGCATGCGAGATGTGGCAAACCGCAGTAAGTTACGGATCTTGCTTCCTTCTTTGACTCGCATGTGCAGGATATTTGCTGCAAGTCCGGGGATTGGATAGAGACTGTTGTCCTCCGTGCGGCTGTGTGTCCTGAAGTTCCTCTGGCCAGGTTGTGGAGATGAAATTGACGGAGCAGAGACAGTGAATGAAGGGGTCTGATGATCCATTGTAGAGCTCTGTGTTGCATCTGAACTTTTCATGTGCCTCCTCTGTTAAGTCATTGCAGATGAAAAAAGAGGGAAATAATGGTCGCTGTTTCTGAGCCTGCAGCCTCGGCTTGTTTACACATCTCCCCTCAGATCCGTAACATACTTATTTCATTTCGTCTGAGAAACTAAATGAAAACCGATCAGCTTTGTAATCCAAACTTGTCACTTATCTCCAACTTCTTTCTGTCCTCTGTCCATTGTTGCATTTCCATTTTGTCTTCTGGGTACTGAGATGCCAGCCAGCAGATCAAAGAGGGCATTTCTTCCTCTAATCCCATTGACGTGAAGGAAAAGATGTCCTTGGTCTATTCAGCACGAGGACAGCTGATGCCAACAAACACATATGAGGCTCAGAGAAAGACATGTAGTGGGACATAGTGCTCTTAAAGGCACATGCAGCATTTTTGACTCATTTAATAAAGTATGTTACAATATGGCTGTATTTTTTTCCAACATGCTTGAGAGCTCAGGAATTTATTTAATATGTTACTTGAAGTTATTTGGATGAATGATCACGAGTTAATGAAATTCAACGAGCCATGCAGCTGAAAAAACTCTTTATTTTAGCTGATCTAGACTTAATTGTTTCCGTTTGATGTGATTAATGTGTGGTTTTGCTGATATTTCATCAAACTACAAGATTTTACTGGAATAAAGAGACAGAAGAAGATTGTTGTAACACAGTAGATGCTGGTTTCAATATGATCTTCCCTCTGCACTATCATCAGAGGGCCATATGGTGCTCGAAAAATGTCTTCCTTTGGGCAATAAAGCAACCTCACAGTTCTTCTCCCTTCAGTCCATTGCCTGCTGGGCTGACCCAGAAAATGCTTTCCCCCATCACTCCTCACTTTTCTTTTAATGAAATTTAACATTTACACCTTAAAGCTACTTTTTTTTCTTTCTTCTTTTAGCACATGTACATAAATAGAAAAAAAAATGGAAAAAAAGAAAATGAAAGATCTGTTTCCAGACAGAAAGAGGTATTATCAGAGCGGCTTGCTTTGACAAACACCTCTAAGGGAGAAGATCAGGAGGCAGCTGCAGGCCTCATATGGAACCAGCATTCTGTTATAATGGTGCATTTCTGCCTCACAGGATGGTATGTACTCCATATTATTCACAGACATGAACAATGAGCACACACATGTGGCTCTCAGCTTTTTCATTACGCCCAAATGCCAGTCATTTATTGGTGATATGAGATATGGATAAATGTTCCAGTTTACCAGACTATGTGTATATGCTGCTTACATTCTCTGGTCAGATTTATTGGTTTATTTTATTATTATTGTGAGATTAAATGGATGTTTTTGTGTCTACTCTATAGTGACACATCTGGAATGTAAGCGAAGAGTCAAGTGACACAGGCTCCATTCAACAGTCACAGTGGATGACAACATCCTCTGATTCGAGCATCTATTAGTTTCCAATTCATACAGCTGTTACATTAAATACATGTTATTAGTTTGTCATTTGTCATTAAAATATCCTTCGTATTTCTGCATGGATTTTTATCTCCATCTTGTGGCGGGATACTTATATTACCTAATATGTTATCTCCATCATTTTTCATGAATGAGCAACAATAAAATCACATCTTTGTATCGATTCATGTAAATGTAAAAATTTATTTGAAAATGTAAAACAATAATGAAGTATAAACTTACAGGTCAAACTTATGCAGACTTACATTAATTATTAGAGGTGTGTGTTTTCACAACGTGTCTGTGTGTCATTGGTTTTCTCAGCAGGAATTTGAATTTATTACTTGGAAAATTTCCTTCTGGATATGTTCTTCTTGAGTGTTGATGTGCATGTCTCCCACCTCACCATTTTCATACCTGTGCCGTACAAAAAAATAAAAAAATTAAAATCTGAATACCAGTTTGGAAGTCTTTGATTAAGCTGAGATATGTGCCATTTAAAATTTTACTCACACAAAGAGGAATCGAGTGCACACGTGGTCAGACACTGGACACACCCAGATGTTCCCATGTTTGTGAAGATTTTTTGAGGTAATCACTGTCAATACACACAGATACCTCTGTAAGCTATAACCTGGTATAACGAAATGAAGACTATTTGACAAAACTCTATTAATTCACCTTCACAGAGTGCAATGCAGTTTAAATTATGGCTCTGCAAAAACCTAGTTCGTCCCATCTGTTCCTAAGGCAAAAAGAGCACAGCACAGGAGATTAGTTTAAACAAATAAACAAGACAAGCTGCTCTTGTCCAGAGTGGATCAATACTGTAATAAGATGGAAATAAATAATAATCTGACCTGCTTGGCCTTATTTATTCTGTTGTATTTCTCCAAGAGTTCTTCTTTGTTTGGCATTTGGTGTTGACCTTTACCCATCTCTGAACACGCAGTTCAAATATGTTCAAAATCATTTATCATCAACAAAAGGATAAGTTTAATAGAAAGAGCTGCAATTTCTCACCAGAATATCCAAAAGATATGCTTGATATGGGACTCAAATAGATGCCTTTCCCATATGCAGCCCCATGAAGCTGAAAAAGAGAAAAAAATATCATATGGTTTTATTTTTGTACATTATATTAAATCTACTGGATAAAAGAAAATCAGATTATACCTGCAATTTTGTATAAGAAGCATTAACTAGGCCTTTTCTCAAAATGGAGTGCCAGTTTTCAATATGGGAACCACTTTAAAAAGAAAATAAGAGTTAGAGTGCATGAAACAGGGATTTTGCATTATGTGCAGTCTCAACTGAAAGCTCTGTTCTTACTGGAAAGCAAAAGTGCTGCCATAAAGTTTCCTGGCAGTTTGAAAGCGAGCCTCTTTGGATGGAGGGCTGCTGATCAACAGAAACTGATGGGGTGTGTGCATAAACCTCAGTTGCTGTTAAAAAAAAACAGAAGAATTATTTTTTAAAGCACAAAATTAAATTTATGAGTTAAAATTATTTGAAAATATAGATGTATATGATGAATTAAGAGTCCAAAATATTAGAAGAATGTTCCTTCGGGTTTCTATGATGATTGAAACAACATGACTTTTCCACCGTTGCTACTTGGACCCAAAACTGCAGCTTTTGGAAGACTTGCTTTATTCTCCAAAGTACCTTCTTTAGAGGAAGCTTGACAATGTGTGATCTGTTGCTGGCTAAAATCCTACAATGAAACATATAAACAACAAATTGTGTATTTATAGCATTGTGCAAATACACAAATAAAATGGAAATTTAGATTCTGTCTCTCACCACTGTAGTAAGGGATGAGCTAAAGGGTCGATCATATCCATCTGCTTCTTTATCTCCGAATATGGACCCTGCATATGATAAATAACAATGGCTTCATCTAATCTGACCAGTGTATCTTATCTGGGAAATGTTCACCAGCAGAATCAAATATGAACTCTGAAAATAGCAACAACTGTGAGGTTGACAGCAAAATCAGTCACCTGCGCCATCCTCCTGATCAACAAGATACTGTCCAAAGCTCTCTGCAATCTTTCATAGCTCTTCTTCTGTAACAAAAAAGCATGTGATTAATTCATAGCAACAAAATACATTAAAAAAACCTTTAATAGTTTATCAACAGTCCCATTAGCAAGCAGATCTGGCGGATACCTTAGGACTGAAGGCCAGAGTTTTTGGGTTGGAAGGATCAACAACACATGGGTACGGTTCAAATATGATGCTCTTGCGTGACGACTGAAGGGCAGCTCTGCACATGGCTACCAGCAGGTCAATCACCTGCAAGAGGGGAGATTACTAAACACAGAGTTCTATATTGTAATCAAATAATGTGCTAAAGCATCTCTGACCTCTGCACCAGTCGCAACCTCTTCAGTGGCTTCAGACATGACCCCCAGGGTATGAAAGGAAAACACACACAGCTCCCTGGTGCAAACTGCTGGCTATTAATGCACAAAACAGAACAACAACAATGCTGTTTGAGACAAAAAAGGAATTTAAAATAGTTAAGCCATTACGCTGCAAGCTGATTTGTTTGCTACAGCTCGTACCTTAAGCATAGGGCCATTTTGAAAGATATGCCGTTCATCACAAACAACACAGTATTCGTTCAGGGTTGGGATTCTCTGCTCAGCATACCTCATAACCTGTGTAAGTGATGAAAAACACATTCTAAAGATGACCTGTAAGTAGAATATACACACTACACTGAATAAATTATTCAGTTTCAGTGTCAGTTTAACATCTAAACAAAAAAGCAATTATCTTCAGAAAGTGTTCACCTTCATTTTGGATGAAATTTTTACTTCTCTGAAGGAGAATCCGTAAAGGCTTCAGCAAACCTTTAGTTAACATCTACAGCAGCAGTTACTTTAAAACTTTTACAGAACTTCATATCAGGGCCTTACCTGTACCAAGAAGCCATGTTGTAGAGTCGGTGTGCCCTTACAGTGTCCAATAGCCTGGGAGGCAAACAGCAGCTCTACCAGCTGTTTGGTGCTCAGCTGTGCTGAAGATTTGACTGCTGAGACCATTACCCTCTGTGGATAAAGGGACATAAAAGGGGTAGTGCACCCAAAAATGTTTTTTTTTTTTTAGCTATAAACAACATAGTATTACTTAATTGTGATGACACCCAACAATACTGTTGCTAAAATGTGTATTTTACAAGTTTTGTGGGTCAAAATGACTTAAAACGCCACCTACACAGCAAAACTAGTTTTTTTTTTTTTGTTTTTTTTTTTGGTGATGTAGAAGTAAACTTTGGGCTTCTCTCTGTCATAAGACCTCCTTCCAAATGGCAGATACTCGCTTTGCTGACATAGAAAGCACACCCACTGAAGAATATGTATGAATATGAGCTTATTATCTGATGCTGATTAACTAGTTTCAGACTTTAAGACTTTTACAGTTTCTGAGAAAATATAAAAGTAACACCAGACCTTATTTTATCCCTCCTCATTCTCATCTGGAGACACACAGCAGTTCAAAAGGCAGGCCATGTTAAATGGACACAAACCATAGTCTGCCGGAGCTGTGCAGGCCAGTGCGACAGTGGAAACAGTCAGACTGATCTGGTTCAGACCCACTTTTCTTCCACCACTCTGTTGAACTGTTTAGGGGTTTCCAGAGGAGAAAAGCTTTCTACCCGACCACTCTGTGGCATTGCTGCTTTTTGAAACTTTCCATTTTGCTGGTGACTTCTGAGCGCCTCAGGATGCATCCTGTCTTGACGTCATATTTGGCTGGTTCAAAGCTTCCACACCAGGTGTAGCTTTGTGACTGAACATGTGCGTATTTATATTATTGTAGTGTCTATTGAAGTATTGGAAAATTGAAGGATTGGTGGGATATACCCCTAGTCGTCGGACAGTAAAGGCCTTGTATTTGTTAAGAAATTTACAGCACATGTTGTTGGTAGCCACTTGTTATTATCATTCCAGGGCAAATAAACAAAATCTAAAATATAGTTTGTGTGAGCCATTGTGAATTTAAAGATACTGTATATGTTTTGTTGTTCAAATATAAACGAGAAGCAGTCTTAACCTTCCCACTCGGTGTGTATGTGAAAAGCTCTCCAGCTGGGTTCTTGATGGTGTATGAAGCCGTGTGATTTGTGAAACGACTTTGTTTCATTGGTGGTACACTGGTCCTTCCCCTCACAGCTGGCTCCTCATGTGGTCTGCTCGGGGTATAAAAGACATAAATAAACAGAATAAACCAAATAATCCAATCAAACTATCAGGAGAGCTTCTTTTTAAGCTTCATTATACTTTGAAAGTGGCAGCCAGATGTTGAGTCTTGCACGAAACTTCTTGATGGTTCCACTTGGTCTGAACCAGCTTTGTCTGCTTTTTCTTCGAACTACGATGTGGTCATTTCCCAGATGTTTCCACTCACGACATAAGAAAACTGTGAGAATACTTCAGAATAAAACTTAGCAGTTAGTATCTGTGCAGTCATTAAATGGACTAAAAATAGCATAAATATGTGTTGACAGAGCTTATCACATTTTGTAATTAGATGGTAAGACTCACTTTTGCAGCTGCCTAGCTATACTGAAATGATCAGTATTAGATTCCTGAAAGACTTCGACTGATGGCGCTGTCACAAGAAACATCACTAAATCATACGGCAGATTAATATATAAGGAGATCTGTTTGCAACATTTTTGATGGTGCTTACCAGGTCCATCCAGATACTGAGATATGGAGAAGTGCAGGCGGATAATGATAACATTAGATGGCTTTAGGTGCCAGGCTTTGGCCACTTCCTCCTGCCAGACACCAGGATTTTCATTTACACACACATATGATCATCTTTGTTTTGCATCAATATATGCTGACATTAAAGTGTTCTGATTTTAATTTAGAAGTGAATATAATTTGAAGAAAAGTACTTCTATTTTTTCCATGCATTTTATTTTCTAATTTTGTAGTCATATACAAATATGTGCTGGGAAACCTAAGAGTTGTAGGACTGTCATTGAATTGTTTAAGTTCTTGCATAAGTCCTCATGCTCGTACTGCATTTATAATAGTTACTTATTCACGATGACAAGGAGATGGAAACAAATGAATAGAAGTAAGAACTTAATAGCAACAACTGGAATTATTTGTTACTTAATCAAATTGGACTTACATCCAAAAAGCTGGTGTTAATCTTTAAATCAACATCCACGGCATCAATCGACTCATATTCCCTGATAAAACAAATAAATAAATAAAAAGAAGAACAGAAATGTTTGAGAGCATGTAAAAGAAACATTTATTGGTTTATTTTGGGAAAGCTGTTGAGGTGCTCACCTGACAACAACTGCAGAGTGTGAATACAAAGTCCTGACTGCCTCTATGTCTGTGTCCAGCTGGGGGTGGTGATACAGGTCAGTGGCACAGCTCTCCTGCTGAGACAAACACTAATACGCTTAGCAATGGTTGAATAGCTCAGGCCAGCAGGGGGCTGAAGGCTTAAACTCTTCACACATTTTCTTACTGCTATAGCTGTGAATAGCTGTCACTTTTATAATGACAACAAATTGAATGATTTGCTTATTTCTGACTATTGAATGGATTTAATAAATATTTTAATTATATGAAATTACTAATTTAACAATGAAATCTTTTTAAGAAATTACCATTATGAACAAATGTATAATGGTATGCTTTCATAGACAAGTTCCCTACATTTAATGCACTAGTTAAGTTTATGGACGAGATTTAAGGAAGTTATTTTGCACCAATTGTTTCTTCCTAATGTGAACCTACAGAATATATGAGGTAGTGTGGAAATACTGTTCAATTATTTATTTAGCTAATTATGGAGTTACATGTTCTTACTAGTAGTGAATATTATTAGCACAGTTTTAATAGCTGGACAATATCCTTAAAAAAACATCCAGAAGTTAGCTTATTTATCATCTCTCCAGACACCAGTATGTATACACATCTACAGTTTACAGTCATTCTTCACTTATTTGTAAAACCTTTCTTGATGCTATAAATGCTGAACTATAGCAATAGATCTAATTAACATAGGGGGAAAAAAAAATTAGTGCACCTAGCACTGCAGGCAACACCTGTGCCCAAATACACTACAGCAGTTCGACTGCACTTATCTATGATGCCCTCTACTGTTTGATTGAATGCTTGTGTTGTTCTTATTCTCAGATGTAAGTCGCTTTGGAGAAAATGTCTGTAATGTAACAGGGACACATTTTCATAATATTTCGTTTTAAAATCTTCAATATTGTTTTTTTGTAAAAGATTATTTAACTAACTTTCTATCTCAAACACAATACACCAAATCCATCTCTGTTACAATGATTGTCTCGTGACAAGATACTGAAGCTGACATTTACCTGGATACCACACAGGTCTTCATTTGAGTCATAGTCTTCATCACTAGAACCATCTGTCCACTGCTGGAAATCAGTCTCCTGTGGACAGAAGCTGAAAGTCAGAAACTTCCTGTAGTTCATTTGTTTCTCTTGTTCAACAGCAAACTCGACTTTACTGAACATCTTGAATCTCTACAGAGCATATCCATGTTGGCAGCTGCAAAGCAAGACAAATATCACTTTATATTAAAACTTTATATGACACATATAGCAAGATGTGTCAAAACTAAGACAATCTGTTTTTAAAAAGAAACACATGATGAAACGGATGAAATGGAGCTTATAGGCTCACCATGTGTTGAGTTATTTGGCTCCTCTTCAGTAATAATCAACAATGTGTTCGCTCCAGTGTGACTGAAACCCAGTGCTGAAGAAACACATGCAGCTTGATTAGTTCTGTTATCGCTGCAGTACACATGCAAACAGATTTGGGGTTTTTTTTCTGATTGCTAGGTTTGTTGTTATTTTTCTCTGTTTATCTGTATGTGCAGAGACATCATGGAATAAAATAAGTAATAAAAATATAGACTAGTTGGTTAAAATTTAACAACATACCAAGAAAATGATGGACCTACCTTTTCTGGGAACAAATGAGAGCGTCCACTTTTCTACTAACGCCATTTTAAACTGAACAAATAAAAAAAGTCCATTAGTAGCTCTGCTAGCTGCCTGGGTTTGTTTTGTCCTCTCTGTCCTCTGTTTTGAACAGCCTTACTTCTGTACCACATGACATCCTGCAGGTTCTGATCAACTGGCACTTCCGCAAGAAGAAAGGCTGGGGCCAAGACCCGTAACACTCAGGCGTCTTACCATATGTTTCCAATTCAGGATCTCTGCTCTTCTTACGAGATCCCATAAGTAATCATTTATAGTGCTCATTATTCACATTTGGTTACAGTGCATCATCTCTTCCAGACGCCCGGAATAATCTGGTGCATGAAACAGTTTCATGATCCTAATGACAACAAAGATCCCTGATGGCAGAGCTGAAGGATGATTATTTGGACAATGTTTGGCATCTATTAGTCTCCCTGGCTGTCTGCGACATCGTAGCCTGACCTTAATCAGTTGTTAGCCTTGTTAGTGGTCTCCTGCTGCTTTGGAGTCTGGCCAGATTAGATACTTCTAGGACTACATACATCTGTGCAGTTCTTCTCGCCACAAGTGTTTTTGATTTTGTTTTTCAGGATAATCCACTTAGACATTAGTGGGTGTTTGTGTGGGTAAGCAGGAACAATATCATGAATCCTTTAAATGCATACATCACTGGGATTAAAGAGTGATCAAAGACAAAAGAAATATTATTCTTGCTCAGATGAGCTTAAACAAAAGTTTAATATTTAGCAGGGGAATTGATTTGTAGTGTTTGATATGCAGTTTCTGTGCTGCATCCACTCATGTCTTCTTATAGATCATAATTATTATTATAGATCACAATAATTGCTTTCTTTATTGGATT
>JBAMHX010000011.1:17260981-17290464 GCA_037177515.1 Pseudomugil tenellus
ATACATATATATACTTTTCATACAGTGAAAGCAGGCTGTAGCTCAGGGGTAAGAGCAGTTGTCTGTCAACCAGAAGGTTGGTGGATCAATTCCCTGACTACATGCTTAAGTGTCGTTGGGTAAGACACTGAACCCTATGACCCAAAAAATGTAAGTCGCTTTGGATAAAAGCATCTGCTAAATGACTGTAATAATAATAATAATAAAAGCAAGTACTGAAAACATTGGTTATAGCAATCACACAAATCCATAATTCTTAAAACCAAAAACATTTAAATTCATAATCTGGATTGTTTTACAACAACACAAAGTTTAAGACAATCCATCACCTGCTCTGTATGAATATTAAAAATATTTTTCACAGAGATTCTGTGTGAAACATTTATAATTTAAACACTACTTGTTTGTATATGTTTAGTGAAGTTGTGGAACAGACTGAGTCGGGGGGGCTCAAGCAATGTAAGAGAATGAATCAGTTCTGTATGTACAATGGAAAATGGTGTAAAAATAAATGAGATTTTGAATATTCCTACTCCTTTTCAAATGCGTTTGTTAGCAATGATTTTCTTTCTCTTATTCCTAATTATAAAAGTTTCATTAAAGCTTTTATGAAATATGCAGCAACAGCACAGTGATGCACACTAAGCATTCACATGAATGCTGCTCATTCCTGCAGCCCTGTAGACAGTTCAGTTAGTTGACCACCAGAGAGAGCTGCGGTTAAGTTATTGAAACAGAAACTGTCCCAAATCCTGACACTATTAAATTTGTAACTTTACTGTTTTATCCACCAAGCTTGAAGGGGTTTTTTTTTTATATACAGTCAATGGCCACAACAGCCAAGGCAAATTTTTTGTATAGCACAATTTAACAACAGGGTGATTCAAAGTTTACAGAAACATTTAAAGACAAGCATGATTTCAAATTAAAATAAGAAAGAAATTAAAAGGGAATAACAATTAAACGATTAAAACCATGATCAATTTCAGATTACAAGAATATAAAAGGTAATGTAAAATAAAAATTATTGAAAGGCAGGTGAGAACAGGAGGATCTTTAACCTGGATTTAAATAATTTATTTCATCTGAGGGGTTCTGGGAGTTTGTTCCAGACATGTGGAGCATAGTAACTGAATGCAGCTTCTCCATGTCTCGTTCTGACTCAGGGAACTGATCCAAACCAGATCCAGATGATCTGAGGGGTCTGCTGGGATCATTCTCTAATGTATTTTGGACCTAAACCATTCAGAGCTTTATAAACCAGTAACAGAAGTTTAAAGTCTATCCTCTGATGGATAGGCAGGGAGTGTAAAGACCTCAGAACTGAAATGATGTGGTCCACTTTTTTGGTGTTGGTGAAGACTGAAGCAGCAGAGTTCTAGATAAGATGCAGGTGTATCGCTGATTTGTTAGGAAGACGCGTAAAGACAAAGTTACAATAATCGCCTAAAAAAAAGCCAGGGCCATATCCAGCCTTTGAGGACACCTTGGACTTAGCCGTGACTTGGCATGAATGTGTGTGTCTGGGTATATGTTATTTCTCTCTCTACCCATCTCTCTTTCTCTTTTCCTATTTATCTCTTTCTCTCTATCTATCTAACCTATCTCTTTGTAGTTACACTCTTGTCTGAGTCTATGTAAAATGACTGCTATAGTGACACCTGGGCAGTAGCTGCATTGGCACCCATCAAAGTTTCTTCAGAAATGTTCTGGTTAATGTTGATATTCTGTATGACTTGGGTCAGTGTAAACATATAGATGTTAAAAAGAAGAGGTCCTAGGATGGAACCTTTGGGAACTCCACATGTAGTTCTTGTTAGATGCTGGATCTGGACATATAAAAACTTTTTCCCTGTTTTTTTTTTTTTTTTTTTTTTTTTGATGTTACAATTTTTTTTACTGTTTTTAAGTGGCGACATAGACTGACTAGTAGCTTTGTATGTTTTATTGACATAGTAGGTTTGAAACTATGAGACAGAGAAATCAAGAGAAAAAAAACAACAAACCACTGAAATAATTATCAGAAAAAGGCACACAAACAAATCTGCAGCTACAAGTCTTGACACAAAAGCTACACTAAAGCTATACTGAGATATTTTTCTGATTCTAAAAAGAGGAGTTTTACTGACTGCATGTGCATTCAGTTTAAACAAAACAAAACTGTGATGACAATACTTGAGATATATAATATTTTTCCCACCTTCTTTGGGTTATAAATGTTTCCTAACCTAAATAGGAGAAAGCAGTGGCTGACAGATAGGGTCAGTTTTCTCACCCTCTAAAAAATTACAGCACTAACGTGATAAATTGCTCTGTCTATAACATTTTGGCCTTAAGGGGTGTAAACACTCTGATATATATGTGCTTACTCGTCACAGTCACTTAACAGCCTTCAGTTTGTTACCACAAAGCTTTTATTTTTTTAAATAGTTCCAACCTGAACCTTTTTATTACTGAACATGGTCACAAATATTTAACATGTATTCTTCTTCTTATTCCTTTTAAGTACTTATAAAATCAAGGCAGTTTTAAATGAAAGAATAGAGAAATATGTGTCCAACTAAAGAGGAACAACAATCACAGATACACAGAAGAAAACCAAAAACGGAAAATGCAATAATGGAAGTATGAATGCATTAATGGAAGAACACTCTTTGCAGACATAAATGATTTCATTAACAGATTTGGAGGGGATAGCACGTTTCTACTGTATCAAATAACAGAGATAAATTTTGGGATATGCTGAAAATGGTTTGAGAGGATCTTGTTTAATGGGCTTGGATGGTATGTTAGTAATGCTGCATGGGACCAAGCATGGCTCTGAACTGCATAACATGATTTACCTTGACAGACCGACAACCAGATATGTGGTGGGGTGGCATATCTATAGTTTACTCTATTTTTGGTGAAGTTAAATCATGTGTTACTTGCCTGCATATAACTGAGATTTGTTTATTTAAATAATTTGCAAGTAGGTTGATATTAAAACTGCACCACTGCATGTGTCTACAGTTGCACTTGGGTGATAACTTGTCATGATTATCACAGCATGTAATATTTAGCTTGGTATCACCTTCACTGCAGAGCATAACTTCATTAGTTTATCAAGCTCTATTGCACATGTTTAGTAGGAATGCAGAACCCCCTGATGGGTTCATAAAAACATTGATGTGATAAATGATGATTAATATAAGAATTATTGCGTGTGAACAGTAAAAGAAAGATGATTATGTATTAACCAGTGAGTTGGAAAAGTAGAGGAAATTTATTCTCAAGTAGAAATGACAGGCCGGTGAGTGTTGACATTCAGTGCAACGCAGGAACACAACTTGCTGAAAGGTAAATCAGACATGACTGAATGTGGAAACTTAAAACTTGTGAGATTTGTTCAAGTTTAGAGTTCAAGTTAACAGGAAGGGAAACAGCTTGTGTGCAAACAGTGTTTAAGAGAGATGTCAAAGTGCTCAAGCACAACATCATTATTTTTTTCTTTTTTCCCTTTTTGCCAGCACAAAGACATTAGCACAGTGTCACATAATATTGTAAAACTGTATTACATCAAAGCTAAAAATCTAGCCTATAAATAAGTTATATATACACATGTATTAATTTAAAAATTAAGTAGAAAATATGAGATTATCACATGCAGCAGAAAAAAGCTTACGTCTCAAATCCTAACCTCTAATTAAATCTGATTTTTTTTAATGTAAATATGGATATATTTGTCTAAATATGATGATATATAAAAAGACAAGCAGTAAGTATTGCTTGGTAATAGCTGACGAACTCTTAAATCCAAATTGAAGACAGGTTCGCGTTCAAGTTTCAACAGAATGTTTGGAGATTGGCCAGTGAGTGGTCATCCACGTGTCAATATGTGGTCAATTCTCTAATTTCTTTTAAAAATTGTACCTTGATACAAAGACGTAGAAAACAATATTCACACTGATCAATGAAACGTTCAAATGCAGTCAAATGTTCGTCAGTGGGTGACTAGTTAGCTCCTAAAAAAGGCCCCTCGGTGTCACCAGCTGTTGCGCGTGCAAGAAAGTAGTCCCTGCTAAAATAAAAAGCGGTGCCCCCTCAGTGGCGGTGGCGTCTCGGTCCCAGCAAAGTTCCCCCGCTACGTGAGTAACATTTTCCAGGATTAGCTTAATGGAAAGCAAGTTGAAAGCTGTTGCATGGCGTTTACATGGAGACAGTAGTTTTGTTTATTCAGATTTGTGTCTTTAGATATTCTTTTGATTCTGCCGATAAAAGTCCATATTAGTGCATATATGTATTTGTGCATTTTTCAAATGACCTTTTTCATAATTAAACAACCACATGATGCTTCGTAATCTTTGTTGTCCATAAAATTGCAGAGTTTAGTGCTGAGTATTTTGAGCTGTGATTATTTAAAGGACACAGAGCTTAATGCAAACTCTTAGCACGAAATATTTAAATACTTGCACAAATGAATGACTTAAATGAGTTACTTATGCTTAATGGTAATGCTTCTATGATCCAACACAAAATGCATATTTTGGATCAAGCTTTTGGAAGCAGAAACGAGGCCCCCCATACACAAATACATGCAAACAATCTTCCTACATTGACTGGCAACATGCATTCGTTACACACGTTGTATTCCTGCTCTGCAATCAACTGTCAACTCATTGTCACTCAATGTTTTACTTAAGCAGCATAATTTATGTTTGTGGAACTGGAATATGACAGACATCAGTCGACTGGGACACAGTTGCACCTGCTTTTTGCACAGGCTGTTCTGCAAGCTTATGTGAATACTCTGCACTGCATGAGCCCAAAAAAGTAATCCATAAAGAGAACACATCACTATTGTGATGTGTGAGTGTGCATGCCTCCGTTCAGATTGGTGTTTATTTATTGTTTTTATAGCTTTGTGGCATTCTGCTGTTGGCATATCTTCCCCCTTGGATTAAGTCAGAATCCATTGTTTTAATCTTTTAATGACAACACACTTTATGCGCGCCTGTCAAAATACAAAGATATTCATAATTCCTATACCTTGTTTCTTTTTCTGTCTTTTTCTTTTTCATAGGACTTTTCCTGCAGAAACAGATCCAGTCATGTCTAAGTCAAAGGATTCAGGCTCTTCCATCATGCATACCCAGCAGCTGCATGCTGCCATGGCAGACACTTACATTGAGCATATGTGTCTGCTGGACATTGACTCTGAACCTGCCGTGTCTCGCAACACCGGCATTGTCTGCACAATCGGTCAGACCCAGTACCAATTCCCACTGTTTTATTCTCATTACATGCAAGTTATAATCATTACCTCAATGCAACTATGTTCTAAACATTCATGTGACTTAGCCTGACTGTCCTTAAACAGGACCTGCCTCCCGATCTGTGGATATGCTGAAGGAAATGATCAAGGCTGGGATGAACATTGCAAGAATGAACTTCTCTCATGGCACACACGAAGTGAGTGAAGGACAAAAGATATTATTGTTCCTGAAAAATATCTGCTACAACATTAAAATTAAATAAAAATGAACACTTAAGATATTAAATTCAAACTAAGCAGTTCAGTAGAGAGGTTTTTTGCCCTCTGCAAGCAGTTCTATTATGATTTACCCTTTACAGTTGGAAGCAACTTTAAGTATGACCTTTCCTGTGGCCTGGTAACGTGATCTGTCAGCTCATGCTTGGTCATTCAGTATTATATCTCTGTTGTAGCTCAGAAGCCAACTGTTGCTCAGTTGTTGACCTTACACCACTGACCCTTTACCTTTAAAAGTCACAGCTCTTCTAGTGACACCTGAGTGGACATGCATAGCTAGTATCTGGATCTTGAAAGATTAAATTTTTGGAGTTATATGTGCAAAGAAAGCTCTGCTCTGATGAATGAAAATGAATGTATTAGCTCAAACTGTAGTCATGACTCCAGAAAATCCCAACAAAGGGAGAATAAGATTTGTTCAAAGAGAAGAAAATAAGTGTGACCTCTGTCATTGGTGTGGCAGTTGTCAGCATAGCTAAAAATAGAAGTCACTCTCACAGCAACAGTAGGAGATGAAGGCATACAGGGAAGAATCTGTGTGTTGATACTGACCGAGAGCTGCAGTTGGTGTTGACAGTATTTTTCATTTCTAAGACCATTCTTTTTGCATGTCGTCCCCACCTTTTATTATATATTTTTGTAATATTTAGTTGTACTTCACAGTCTGTCAACTTTTTTTAGCCCAAGAAATCTGCAATTCATGTGCTAAAAATATGTAGCAGTTGTGCATATACTGTATTTAGCTTTGCAGTCAGTGTCAAGCTCTCTGTGTGTCTCTGTGACCACCTGTTGTTCTGCTAGCTTCAGATGACTTTTTTTTAGAGTGTAACACATTTAGCGATAACCTTTTGTTTGTTGAAACAGACTCACAAATGCCTGTGCAATGCCTTATTGCTGCTTATTAATGTTGTGTAATGCCTTAAAGATAGATTTACACAGAGGTTTCAGTAGATGAGATCTGTTTATTTTGTAGTACCATGCTGAGACGATCAAGAATGTCCGTGAGGCAACTGAGAGCTTTGGACCCGGATCTGTTGAGTACAGGCCTGTGGCCATCGCTCTGGACACCAAGGGACCAGAAATCAGAACCGGTCTTATCAAGGGCGTGAGTTCATCTCAAGTCATCAATGCTTACATCAGACTATTTCTTTTTCTTTTTGGAGAATAAGTAGTTGAATGAGTTCTCTTTTAATCTTATGCAGAGCGGCACTGCTGAGGTGGAGCTTAAGAGGGGTGAAACCATCAAGGTCACGCTGGATGACCAGTACAAAGAGAAGTGCGATGAGAAGATTCTGTGGTTGGACTACAAAAACATCACTAAGGTTGTGCAGACTGGAAGTCATGTCTATGTTGATGATGGTCTGATTTCCCTCAAAGTCAAAGAAATTGGTAAGAGATTGTTTTTTTTTCTCCAAAATTGTAAAAAGAAATGGGAGATTCTTTGTGTCTGACTGGGAATGTTTCTGTGTTTGTTCTAAGGCAATGACTACATAATGTGTGACATTGAGAACGGCGGTATGCTCGGTAGTAAGAAGGGTGTCAACCTCCCTGGTGCTGCTGTTGACCTGCCCGCCCTGTCTGAGAAGGACCTGCAGGACCTGCAGTTTGGCCTGGAGCAGGGTGTTGACATGGTCTTTGCCTCTTTCATCCGTAAGGCTGCTGATGTTCAGGCTGTCAGGAAAGCACTTGGTGACAAGGGCAAGGACATCAAGATCATCAGCAAGCTGGAGAACCATGAGGGTGTTCGCAAGTGAGTGGATTACAATCTGTCACAGCAGAACCTATTGGAAGGTTTTTACAAGTGGTAAACAATTTTTTTTCTTTTCCTTCGTTAGATTTGATGAGATCCTGGAAGCTAGCGATGGCATCATGGTTGCTCGTGGAGACCTGGGCATTGAAATCCCAACAGAAAAGGTCTTCCTTGCCCAGAAGATGATGACTGGCAGGTGCAACAGGATCGGCAAGCCCATCATCTGCGCCACACAGGTTTTTGTTGTCATGTGTAGGAGTACAATCTAGAAAGGAAGTAAATCTGTTCGCCATGAATTGTTGTCTTGTTTTTTACATAAAAGATGCTGGAGAGCATGACCAAGAAACCCCGTCCTACCCGTGCTGAGGCCAGTGATGTTGCCAACGCTGTGCTGGATGGTAATGACTGCATCATGCTGAGTGGTGAGACCGCCAAGGGAGACTACCCTCTGGAGGCTGTGCGTACACATCACATGGTAAGACTGTGTACCTGCTTTGTATGTTGATGTTTGAGATTGCTTTGTCAGTTTGATGAAACATTGTTCCTATACTGTTAGATGCAGATGCAGCAGCCTGTGTGCAGAGTAAAACTTCCTTATCCAAAAAAGATTCTTATAGCATTCACCTTTACAAGGACTATATATCTTCATGCTTGATCTACTCATGTATACTATAGTATCCATTGCTTTAGTTGAATAACTGACATCTTAAATGATATAAAATATTTGAGGACTTCTACAAACGAAGCGAAACATCATTAGATGTTCACAAAGTCCTAAAGGTACAAAAACAAACATCACTGTTAGATGACACAGGTTAAATTAATGTTGGCTGTAGGTAACGTTAAACACATTATGCTGAATATATTATAATAAATATAGCTAAATATTTACTGTTAGGTCATGGCTCATTCCACACCAATTTGTTAAACTCTGGGTTGCTATCAAATTTAATCACCCAAACGGTTTAGGACAAGAATACATCTGTAATATGTTCAGAGAATATAAACCAATCAGAGCTCTTAGATCCAAAGACTTAGGTCAACTAGTCCAGACCAGAGTCCAGACTAAACATGGAGAAGCAGCATTTAGCTGTTATGCTGCAAACAAGTGGAACAAATTGCCAATAGAGGTAAATCTTTCACCACATGTAAAAGTATTTAAATCCAGGTTAAAAACTTTTCTTTTCTCTTTTTGGTAGGTTGCGTAAATAAAACCTTGATGGTAACTTTCTAATTATGTTCTTTTTAATAATTTTAAGTAAATTAATCATTTTATTATGATTCTTGCTCTGTTTTTATTCTATTATATTTCTATTTTAACATCTGAAATGCTTTTTATGTTTTTATGTAAAGCATTTTGAACTGTTGTGTACATGAAAGGTGCTATACAAATAAACTTGGTTTGCCTTGCCTAAACTACCCCAAACTCTAAGATTTAATAAGAAGCTTGATCTTAAAGGTAGAGAGGGTATCTGCTTCCCAAACCCATACCGGGAGCTGGTTCTATTAGAGAGGGGCCTGATAGCAGAAGGTTCTTCCTCCCATCGTTTGAGAACCACAAGTAGACCTGCAGTCTGAGACCGAAGTGCTCTGTTTGGAATATATGGAACTATGAGATCTCTGATTTACAATGGAGCTTGGTCATAGAGAGCTTTATATGTAAGGAGAAAAATTTCCTAATTTAACAGAAGAGAGCCTAAATCTCTTGTGCTAGTTCTCTTCAGAACCCTTGTTGCAGCATTTTGGATCAGCTTGAGACTTTTCAGGACATATTTTGGGCCAATAAACAAAGAATTGCGGTTATCCAGTCATAGAGTAACAAAGGTATGGACTGAGTTTTTTGCATCACTATGTCCTTTAATAATCCTGAGGAACTCTGAATGCTGGTGTGTGAGGAAAACTCAACATTTTCATTAACAAACTGGAGTCTATCAGTGTACAAACAAATCCCAGTTTGAATTAGCTGTGCGACAACAGTAATTTACCAATTATCTGTTTTCAAATATTTAGATTTCACGGGAAGCCGAGGCGGCCATGTTCCACAGGCAGATGTTTGAAGAGCTCCGTCGCACCTCCCATCTGACCCGTGACCCCACAGAAAGCGTTGCCATTGGAGCTGTTGAAGCTTCCTTCAAGTGCTGTGCCAGTGCCATCATTGTGCTCACCAAGACTGGAAGGTATATCCATGTTGTAACTGTTCTTTGTAAAGCTCTGAAGAATAGTATCTACACCTCTCACTGAGAGCGATGAAAAAGAGGCTTTATACTGTATGTTTCTATCCTGGTGCCTCTCATCCTTCCCTAAGACAAGCCTTTAGCTCATATGAAGTATGCCACATTTCACTCCTCTTGTTACCTTTTGAGGGTTGAACCCTGACATTTTGGGAGTTAATTTTAACTCCCTGTTCAATCCTCACCATTTGGAGGTTCATTGGTGGAAGAAGTGACACAACACATGTACCACTGTCAGCTGGATTTATTTTATATTACAGTAATCCCACTAAACTCCTCATATCCAGTGTAAGTGGTTGATTTAAAGTCTTGGTTTAATTATTTCCTCTGTCATGATTATTTATCTGGTGTGCTCACTCCACACTATTCAGTATATCTTATGTTGATGTTACTCTTAGCTATAGTTATCATCTCACTGCATGCCATCTGCCTAACATGCAGTTGAATAGAGTGGAGCTTAATGCTTTCACCACTGTTTAAAAAAATGGCAGACTGAATATTTGATCAGTTGTTCTGGATATTACTTATAAAGATAACGGTTACTGTTAGCTTTGCAGAGTTCTACACCATAGATCTACCTCTTTATAATAAACCTTTTCCTGCCGCCCATAGGTCTGCTTACATGCTGTCAAGGTACAGACCACGTGCTCCCATCATCGCCGTGACTCGCTGTGGTCAGACCGCCCGGCAGGCTCACCTGTACCGCGGTGTCTACCCCGTATTCTATAACAAGCCTGCCAATGATGTCTGGGCTGAGGATGTTGACATGCGTGTTAACTTTGCCCTGGAAGTCGGTGAGTAAAAATTGATTTGTAAAAGAAACGTATTTAATTAAGATAGTTTTACTTTATAGCTAGGTCAAACTGTTAGAGGTTTATTCTCTCTCTCTCTCTCTCTCTCTAAAATTTATATAACATATAAATATATATTAAATTTATTTTTAAACCATTTTCAGGCAAGCACCGCAAATTCTTCAAGTCCGGTGACGTGGCCATTGTTGTGACCGGCTGGCGCCCAGGCTCCGGTTACACCAACACCATGAGGGTTGTGCTGGTGCCTTAAATTACATTAAAGGACACTCATTATCCCCCCACCCCCCTCCCCATCTTTTTTATGTAACCCTCCTTCCCCCGTCTTGAACTTTCTGACGTTTCTCACAATAGAAAGTCCAAACCAGGCTACTCCATCAACAGACTTCACAGACATGATTCCTTTCTCTGTTGTGTCCCCTTTATTGTCTGAATCTGCTGCTCTTTTGGTTTTCTCCCATGTTTTATGTTTACCTGTCAGTTGGCACATTGTGTTATTCAGAGGTTCACTGACAGGATCCATTAAAAGGAACTGTTGGATCGGCTGTGTTTGTTTCACTTATTTCTCTGTCACCAGGTGAACTTTTCTACTGTTTGGAAAATGAAAACGGAAATTGTCACATTAAATTGTTAAGCTGGACAGAAATGATCAAAACATTCAAGCTGGCTGTTAAGACCACAACTGAATCAGACTCAAAATAATCACTTTGTTGTCAGAATGACATGACAAAGAACTAAACTCTTGTAGCTATGAACATTTAATTAATAACAGCATTATAAGATGGATTATCCTTTAAAATTTAAATTAGAATTAAAATGAATAAATGAAAATAACTAGGATATAATTCTGAATGATCTGTGTCTTTAAAGAAAGAAAAATGTTATTTTAGAGTTGAGTGTTTGTCTTTTGTTATTAAATTTGGATTATTTGTTTAATTATTCCTGAAGTTATTCAGTTTTTTTACATTTCTTTTGGTTAACCAAAAGAGGAAGAAAAGTGAAAGATTTCTTTAACTGGTTCTGCTATGAACCAAGTCTTTTAACAGGCTTTACTTTTCTAGAAGTTAATTAGTTTAAAAGAGCAGACAACAAATAAAAATAATTAAATATGAAGTAACAATAACAATAAGTCCTCAATAAGTAAGATTAATTAGTAATATATTTTATGGATTCCTGTAATCTAGTTCCAAAAAGCATGAACTGTATAATAATTACTGCAAATAATTACTGCAGTTAAAAACTATACTTAAATGAAAAATAATTCATATATTTTATGAGACATCAGTTTCTGTATGTGCTGAATAATCGCAGTCTGTCAATGCTGAATGGAATAATCTTCCATAAATGGTCTATGAATTGGCATTCATGTAGCACTTTTATAGTCATGCTGACCACTCAAATCACTTTACACTGCATAGTCACCCATTCAAGAACACACTCATACCTGATAGGCAGGGTTCAGCATCTTGCCCAGAGACATTTGGGCTTGTAGTCAGGGGAAGCCTGGAATTGATCCACCAACCTTCCAGTTGGAAAATGATTGCTCATCCTCCTGAACTACAGCCACCCCTGTAGCAGTTGGAATCCAAGGAGACCAGCTGGTGTGAAACAAGCTTTAGCATGATATTGAATTTCAGCAGCTGAATAGTTCAAGACCTCCTGCTGATACTTTATTATTTCATCACTTGCTAGCTATTTTCAGTACATGCTGTCCTGATTAGCCCCTTTCACTACAAAATCATGCTGTTGCAATAGTGATGTATATACGACGGAGTATTAGGGCCACAAGGAAGAAAAAAAATTGTGGAGGATTTTTTTTTCTCCCTTCCTCACTTCGAGAATAAAGTCGAAATGACGAGAATAAAGTCGAAATGACGAGAATAAAGACGAAGTCCAGTTTTCAGATTAAAGTAAAAAAAAAGTTGACTTCGAGTCAAGTTCTCAGATTGATGTGAACCAGCTTTACTCTATAAAACACAATGTCTAGTGTGGATGAACTAGTAACCTTGTATTTTAGAGTGGGCTTCAGCAACAAGGAAATTCTTTCCCTTTTACCACATAAACACAGCATTACAATAAATATTCGGACTTTAAAGAGACTGTATTTCGACTTTATTCTTCTCATTTCGACTTTATTCTCGAAGTGAGAAAGGGAGAAAAAAAATAATCCTCCACAATTTTTTCTATGTGTGGCCCTAATACTCCGTCGTATGTATACTATATGCAGAATTTGGAGACCCACAAACAAGCCCTACAAAGAAATCTCAACAAGAGCATCAAATGTTGTATTAATGGATATTTGACAGGTGTAGAAGTCAATCATACTAATACTAATGCACTTTTGTAATTTTCAAGTCCTGGCATTTTCCTTTTTTGAAACGAGATCTTAGATATTAGATTCATAGATATTTACCTTATTAATACATTTGGCAGAGAAATATTAGGAACAGTTAGGCTCTAGGACCTCAACAAAAAATAGGAAACAAACTTGAAGATTGCTGTCAGAGCATGTGGATTAATTTTCCTAAATGGCTGTAAGCTTTGTTTGCTTTATAACAACCTGACAGCTTCATCTCAATAAGAAAAAGAAAATAAGTTTCTTCTTCTCAATCAACCTTTGAAGCAGCACTGAATTAAATATCTGTCATTTCCTGATACACATCCAGTTACCACACCATGAACATTCCAGATAATTTCCTTTGTACTGAATATCTGGAAGATTATGATTCCAGCTATTTTAAATCTTATTATTGAACAACATAATTTATAATCCATCTTAAAGTCTGAGACTTTCCCATCATTTTGATCAGATTTTCCCCATCCTGCAGTCGGCTTTTAAATAAGAAATCAACAGCTAGCACGAGCATCATTGACCATATGTTATTTTATTGCATTGAATTCAGTAGCTAAAATAAAATGTGCCTAACATACAAGAGATTAAATTATTAGATATGGTGGTTAAAAGGCAACAAAATGAGAAATTAACTAATAAATGGTTGAAAAATGTACATCTTGTTTTCTTAACACAACTTTAAAGTGAATTTACTCAAAATAAACCTAAACTTAAGCCCAGCTGATGCTGCTGGTAGGTGGTTGGAGGAGAATAATGAAGGACTGATTGAGCCCACTGGCAGTAACTGGCTGGTGACTGAGTGCAGAGTCACAATAAACCCAAGTCCAACAACCAGGTTGCTGAAACCACCGGACAGGATCCTAAGTAGGTCTGGCTCACTGATCGGCTTGTTTGCTCAGTTTGTCACCAGCCGCAGGTTCAGAAAGAGAGACTTATCATCTAAAGACATTTACATGTAGAAGGTTGTAAGAGTGGTTTCAAAAAGCAGTGTTTTGATTTAGCATAGTGTTACAAAGCAGCAATTGTTCAACAGCAGATGCTAAAATTTACAATCAAACGTTGTACAATGAAAGAGGTAACTATGCAGCAATATGACCCGTCAGGGTTTCATGTTAAACGTGTCCAAGTAACTGCTTTTTAGCCCTTTGACTGGTGCAAGAAACATTCACATCAATCTTAGTGCATCGCTGGTTTCAGGATGTTTGATTATCCACAATTACTTGTTCTTAATATAATTCCCTTATCTTTATGACTTCTAAGTAAATTCTGAATCTCACTTATTCACACAAGTGCTTCAGTTCACAGTACCTTTATACCCCTATATAAAACAAGATTATTGCATACTATGCTAATGGCACACACCTCTCGGCTCAGGTGGATTTTCTGTACCAAAGTTATTGCCAGACTGAAATGAGTTGGCATATATTGTGCAGCTCGCCTGGTTTTCCTACAGAAAACCATAATAATCTTCGTGTTTCACATTTACATTACATTCATTACATAGTTTCTGATTTTGTGACCCGTTTGGGTGTGCAATATTGCTGAAACGCTATCTTGGAAGACATGCCATCATCAAACCATAGCACTGGGCTGATCTCTGAAACAAGCAAAGTGCACAGTCTGTTTTGCCTCTGAGGGCCCTATCCCGCATTCAGATGACATATCCAGCACTCCTCAGAAAGGATATAAACAGAAGACAGCGGTTTTTGGTATCAATAATAAATCAGTACAGCTATGGACAATTTTCAAACTAAACATATGTAGCTAAAAGGTCATACAAAGTAGCCTGGACAACAGGGATTAAAACAAAAACAACAAATCAGAGTGAGGTTGGACTATAATATATAGAAGAAGTAAGATCTTTATGAGGTGTTTTATGTACTGTATGCCCATCAACAAATATGAATCATCATATTCAAAGACTCAATCATTTGTGGGAAGAAAAATATCTGTCATTGTGGACCATGCATGAGCTGTTAGTTTTTATTACAAATAAAACCATTGACTTTCAATCTTATCAAAATAACACACCCTCCGAAAATAAAATTGTACATTTAGTTGTGTAACAAAAAAGCTAGCAAGGAGGTGACCCCCCCAAATACTTCAGGCATTGAAGGAGGGTGTGTGTGAAACTCACAAGTTAGAGGGAAGTTTGTTTTGTTTATGTTCATTTTCTATCATTTTTGCAGGAGATCCAACAAGAGGACACTGAACATCAGCAGACTGATTCAGAGATTTAGGCCCTGAATGCGTCCAACTGACACTTGTGGCTTGACCTGGGATTGGAGTGTAGGATCTACTGACAGCTATGGGAGAGAAGGCTCCTGCTGCTTCCTCGGACGAGCCACTCATGCCCAAAGGCCTTTCCTGGTGCATATAACTGTAAGAGCCTGAGATTGTCTTTATTTCCTGGGTAAACATGTCTGCGGAGGACACGGATGTCCCTTTCAGGGGGGATGCCACCCTAGCAGGGCAAGAGGTTTGAAAGGGTAGAGAGCTGTGAGTGCTCAGGGTGCTGGGGAGCTCACTGTGGTACACTGTTCTTCCTCTCACAGGGCTCTGTGTACTGGGACTGTGGACAGGAGGGGTATAGCAAGGCGAGGCCTCTGCTGAGCCGTACTGAGCCAGGGAAGCGAGGGCGGAGTGCTCGGGGAGAACCTGTGGAAGAAAAACAGAGTGCAGTCCAGCTAGAGTGTGCTGGGCCAAAGAGGCTGCCGCTCCAGATCCACCTGTAGATGCTGGTTGAATAAATCCAGTTGAAGACTGGGTGCTGGTAAGGATGGGAAAATGTGGGAGGCTTACATCACTAGCCGTCCTGCTGACTCTGTTGTGAATAGATCCCATCTGCTGAACTGAGCCATGAGAGGCCTGCTGCAGCTGGCTCAGTATGGGGTTAACTGAGCTGCAGATCAGTGGGCTAATGGTGGGAGCTGGGAACCTCCCTGCCAGCCTCCCTGGCGCCCCCTGTTGGAGTAAACCTAACGGTTGAGGCGGAGTGGTCATTGCACCATGGAAAGGCTGGGAATGAAGCTGAGTGGAGCAGGTGTAGGAAACGGTGGTCTGGCTGATGGGAAAAACTGGGGCCATACCAGAGTGAGAGGGATAAGGAAAAGGCAGGTGTGTGGGAAGAGGGGGGACAGGCTGTAGGCTGCTGGTGAAGATGGGCTGGGATGTCAGACTGGGAGACATAGGTCCAGTGGAGAGATGTGGTCCTGGAAACCCCAAGGCGGGAGTCTCAACTAGAGACCTAAATTTGGCGGGGCTGGAAGGAGAACCAGCACCTGAAGCACAGCTACTGGAGTTGTTTGCTCCAATGTGCACCCTCCTTGAATGGGGGGTGTGGTCCTTTACAGAGCCAGAACCAGGAGCCAGAGGATTGTGGAAAAGGATGGGAGGCAGCTGGGAGTGATGGGCCAAGGCCAGAGCCAGTGGGGTTGTGGCAGCAGCAGCCTGAAGAGGTGCCTGAACCAGCGGGGTCCAAATGACAGGGGTAGGAGACGGAGGACCAGGGGGAGAGATTAAACTTGGTGCAATGCTGGTTTGGATTAGCTGTGTACATTGGGCCATGTCACGGTCATGCTGCACAATTCTTTGGATCATCTCTGTTTCATGAATGTTTAGTGTGCCGGAACTTTGGTGATGCTGGACTTTATGCTGCAGAACTGAGTTCCTCTTTCCTGTGAAGTAAAGAAGCAGTGCAGCACATGAGTGACTAATCTTACTAAAGCAATGCAGCAGCAGCAAAGCTCGCGGGGACTTTTAGGTTTTAATAGTCTCACAAAAGAGACTAAAAGAGGCTTTTTAAGGGCATCTATGACTCTTTCTGCTAGCTGCACTATAGGCCTAAATTTGCGCTGCTCTAGACTTACATATGACACTGTAATGTAATTAATGGTACATAGGTTTTTATTCCAATTAAATCTTTACTTTGCTACACTCAGTTGCAACACTTTGCTGTAGTTAATTTGTAATGTTGTAACACTGCTGAAAAGAATACTTAAAGTCATGTATAAAGTTCCAGGTTGTTCAGTTTGACCACACAGCTTTGGATCTGAATTCTCTCAGAGGGTCGTGACACTTTTCGTAGGCTTCATTTTCACAGATCTGGAGATTTTGTCCATCTATTATGCAAAAAAAACTCACCAATGCGATCTAGGCGGTCGAGAGCCACAGTCTCAAACGCTCTCCTCATCATAGGAAACTCCTCGAGCACTTCATTGAAGTTGTCCACAGACAGAGAGTAGAGGCGGCAGTAGTTGTCTGCTCGCACACTGGCTGTCCTCCTGCCTCGGGTCAGCAGGCAGATCTCTGTCAGGACAGAGGTTTTAATCAAAAGGTTTGTCTTTAACAGTTTTTTCTGCAGTTTCAAACAAGTATCAACTGCAAAGAAAAAAGAAAAAAACTATCATTACTGTGAAGTGTAAGATAATTTATGTGTCTCATTTAGATCCATTTTACAAAAGAATGGTGAGACATAGAACTATTAGTGAGACGATGCAACACGAAAAGACTGATGCCTCAACTCCACAGATGGTGCACTTAATGCAATTTCTGCAGCTTACGGTTTGTCCTGACCTCATCTGTCGTGCCAGATCAGAAAAATAAAATAATACGCCATTACAAAAAAAAAGCAAAAGGGGAAAAAAAGAGACATATTTTTCAGGACAGACATATTGAGGATATACAACTCACTCACACGCTCCTGCGTTTCACTCTTTTTTGATTGATTTAATTTTTTAATGACACATAAGAACAAGACGTTTCTAACATTTATCATGAGTATGCCTTCTGGGTATTTTATATCCTGATGTATTATTTCTTTATGTGTGTGTTTAGCTGTGCCTCATAACTTCAAGCCCAAATATATATTTCATAGTTCACTTTTTCTTTGAACTGATCTGTTCGGACTTTTATTTTTCATATAATTTTTTATTAAAAAGTTTCTTGGTTACATTTGGTGACATTTTGGTAACACTTTGCTGCACAGCTTTTTACAGCCAAAAGGTTGAAATGAGGCAACGAAGCTTTAAACAAAGAGGAAAACCCACAAATGGACTCAAATATCACAAAGCTTTGCTCCTCTTATTTTTGAGCCCTTTTAAGGAGATGATGATGATGACAATTTTTCCCAGCTGCAATGGTCAGGCAAGTTAATCTGCTGAGTGCCGGGGCAAAGCAAATCAAAACAAATCTTACAGACATCGCTCCTTCTCTTACATTAAAATTGACCAACCACCCTCTAGAGAATACATCGCCATGGAGGCTTCACCTCCAAAATAGGAGCCATCAGTCAGCTTGGTGTCTTTGCTGCTCTTGGTCAGTACGCTGACGACACCATGCTGGATGAAGTACATCTTCTTGCCAATGGTTCCCTCCCTGATTATGTAGTCGCCTGGCTGGAAGACCTCGAAACGCAATTTGGTCAGCATGGATGTGACAAAGTTGGGATCAGCGTTGGCAAACAGAGGCATGGACGCCACCAATTTGCGACAGTTAAAGTTGATGATCTCCTACAGAAAAGCAAAAATGTGCTGTAAACTTTTCATTCTGGAAAGGCTTGCACAGTGCCCGTACAGCTACATATGTACATTTCAATCATTATAAAAGCAGCTTAGTGCCCTGTTAATAAGGTTCTCTGCCCTCATACCACCGTTACTAATCAGATTACATGACTATTAACATTATCGTGCAAAGTAAGACAGCCGTATTGGATTACATTAATCATTTTTTTGCGAACCACTTAGACCAAGCAGACTTTTCATGCAGTCCCACACTGACCATTCAGAGGCCAAAAAAAGTGCAAATTTACAATATTGTAGGTCAAATTTTGTCTGCATGTAGCATTTTAAATTGCATTTAAAATGTTATAATAAGGTAGTGGTTCGAAAATGTAAAAATAATGTATATGATAGCGAAGACAAAAGCAGTAAGGATGTCCGCTGACCTCTCGCAGCGGCTCGTTCAGCTCCTCCAGAATGCTCTCCTCATCAAACATCTTGCCCTGATATCGATGCTCATAGTAGTCATGTATCCTCTGGCGCATGTCTGCCGGGAGCTTGTGGAAGGACATATACTGCTCCACTTGTTTATACTACAACAGAAAAATGTAAACAAGTCATTTTAATTGAACAATCCTCACTGAAACACATATAAGTTCAACTTTAATAAAAACTGCATTTGTGATCAAATTTTTTTTTAAATGCAACCTCATATCAGTATGAATATATTAAAGTGATTGATGTGCTGGCTCAGAGGTGGACTATAATATATCTCATTAGGTTAACAGTCAACTGTCAGGCCATCTGTGAAACCTGCCCACAGTGCAGTGTTGTGACTGCCCCATCTGACAATTACAGTTGCGCTCTGCAGGCTGCAGCTAATGACATTAACTACTGTGTCCTTCAGCAGTGTACTCTACCAGCAAAGCACAATGAATCCTCCCAGCACCCAATCTATTATAAGTCTGTTATAAGTCTCTGCTTATGTTTTATTGAATCTGTGTCATATCTGATCTTATGTGTCTGAAAAAGCACAGCAGTAGCTCAGACATCTAATACAGATTTTCTCTATTCTTCTGTCCTCTCTCATTTAGAAAAAAACTGTTCCTGGTGTCTTTTCACTTCTCAAAGGTCTGCAGAGAGCTTGTCCTGTATTGTAAATATGGGAGTAAGTTTTAAACAGCTGTGTAAAGGATGTCTTTTCATACAGAGCTGTAGATTTTCTTGTCGTATCAGTCCTGGATTAATTCTTTTGCTGCTTTTTAACCATAGAGGTAAGAAATTATTCAGATCAATTACTTCCATAAAAGTGTCACAAAACATTTGTGCAGAAAAAAACTATATGAATATTATTTTTATATTAACCAATAAATAAAATGTAGCATATTATTGAATCACTAGTATCACATTAATGTGAAAGTATTTACTCATTGCAGCTTGTCAAAGTTATATCAAATGTTGAAAAAAAAATGTTTTGTTGACAATAGTAATTTAAAACTTTTGTTTATAAAACTAGGAAAGCACTCGAAGAGTGCAAACCTCAGCCAAGGTGACAGTTTCCCCTCATATTATGACTCACATCCCAAAATATTACTCAGTCACACATGATCTTTGTCAGAGTGAAAACCAGCAGACAGAAACGGCCAATAAGAGGCATCAGCTGGAATAACATTAGTGTGTATCTCGCAATGTTAAAGAATTCTTCAAAACATTCCTGGATCCAAACTGTGATCTGGATCACCTCCAAAATTTAATTACTTGTCCATCTTCCCATTCCGGATATTTCCTGAAAATTTCATGGGAATCTATCCATAACTTTTTGAGTTATGTTGTACACAGACAGACAAGCAAACAGAAAAACGATAACATAACCTCCTTGGCGGAGGTAACTCTTAAATAAAACCACCCTCTGAGACTTTTTGGATGTAAGTTGTCAATGTCATGGTAAATGGACTATAAAGAGCTTTTCCAGTCTATATTGACCACTTTACACTACATGGCAGTTTCACCCATATACACCAACATGTCTATCAGGGGCAACCTGGGATTCTATGTCTTGCTCAAGGAAACTTTAGCACATGAAGCCAGAGGAAAGTCAGTCAGAGGAAGTCTGGAATCGATCCCTCAACCTTCCCTTCTGGTTGTAATACGACAGAGTTACAGCTGCCTGTCATAGTACAGGTCGACATGTTTAAGCCTTACTTATGTTCAGTTACCAACCTTTTCTTGATACTGCCTCCTGGAAGAGTCCAGAGACTGAATGAGAGCAGTGGCATGGCCCACAAACATGGCAAAGCAGGTAGCTCCCACGATCATGCTGAGGATGGTGAGCCACACGTCAGCCATGCCAATGGGGGGATACAGGCCGTACCCGATGCACAGCATGTGACTCATGGCCTTGAACAGGGCATAAGAGTACTGTTGACCCCAAGTGTCATTCTGGAAGGGACACAGAAAAGGGAAGAAAACCTTTCTCAGAATATACCAAAATTGATGGCACTGCAGCACATCTGTAAGAGCTTTGAAGACGAGTGCAGATGGTGAGGCCTTGATTCTACTAGGAGGGTCATGACCGATCACATAGCATTTTCAATCGTGGTTCTTTTTCCTGTGACATTAGCTGAATGTTTTTCAAAGTCTACGCTGGCTTTTGTTCAGTCCAAAGCAGTAAATGTTTACTATATATCAGAGTAAATAAATGTAAAAAGTCTAAGAATAGTTTCTGAAGAAATAATACACAAATACATTGATGTTTAAAAGTGTTTTTGGATTTACGGATTGTATGAAATCTTTTGTGATGACATTTTCTTTGACATTTATCATCTGTTAATAGAACGTAAATGAGTTGCCCACAACATTGATAATTGTTCATACTTGATGTGTATGAGACAACATCAGTTTGTGTCATGCCTGAAAATGCTAAAACAGGAAGGTTGAAGTGTTACTTGATAACTCTGTTGGTGTTAATCTCCTCAACCAAACTGATAACCAATAAGTTTTTACATGTCGATTGTTTGAATTTGATAGAGGACACTTCTGGCTGCTGCCTTTTCTCATTAATAATCTACTTACCACCATCTTGTTTCTGGTGACCCAGCAATCTGGAGGGAAGTCTTGCAGCATGGGAACCAGAAACTGGAGACAGCCATCCCAGTGACACAGCAGCAGCATCATTCCAATCAGATTCATGATGCGAACCATTGCACTGGCGAGATCATACGTCATGTGGAAGACCTGGGCCACGGGATTTCAACATTAATGGAAAAGGCACAATAAAAACACATCTCTTATAAACCTGTGATTTTTTTAACTGACTCTGAATCAGCCAGGGGATTTGAAATATACATTAAGTGATGTTTGAACAAGTGACCTACACTAGACCATACTTAATCTTCTATAGAGCTGCAAGGCCTGTTTCATTGCTGAGTAACCATCTGCACCGATAATCTACGTATGGGATGGAGCTACTGTTGGAATTATAAAAATAAGATCATGCAGGAAAATATCTGTTATTTAGCGCACTGATCATGCATGAGTGAATGTGCATTGAAGAAGTAACCAACAAATTAACAGTGCAGAAGTATTTGAGTATTTGTCTTGCAATAGAAAAGTATTAGTACATATAGACATGAGACAAAACCCCTTTAAGCATGCTAATATTTCTAATAATATTTGGAACTTAATATGTAATAAATATGTAATAAAATTGGATGGAAAATTTACATGTAATTAATATACATAAAGGTTACATTTTTAACAGGATTTTTTTCCAGGATGCTTTCACAGGCAAGAATTTCAAACCAAGGCTGTACCTTGCACTCACTCTTCATTAGCAATTATTTTATATGCTATGAATTTGCATCTTCTCAGGGCCACTTCTATAAAAATCTAAGACTTTACAATATAAAGTATCTTAGCTTAGTTAAAAATATTGTCTTTTTTAATACCTTAAATTATTATTTGCAATGTTTCCAGTTAAGTCAGTCTAAACTAAATCATCAAAAAAAACATCTTTGTTAGATCTTAAATGAAGCTCTAAAGAATCTGCTCTTGTCTACCTCTTCCCATTGGTGGATGTAGCGAATGAGCCGGGAGAGGCGCAGCAGCCGCAGCAGACTGAGGATCTTTGTGAAGCGGACGATCCTCAGGGCCCGAGCGGTCTTGTAAAAGTCTGAATCAATTCGTGTCTCCACGATAAGAAAGATGTAGTCCACAGGTATGGAGGAGATAAAGTCCACCACGAACCAGCTCCTCAGGTACTTGATCTTAATCTGTTGCGGGTCCAGGATGATCTCAGTGTTGTCCTCTTTGACAATGCCTGTGCGGAAGTTGAGGACCAGGTCCATGAGAAAGAAAGTGTCTGAAACCACATTGAAGACAATCCAGGGAGGCGTGTGCTCATCTTTGAAGAAGGTGATGCCGACGGGAATGATGATGAGGTTTCCCACCATCAGCAGCAGCATTGTCAAATCCCAGTAAAACCTGAATAACAAAACAATCCAATGATTAAATCATTTTTTTCATGCGACTTGAGAAAACATACCAAAGGACACAGACATACAGATAGCAGAAATTCCTAAGTACAAGTGTTAATATAGCCTTCACCATCACCATATATAGTGTGTGTGAAGAGTGACTCTTAAAAACAGAGTTTATAGACACTGGAGTCAAACTGAGTTTGAACTTTTGTTATTAGCTTCTTTTATTATTAACTTCAACTTCAATTACCTTAAACTTCTATGTTTTAAGTGAGATGTTTAGTGGGTTTTTCTCTTAGATATTCAGTTAAATAAGATTTGTTGCAATTTTTTGAACAACTTATGTAAAAAATAATATATATATGTATATATGTTCATATTCACAGTGGTGCTGTGTAGGGTATATTTAATATGCAATCTTAATTTGTATTTCGGTATTTAATAAGTGGCATCAATGCTTATTAGGGGTTTAAAGCATAATAACAGGGTTTGATAGTATAGAGATCACAACAAAACAAGAGCAGAGAAGTTAATGAAAACATGCAACACAGAGAATCCCAAAACAAATTTAAATGTGAGTCCTATTGACAGATAAAAAAAAGCATAAAACATAAAACATTTATTTTTCTTCCTGCTTTTATAAATGACTGATTTATCCAAAGATGCATTAACAATGTATACAAAGCATGTGAGCATGAAATGGAGAGAAATGGTCAAATGTAAAAAGGTTTGACACTATCAACTGTTTGACATAACAGAAGATCATTTCATAGCAGGAGGCATTCAGTAACGGATGACATGCAAAGTGTAGGAAGGGTTTGTTTTTTATACTCATACTACCATCACACGGGCTGTGTGAGATTGCATGTCTGGTCCGTTTCAGACACCTAATTAACTTCTGATTGATTCAGCGGGAGTCTGACACACCTACACCTCAAACATCAGGACATTGAGACAAACCTGCAATGACTTCTCATTAAGTGTGAAAGATATTGAGGGAAAACGATGGAACTGAGAGTAAATGAAACATGTGAACATGAGGGGTACAATTTGGATGATGTTCTACAGGAAAACACCTCAATCTGCAAAGTGTTATTTTCATTATGATGTTTATGTTGTGTAGTAAAACATAGACAGCCATGTTCTAAGTCTTACAGTAGCTCAATGTTATTTAAAAGTGACATAAGAGGGTTTTATTTCCACCCACTTGTACATTTTAGAATGCAGAAAATTTTCACATGTCCTAGTTGGGAGGCTGGGATCAACTCACAAAGTCAGCATCAATGCAGAGTTGAAAAGGTTAAGGGCCCTACTTAAGGGTCCAAAGGTGGCAGCTTAGTAGTGCTAGGGGTTCAATCCTTGATCAGTAACAAAGAGCTTCAGTCATTAAGACACCAGCACTGTTTCAATCAGAAAGCTTTGCACTTAAAAAAAAACAATAAGATGAGGCAGAAATCAGCAAATGCACATCACCAACCTGTGACAAGGACATCATACGTTTCTACCAATTCCAGATACTTAGCCTATTTCCAACTTTTACACAGGGACAAATGTGACAAGCAGAGTGAGCCGGGTGGCCATTTGTTATAATCAGCTTTCTGTTGTTTTCTGCTAAACAAAGCATTTGCATTTCTCTGTACATCTGCACTGACACACCGGTCCTAATTGCACACTCCCTCTCTGGCTAAATCCACAGTTATCTCCTGGGAATCCATGTCATCTCCAGAAGTCAGCTCCCATGAGCACAGATGTTGAGTAGTTAGCATTACTGCCCTGCACACGTCACGGTGCTGCAGAACATTGGAACAGCTGGATATAAAAATAAATAAATTAAAAAATAAGGTCTACAGGGGACAGTGCATTACTGGCATCCCCTGCAGACCATCCTGTTGGCTCATCAGCCGACTGTATGCACACCATTCAACCCACACACACCGTGTGACGTGCTGGTGTAATCTTGCTCTACCATTAAAATGCAGCAAACATCTGCAAGGTCTGTGGACCTGGTCTGGTCCAGAGAGAAACTGTGCACTATTTGGGTCAGAGTGTGACTATGCTAAAGAGCATAAAAGCACAAAGACAGGGGAGTTACAAGCAAAGTGAACACAACGAGGCTTAAAATTGTGAAAGGAGCTTAGATCAATCAGGACAGCTGAAAAAGGGATCACATTTGTACTAGAGATACTTATCTCTTGCTGCCAGAGCGCAGCTGAAGCACAACAGCCTGTATGCAGCTCAGTGGCTTAACACACACCTGTACTGTGGCACCAGCCCACCAGCAATCATATTAACCATATTTACAGAGCGTGCCAGTTTAGCATGTCTGCTCCTGTACTTAGAGACGGCCTTAATAAAAGTCTGCAGTAACATTTGGAATGAACAAAAAAAAAAGATACAAGGAGATGCACAGGCACAAAGATATATAGGTTAAGCTATATGTATGCTGGGCTGATATATATTGATGGAACCATGCAGTGTGTCGACTTGACATTTTAATAGTCATCAGAAAGGAAATAGACACGTGGAGGATCAAAACCAGAAATGCTTCCTCCACCAAAAACTAAAAATCCCAGAATAATCTTTAGTGCTCCAACTTAAAATGAGATCTGCAGGATAAAGCGTTCACCCGAAGAGCCATGCACTCGGCACAAAACCCTACCTCTACTCATAGTGTGCCCCCAACTAAGCATGGAGTAATAATTCCTCATACCTCAAGCGCAGAGTTAACAGCTGGATGCCCTGAATTCCTCACAACATCATTTTCATTCCAATCTCTTTTTTCTGTCTCTCTCTATCTCTCTGTGTTTTGTGGTGTCCCCTCCCCATCCACACCATCTCTGCTCCATTAGACTAATTGTGTTGTAATAATCTCCACTGATGTGTGCTTCTAATATCTTGAATGGTCATGTTACCCTATTTTGATTACCCCATTTCCAAGCCCCCGCTGCACTCTCTGTAATCCACTGCCCTCACTAAAATCATAAAAAAGTGTAATTCAGATGAGTGGAAAAAATGCAGTGACACACATGGGAGTACAATATGATGACAGCGAGCCTCAAGGTTATATGTCATGAAAATCCCTTGATGGCTATGATACACATACATGCATTTAAAGAAACTGTACAGCATAAGCAGTAAATTAGGGGATTTCCGGTGGGTTTAGAGTTCAGGATAAAATAAATGCAGAAAAAAAAGGCACAGAAAATGATTGGTGTACATATGCACTTTTCATGTATAAAACAATATACACATTCATGCAGACACCATAATAAACAAGAGGGATTTTTTTACACCCTGCACATGTATTTTAAAAGCTCAATGAAGCTGAAGTGATTTATAGTACATCAGATATCTGACTTGCAAGAGAAATTCAGGACGTAAACTCCAAATACATTATATGACGCTTATGATGCATATTCTGCATTAACAATCAACACCACAGTCTAAAAATATGATGCATGTATCCTTTTTAAGCTTTTTAAAACGATCAATCTTCACACCAGAAAGCCAAATGAGTCTAAACTGTGTGACTGAAACACCGTAGAGCTACTTAATAAGTCACCACGGCTTGGGAATAAAGCTTTTGTGCACATGAATTACCTAAAATCGCTGTAGGGGTGGATTATCCAGAAGCCTGCAGACTTTACACGTTCCCTCTCGTGCTCCACGGCCCTCTCACTCCCCAGCATCCGCAGGGAGAACTTGTTGACTCCTGGTTGGAGCATCGCCCCAAACTGCCGGTGCATGAAGCCGGCTTGGTACAACCGCTCATCTTCTGGTATTATTTGTTCTGTACCCTCTAACTTAATGAAACTTGACTGGTCGAACACTGACGGCTCCCCGGCAGCGCCAACCAGCCCTCCAGCTGCCCGTTGTTGGGCCCATGGGCCGTGTTCACCGGGCAAACTCTCATTCACACCTGCATCAATCTCGGGGATGAGGCGCCGTTGCTCCGCTGAATCTGACCCGGGAAGGTGCCTCCCGGTGATGGAAGAGATGCTGCTTCTGAAAATGCGACAGTCCCCATTCAAGTTGCTTTTCCCAGTAACGTCCCTTTCCAAGTCTTCGCTCCTGGCCTCCTCAATGCTCCTGCAACTGCTTGCAGGAGATGGAGAAGAGAAATGTTTTAGTCGAATACTTTTCTTGGTAGTGTCCTTGTCGCAGGTGTCTCCTTCACTGTCAGTTACAAAAGGTTTTTGCAGAATGTTTTGCGGCAAGCTGTAGAGCCGTTTGCGCATGGAAGTCTGGAATCTTTCCATTTTGTGGTGGGAAAATTCGAAGATGTGCAGCTCTAAGAACAACCCGTGAAAACAGAGGGATGAATCATGAAGCTCATTCAGCAGGGGTGCAACTGGAGGCAAAACAGTGACGGCGCATCCGCAGGACGGGTCGTATCTTCACTGACTCTTGGGACGTGCTGCACTCCTGCGGTTCAAACATTGAGATGAGTCAACACTACGCATCCGCTTCAACAGCGAGAAACAAGAAATGCTTGTAAATCCAGGTAAGCTCAGAGAGTGCAGTCGGGAGCGCATCAGGATGCAGCATGCTGAGCGTCGGACGTGCTGGAGTTGGAGAAAGCTGCTGCTGCTGCTGATGCTGAGCTCCTCAATGACAAAGCATCATCTCCACCTCCCCGAAATATCTGAGCTCTCTCTCAGTGCAAGGTGAACACACACGCGCACGCAGCTGGCATCCACAGAGAGCTGACATCACTGATCCACAAACCTCTTGCTTTCTAATAACATGGATGTTAATGAGCTAATCTATCGGGTTGCCATGGGAGCCAAGGTGGAACGCGCGCGCACCCCACCCAGTCAGGACAACTGGAAGGGGTGATTCAAGGATGAGATCTTGCTTCGAAGTTGCATAGTTCGTTATACTTGTGAGAAAGCGGCGGGATGGTTTTTTTATGTTGAAAATGCAACAGTGATACGTGTTAACTAAAAACTTATATTTGATTTATCAGTTTTATATAACAACATTTATATTACGGATACAGATGTAGTTGCATCATGTCTTAGGATGGCATGTGATTGTTCTATCAAATTTGCAAAGAGGATGCCCATTGTGTGTTTTCGATTATACAAAATGGATAAAACGGTCATGCACAAGCGCCCTTGGCACTCCAATGACCGCTTCAAAGAGCATTTACGGTATGAAGGACGCTAGACTGCATTACAGATATTAGACACGAGTTTAGTAACTTCGGGCTACATTGTTATGATACACTGGGCCAAGCAACCAAAAAGTTATATATAAGTACATCTATAGATAATAATAATAATGAACACTGCGTCTTAACCCTGCAGTTAAATAATAGGACACTAACTTGAAGTTTTCAGCAGAATAAAGTAATTGTCAGGCGTGGAAATGGTGGAATATTCTCCAAAAAGACCAAAAATTAGCTTGGTGAAAGGTTGCTGATAGCAGGTATCATGATTTAGTGCAAACTTCACCAAAATGATTAAAACAATTTTACATATAAACTAAGATGAAATATTTTCACATGAGACTTACAAACTGATGGAAAAACACAAGAATCATCAAGAACAAATCACATATGTTATAAAATGAAGAAAATTAAATGATCTGTGAGCTCTAAGAAACTGAATCTAAGTAGTCAATTTGTTTATGCATCTGGTGATCAGTCACTGAAAAACCACTGAGAAATTATTATATATACATAATTATATATATAAGATATATCATTATATAATCTATTATAACCACTGGATAAATGTGAACACATCTACCTGATACAAATACCTCAAGTATTCAGTGCTTATTGAACCATATAATATATATTTTTTTATAAATACAAATAAAGTTATGCTGAAACTCATGTTTTAACATATTGTGGAGTGTCATTGTTTTTCCTTTATATGCCCGAACGACCTAAACTGTTCACATTATATAAAATATATGTACTAGTTATATTTACTGAACAGTATGTCTTCATGACATATTCCTTTTTTAATCCAGTAGAAATCAAGTCTTGCACACTCGGTTTTATTTAAGTCTTTAACACATTCAAAAGGTCTTCCTGTACATCATGACACAGATCACAACATAACATTTAATAACATAGTGATCATTTTAATGTGTGATTTGTATGAAACTCAGAAGTAAATATAGAATCAGTTCAATCTGGTGTGTGAATCATAAAACTACATTAAGGCCTCATAAAGTCTGAAGAAGCATCTCGATATACTGACCACTTGGCTGGTTAAAAAAAAAAAAAAAAAACAAAAAAAAAACGTACATCCGATTAATTTGAACTTGGCATCCCAGAGATTAATCCTTATGAAGAGAACTCATTTTTGTCCAAAGTGGTGTTGAGTTCCTCGAGCTGTACAACCCCCCTTATAGGTTCACAAAGTCACAGATGTCTCTGTTTTGGAAACTGACTGGGTTTAAATGACATGGCAAATTCATTTGGGGCCAGGATTTACACTGCAGAAATCTAGATCAGACAACTGTTGTAAAAAAAAAAAGTAAACAAGAAGAAGAGCATCAAATCTCCCTTTTATTCTAAAGGGAGATTTGTGGAAGTGTTGTAAAACACATCAGCGTTTCTGGTATGGATAGTGATGCCATCATGTTGCTGGTGTGGAATGTGCAGCTGCGAGACAAAAGGGAAATACTGTTTATGCTGTTTTCATTTAAAATGTTTTATATGTTATATTTGGTATTTTAAAAAAAAAAAAAAACAACATTGCAGTTGTAATCTTTCTTCATACTTTTTCTTTATTTTCATTTGGCATTCTGCCTCCAGAACCTCAATAGGTTTTTGGCCTTATACAAGAGAATTCCCTATCTAAATGATATGAT
>JBAMHX010000011.1:17305620-17322236 GCA_037177515.1 Pseudomugil tenellus
AGATAGATAGATAGATAGATAGATAGATAGATAGATAGATAGATAGATAGATAGATAGATAGATAGATAGATAGACCGTTACCCACGGTCAGAACCAGAAAGACCTTTAGACTACATATTGCATGAATTGTACGAATTGCACCAATGCGGAATTTAAGTAGTAGAAACAATTTATAAATTTTATTTTGAAACAGATAGCCATGTATGAAATAATGAAAAATAATTTTTAAATAAATGAGCCAAATTTAAATTCCATTGTGATTTATCAGAATAATAATCGGTAATAAGTGTGATGTTATTGTTATAAGTGCGATCCTGTTGTTATCCAGGGTCTTGAATCAGAGGATGTCTATTCCAGTCCTTAAAAGTAAGATGGAAGGTGAGAGGACATGGGGGTTCATAGACATGTTTGTTTCCAAGTAAATTTCAGATAATTTTTCTGCTTAATAAGATTATTTGTTTGTTTTCCTCTTTTTTGTTGTTTGTTGGATTTATGTAGTTTCAAAGACTTTCCAAAATGTGACATCATTCCTGGCATCCACTAGTACGGAGTGGATGTTCTGTGCAAAGAAAGAGCTTGCAAATACAGATCACCTTGTGCAAAAGCACTTAAAAGAGGCTATATACTTTTCAGACCATAACCAAGGTATGACATATGACCTACCAAGGATATAATGTAAATTCATTTTTTGTTGAATTGTATGAAGCATCTTTTTATACACGTTCTATTATAAAGAAATTTGTTATTGCCTGCTTCAGCAAAGATGGTACACAAGCATCCAGGAGTCATTACCATTGCCCATTTTCCTCAACTATCCTCACAAGAGCTTCCAACTTTACTAGGCGTTTACAAAGCAGACATGGTGAGTAGTCCAGCTGCTGCAAAACCATTGCAATCTGTATGTCAGCGCAAACAACCAAGCCGTAAGAGAAAAAGAAAGCAAAGCACCACACTTTTTAAAATCTTTACCACATAACAGGTATGATGTATCAACATTATAGAGATATGTAGACTTTATAATTGTGAGAAAATAATATATATTAAAGTAAGAAAAGTTGTTATTAATGTGTAGATAATTTTATCTATGTAGTTCAAGATGGATATTGCTGTGAAAGTTTGTTAATGGATCTTTTGTCATGGGTGTGGTCAGGGTACTGCCAATGAGAAAGATTGTTCTTTATAGTGTAACTCTAGACTTGTGGTGTGTAATTTTATTCATTTGTATATTTTTGTATATTAATGTCACTGTTATTTTGGAATCTATTTATGTTGTAATTCACATATTGCTTCCTTGACTATTTTGTCAAATGATATTTTATTACTGTATTTGCATTTTTTTCTTATTCAACTTTGTGTCCAAAAATATTGGTTCCTACTTGTTCCGAGAAAGCCGATTTCATGGGGGGACTGTTGTTATGGGGGTTTTCCGTTTGGTAAGCGCGAGAAGAGCGCGGTTGCCGAAGAAGCAAAATAATAAACGTCTGAAGACTCTCCTGCCGTATTGGTGTTTGTTAGCTCGGAAGGTGGCAAAAGGTTCAAGAACCCAGCAGAAGCAGTAACAACACACTTTTTTTTTTTTATGTTACAGCAGTCTATAAAAAATGATGAGTAGTTTTTTTTTTTTTTTTTTATGGCATTCTAACCTTGTCTCCTGCAGGGATTGCATCAGATAAAAAACGAGATAATGCATGAAATTAATAGTAATTTATCCATTGTTATGGTATTCATATTTTATATCACAATTCATTAAACGATAGACAATTATTTGTTCACTAAATAGTACCAGTTAAATGTGTTTGTATGTGTGAAATGTGTTTTACAACATTTTTCTGCTTCATCCCAAAGTGTAATAACTTTTAATAACATTTAATAACTCATAACATGCAAACTTTGTAAAGTATTGATGACAGTTAAGCTTCCAAAGATTGTGCAAAAGAATTTGCTTCAAGACAATTGGCCTACTTGATGAAAATGATCTGGACGAATGAGAATTCTCAACATTCCCCCAAGATATTAGCATGTTCCTTCATCATGCATTAAATATCCATCCATCCATCCATCTTCTACCGCTTATTCCCAAACGGGGTCGCCAATCCCAGCAGCCAACGGGCGAGAGGCGGGGTACACCCTGGACAGGTCGCCACACACATGGACAGACAACCATGCACGCACACACTCACACCTAAGGGCAATTTACAGTCCCCAATCAGCCTATCCCCAAGCTGCATGTCTTTGGACTGTGGGAGGAAGCCGGAGAACCCGGAGAGAACCCACGCTAACGCCACACAGATAAGCCTCCCACCCAAGCCGGGGCTTGAACCGGCGACCTGCTTGCTGTGAGGCTGCAGTGCTAACCACCTCACCACCGTGCAGCCCGCATTAAATATCTATGTATCAAATACATGAAAGACATATCTAATGGTTAATGTTTTATGACAATAAATCTATAATTCAGTAAAATCAATTTTAGACATTACTGTAATGTACTGTCAACCAAAGTTTTAATGAGTGCAGATATGAAAGAGTCAAAAGTTTGAACTAGTACTGCTTATTAGATTCTTCTAAATGCAACATAGCTATTTGATATCATGAAATGGAAAACAAGTTAAACCTGTACTGTTGGCGATAGTCATATTAGTAGCTAAAACTCCATTTCCCCAGTTTTGATGAAATTCAATTATCATTAATTTGTACTAATGGTTGTATCTCTTTTATCTGTCCAGGTACATTAGCACCTACAATGACATGTGCAACATATCAAACATACATGCATCATACCAATTAAAAGACTTCATGTCAGGAAAGATTTTTATCACTAATTAAACATTTAGTAATGTATATCTACTCTGTAAAACAGCAGTAATGGAAAGAGTTGAAACAGTCTTCATTATAATTCTCTCATTGGCAGCTTACACACACAAAAAAAAACAAAACAACAACTTCAGCTGTTTATTTGCTGTGGCAAGTCATGACAGCCTGTGGCAGATCGTGGCAGCCTGTCACAACTGCATCAGGAGGTCGTGGCAGCCTGTTGCCAGTTGCCGGAAGTGCCACGACGGGTTGCCAGTGCCACACTTTGCGCTTGCTGTCTTTCCTTTATTGATTGACAAAAGAAAGTCACAATCTTGACATATTAAATGAGTTTTGTTTTTTCTTACAATCACTTTCACTCAGGTTTAACTTTTCCCCCAACAAAAATGCACCTCCACAGCAATCTAAGAACAGACAGACTGATGAATGCGACCAGCAGAAAAACTGTCAGCAAAGCTGACATGACATCAAGTGAGTTGTAAACAAACCAGGACATTTTGTAGGACTGAGACTGCAGATGACGAGCTCCTTTATGTCTCATTACATACTCGACCCAAAACAATGCCTGATCCAGAGGTTTCATTGGCTGATCTCTGTGCAGCCTGGAGAGAGTCTGCATGTTGAGCCTGTAGGTGGAATTATAAAGAACTGCTGCCAATGCCTCTTTAAAGACGTGTCTATCGAGCATGGCGATATCCACGATCACAGACGCTCCCTTTGCTCGAATTCTGGAAAGATTATCAGGCTGATCGAAGAACAGAGGCAGTCCAACAACAGGAACGCCATAGAAAATTGCTTCTTGGACGCCATTAGTTCCTCCGTGGGTCACAAAGGCTTTAGTTTTGGGATGTCCTAGAAGGTCTTTTTGTGGCAGCCATTTGACTAGCAACGTGTTGTTTCCTAGGTTCGTTGGCCTCTGTCCCATATACCTCCAAATAACCTTTTGAGGCAGTTGAGCAAAGGCTGCAGCAATTTCCTCACAGATATGCTGAGGAAGCTTTGCAACTAATGTTCCCAGAGTCATTATTATGACCCCGTGATCTCCAGAAGCCTGGACAAACTCCTCCAAATCAGCAGGGAGTGGATTTGGGGGCTTGCATTGAAATCCACCCATGTAGACAACATTTGGCATTGTTGGACGTGGAAACTCAAAAATAAAGTCATTTCGCATTAGCCATATATCAGCATCCAGAAAAAATGTTGAGTAGTCTGCATCAGGGCCAAAGTATCGGCGAACTATTGGCTTGTAAGTAGGTTCGGTAATGTACGAGAGAGTGAACATCCCTAGAATATAACTCAAGACGTTCTTTACTCTTTGGGGAAAGGACATTTTATCTGTCAGCTGTGTCGCAGTGAAGGGAATGTAGGCCAAAGGTGAAGGTGCAATAAGAAAGTGAGCTTCACCTTGAATGGTCCATCTGACATTGTAAACCAGAGGAACTTGCAGCCAGCGTGCCAGCAGCGCACCTGCACCGATGCCGGGGTCAGTCAAGACCAAGTCGTATTTGGCAGCAAGAAAAGACTGCATCAGGTTGTCATCCTCAAACATATGAATGATTGTTTCCCCCATTTTCTTATGAAACTCTGAGAACTGCTCTAAAACCAACTTCTCCATCTGAATATGAGTCAAAATGCGGGACCAAAGAGTTGTTGGTTTTCTCTGAAGCCGAATCTCCAGCTGTCGAGATAAAAACTTTTCAAAGTTTTCCTCGAAACCGCCTAGACAGGAGAGCGTGACAGACGTGTAGAGAGGGGATTTTTCATGGATGTACCAGCTATCAGACTCTCGAATAACAGTGACGTTGTGACCTCTGCCATGTAAGGCCTCTACAAGCACTTTCATGTTCACCCAGTGGCTTCCATCCAATGGGAACACCAGAATCTTGCCTCCTGATGTACCGGATAGTTGCATGAACAGAAAAATAAAAGTGAGCAAAGATGAATGAGGCATGTTGGCCATCGGGTACCTTAAAAACACAAAAACAAGTCAGCAGAGAGTTCTGGATAACAGGTTTGCAGGTTTCCTCTTGTTGTATAGTCATGTGAAGAGTCAATAATAGGAGATTTTACATAATTTCTGACTCCTCTGAAGTTCAGACATAATGACTAGCTGTTTATTTACTCGCCTGCACTTTCTGACAGCAGTAGAAGTTAGTCATTTACAGGTTAAAATTTCGCATATCCACAAGGGGTATCGCTCTCTTTTCAGACTCATTGAACTTACGCAATAATGACCAAGGTAAGGATTTATACATTTTTCCTACTGATACAATTCAAATTACTAAACAATAATGAAATTAAATCAAAATTCTTCAAAACATAAACTGACAACAATTTTTTAAACTGATTTAATTTCAAATAATCTTACATTTACACGAGACCTGAAGACAAAGCCATAACTTTACTGACTGTATTCATTAGTTTTTATCTTACTAATGCTTATTAAAGCTTTTTACTTTGATTCAAAATTCTTACCCAAATCCAGGAGAGGTGGCCCAACCTCCAGTACTGCAGCTGCAAAGTCACTATAATTTGCTAGTTTTGTGCTGCTGAATGCACCATAGTGCAGTCTTCAGTGTCGTGACTACAAAGAAAGTTACTTGTCATATAGCTGACAGATAAGGAGCATGCTGTAAAGTGGTGTGTGGCGGTCAATGAACCACCACAGTAAAAGTTCATGTTGTGTTTAATATATAACAGATTCACTTGTTGTGCCATCTAGTGTTGAGTCAGTGCAGAACTTTGAATGGCTTGAATCAGTGAATCTTCACAGCTGTGATTTTTCAGTCATTTTAATATAAGCTGACGTTTAAAGGGGTAAAAGTAAGAATGAAATTGTCTGTTTATTCAGGTTCACGAAAATCATGACGTTGCTTTTGGATTATGGTACAACATAAATATTTTAAATAAACAAACAAACAAACACAATAAACTAATACAGTTTATGTCACTAATAAACTGTACAATCCTTTGGTCATTGCAATCAAGTGTTTTATGTTAAGTGTCAGACTTCTGCTCCTGTTGACAGGTATTTTGACCAACTACTCTTCCGTATAATGCTTTAGATTGTCTGACAAAGTTTTGTTTGTATTTTTAGAATATTTTCTACTCCATTCAATTTTAAAAAGCATGTTTTATTTCAGCTAATCATAATTTTACATTTTTTATTTATTATTCCTCTTTTCCCCGTCTCCAGTTATTTAAGTGACTATTTTGGTTTATTAATGGGAATAAAGATGTATATGAATAAATATAGGACTACTATACATAAGAATGCTGATCTATGGTGATTAGATCAATTAATCAAATCATTAATCTTGGCCAAAAATAAAGTAAACTAAGATCAAACTAAGTGAAGTTCTGTTCGTGTCTATCTAGACCGACTTATAAGCGCACTCTGTTTATATAAAGCGGAGTCTCCAGCCCTTTGTTGTTGTTCTCACGCTAACATGCGAGATCCGAAGACCCGACTCGACTGCGCGGTCGCATTCCGCCCTGACTTCCCCTCTGCCAGCGGCCTGGTGGTTTGAGATGAACAGAAGATGTCGGTTTCGGGGCTGAAGGCCGAACTGAAGTTTTTGGAGTCAATTTTTGACCCAAACCACGAACGATTCAGAATAATAGACTGGAAACCCGATGAACTGAGTTGCCAGTTCAACGTAACAGGCGAGAAGCTGCTGATCATTCACTGCAACATCACGGTGAGTCCAGGCCAGCTCTGCGCACGAGCTAACGCAGCCTCTGACTATCCCCTGAAACCAGACCAGTCCACGGAAGGCTCCGTGTTTACAGAAAGAACTGCCACTAAAGTGTTCGCTTTTTGTTTCCAACCTATATTTCCCAGTGAGGAATAAAGAAATTCGAGTGAATAGAGGAATCAACATTCACATAATGTTAAATTCACCTAAAGAAGTGTACAAGAAAACATCGATTAGTAACGACGTTGCGGTAGCTTCTGCTAGCTTCTTAACTGATGGTAACGGTAGCTTGCTCTGTTAGCCAAGATAACTGCGTTACTACTTACAGTACGAGAACTACCAACTTCCTAATTATTTAGATGAATCCGATTAAATGGCAACATCTTTATTTTTAAGCTTTGAGACCTTTCGGGCCATAACAACTCTTTTAAACAACATTTCAATGATTTTGTTCGTTTAGTCAGACGTAGCGCAAAAGTCACATTTGTGTCTTATAACGCTGCATGTTGGCGATTTAATGGAATGCTGATCACTTTTTTATGGCTTTTTAATAAATAGACGGATCCCCTTTGGCAACCATAAAGTAGTGATGCTAATTCATATCAGCATGACACCAAAACCCTCAAATAGCTACAAACGCACTTTTTCATTCTCTACAATACTTGACTTGTTGGATGTGCTTTTTGGCAAAGTGCAAATGCTCATTAATCATTCATACATGAAATATTTTAAACCACGTTGAAATTGGATTTAAACACGGCTTAATCTTTACTATATAAATGAAAATGTTAAAGCTGAAGCTCATCATTGTTCAGGTGGCACAGATGAAAACTCTGACATCCTGACCACATCCTCCTCTTTCTGCAGAAGCACACCAATAGTTCCACTTTGCCCAGGGACATAAACAAGCTGATTAAAACCCTCTTTAGCATCCATATAATAACGCACCTGGTAGATAAAAAACGATTGATTTTGAAAGAATGAGAAAAGTGTATAATTATACCTTTTCTAATACATCATCTGACCTGAAGTTGCATGTTCTCAGTCGAATTGGGACACTCAAGAATAATTTCTAGGGTTCTGACTAAATGCTTTTTTGTTGTGCATTTTTGTGTGGTAGATGACTGTTTTGAATGCATCCTCTCTTTCTGTGTAATGCAGCGTAGAGTTAGAAACCCAGAGTTTGTCTCTGTGTGTTCTGTTTGAAGGCAGCACAAAAGCAAATACTCACAAATGCATGTGACAACACAAATGTCAGCAACATTCAATCTGGATCTCTTGCAGTGATCTGGCCAGCTGCCTAGCAAGAAGTGGTAAAAATCCTCTGCAGTTTTTTTTAGAAAACAAGTGTGTGATTTGCTGCTTCATTCTCTTTTCTATTCGCCTGTATGTTCAACCAACTACATTGTTGATGGATTTAAATATTCGGTCTTTGGTATTAATATGTACATAAAAAACGTTTTCAAGTAGGCTCTTCTACTGCATCGAAGCTGGGATTTCTTCAGTATGCGTTTTTTATTACATCTTGCATCTTCTTCTCTCAACTCAGGCACCACTTTGTTGTATTTCCAGTTATGAGAATGCATCTCCTGCTGTGGGGTGCTTGTTGGAGAATAAACAGCAGCTGCAGAGGAAGTCCAGGCCAAATTCTCGGCTCGCTCTCCAGTGTCATGTGTGAAAACTGTCTTTAGATTATCAAACCTGCACAACATCACAGATGTCAATTTCTGGACTGTGAAACAAATACATTTTGTTACATTACTACTTGTGAGGCAGCTCTCAATTTGCAATACTGGAGTAAAAAATAGTTTATTGTCCAAACTGAAGCTCTACAAATCCAGGTGACTGGAGAGTTTTGGTTTGTGCGCAGATCAGTATTTTAAAACTGCTTCTCTGCAGGTATAACAGCATTTGTGAAGGTTTCAGATCCTATTAACAGAGCAGACATTTTTTTTAAATAAATGCTTTTGTGTTTATTCAAGATCCTTTGTTTTTATTGTGGAAATGACTTCTAGAGGAACCATTGGAAATAATTCCTTTATCATTTCCTTGGATAGATGGTAAAAAATACGTGGCATTTGTGGTTTGTCTTTTAGTCCTCCACCCCAAAAAGATGGAAATTCAGGCTACAATATTTTATGTAAGTTTGAGTAAATCTGATCATTGTTTTGTTTTTCTCTCTTTGTTTGGTTTTTCTTGTCAGTGTGTAGATGTCACGTTTAAACTGATCAGCAATTATTATTAACAAGTATTATTATTATTATTTATTTTTCAATTGCTGGCCTTTAAAATACAGAATCCTGTGATTTGTGTTTTTACCTTATTACGTTTAAGCATGGGTGTATTTTAATTTTGTTCTTTGCAAGGTGTACATGATATACCATAGTCATTAAAAGCTGGTCGGGTTTTAATAGTTTTTTCTATTTATTTATTGTTGTGGTCATAAACATGGAAATATCATTCATCTGCATCGTAAACTCCTGCCTTAGCTAAACATAACTGCAGCATTGTTTTAACTCTATTAACATCTACAATACCTTCTTCCCTGAGGATTAGATTTGATGTGCTCACAGATGCGGCCTATTATGTACTATTGTTTTATATGACTGACTGCTTTTCACTGCACCTACGTCATATTCTACATTATTTATTCAGTTTTAATATTTGTAAAGGAAAGAATTATCCATTCTTTCATCCTAAATGGTCCTAAATAAAGTTAATTTGAGTGAAAATGTTGTATTATGACCCAGCAGAAGCATCAAAGCAGTTTATCCGTTTGGCTGGAGGTGTTATTGCTCTGCAGCTGGTGCAGGATTTATAAAATTATGATTATATTATAAACGACTTAAAATGAACTTAAAGGCTGTAGATGATTTTTTAACTCTGTGAAGCAGTTTTTTTTGTTTGTTTCTTTAAGGTAGTGGTACGCAGTCTTTCAACCACAAAGTAACAAAATTATATCTGTAAGCAACACCGGCATCGATGCAACTAAATGTGTTATTGTTCTCTGTTACAGGAATCTTATCCCTCCACACCACCAATATGGTTTGTTGATTCTGATGATCCTAGTCTGGCTGAAGTGCTGGAGCGCTTGGAGGATGTAAGAAAAGGCAGCACATTGGTAAGTTGTCTAAGCAGGATCCGTCCTCCCACAGCACAAAATGTTGACCTCTTCCTATTGCTGACCTCTACTCCATAGGCTCCTGCATGTTGATATGCGGGTTATTCTGGTACCGTAAGCAAATTGCGGAATGCCTCACGATCACTATGGAAAAAGGAAGGTGCAGTGATGCTTTCAGAACAAGGTGCATATTCCAGGATGTCCTCCCTGAAAAACATTAGCTTGTAATGTCCAGACATTGCAGAAAAAGCAGAAGTGATTCTAACTGAGAACATATTCAGCCTTAGTAGTATAGTCAGGTTAAACACCCCGAACACACAAACTGTTTTCTCTTTTGCTGTCCTTTTGTTTGAGAAGCCAAAAGCACCGTTCACTTTGCAGTAAGTCTGCAAATCAGGAAGGTGTGATTTCAGCTGAGGGCACTGAAGGTCAGCTGAGTCGGTTTATTTATTGTAAATTGTTTAGTTTTACACGGTGGAGCAGTGGTTAGCACTGTGGCCTCACAGCAAGGAGGTGCTGGTTCAAGCCTCGGCTAGGGGAGAAGATGAGAAGTGGCCTTTCTGTGTGGTTTGCACGTTGTTCCCGTGTTAGTGTGGGTTTCCTCCGAGTACTCCGCCTTCCTCCCACTGTCAAAAGACATGCATGTTAGGTTGATGGTCACTGTAAGTTCTTAATAGCAACGAATGTGAGAGTGAGTGGTTTGTCCTTCTGTGTTGCCCTGTGACGGACTGGCGACCTGTCCATTGTCTACCCCACTTCTTGCTTGATGATTGCTGAGATAGACTCCAGCTACCCTGCACCCCTTAGCTGGATTAAAAGGTTAAGAAAATGACGTTTTAATTTGTAATGGTGTAGTTTTGTAATATTTCTACACTCTTGTTTGCCTTTTTTACTGTTAACATTTCTAGCATTGTTGAGTCGTCTGCTGTCACTGTGGGGAAGGAAAGATGCTGCATATTTACCTCTTTTATATCATACTGGTGTGAAACAGAAAACACAGTCTGTGTTTTATTAATAGAGTTGTTTCTGAAATTGAGCAAAATACTATTAATTAGCTAAGCTTGATCCCAATAAGCAGAAGTAGGAAATTAAACTGACAGTTAATAATACTTTAATTTTTCTTCTTCTTTCATCCACTCAGACAGAAAGTCTAGAGGGAGATGGATCTCTTATTGGGGTTTAGTGGCTTTTAATTTGCTGATGGTTAAGTGCATATTTCAATTTTTACATGAACATATTAATTTAATTGTGGACATGCAGAACCAATAAATGTGATTTGTGATACACCCCTAATGTGCATTTGTATAAAGTACATGCAAGGTAAAATCTGTAGTAACCTAGTCCGTTTTGACTTGCCACTGCTTGCTTACTCTTGGGTCTCCCCATCCAGCACATTGTCGTTGCCTCTGGTTGTGAGAGGGCCCTAGCGTCATGTATTCTGAACGTATGGAGGTCTGCAGCTACATGTGTCACTGCAACCTGGCTGAGACTGTTGTGAAGAGTACTACTGTTGCACTATAATCCTATCCACAAGTTGACCTCACTCCCAGCACTTCAAGGACGTGACGGTCTTGACACTGGGGATGTGGACCTTCACAACTTCACCTCACACCTGGTGTTGAGCTCCTCGCTGCAGCCGTACCATTATAAGATGTATTGTAATTAACACTTCTGCAAAACTAAGAAAAATATAATATGTAGGCTACAATCAATCTTGGTGCTCGGATCTTTTTTTTTTTTGTGGTTAGCATTCATATTATCATGTCAATCCAACCTGAGGTGTGAACAGAATGCAGTCCTGAAGTGTTTACATGACGCACAGGTTAACAGTACACGGCTAGAGGTTTGTGTTGTCAAGATTCTGTTGATATGATCACAATACAGTGGTAATGATACAATAAGTTGTAATACTATAAACAAGGCAATGAACGAGCTCTACATTTCAGTGCAGAATAAATTAAAATACTCTGTACAAGATGATAAAATAAAAAAGATGGTCTTTTGACTATCAATATAATATTGTCAAACAAAATATTGGAATATTTTGATTTTGTGTATGTATGTATGTGTGTATATATATATATATATATATAGATATAGATATAGATATATATATATATATAATGTTGTAGTGTATACAATGTTGTAGTGTTGTCTTTTTTATTTACTTTTTTTTTTAAAAGACAACTGCACATAAAATATATTTAAAAATATGTGATGTTTGTTTCACTTCTGTGGCATCAAAGTTAAGCTGCAGTGTTGGTTTTAAAGAATTTATTAAATATATTTTTTTTTCCCTAGCTTCTTCAGCAGTTAAAACGCCTCATTTGTGATCTCTGTCGGCTTTACAACCTGCCGCAACATCCAGATGTAGAAATGCTAGATCAGCCTCTACCTTCTGGACCAATTACCCAAGAGCGCAAGGTAAGCACATGAAACAGAAGCTGAGACTCTTTTTTATTTATTTTTTTTTTTTTACTTCAAGAACTTCACATTTGTTTATTTGCAATGATTCTCCACTCTGCAGCATGGGCCAACAGATGAGGTAACATCTGAGGAGGAAGAGGAAGAAGAAATGGGAGAGGTGCCTACCTTTGTTCATTTTTTTCCTATATATAAATGATACATACATACATACACACAGTTCTGAAATGTATTTAACACACGATGGCAGCAGGACATTGACCTGGACCATGACCTGGACCATTACGACATGAAAGAGGAGCCAGCTGAGGGTAAAAAGTCAGAAGACGATGGAATAGAAAAAGAAAATCTGGCTATCTTGGAGAAAATACGAAAAAACCAGAGACAAGATCACTTGAATGTGAGTATGTGCTCTGTCCCTCTTTGTGACAGTAATCTAGCCTAAAAGTGGGGAAGTTTCTTCCTTTTCTGTTTAACATCAGCACAGAAACATATGGCCATACTTGCTCGGACAGTGTTGGATGGGTTCATATGGACTCATGTGGGTTATCTGATTGTTTTGGCATCTACGTTTGCAGGGTGCAGTCTCTGGCTCAGTGCAAGCCTCAGATCGCCTAATGAAGGAGCTCAGGGAGATCTACAGGTCACAGAGTTATAAAACAGGTACATAAAGACGAAATGTCTCCTTTTCTGTTTTCTTATCATCTCCAAAGGTTTTAATCCAGCCTTGACTTTTTTATCGCTCTTTTCAGGTATTTATTCAGTCGAACTAGTCAACGACAGCCTTTATGATTGGCATGTCAAGTTAAGGATGTAAGTTCTGTTCACTGGTTTCTAAACAGTTTCTAACTTTAGAAATATTTCATTTATTGGTCTTGATTTTATTTCATTTCAGGGTAGACCCAGATAGTCCGTTGCATAGTGACTTGCAAGTTTTAAAAGAAAAAGAAGGAGTGGACTACATTCTGCTCAATTTCTCTTATAAAGTAAGTTACGAGGAAATGATCCTGGGTTGTTTTGTGTTTCTTTAGGGAGGAGGGAACTTGTTATCTCTTTGTTTGTTTCTTTTTTTATTTCCTAATGACTAAAATTTTTGTTCTTATTTCTTCCTATGACAGGATAATTTTCCTTTTGACCCACCTTTTGTACGGGTTGTCTCACCCGTGCTCTCTGGAGGGTGAGTGTGTACTTGCTGCTTGTTACCCAGCTCATGTGTTTAATTTTATGACGTGGTATATTTGTAGCGCACAAAGTTAAAATCTTATCATTTGTAGCCTCGTAGTGGTCACACTTACAATTCTGCTAAATCCTTCAATGAACTGCTGTCTTCTAGACACTGCAAACTGGACTATCTGATGTTGCATTTGCTCATAAATTAAACAATTCAGAGCCTTAAAAACAGTCAAATATTTGACCTGCATAATTATATCCCTGAACGCGGAGTGTCTGGGATTTATAAGTTCAGCATGACCGCCACCGGATATCTTTCGTGTGAGCGCAGTTTCATGGTTTGCCACCATTTTTGCACAAAAAATCAGATTTTTGGAAATAGAGGATAACCAGTCACATGGTTTTCACTGTTTACACCACCATGTTGTACGGCAAGCATCCAGTGGTAACCACCACAAGCTGAGCATGTACACACAAACTAAACCATAAATCCGGCATAAACACACACACAGCTAGTATGGATCTGATATCAAACACTCGCAAAATATATCTGAAATAGCTGGATCGAGTTTCCGCAAACAATTATCTTGTTTTATTGAACAACTGAATGGTGAAGCGATGAGAAGATCTTGCTAGAAGTGTTTTCTACTATGATCGCTGCATTTCATTGATACAGTATTTCTAAGAGGTGCTCAGCAACATACATGAAGGTTCTGCTCGTAATTGGAACATTATTTATAAACTTACCTGTAAATGCGCTGGCGTCCATCTCTCACCACTCCTATAATCTCCTTGAAACATCGCTATTGAAAATGTGCTGCTACAGCTGGATAATAACTTTAAGTTAGTGAGAAGCCGGGTGTGTGTAGTCATGTTTACTTCCGGTGTTACAACAAAGGCGGTCCCCTGACTGCGGAGATGTGGATGGAGTTTTATTTCAAAAAAAGAGGTGGTGTGGATATGTTTGTTTTTTCTCTATCAGCCAGAAGGGGTCAATTATACGGTTTTGCAAAAACCCGGATACATGTGGACATGGCCTTAAATACTTAACACGTCTCCTTGTTTTCTGTCTTTCATTACTGAACAAACTGATTAGTCCAGGTGTGTTTGGGCATTCCCGTTGTGGTTGCTGAGGTCAGACACACCTGGACAAATCAGTTCATCCAGTAATGAATGACAGGAAACAAGAAGCTGTCTTAACTTCAGGAAGTAGCGAAGCTTTGGAATAAGCCAAATGTCACAAACCTCAATGAACTTGCAGATCCGTTGGGTAAATGTTTCTGTCCGTTGTGCATCGCAGCTCCTCTGTAACGCAGAGTTGATGCAGGTTGAGACAGAGTGCAGGAGACACTAACCAGAGTCGGATATGTGTTGTTTAAGCGCTACATCATTTGCGTCGTAGATGAGTTGTACTGAAACAAAGCTTTGCAGTGTTGGCAGTGAACCGCGTAGTTTTTAAAATTAAAATGGCCCCACGCCACACTTCGCTGTGACCTCTTTATGAAACTTGCAGGTAACTGAGTAGGGTGGTGGAGTTTCTTTTTTAAAAACACTGCCTTCTTGTGGTAAAGAGGCAAAATCCATTGCATTTCAAGTCTAACACTACAGAACTTGCATTAGTTTCATCGATTTAGAAAATATGTCATCCACTAAAATCTTAACGATCGAGTAATCAATTATGGGTTTAATTATGGCCATCCCTAATTTGAACTATATTTAGAGATTTTCATAGGTATTAAAAACGACATTACTGTACAGTTCTCATGCATTTTTAAATTATACTAATTAATAAAATGGTTCAGATTGTAAGAAGACCAAAACCAACCTGGCTTCAAAATGACTACTTGATTCATAATGAATATTAATTTATAATTTATTTGAATTTTCTTTTAGCAAAAGTCTAAAACTTTCTCTCCCACAAGTCAAATAAAAAGATGGTTAAAAAGTTAATATGTTAAGTGCTAAAAAAAAGTTTGTTTGTTTTAGTTATGTTCTAGGAGGAGGAGCCTTGTGCATGGAACTTCTCACAAAACAGGTATATTCAGAAGTTTTGCACATGTTTTGGCTTTTTTCTTCATAAGCTAAAATTATTTTGTTTATTTTTTTAGGGTTGGAGCAGTGCCTATTCCATAGAATCTGTCATTATGCAGATAAATGCAACCCTGGTTAAAGGCAAAGCCAGGGTGCAGTTCGGAGCCAATAAGGTAATATAACATATTATGATTATGAAGGCTTGCTGTGAGCAAAACGGCTACTTTTTTAGGACTACATCTGGCCTCAGTATCCAGTTTTAAGTCGTGCATTTCTATGGTCAAAATGTGCATTTTAAACTCATTTAGGATGTTTACACTGCTTTACTTTTGCTTTTGGTACATATTTTATCATGCACAGCCAAATGCATGCAGTCATTTACTAGTAGTTGTACTAATTGTGCATTTGCCGCTTGCAAAAATCTCAATGTATTGTTCACTTGAACCACAATTAGGCCGCTTTCACAGATCAAATCACCCATCAGCTGTGAATCTCACCTCTCTCTACCCATTCACAAACTAACCAAACAAGCTGTGTTTATCTTATGCTAGTGTGTTCTTTCTAAAGGGTTGTTGCTGTTTTTCAGAATCATTAGTCAGTGTGTCATATTAAATATACATCTGATAAATCTCTTTTTCCTTCCCTCCAATCAGCCACAAGTAGCATTTCCCTTGATGAGCTCAAGATGTGAAAATGTTTGAGAATTGTTGCTGTGCAGTTGATACGATTTGGTGTTGGATCAATGGGATAGGCGCCGGCCCTCCCGTGGTGCTGAATTGCATTAGGTGGTATAAAAAAAATGAATGTTTGTGCTTTTTTAATGGCATGCTAGTCACATAAACATCAGAGGGAATCAGACATACTTTAATAACCCCAGGCTGGGAAATTTCAGTGTTACAGCAGCATTATAGAATAAGAGAGAGGAAAATAAAAAGGACTTAAAATTACGATCTTGTTCTACATCTGTTACTGTGACAGTTCAGCAGTCCCACCTTTTTAAAAGGTTTGTGAGAGGGGCTTTGATTTATGAAGTTCTCTTCTCCTTTCCTCGTTTTGAGTAGCTGTGAGAAATTGAAAAACTCTGTCTGCTGGTCCCTCTAAAGGTACTTTCAACTCAAACACAATCCCACCTGAGAAGAAAAGTCCAAAAAGAGAGAAATAGGAGGAAAGAGGGTGGTATTCTGGCAATAGTATTACATCTGTTAAAAAAGTTAAAAAAAACTATTGTTAATGTAAAAAAAACAAACAACCCTTTTTAAAAGTTTATTTTGGAATAATCGTACGTTCACCTCTGCAATGTAAACTTGGATTTGTAAGTTAACATGTGTTTGAACCACATTATAGTCACAAAAAGTAGCAT
>JBAMHX010000011.1:17322336-17332748 GCA_037177515.1 Pseudomugil tenellus
ATATATATGTATATGTATATATATGTATATGTATATATATGTATATATATGTATATATATGTATATATATGTATATATATGTATATGTATATATATGTATATATATGTATATGTATATATATGTATATGTATATATATGTATATGTATATATATATGTATATGTATATATATATAAAAATCTAGCTCTGCCAAAAGACAGGTAAAACGCCATCACCCCTCGGAAATTGCTGCTCCGAGTAAACGGAATTGTTACAAGATGGTTTTTTTGTATGTTTGTTTTTTTTTACCAGAAACTTGTGTTGTCGATGGTTGTGTGTCCTTTATTAAGGTTTTTACAGTAAGAAATATCTGCTGATTTATCAATTTACATATTAATTTTGTGTCTTTTTAGAACCAGTACAATCTTGCAAGAGCACAACAGTCGTACAAATCCCTGGTGCAAATTCATGAAAAGAACGGTATGTTTCGCTTTCAAGAACTATTTGTCCTGGTGGAGTCGCATATATGTCTGCAAGCATAAGAAAAGAAGTGTCTCTGTTCTTCCAGGCTGGTACACACCACCTAAAGAGGATGGATAAAGAGTGGCCACCACTATGCTCTGGGAACATGTCTATGGGTCATCCTGTTTTCTTTGGAGTATTTCCTCTCTCTGACTTACTGGGAATATATCTATATCTCACTGAAACCATCTCGTTGGCTCATTTGACAAGTATTTTTTCACCCAACCCCAAGAAAGACTAAACTCTGGTCTCACTTCTCTCCTCTGCGTTTGGAGGAAGAGGATGTGAAGGTATCACTTGGCCGTTTTTCTAAAATATGTTCATTTGTCTTTTGGAAAAGAAGAAAAAACTAAGACTTTTCTCCCCATTTTAAATGTGGGGAAATGCTTTTTCTTTAGCTGCTTTGACAAATAAGGCCCCAAAGTCAGTTGTTAACCCTCTTTAAATGGGAATTTTAAAGGATATTGATACTGAAGCTCTCGAAGTGGCACCTCATTGCACCTGTTTTAAATTGACTGTGATTTTTTTTCTTGTTTTTTTCCACTTTTTTTTTTTTTTTTGGAAATTAACAGGTACATAAATGCAAATATTGTTTTAGATATTGTTTTTCAATTGAGCATCCTAGACAATAAATATGTTGGAAGCTTATCTTAAAATTAAGATTATCTACTACTCAGTATTTGCTAGCTTTTACCTTTTTTATTAAAGTGTAAAATAAAATGAAAACATTTGGCCACACAGAATCAGACTGCTGCAATATGAATGAAGATAAATGATCAACAAATTAGCTGAAGAGGATAATTCGGACACTTGAGAAGTTGATGTCAAAGCTGACGGGCTCTTTTTTTGCCTTTCGTTTCAATGGCCCTGCAAGTGCTATTGGTCACACTCTATCATAGCTGTAGGAGATGATGCTGAAAATGAAGCCCTTTGTGTGCAAAGTTAACAGCATGCTGTACAGGAGCCTCATCTCAACCACTTTTTTTTTTTAAAGGAGGAAAAAAAAAAGATGGGATTTTATGTCAGTCATTCTGTTGAGCAGAAGTGTTGGGACAGACTTAACAGAGGAAATAAAGAGGTTGTATGTATATTGGATCTCATCATTCTGCCCAAATTTATAGCAAATATATTTTAGTCAATATGAGGTGTGGCTAATAAGTTTGACTAATCCAACTTTTTGGGCAGCTGTCCACATCTGCAAGCTCTCTGCACATGTTAGAAACCAGAAATAAACTGATAAAAATGCAGCTATTAATAAAAATCATTGATGACATCAGCTGGTGTCATTTCCTATTGGGGGGATAGATGCGCCCAGCTTTCTTCATCATGTATGTTAAAATAAGGGCTTCACCGAGGTTCAAGGAGCCCTTTATGGAGCAGGTTCAGGAATCCAAACCTTTGTAGTGAACAAGGGGGCACGAGTGAAGTGTATGCTTATGGGTTTAAAACCATGTTGCTACAGCTGCTACCTCGTCTTTTTCATCCTTCACCACAACTTCAAGAGACTGTTGTGCAATACTCGCATTGGAATTGATTTCAAGCTTCTTTTTAATCTTAAATTACAGTTTTACTCTCATTATTTAATAGCCACACCTCATTTATCAATTATATTCCCAACCCACCTGAAAATGTTGTCACTTGCAGTGGGGCTCCTCCCTGCTTTCATTATATCTCCACCCAGATGTCCAGCATCTGGGCTCCTTTTGCCAGCTTAAATGCAATTGATGTTACTCTTAAACAGCGATCGCTTGTAGTGTGATGAAAACCGGAATTTCAGTACCTGTTTGAAAAGGTATATTTTAACCATAAGAATGCAATATACCGTAGTACATAAGTGCTGCTTCATACTACAGGACATTCACTGTATCTTATCAATCTGATGGCTCTTTTGCAGTTTGTCAACACTGTCTGCAAAAATGTGTCTGAAAGGCAACTCAGGTAACAATACTTACAACTGGGTAATATGTTGAGCTATTGGTGACTTTCTGGGATTAATTAGCACTCTGCACCATTTATGTTTCCCCCTTTTCACAGGCTTATCTGATGTCAGAACCAGATAAAAAAAAACAAGCTTTATGATGTGGGTGTCATGTCCTAATTCAAACTATTTAAGTCGGAGAGATTTTTTATTTTTTTGTTTTTTATCCCAGTTCTAGTGCTGGAGCTTAAAGGAAAAATTGAGATTGACATGTTTGCACAACTGGCAAGAATGTGCCTGCAGAGGTGGTTTAAAAAAAAACATGCAAGCTGAATATTTTCACATCAGGAAAAAGAAAAACGTTCAGCACACCAATCTTACATGATGTTACATGACTGAGATCTCTCGAAGGGGGAGCGTAGTCACCTGACTGGTGTATGATGATGTTGACAGGAAGGTTACACCAGAAACTTGGAAGTTAAACAGTGAAATCTGCTGCAGTCTTTATCCATCCCAGAGAAGCTCTCCAAAACGGCCCAAACTCTGGCGGGAGATGCATAAAGCTGATTCAGGTTTGACGGTCTTGCTGTGTTGATTGGACTTGTATGCTTCTCTAACTGGATTGTGTGAAAGACTCATTTATCTCAGTTCATTTTCTGGATCAGACCGTTGAACGTCTGACTCGCTTTGGATTTCCTTTTTTTTTCCATTTGAAGAAATTTTGACCATGTACAGTAATTTGTAAACTTGCATCAAGTTTATGAATAAAGAATTTTAAGATTACTTCTGTTGTTGTTTTCTCTGTAGTTACAGTGATTTGGTTTATTAGACTGAAAACTGGGTAAAACAATTTTAATGCATGTATTTATTAGTTTTATATGCAGTTAAAATGAGAAACCTCACATATAAAGTCTTAATTAGAATGCATGTAGATCAAATAATGCATGATATTTAGCTTTAATTAAATAATTTCCTTGATAAATACTTAATTAAACCTGAGCGTAAGATAAATTCATGTTGATGAATTGCATCTTAACTGATAACTGAGCTTGTGATGAATGTTTAATAATCTGTATTTGCGGTTTGATTAAAAATCTAATTATTATTTCTCACACCGTTTTAACAATATAAATAAAATCTAGTTGACTTGAAAGCATTGCATTAAATAAAAAGTTATATATAATGTAGAATGTGTTAATTCACTTGGTGTACAAAGTTATTATATACTCTGTAATGATGCCAGAGGTTCATTTTGAAGAGAGAAAAATGCTTTAAGAAGACTTTGGCAGCTTTGCTATCAACACACAAATCATCTTCTCTGTGAAATGTTTCTGAAGAGATTTATCTTGTTTAAAAATGCAACACTCCTCATTAGTAGAAATCACAACTAAGAGTTCACTTCTTCAATGTATCAGTGGCTAACATTACATCACATATTAGACGAGTCGATACCAAAAAGCAAAGCTGTTAGTGGGAATCCCCACTGACAGCCCCCAGAACCCCCACTAACCCCATGCCAAACATCTGCCTTCAGTCCTATAAAAAAATAAAAAAGCAAAACAGAATGCAACAATAACTATTTAATATTTACTAGGATAAGACCAAATAATACAAAAGTAATTCACAAAAATGTATTCCTCATTTACATCACCCAGAGACATAGTGGCCTCAAACATTTCATTCATATACTTGGAGCACGTTCCTGCTGCGTGTGTTTATCCATGGCAAATATTTACCTTCAGTAATTATATATTCATAACTACTCATGATATAGTACATGATAATACATTTCATACAACAGACAGTACAGTACATGTGGGAACATGGGAAAGGTAATTGGAAATGGCTTTTAGAAGCTTTGATACAGCGACATGAAATGCAAAGTGATGCCTGTCTGGCGTACTGCGGTTCCTGCTACACGTTAACTACACAGCTAGAACTTCTATGATGCATGAACTGTGCCGTGTATGCATATGGAAGAAAGTTCGCCACTGGAACCTGATGCACTTACAGAAAAGTAGTTTGTTCCATTTTGTGCAGTATGTATAGAAATAATCAGCTGTTCATTTTCTAACAGATGGGCAAACGTGTAGTGCCATTTACAGGGTAGTAACTACTTCATGTGCATCTGCTGGTGAACATGTTTTGACACAGTAAAGTCATACTAGCACAATCCAACTAGAAAACAGGCCCATTTTTCACTTCATAACACTTCATGTTGCAGTTGTTAATGTTTGCAGATGTCTGCTTTTAACTTCACCTCTCTTCATTATGTTTAACATAACTGTATTGCTGCGCTGTATGTTCATGGTGAACTGAGTTTGCACTGAATCAGCAGGTAATCCAGCAAAAACATTAGTTAAAATTCTCAACAGAATTATAATCAAATAAAAAAATTACCACAGCCATGGAAAGACACAACAAATATGTGCTTCAAGCTCATCCACACATCATCCAAAATACACTGAATATTGGTCCAAAATGATAAAAAAAGAAAGAAAACAACTGTAACGTAAAACAACAAACAGCCTACTGAATATCACATCATCACAATCAGACAAGACGACTCACAAATTCTGAAATTACTAGCATTCAAACACGTATCGTCACATCTCTTTCAAGTCTAATACTGTATTTTACTGTAATAACCATCTACTGAATGTTGACAAAGCTAAACGAGGCAAAAACCCTGAAATAAACAAGGCTCTGACTCGACACGTCAGGCTTCTTCAGGGCGATGGGGATCCTCTCGTTAGATTTCACTATATAAAGACATAATTTTCTTTGATTTAATATTCTCTTTTATATTACATCAGTTCATGTAATAACACCTACAGCCACAAAATGACACACTACTGTGAGGCCTGAAATTCAGAACTTCAGAAACAAAAAGTCATTGAAGCATTTACATGTAAGTGGGAGAATTTGTTAAGGGAAGGATGGGGGAGGGATCCATCACTTCATACAACGCTATGACCACCCACAACAAATATTTACGGTTTTTCCCAAATGAAAAAGTTTTCTTTTCTTTCACTTTTTATCTGTACAACAATAATTTGGAATGTTTTATCAATAAACCCCAATAATCCGTAAATACACCGTGTGCTTCACTTTAACAAAAAAGGCCAAACGATAAGTATTCAGGTGAAACCGACATATAACAAACACATAATGTCAAATTCACCATCCAAGTCTCAAATGGCCAAGTAGAATAAAAGAAGACAAAGCCAGACGTGCTGGATGTTGATAGAAATGAAAAACTATGACCTTTCCTGAGAATTAAAAAAAATACATCAAATAAAACGTTAAGATGAATCATCAGTTGAAAACAATACAAGTCACCAAATCAATTCTTATATATTCTGATCGCCTCAGTTTGCTTTTGTTAACCAGCATCAACTAAAATCCCAGAAGGCAATTAAAGTCCAGTTTAAACAGGATGTGTCTTTAACCTTTAATATCCCACTGGGCTAAAATTTCAGACAATATATCTATTATAAATATGTGGAATAATCCTGACTGACGTCTACCTCGACATATGTCTAATTCTAGGTCTGTGTATTTTATGACACCACATTTTTAAACTTTAAAAATTAGCATCTTTTAAACAATTTGCTTATGAAATTAAGTCTTATATTGCTACTAGGAATTTGATTTTGTTGGCTTTTTAACTGACTTTTATATTTTAATATTTCTATATGTAAAATATTAATTTATTGCAGGTTAGCTTGGCAAAAAAGGACATGAAATAGTCAGTGCAGAGATGGAATTAGTCAGTCCTGTAGGGTTGCTTTTCTGAAGGTTTCAGATGTTCCCAAACCTGAATCACATGAATTGATTAGGCCAAAACGTGACAACTGCCTGCTGAATTGGGCCATTTAATTATAACCAGGTGTTTCAGAACAGATAGACAGAGGCTGTGTCCGAATGTGCACCCTAAGCCCTAACCCCTCATTCCCTACATAGTGCACTATATAGTGCCCTCAATTTCATTGTGATTCGGACACGACGCTCACTACTTTTTCTATGTCACGCATCACGTGACTACCAGCTGTAACTATGGCAACCACAACGGTTATGTTTCAAATCCAATCTAATTATGAGTCAAAACGTCTTATTTACTTATATTGTGTTTTATTCTTGCTTTGTATCATATTAATCCAGTAGAAAGGGGATAAAATTATACTTTATAGTTTTTTTGTTAAACGTTTTTTTATGGTGGTATTAATTGCGCCGTTGTAAGCTCCGCCTGCAATGCATTGTGGTCTATATTGACCCGTCTAGTGACCATCGATGCTCACTACCTTTCAATTTCAATATTTAATTTTGTGTGCACTACTTTTTTCCCAAAGTACATTCAGACACCCCTATAAAATGGCGTGAGCACTATATAGGGCATAGGGTGCACATTCGGACACGAAAATCTGCAAAACTGCAGCCCTGAAGGACTGATTTGGCTCTGAACTAGTGTGACTCTATCTTAAAGTTCACCAAATCTGTCTTGTTGGAAAGTGGCTTTCGGTGTCTAAGTGCTTTAGCATCGGGTGACCTTCAAAGCTACAACACTAAAGTCAACATTTCTGTACCATTAGAAACACATAAAAGGTCATAAAATAATAAGAATGAGTGGCAGAGTCCCTTTGTAAACAGAAAGCAGAATTTTCCTGCAAAACTGATGAACATCAGCGTACTGATTTTAGCTAGATTATGAATCTGTTGGAAATCAACACACAAATCTTGCTAAAATTAATCGGCAAAACAATAACAGCAGTTTTAAACTCTCGATATGAATGTGACTTTTGAAAGGTAATAAATTCCAGATAATGTACATTTTTTAACAAACTTCACATTTTTTGTTGACTTCAGCTTAACCTACTGCGTTATAATGAAGGGCACCTAATTCTTGTGTTCATAATTGATCCCTTTTTTAGCTCTCCCACTCTGCTGCCTGGCCCCCTTGTCTGTCCTACATTGGGTCGTCGTAATTGTAGGTGGGAGCTGCTGAGTACTGGTTCTGCTGCATGGCTCCTTGTGCAGCCCCCATGGCCGCCTGCTGGGCTGCCTGTTGGACATGTGGGTTCTTCCAGGCCCCCGTAGCCCACTCCTCCTGAGCTTTACCCAGGCTGCCACCACTGCCACGATAGAAATTGTGAACCTGTAAAAGTAAACAAAGGCCTTATATTACATTCAAACTATTTTCAGACTAACTTAAAAATGTATTGAAAATTATTTATTTATTTGCGTTTTTGAATCAGGCTCTAAGTAACAGCAAGTATTTTCCAAGTTTATCCTATTATGACATTACAATTTTTATTTAATTACGTTTTCAGACACTTTATAGAGGCTGATAGAGGCTGTGGCCCCACTGATTGCTGTTCTTCTGGAAGATTGTCCCACTTTCACAAATGATCTCTGGATATTTGCCATATTTAAAACTTGCTGGTGACAAAGGTTGTCAAAAAAAGTTTTATCTTTATCCATTTTCACTCAAAGAGCTCCTTCTTTAAATGTAATATTTTAGTCTTATATATTGAATTAATTAACACTTGAGGTGTGTTTTTCTTACTCATGTGTACAAATGTACACAGACTGATCCTGCAACGTGCTTAGGTCTGTATTTGGCAAGTACTGGCTCACAAAATAGGACATGGTCCATAAAACTATCGGTTCAGCTTCAAAGCAAAAAGATGCTCGCTATATCCATCTCTATACACCACCAAGAACTGGACCACAGCTTTTTAACATAATTACTTAAAAATATTTATTAGAAAGAAAGAAGAAATTTATATATTTGTTTATCAAGGTTTTACAGCCATTGGTTAACTGTCCAATCACAGTTACTGATGTGATTATTATTAGTTGCTAAAATCAAATAAATTAATCTGTATAAAAAGAAAACTGACTCGTCATGTTTTCATTATTGTCGCCCCTTTGTTTAGATGAGGATCTGTTAATTTTCATGTAAAGAACTGCAAAAAAAAGTGCAATTTGCCATATATCAAAGAATGTTTGACCCAAATACAGCCCCATTTTCAGTCTCATTTGGCCCATATTTGACTTATTGACTCTATATGTGTGTGTGGTCCACATAACTTAATATGAGTAAAAATACAAAAAGAAAGAGGTCCATTTATTCTTTTTGTAAGTCTTGCTACTGTCAATAAAAATGTAATGATTAGGCCTGTCGCAATAAGTAATAAGTCAATTAATCACGTTATAAGAAAAAATTAGACCAATAAGTTTTCCGGTTGCAGTAAATTTAGTATTTGTTTTTCTCTTTCTTTACCTGGATTAACTGGATTGCAATTATGAGGCAGCAATGCCTTTGTCTACAACGTTGCCTGCAAGAGGACATACTGAAGGAGATGAGACATTCATTCAGTTTTACTCTGCACCTTAAATATGTGGCCAAATAAAACATGACCCATTATATGAGCATAAACTATGTAACTGCTGACTGGACCCTGAACTGCAAGTGTTTAAAGACCAGTTTTGGTCCAGATAACCAGACTGCTGAAACCCTGGAAGACCAAAAACTAGTCTGCACATCAAGCTAAATGTTCTTTAGAAATTAATATATATTCTTAAGAGTGTACTTTATTGTTATGTTAGTTGAAAATTGTCTAAAAATGACAACATTAAGTGTTTAGCGCAATATTATCGTTTATCGCAATAGCTTCTGAGACAATTAATTGCACAGCAAAATTTGTTATATTGACAGGCCTAGTAATGATTGTAATATTTCATGAATTAGACATGCTTTACATCTGTCAATCAAACCGAGAATGTAATAGATAAAGAAAAATGTAAAACATATTGGTCACCTTTGAGAGGGCGATGAAGGAGAGCACAGCCACTGCAGTGAACATGATGGTGGGAATAAGCATTACTACAGCCGAGCCGATGTTGGTGCTGAAGAAGGTGATGGTAGCCAGCCAGCCACTACGGAGAACAACAACAGTCTTTACACATGTAAAGCAACACATAACTTGTCACACATCATAAAATTCCAGTAGCGCTGTACAGAAGAATCTGGTTTTATAGTTTGTCTGTTCACTCATTTTAACATGTAGCTCATTTTCTCAATAATAAAAAATTTAATTTAGCAAAACCAATTATGCCAAATATGCAATATTCATTCATTTTAGTTCAAACTATGAGTTTTTCAGATGAAACTTTGCTAAATAAGTTAATGATGTGTTAGTCAATCCTTCTCATTGTGATTAAAACACAGTAATATAATTATCATGTTGTGAATGTGAAACCTTTAAGAACCGAAGCTAGCTAAGTGGCAGTAATCCAGCCAAACAGCCTTAAAGTTTTAACTTCTTTAAATTCATCACGCATCTTGACACAAACATGACAAATATCTAACATACATTACACTTAATAAACCATTGAAAGCTCTTACCACACTCCCCAACCTGGAATACCAACAGTCTGAATGATACTTATCACCACCTGAGCCATGAAGACGAAGAAAAAAGCCATAAAGTTGAAAGAGCTGTCTGTCCTGCAGAAAGCAAGATCGGAATCATGCATTTAGTTATTTACCCGCAAATCTGGAAAAATATGAAGTACGCCTAAAGTTGACATGCTTACTTAAAGGCTTTGTAGATTGGCCTAAACCAACACACGTAGGAACAAGGAGTGAACAGTATGAGCCACAGGAAGGCCATGCCGAAGTTTGTGGCTCCGCCACCTCCACACATCCAGGCCAGGCAGCCAATCAGATTTACAGCTAGTGTGGCAGCGTTCACTGTTTATGTCAGAAAAGCAGCAGGGATACAAAACATAAGACATAGTGGTGAATATTAGGCCTTCTTTATGTCCGCTATAGAGATCACATCTAAGATATATATTTAAATCAAACTGAATGTAGGCTATTACACTACAACCTATGCCTATTTGCCCAAAACATTAAAGCAGGTACAGTGGCATACCACTGGTACATAATGCACTTTATAATTGTAACACTTTACTTTAAAAAAGT
>JBAMHX010000011.1:17337149-17355193 GCA_037177515.1 Pseudomugil tenellus
TGTGTGTGTGTGTGTGTGTGTGTATGTGTGTGTGTGTGTGTGTGTGTGTGTGTGTGTGTGTGTGTGTGTGTGTGTGTAAATAATACTCCTCACAAAATAAAAAGGTGTTTTGTTAATTTAATGGTAATTTATACACCAATGATCAGCAGTGCTGTTTTACTATGATTTTTTACCACTGAAAACTGGAAAGAATGTATTTTTGCTACCTTGTTGGAATAAGATATGTTCGATAAAAATGCATGTTATTTACTTGTCTCTTTTGAAAGAAACATTTTTTAAGAGCTATAAAAATTAATTTTGGTCAATTAGAATACACAATTTTGTTAAATTGAGAATTGAGTAATGCTGAGTTAAATAAATGGGTTTTGGATGATTGTTTAAGTAACTTCAGTTTATTGTAACTCTGTTATTCGCACACTCAAGTTAAATTTGTAATTTTATGTCACTCAAGTACATTGAACACAGTCTACTGCATTTATTAAACTAATGATTCATTACTTTAAAAAATTAAGGCAATGAGTTACCTTGATTTTTTTAAGTATATTGAACTTATCTGGGTTTACAGTGTAACTTTAACCTCGGTTCATTTTCTAACACAGCTGAGTGACAACAGGCCACAACCCTGTGCAGGCCTCACTGCAATAATAAATACAAGAAGAAACTTCCCATCATAATATGAGTGGCTGAAAGAAGAAACCAAGCCCTGTCAGCGCATCCTCCATCACTCAGCATCATTCACGGAACAGACAGAAATAAACATCTTTTCTTCATGTTAGAGCTGTGTAGCCGCTACAAGCAGGGGGGGGAAGGGGGGTGCACAGTGTGGCCTTGTGCCATCCCTCAATTTTATTCACCTTTTACCCAAAATAGGCGTGTTAGCAGGACGCCGAGGTTTATAAATGGAGCTATTGCTATATTTTTAATGGATTGTTTGTTTATGTACCACTGCTGAAGGGGTTTAATCCACCACCTCCCACATCATCTGACTATATGTTGGCATATCATGGTGGATGCATGGTGGAGTATGAAGGACATCTTCCTGGCACATATAAAGCAGAAACTGCCGGACAAAACGCGCCCATCCTGCTGGCTTTTATATGTTATGGTGCTCAGGATGTCTTCTAAATGCTCATCGTGTGGCAGTGATGCAGTAGTTGGAAACGATACGGTGAATCGTGATCACAGGCGATGGAGAAGCGTCCTTCAGCCTGCGCGACGCGGGGCATCGGCGCCTCATGGTGCCCATAAAACTCCTCACGATAAACAATCCAGCCTACAGATTTCAAGCTCTTACTGAAACCACGATTTATCTTAACACTGTGATTTCCCTCCTTCTCTAGCTGGAAAGTCATGGATGAAAATTCAATGATGAAACCGCCTTACCACCAGTTTACTCCGACAAAACCGCTAGAATCCTTTCATCCGTTCCACTTGCATCCTACGATTTAATCTGCACAAAATCACGATGGAGGGACCAAATTCTTCTCCTCGTCATGCAATAATGTGCCCTTATTCCTCAAATGCTGAGTCCAGGAGTCAGAGGAAGTCACATGACGCAAGGTCCTTTCTTTACGCACGCACCTCCCTCCGCTTGTACCCGCGCGGGAGGACCACGTCCCCTGGATTTGTTGCTGGCTTGGGCCAACTAATCAGAAAGCAGCAAAATGTAACTAAGCCCCTTCCTCTTTCTATCCACATTCCTGGAAAATAAAACCATGCTTTACACAATTTGACCTGATTGGTTGCCTCAGTATAAATACTCTCTGTAAATGTTACAACTAATCTAATATGATTTTCTGATTAAATAAAATATGCATAAAATAAAATATGCATACATTTATTCTGTAGTAGGCTGTCCAAAAATGGAAAAAAAGATTTTGTAATTTGTGAAGTTAAAAGTTATAGGTTTGAAGGAAATTTTCATGTCACTTAAATGCTCCTTTATGTAGCACTCTTTGTGCAATCTGTAGCTCAAAGTGCTGTACAAAAATAAAACCAAACAGGTTTTTGTGTCACTCTACCTACACACCAACACAATAAGGAAGGACAACTGTTTGGAAAAAACAGAGACCTCAAATACAAACTATACAAAAACATCAAAAGCAAAAAATAATAGTAACATTAAATACAAATAATAAATATAAATATAGTAGGCCTATATAAGTATTTTTAAAGATACATTAAATAAGTGAAGCACTAAATGTCCCAAAAGTATAGGTTAAGATCTGAAAATAAATTAATAAAAACATTTTAAAGAAATGAACTTAAAATAAGGCTGAAAATGTGTTTTTTCAACCTGAATTTCCTCAGCTGTCCTCAGGTGTGCAGGAAGCCTGTTCCATAAACGTGGACCTGAGTGTCTAAAAGCCTTCTCACCAAATAATGTCTTAATGAGTAGAGTTAAAACACACACACACACACACACACACACACACACACACACACACACACACACACACACACACACACACACACACAAAACCTGAGGTTTCTACAAGACTTAAAATATAATGCAGTTCTGATAAATATTCAAGATTGAGACAATTGTTAGCCTTAAACGACCACTAAGAGTATCTTAAAATCAATATCACAGTAAAGTGGAATTTATCCAGAAGGTATTTATGTACTGTAAATGAAAGATTTGTTGACTTTTTTGTGTCTTGTCTGCAGACAACGTCCCAGTCCTTGTCGTGCAAACCGTGAAACCGAAAGCACAACATATTTCCTGCACTTGAACGCAGCATTGCCTTAGCTAACATGACGTTAGCTTTTCCCGTAACACTATGAGTTGAGCAAACCTGCAGGTATGGATAATAAAAAAGTATTTTAAAATCGTGATAGTGACGGTATTGGTCTCATGCTATTGCTTCTTCTGAATATAACTAGACAACATCAGTGAGACAATGTTGTAAATATTGTTAATATCGTTACAGGACGAAAGACAGCTGACTCTCCGCTAATGTTAGCCATGTTTACTTAGCTTCCTCCTTCTCTGGTCAAAGGGAATTACACACACTAAATTCTTAAATCTTAATATTAACTGAATATTTAGTGTATGCATATTGATTGTGTGTGACTTTTGTTAACACGTTGACCCTAAAGGTTTCCGTAAATGTTAACTGTTGAATAAACCAACATGTTCCTGTATTCCAGGAAGGGACAGACTTTACAACTAAAGCAAATTATTAATCCTTAGATGATTTTTTTTTCCAGTCACAAAGGCTAACGAAAAGAGGAACAGATAGATGAAAATGATAAACACGGCTGCTTTCATTTAGCTAGATATGAGCACTAAAAGCCTTTTGATTGTGAGTATATAAACAATATTATAAACCAACTTATAACTAACAATTATAGGGTAAAGCCATACTTAACTAATTAAACTAAGTCTAAGACTAAAACCCAATGACAGTAAAGGGGGGGTATGTTTTAAAAAGTATTATAAATGATTCTCTAGACCTGTAGTTGTAAAAGTTTTACATGTTTCTGTTTCTAAACACCTGATTCAGATGTTCAAATAGCAGAACACAACAAGCTGGTGGATTTATTTGTTTTGGTTTAGGTGTGTTGGAGCAGGGAAATATTGAAAACATACAGGACTGCAAGGACCAAATCTGCGTACTTCTGCACTAGACCTAATCTTTTATATGTTTTTGCAAAGGTTGTTTGTTGTATATTTTACATATGATGTATCTTTTTTCTTTTTTTGCTGAACCCACATATCTTATCATTTGTGTGTGTAGAGCTGGGAATGCAGCCACCGCTGCCACCTGAAGCAGTCAGAGAGCTGGTGAGCTCCTGTCTGCACAGAGACCCGGTAGCAGCAGACCTCCGATGCAGCCTGTTTATTGCTGCTGCAAAGAACTACAAGAGGGACTCTTTGCTCCGACCCTATCCTCCTCGATACATAAATGAGGACAATAAGGACTTTGAAGCGCTGGTAAAAGCTTCTGATTGCCAAAAGCTTCTTTGGATTCTATATTTTAACAGTTATGCTTACATGCCAAAGACTATTTTAATGTTAGTTTTCTTAATTTTACATATTATTAGCAATGGTTGCAGTAAGGAACTAAGCATTTGTAAAAAAAAAAATTTACACTCCATTCTCATTAAAGAATACAAATCCACAGCAGGATTAAGGCATGGATCAGTTTCTGCATGTTTTAGTTGTCTCCATGCTGCAATACACATGACTAAAATTATGGGTCGTTGCATAAAAGTGCATAATTTGGCCACATCTTGTTGGGTTAATTGGAATCAAGTGTGATGGAGCAGAGATACCTCTAAAACCTGCAGGACTGTGGCACTTGAGTATCAGAGTATAAGATCCCTGATCTAATGACCTCATGATAAACATTTGGCGGCAGTAATGTGCTGCTAATTTTAGCTTCCTCTTGAGTTAAAGTTGGAAAAAAGCTGCTTTTAAGCATCTTAAATCATTCATATGTTTGCAGAAAGGTTAAAAACCAGGTTTAAAAGGCATGTAAATCCTGCCATTACTAAAATGATCCAAAAACATTTTTTGTTCTTCAGTTAACAGATGTAAACTCGTTGCCCGGTGTGAGAGATTTGGTGAGATTACGTCCTGGAGAAGGTGATCATCATCTGGCTCTCACACACTGGATTCTCTCCTCAAAGAGTTTTGCTGTGAAAACACTACAGAAAGATGAGGTGCAGCCATGCAAAAGCATTAACCACAGCGTCTCGTAATCGTTGCTGTAAATGTGTTAAATGTGCATTTCTCCGACCTTTGCCAGTACACCAAGCTTTGTGACCTGACTGAAAACGAAGGGATTTCTGCACCTGCGCCAGACTTCCTCTTTGAACTGGAGTACTCCGATCAGATGAACGCCAGGTTTGAGCGGACAAGAGAAGGAAGAGATGTTTTCTATGCATTCCACGGAAGCCGGCTGGAGAACTTTCACTCAATCATTCACAATGGGTTGCATTGTCACCTCAACAAGGTAACTGCAGGGAAAATAATGTTTCCTTATAGAGAAGCAACATGTAAAATGATTCTCTAACATCTTAGTGAAAATATGCTTGTTTTTTTTATATGAAAGCTAATCTGTTGGATCTGAAATGATGTGCATATGTGCAGAACTCTGTGTTTGGAGAGGGGACCTACCTTACTAGTGACCTCAGCATGGCCGTCCTCTACAGTCCCCACAGCAGCGGATGGCAAGAAAGCATCCTGGGATCTCTGCTTAGCTGCGTCGCCCTGTGTGAAATCATCGATCACCCGGATGTTAAGTGCCAAGTAAAGAGGAAAGGTGCATTTAACCATGTGAAACAAAAGCATGTGACGTATGCAACGCTTGTGCAGAACGCAGCGCGTTACAACCTCCTGATCATTTTCAATCTCAGATTCTGAAGTCGTAGACCGGCAGCGCTCACGAGCAAAGAACAGCGAAGGAGGGGATGTACCGCAGAAATACTTTATTGTCACCAACAATCAGCTTTTACGAGTCAAGTACCTGCTTGTTTACTCTCAGAGGAAGCACCTGTCCAGGTAGGCATCTCGTCAGGTCATTTTTAAATGCTGCGATGGTCACGCAGCTGCTAAGACTGAACAGTGAAAATGCAGGTTGAACATGTAGCAACATTATTCGACCATGCTAATGTGAGAAAAACACTTTTCATCTGGCAGCAACAATTTTATTTGCACATAAAGTTTGAGTCTGCAGTTTGTCTCTATTTGCCTTTTTGTAAATGCACCAACATAGGGCTGGGCGATATGGCCTGAAAGTACCAAATCAAACCAAATCCGATTTTAAATCGATTTTTTTCCCCCTTCTGTAAAAAATAAAAAGATACAAACGACAAAAATTATTCTTTTTCAAAAAGGCTTTTTAATTTTAGACAATGTCCGTGATGTTTTTCCACTGTGCCCATCTTCAAGGTGAAAATAATTTCACGGTGGGGTTTTGTAGGCTGTTGCTGTTTTGAACATGTTTTTAACTGCACCATATTTCTCCACTCCACTGGGGGGTCGTGTTTCAGGTGTTGAAATAAATTTGTGCTCCCACCTTTTGCAGCAATAGCCCTTAAACAGATTATGTAATGAGGCATTTATTGTTTTAAATCCACATTTGCAAAACCAAACCAGTTGTAAATAATGAAGGAAACTGGCCTTTTTTTGGGATCAAACTCTTCTTTGCTGCCATGTTGATGTGTTTATGCGGATTTGTGGGAAATCGGCAGGAGTACGCTGATGTTACTATGATGTAAGGAGGCCCAAAAGGTTCTGGGAAGGCAAAAAAAAAAATCTAGATTTTTATAATAGTAAATCTTCTTAAACAACAAATTTGAATTAATCGATTAAATCGTTTAATCGCCCATCCCTAATAAAAGAAAAACTTGTGCTTATGACTCAACCAGCCACCAGAAATGAAACGTAGAGATGAATGTAAATACTCATCGACTTTTTCTGCAAGCATAATAAATGTCTTCATCTTTTGTTGCTGCTTTAATATTAATAAAAGTATGATAAAAATGGTTAATTCTCTAATAAGAATAAAAAAGATGGAAAAATAAAATAGAAAAGGTTTTATTAAGTAATACTTACTATAAGTGTATTCGGATAACTACACTACAAGTTCAGCATCAAGTGTGAATGGTTGATGTTTGGTAGCCATGAGCCTTTTATGCTTTTTGTCAGGAATTCCCGCAGCCGCTCCTGGCTCCTTAGACATCATTTTGCCGTCATGATGAGCCTCTACCTTCTGCTGCTAATATTCATCGGTGCCTTGAACTCGACCACCTTTCTATCGTTCTGGAACAGACTGTTCAGGTGACTGTACAGCAGGAGAGGCGGCCCACAGTGCCTTTCTGATCGGACTGACTGGAGGCCTGAGCCAATATTAATGTTTATGTACATTTATACTTTTTCTTTCTATTATAGTTTTTTCCCCATATTTACTGATTAATCTAATTTGTTAAGTCACAATAACCTTTTAAGTAGCAGAAATGGGGATGCTGTCCTGTACTGATTCTGTTTATCTATGACCGTTATAAGAATATTATGCAATGTTTCTTCAGTAATTTGTACATTTTTTTTTGTTTTGTGAAAAATCTCTGCTGCTGTGTTTTTACTTTTCTGAGGTTACATAGTTTTACTAACCAGAGGTGAAGACAGAAACATGCTGCAGGCTCACAATCATCTTCTTAAAGTAATGGCAAGGTAATCCAAAGTATCTGTTTGTCAATAAATGTCAATAAATTCATTTTAATTTGAGCCATTTTTGGAGTTTGAGGTCTCTGTAATCTTCTGTACTTTTCAATTGTTTCCAGCATTTGTTTTGCATTCAAATGTTAACACGGGTCACCTCTAACAGGAGCACATTTATTACAGCTGGCACACAGACAGTCCTCTGTAATCGTCGGTTTTTATCAGTAAAAAAAGTCCGACGGATATATGGGGTTGATAACAGAGGCGGCCTGCTTTGGTGACAGATTGTTTCATCCTAATAGATACCTGATAAAATGATGTACATTCACTGAAGCTCAAGCATATACGGCAGCAGCTCATGTTTTTCTTATAGCAATCTGAGATGATGGAGTTTTTACTATCACACAAATAAAAAAAGACATTCTGTTTACTAGAAATGTACATGTACATACACCCAAAGAAGAACTTTTAATAATTAAGTTGTAGTAGCTTAATTTAATCAGAAGATTGATTGTACAGTTATTTAACTGAACATAGCCAACTTGTAGCTGATCTCCTGTTTCGGCTTGAAAAATAGAAGATCTAACGGCGTTAGTGTGAATAAACTTTGGATGATATTGTAGAAAAAAAGTAAGTGAAATATGGAACGGACAAACTAATTAAAGGAAGATGAAAGCAAATGCAGGCCTTTGTTTTGGTTTTAAAACCCATTCCTTCTTGCGAAACCCTTCAGATAAACTGTCTCCTTCAGAAGCAGCTCTTATTTGAAGGCCAGAGAACAGACTGTCCATTGTTGGTCCACACTTCAGTCCTTTTTTTTGTACAACTTCGTTATTGCTGCCTCATAAACGGTCTGTTATTCAATAACCATTACCTGATCGTAGAAAACACCAAAATAGGAAAGGGGAGCGCTTAAAAACAATGCAGTGGTTCATCTAATCCCTTTTGCACCAATATTCTGCAGCTTTACTTCCTAAAGGTTTTCTGAAGTGGCCTATTTATGCATGATTCAGCACAAAGCTGATAGAAATGTTAACTCATTTTCCAGGAATTTGGTCACATAGCATGTTTATTTGTATAGCACAATTAAAAAATAAGGTGATTCAAAAGTCTTTTAAGATACTTTGAAACTTTCGACAAAAAGAAACAGATTTCAAATAAAATATATCAATGAAACAGCAGATAAAGGAAGTATTAAAATTATGATCAAGTTTAATTCAAGCCCAAATGAAATGGTGCAGGTTTCGACTTTCAAATAACAACTATAGAAATGAGAACAGGTGAATCTTTCACATAAAACTAAGTGTTTCAGCTGATCTGAGGGGTTTTCTGGGAGTTCCAGACATGTGGAGCATAGAAGCTGAATGCAGTTTCTCTGTGTCTCATTCTGAGTCTGGGAACTGATAAAAGACCAGATCCAGATGACCTGAGGGGTCTGCTAGGTTCATGCTGGGTCAAGAGGTCACTGATGCATTTTAGTCCTAAACAATTCAGAGTTTTATAAACCAGTAACAGAACTTTAAAACATTTTCTCCGAGGGCCCGACGGCCTGCGTAAAGCCCTCACAGCTGGACTGATGTGGTCAGCTTTTAGTGCTCATAGCTGGTAATTATATCCTGTTCCTTTTTTTATTATTTTCTCATTTATTTGTCAAAGAATAGCTTTTATGTGAAAGGATGTACAGATTTATAAAGGTTTATTTGCAACTTAAAGAATGTGTGCCAGATATGTATAAATCATACATTAATTATAATAATCGTAAGGTGTTTAAATTAATTGTAAAAGTGTAAATTAAAGCAGCTGCTTGTTTTACTTAAATTGAACCATCTTTATGCACAAAAAATATAAAGAAGCTAAATACACCAAATATAGGATATTTTTTAAAGAAACAGTACTAAATCCAAATATATTCATATTTCGCCCTTATTTTTTCAGTAATCTTTTAACTTTTTCATAGTTTTATATGTTGTTTTTTCATTCAATTAATACAACAAATTAACTCCACTTTATAATTCTTGTTAGCATTTGATCTGATTTTAGTTTTTGTAAACATGCAGATTCCAGAGTTTGTACTTACTGTATTTGTTGTGCAAATTGTTGTGGACACAGTCTGAGAGATTATTATTAGCATTTCAGAAAATCTATACTATCCAGAAAATAATTGAAATGCACATAAAAGATCAGATTAAACCGTCATCATAGAGAAAATCCTGGAATATTATAGAAAATAATCCAGACTGACCTATTCAAAGTAAATGAAACCTCAGACAAGATGGATTGTAAGTTTATTTGTAATTGACTGAGATTGAGAATATTTCACACATATTTATTCAGGTTCAAGTCACAAAACTACTATTAACATGAAATAAGATTTTTAATACAACGTGTTTAAGTTAACATAGCTCAAAGATAGCTGCCTTTTATTTTCCTGCTACGAGAACATGAAGACCTCCTCTTGGTTGTTTCTGACACGAGGAATTTTAACAATCTGGGACCAAACACACAAAATGTCCTTCGCTGTTGCTCTAAAATGATTAAAAAAAGACAATAAGAACAAACAAGTTTAGTTTAATGATACAATAAATACAAAAGGGTGTTATTCTTCTCTTACCTGTAGGTTGCCGTGGCATACAGGATGTGCAAGTGCTCTCAGGTGATTGTGCACACATTTCCCAAAGTGGTGCAAACAGGTAGGATCAGACGGGGTGCAGGTGTGAGGGCATGATGGGCGCCTCAGCATGAGGCAGCTAGAGCAGGAGGTGTGCTGACAGGAGCCCTGGCAAGCTTTCTTCTCCACAGATACTAACCTGAAGAGCAAGAAATTCAAGTTTCTGCTTCAAAAGTTCAGCGTACAAGTCAATAAGAAAAATGTTTGAATGTATTTGTCTACCTGGCAGAGCAGATTGCAGTGGGGTTGGCCTGACAGTACTCCTTACTGCACTCTGGGTTACAGATCTCTGGGTTTAGCGCTTCAATTACTGCACAAAATCAATTCATTTAAGATTATTCAAGTTGTTAAATTCACACATCTCCTCCTGAGCAGCAAGACGCCTGATATCCTATCAGAAACTGTGACAACTCTTTTCATCACGGACAGATAAAGACGAGTAATTAAGTGAGGAGAAATCTTTTGAATCAAAGGGAGCCTTGATCACACTATCAGTCCTCACAGCTCATAAACCAGATTTACCACATTGGCAGCTTTCCCAACACTTGGAGTGATGGAATGTAATTGTAAAAAAATGGGGGGATAAATAAAGTATTTTTAAAATACTTTATTTAAATGCAAAATGAAAAATACTTTATTTATCCCTTTTTAGGGAAATTCAAATATTTATTTATTATTAAAAATTATTCATAATAAATTATTTAATAATATTTATTCAAAATTTTTTACTCTTTTTTAGTTTAATTTGAGTATTATTGTCTTTTGATTATTTATTCATTTGCATAAAAATGTGACTAAAGAAAGAAGAAAAATTTGTGAGACAATTTTTTAAAAAATCAGTAAACCAATACAACACGAAGTTGTCTCATTAAGACGCTGTCAACAGTGCAAAAAAATAATTCACTACGATCTGCTGATGGTTAATAACGGAGTATGGGTCATTATCTCACCTGCCTTACAGATGCCTTTCCGCTCTGCATCTGCATCCTGATAAACACACACCAGCCCCTCATCACACTTTCCCAGATAGTCCCACGTCCCTCCACAGGTCTCATCCTCTGTTCGGGCGCACACGGGGCAGCAGCCACACACACCTGTGGTGAGCCCACCTTTACACTGAAGCCTCAGCGTACGCTTGGAAGAGCAGTGAATCCTCTCGCAGGGCGGGCAGTGAAGCGCCTGAAGCTGCCGAGTGTCTCCGCTGGGTGTCTCCTCTGACCCAACGGACCCCAAGGAGCCACACAGGAAGAAGAGCGTCCACATCCTTGATGTCATCATGTTGTTATTCTGAAGTGGGAGCACTCATGGACACCTTTTATATTCAAGAAAATCCAGCATATCACATCATATAGATCTTGTGCTACCCCCCCTCCTCCCATCTCTTTTCCCTCAACAACCAATGAATGTGGGCAGAGGGGGGGCTTATCATCTCCTCACCTTATCATCACACTATCAACAATCTTATGAAGCACACCTACAATCAGGTAATGACCTATTTCTCAAGAACAAAAGGATAAAGACACCAGCAGGTTATCAGATAAGGACATCTCGTAAGTGCGTCTGGAAAAAAAAAACTGGCAAGAAATGTGTCAATAACAATAAAAGATGGTTGTTGCGGGTTTTCATTACAGTTTACTCATTTCTTTTCTTTTATCTGGTTTTTTTGGTGGTACTAAAACGACCTGATCGTCTGATTTTATACAGGAAACAGCAAAATCAGCTCAGCAGCATTACAGAACTTCTTTCTGCAGTTTGGTTTTCTCGTGTACAGAGCTTCATATGAAAAAACTGGATTTTATTAAATGTACCTTCTATTATTTTAAACAAGATTGAATATAATCAAACACATTATAACCCGCTTAACCAAACCAGGTCTCTACACAGTACGCAGGAAAAACAAAACATCAAAAATTCAAACCACTTTGCATGTTCTATTGCATGCACCAGTTCATAGTGGGAGCAAATATAAGAGCACATAATACAATGTATACATGGGGGAGTCTGTGGTCAGAAAGGAGGTTTGGTTTTACTTTAATTCACCTCTCATAAGTAAGACCCCCAAATCTTCTGGTAAATAAACCATAAAAGACACCAGATTCTTGTCTTTTTGCCACCAGTTGTTCATGTGGGAGCATCTAAAAAGTCCCTGTAACATATCAGGCGTAGTATGTACTGCATTCTGATGCAGAGAACTGTAGTACGGAGAAGACGAACATTTGGATCTGCTTTTACTTCTACTTCAAAACAATCTGATTATTTTGATCCAGTGAATCTAGATATAAGTCAGCACTTCTAAAAACAATTAAAATGGCTCTTTGTTATCTGTATCATCCAGCATATGAAATGTCTTAAACCAAGTTTCCCTCAGCATACGAATAGACGTTCTGATATGATCACATTTAATGCATCTTTCATCCTGGATAATTTTCTCATTTTAAGAAATATTACATGCCTCATGTAAAGAGAAAGCTGTTGTAAATAAAGAAAAAAAACAGCTTTAAGCTTTTACAGTTAAGTGGAAAAGTTTCCAGTTTCTTTAAGGAGCAGCAGCGGGGAAATAAAGGGAACATATTAAGTGTCTTGTAAATGGCTGTATGGTATTTCTAACATGTCCTGTAAAATACTGAAAGGACATAAAAGTGTCTTTAAATGATTAACAGAACACATGGATATTCTTACCTCTGAATAGAGATGAACTGACACCGGCAAGGAAGTCAGGATTTTGGGTAATAAGAGACAATGTATACAGTATTGCATCACCCAGATGCTACAGTACATACCAGGGTTTGGTTTTATCTCAGTAAATATTTGCTTCACTGCAAACTGGAGCCATCTCTAGTAGAATTAGGCAGCTGTAGCTAACTTTAGCTAAGCTAATTTTAATAGCTTTTATCCAAGAGTATGATTCTAATTTCAGCTTAATTGAAATCAAATACTTTTATTTGCATTATAAAAAATATTACAATTTGACATAATTGAAATTAAGATTTATGTAGCTTTGATTCTAATATATTTTAATTTGTTCATGTCAACATAATTGACATTCACGGCCACCATAATCTAGATTGAAAAAGATCCATCTTTGTCCTCCAATTAAAATTATAAACATTTTAAGATTTAAAAAAAAAGAAGGCTTATGGTCATATATAAAAAAATGCATTTATTTTGAAGGAAACCATTAAGTAACACTGAATACACCAGGAGTGATCATTCAATAGTCAATAAAACTTGTGACTCCCACATCAAAGATCCAACATACAAGACATCTTGGAAAACAATATTTCAAAGCAAACGTTGGCAATTTGCTGGTGCTACAATTTCATTTCCCACATATCAAATTCAGGTGATACACACCTGTGTAGAAAAGTGACAAGATTTTACATCAAATTACAAAGGGCTGGATGTCAAAGTGCAAGATGCCAGAACCTCACCCCCTCCCGCTCCCATCAAAGAGAACGATCAAAGTGTCAAAATGGACTCTCGGATACAAATTTCCAAAATTACAAGTTGGCCATTATGGCTTTGTATTCATTTGAGACCTTATTCTCGCTTACATTTCATAACTTTTACAGATTTAGGAAACATTTTCCTCCCAAAAACACGTTTTTAAAAAAACTGCACCTTATTACAGACAACTGCATGTAATGGAGTAAAGCATCACGGGAATACTGCAGGCATACAACAGAAACGCAGCTGTTGAACAACTTCAAACAAAACATGACATTTTGTTGGTTTATAAAAGCAACTGAATTTAAAAGAGTACATACTAAAAATCCAAAATGACAAAAAAATTTTAAAAGAAAAACAATTATGTACATATATTTACATGTAAATAGAGGGAACAATATACAGGTTTGACTGGCCATTCAAGGACAGACTGAAACCCAAAAAGGTCTGTTCGAACAAACACCGTGTGACATTCAGTTTAGTCGCGAATGGTTGTTAAAGACAAGCTGACCTCCAGAAGGCTGCCCGTTTGTTCAGTCTGGTTTGAGCGTGTAGAAAAAACATCCACGACTTTCTGAATCAAAACTTTACATGTTCTCTATTTTCCTTTTTTTTTCTAAAAGCATATATAACAAAAAATATGGCAATGTTGAGTATGTAAAGAAAACCACCATATTAATCCTTCCATCCACCCCCCCATTTTACTACCATTTCAAAGTGAAAGAAGTGGCTTTTCAAGCTGCTCAGTCTGGAGGAAGGAGGTCATGCAAACGAAATTGTTCCCGGATGTGCGGCCTGACGTCTTCATTCTGTGATACAGACCAACACAGAGGGATACATTTCAGTAATGACAATAAAAACGGTTTTTCTGCTCAACCAAGTATTTAATGTTACAGAAAACCAGGCAGTTTGTTAGTCTGGTGATAAAAATCAGACACCAGGTCAAAGGAATACACTGGAGTTATTCTCTACAGAAGCAGAAAATATATTACTATTTTTATATTTTATTATTATAAATCATATTTTTAATGAGGCAGGCCAAAATGCTGTACATTTTTATAAAGAAAAATGTTTTGATCTCCTTTAGACATTTCCTGGAATGAGAAACTAATGTCAGTTTGGGGCTACTAAACCCAATATCTCAGAGGGCTGCAAATATATTGATCAGCAACTAATGAACACTTATTACCATGTAAACATCTTATTAAAACTGTATTGTGAACCCTTTAATTAAAACCTATCTTTAATTCAGTTCTCATGACACAATTTGTTGAATTGCTTTGCTACAAAGAGCTGAAGCGGATGTTAAAGAAGAGATCACACAGAGACAAGTATTTGATCACTGTGAAATAAACACAATCACTCACTTTTCCGGCATCACCGTCTCATCTTATTCTGTTTATATATTTGTGTGATATCTCTTAATACCTCTGATAGTTATATCCAATAACAGATATTTACCTTTAACTTAGTGGTGAGTAAAAACTATAACATTTTTATCTTGTTTTTTCATGAATAGTGATGTCAAAGCTTCGTATCAGATGCCAGTATTGTGACAACACACTGCACTCTTTCCATTACTCAGATCAGCCTCATCATATTTTCTTGTCTTTATCTTTGCTGAAATGTCCGTAATGTATTTGTCAGTTTTCATATTGGTACTTTCATAAATTTGCTAGAATTACAAAAAGTATGTTATATTGTGTACTTTTACAACATTTAATTATAAGTCTATAAAAGGCTGAAGATCAACATACCAGCTCCACCAGTTTCTCAAGGAAAGGAACAAGCTTTAGAAGCTCGTTATCGTTTCGATCCACAAACCAGCTCTCAATTGGGATTCCATTGGAAAGCTATGGAAGACATGACATATGCCAGTTTCACTGAGACACACGTTCACAAAGACACACGGCACATTTATAAAGTGATTGCAACTATTTTCTTTATGGTATATAGCTTTACCTGATAAGCGAAGGCTTGGGGTGAGTTGTCGATGATTACAGTCTTGGAAAGATCCCGTCCGAGAATGTTCAGGTCTTTAATGTAGTTTCCTTGAACGCACACGCAGTGCTCTCGAAAAAGTCGATGTCTAAAAAGAAAAGGATGTTTTAACTTGGGATGTTTTCTCTCATATAATCACTATTATACACAATAACAGAAACAAAAGTAGTAGTAGCTTGTGTAAGTGTAACGTCAGGGGTGAGAGGGATTTTAGAAGCGTGAAACAAACCTCTAAAACACGGATGCTGAGCATTTATAGGAAAAGAAAACCCCACACAGTAGCAGAAGTACATAATTACCAAATAGTAATGGACAAATCTGTGCAAACACAGTGATAAGGTGAAAACTAATCAACCAGACTATGAAATTCACACAACTCTTGTATGGTGTATGATGCTTTATGACAGAATTTTCCCATTTCTTTCATATTTCAAGATGTATAAATGGATTTTTGTAAATCGTACATGTTTGATCAGCACATCTATGACTGTAAAATGTTAAACATTTAAAATTGATTGAAGCAGAACTGTTGGAGTACCATCAAGGTGAATAGTTCTTACTGTGTGCAGAAATCTTTACGTCTTAAATATCTAACTAAGGTCTGGGATTGGACCCTTAACATGGCTGCTGTTATTGTTCATCTGAACAGCGAGCCAAATGTTCAGTTCTTCTGAAGACTGAAACATGTTTTCCTATTAAAAAAACAAAACTAAAAAGCTCTGTACTTCAATGCTTCGGTTCAAATTATTCACAACGGACTTCATCAGGGCGCTCCGACAGCTGGTGGCCGCGTGACCAAATAGAAGAAAAAGACATGTAAATAAAATAAATAACCACGCAGGCCCTACCCCATCAATATAGTAGAAAACACTGCATCTTATTTACAACAGTAAACTTTGGTGATCCTGCGTCAATCTGACTCAAAATTCTACCTTTTCCATCAAGCTTAACACGGATCATATTGTTTTTACATTTCAGTGTGGATTATAGCTTATTTAAATCAGTTTCTGACAGATGTCAGTCACTGATGTCTAACTATTATCTAAATATAATAGCTTTGAGATCGTCAGATAAAATCTTCTCATGGCTAACTGTTTCCACAGAGTCTAAAATTGTTAGCCCAGATGTTCCCACCCTGGTCCATGTTGGCAGCAAAATGACGGTACATGAACCGGGAGCATGTCCGGGTCACGCTGCTGCCTCAAATGAAAAGTCAAAAATATTATTTGAGGGCTCGTTATACGTTGTCGTTTTTTTCTTCTCATTTTCGTTTTGTACACAAAATCGGATAACGGCCGAGGAATTAAATTTTGCACGAGGAATGAATAAAATTTAAAAACGAGTAAATGAAAAAAATGAACAAATGATACACAGATTAGTACAACTGGACTAGTTTTATGACTTCTGAAGGCAATTAGCAGCAGCAGCTCATACATGTTTATAAAAGAAAAAGAGGTGAAGAAATACAAACGCTACTTTTTGCCATTTCTGATTTTTTTCTAGAAAACTTCATCTGATTTTTTTTTTCGTTCCATAACATTCAAACTGCAAAACGCATCACTTCAAAGCCTGTGATGCAGCGAAACAGAAAACTAGTGTGAATGGTTTTAGAAGACACTTCATCAGAACAGCAGATCTAAAATCCAAATATTGATCTTAGAAAAGCTGCTTTCACAGACCTCACTAACTGCTTTTTTGGGTCCAGGATGTTCAGCAACTTGTCAGCATAGACCTTCTTTGAAGCCGTGAAGAGAATAATCTGAAATTTGATAAGGGCAGCCATCAAGAAACAGATTTTAAATTAAACACAAATTGCCTGCAGTCAGTGAAGAAGAAACGGCTCACCTCGTATAACTGAGACATCCGCTCCAGAAACTCTCGGAAAAAGGGCCTCAATCTAACGTACACCTGTAGATTAAAAAACATTTAGAAAAAAAGCTTTTTAAATTAGATCAACGGTAAAAAAAAAAGTCAAGACTCTTTAATGATACATTAATTGATCGTATTTCTTACCTGGTATATTACATCTTGAAAGAGCACAGGGAATGTCAGCGCTGCATCTTCCAATTCATTCAAACTACAATGAACCAGAGTTTCATCCTGGCAGCAGGAGGAAATAAGAACCTGTAAGAGTCCATTTGCAATGTGAATACATGTGAAAACTTCCGCTGCTTACCAGATCCAAGACCAGAGAGAACTCAGGCGTGCTGCGGGTTTTCAAAGGTAACGCTGGCTTACGCGTTAACTGCTCTTCTGTCAGTGGAGGCACGTGCTTGATGAAGAAGTACCTCAAAACAGAAAAGATCAAATCATCATTCAAACAAAGAGCAGCAGTGGTTTAAACACCGCGATACATGGAATCAGTGATCATGAAAAATTACTGCATTTGCTGCCATCTGGTGGCTGAAAGTTTATTTTAACAAGCTCTGCTCACTACCGCAATGTCACCTTGGATGTGGGTTGAATAGGGTGTGCCACAACACCAGTTCAACACGGTCTGCTTCTGTTTGTGTTCCATTAAAAGAATAATGCTGCTGGAATTTATTTGTGCTTTACTATTACATTTATATCTGCCCGTCATGCATTTCAAACTTTTTAAATGTGATAGCTTTGGCAGAGACCCATAATAAATAATAATAATAATAAATTAAATAAATTACTGAAAAAAATCAAAAGGTAATATTTTAACCTCTTAAGCCCCAGCCTCTTTTTTAAGTTTCTGTGCAAAAACGACATACCCAAAATGAATAGAGTATA